>CAWUFW010001925.1:1200000-1800000 GCA_963921515.1 Calotriton arnoldi | reverse complement strand
GAGCAAGTGGGAGGCCGCGGGTCGGAACCTTCCAAACCCGGTCGGCGCAGCAGATTGGGACAATATGAACTCGCGTGCTGCTCCAGGGCCCACTTAGGGTATAAAGGAATGCTTTCAATTTGTGACTTTTCAGCAGGACCTACTATAGGTGTTATTTTGTTCTGTATTGGACTACCGATTCCAACATGCAAAGCGCGCACTAAGCGTGGCCCACTTAGGGCGTGGCATGTAATAAATTGTATAAACAGAACTGCCTGCGCAAGTCAGTTTGCTAACGACCTTTGAGAAAGAGGCATAAAGCCTTGAAACGCGTCAGGTCATAAGAAAATGTACCAAGGAGCAGCAACGTGAGTTTTTCCTTAAATGAAAACCGGATGGTGCAGTCTGCTGGGAGTGCGCCCCTAGAAGCTTGGACGTTTGGTGGATTATTGACGACACGGCAATCCTGCCGTGGGGGGCAGCAACATCCTCTGAGCAAGTGGGAGGCCGCGGGTCAGAACCTTCCAAACCCGGTCGGCGCAGCAGATTGGGACAATATGAACTCGCGTGCTGCTCCAGGGCCCACTTAGGGTATAAAGGAATGCTTTCAATTTGTGACTTTTCAGCAGGACCTACTATAGGTGTTATTTTGTTCTGTATTGAACTACCGATTCCAACATGCAAAGCGCGCACTAAGCGTGGCCCACTTAGGGCGTGGCATGTAATAAATTGTATAAACAGAACTGCCTGCGCAAGTCAGTTTGCTAACGACCTTTGAGAAAGAGGCATAAAGCCTTGAAACGCGTCAGGTCATAAGAAAATGTACCAAGGAGCAGCAACGTGAGTTTTTCCTTAAATGAAAACCGGATGGTGCAGTCTGCTGGGAGTGCGCCCCTAGAAGCTTGGACGTTTGGTGGATTATATATATATATATATATATATATATATATATATATATATATATATATATATATATACAAATGCAGATATTCTACCCCTCCGACAGAAAATCACGAGGCACTCCGGTTGCAGTGATAAGATATTTTTTTAATGCAGCAGAGAAAAATAACATGTTTTGACCACATACGGGGTCTGGTCACATGACCAATTAATTCAGTTGGATCCTTTTGAAGCAACTTACGCGTCACACACGACGTCACAACAATAGACATAGTGAAAGTATAAACATGTGTAAATGCATCATGGGTTGAAAACAAAACATTTAAGTTTCAATAAATTGCACAAACTGTGCTGATTCTTTTACAAAACATCACAGAATCTCAGTATAGTCCTTCTATCATTCATGTGTCATTGAACATGTCAATCAGTGGTATGGTCCAAATAGTTTCAAAGGAGGCTAATGGTTATTCCCTTGTTATTCCCTTGTAATCAGCTGTGGTCATACTGCTACTGAACTTGTGTTACTGAACTCTGTGTAACATATTATTCATATATTATTCAACGTCCTTGTAACCTTTGTTTTTTTCAGTGAATATGTATATATATATATATATATATATATATATATATTCACTAAATAAAACAAAGGTTACAAGAACGTTATACTTAGGCTGACATTTCAGTAAGTGAGCTAACTATAACTCGCACCCCCGCAATGCACTGCTTATGAGCTCACATATTACATCACTGTTGAAATGGTCAATTACATCACTGATGACATCACTGATGGTATCTCAAATGACATCCCTGAGGACATCATCTAATGACTGCGAGTGTTTTTAAAAAGTTTATAATTGTTAAATATATATACTAAGGTATATTGGTGAATCAGTGTGTGTCTGAGCACCTGTATGGATGATTCAGTGACTGCGTGACTAACTGTATAAGTGACTGATTAGATGTCTCAGTGAATGTACAGGTGAGTAACTAAGAGGCTGATTATGATGTCGGTGGTCCGACACTGACAATGCGGCAGGAAGAGGCATGGGGCGGAGGTACCGTTTGCGGCACTTCCAAAGGGCTCAATGAGCCTGTCAGTGCTTCGGAACCCACCATAATCCCCTAATAACAGCGGAGCCAGGCTGGGGATTATGATGGCACTTTCCAAGAGCCTTTTCATGTCAGCCTTTCTGATATGGAAATGGTGTTAGAAAGTGTCTTTGGGGGCCCTAGCAGGGCCCCTTTTCCCCCTGGCCCTCTGCTAAGGGTCCTGGGGGCATTCCTACACCATGTGACAGGCAATTTATAGTGCCTGCCACACAGTGCTGGGATGTTTGCTAACATTTATTCTACAATGGAAGCTTGTGCTGCGGGCCTTTTCCGCCCACCACACAAACTTCCATTGAAAAATGGATGTTTGCACCCGCCCTATGGGTAGTTGCATCCTGAAACGGAGGTCAGTTCCAATCCACAACGTCCGCCCGACATCATAATAAGTACCTTAGTTATGTGAATGTCTGTATCTGTGTCAGTTGGTTTCTAAGATGCTGTATGGTTGGTGAGTGGGTATGTGAGTGGCTGTATGGGTGATTGATTGGTTGTCTGATTACCTGTATGGGAGTATGGATATCTTTGTGGGCATGTGAGGATGTGTGGATGAGTGAGTGGGTAAATCAGTGGCTATATGGGTTAGTGAGTGTGTGTGTGAGGGGCTGTATGAGTGAGTAAGTACGTATATGGCTGAGTGGGTGAGTGGATGTGTCAGTGGTATATGGGTGAGTAACTGGGTATGTGAAAGGCAGTATAGGTGAGTGATGGGGTATAATAGTGACTGTATGGGTGAGAGAGTGATTGTGAGAGTGGCTGTATGGGTGAGTGTGTGCTTGTGTCAGTGACTGTATAGGTGAGAAAGTATGTGTTAGGATCTGTTTGAGGAAGTAAGTGGGTATGTGCATAACTGTATGGGTGAGTAAGTGGCTGTATGATTGCCTGTGTGGGTGAGTGAGCAGCTGTGTGAGAGGCTCTATGGGGGCCTTACTCCGTGTGTGAGTGGCTGTATTGGTGTATGAGTGGATATGTCTGTGGCTGTATTAGAGAGTGAGTGGGTGTATGAGTGGCTGTATGGGTGAGTGAGTAGATGTGTGTGTAGATCTATGAATCAGTGAGTGGGTGTGTAAGTACTGGTATGGGTTTGTGAATGGGTTTGTGAATCGTTATGTGAGAGTGAGAGTTTGCATGAAAGGTTCTAGGGGGGGTATGAGTGGGTGCATTAATTATTTTGTGGATGATGTCATCAGTGATGTCATCAGTGATGTCATTTG
The DNA here is from genome assembly GCA_963921515.1 of Calotriton arnoldi. NCBI lineage: Eukaryota > Metazoa > Chordata > Amphibia > Caudata > Salamandridae > Calotriton > Calotriton arnoldi. Next base: position 1,796,800 of record CAWUFW010001925.1, on the reverse strand, counting down.
AGATGTCATAAGCAGTGCTTTGCAGGGGAGCGAGTTATAGTTAGCTAACTATAACTGCTGAATTTCTCTGGTTTTGTATGAGTGAAATGTCGCCCTAACTATAATGTCCCTGTAACCTTTGATTTTTTCAGTGAATTTCTAAGGTTTTTTTAAATTCGATTTCCTAACTATAACTTACCTCCTATAACTCTTGATTTCTTTCATCGAATTTCTAAGGTTTTTCAAATTCTATTTCCCAACTATAACGTCCATGTATAATGGGCGATATTTATAATGGGTGAGTGAGCAGCTGTGTGAGTGGCTCTATTTGGGACTTACTCCATGTGTGAGTGGCTGTATTGGTGTATGAGTGGATATGTCTGTGGCTGTATTAGAGAGTGAGTGGGTGTATGAGTGGCTGTATGGGTGAGTGAGTAGATGTTTGTGTAGATCTATGAATCAGTGAGTGGGTGTGTAAGTACTGGTATGGGTTTGTGAATAGATTTGTGAATCGTTATGTGAAAGTGAAAGTTTTCATGAAAGGTTCTATGGGGGTGTGTGTGGGTGCATTAATGATTTTGTGGATGATGTCATCAGTGATGTCATTTGAGATGTCATAAGCAGTGCTTTGCAGGGGAGCGAGTTATAGTTAGCTGGGCTAACTATAACTGCTGAATTTCTCTGGTTTTATACGAGTGAAATATCGGCCTAACTATAATGTCCCTCTAACCTTTGATTTTTTCTGTGAATTTCTAAGGTTTTTTAAATTCGATTTCCTAATTATAACTTACCTGTAACTCTTGTTTTCTTTCAGCGAATTTCTAAGGTTTTTCAAATTCTATTTCCCAATGTAACCTATGATTTTTTATTGAATTACTAAGGTTTTTAATTTGTATTTTCTATCTAAAATGGCTCTGTAAGTGGTATTTGTATTAGCTTGTATTTTCTTCAATGAATTAATAAGCGTTTTTTCTTTACATTTTTTATATTCACACCCACATCAACAGGGTGTTTCTAAGTAATCTGAAACTCTGATCTTATGTATAGCAACCATATACATACAACCAACGCAACGGCTCTTGTCAGAGCCACACTAGTATCTGGAATATTGTGATGTTTTTTTCTAAAGGGTTTTTGTTTCTTTAATTTTTTGGGATCTTCATGACGACGTCGCGATCCCTGCGGACACGTTGTGAAAACAGAAAACAAAAGCAGACATTCAATGACCACCAACACATCCAAAAATATTATGTAAAAAAATCCATTATGAACATTATCCTACACATATTACTATATACATACTTCTTTAAAAACATGTTTAAACTCATGTTTTTGTACTAAGTTTCTTTAGAATCCATTTTTCAGACCTATTTTCTGTTTTTGCTGTTATTGGGGAAGTGACAATGACGTCGTGAACCGTGACGATCGCGCCTTTTCCATAAAGTCTAAAACACATATATCCACACATACTACAGTATTTTACACACAAGGGGTTTCTTACAGTATTCTCTAAAGTCATGTTTTTCTAGAGAGTTTCTATAAAAACCATTTCTAAAACCTATTTTATGTTTTTGCAGTGACACCGGCGGTCGTGATTACGTCAGTAATCACGATGCCCGTGGACAAGTCGTGAAAGCGAAAAACAAAAGCAGACATTCAATGACTACCAACACATCCAAAAATAATATGCATAAAATCCATTCTGAACATTGCACTACACAAATTACTATATACATACTTCTTTCAAAGTATGTTTAAACTCATATTTTTACACTAGGTTTATTTAAAAAACATCTTTCTGACCTAAGTTCCGTTTTTGTGGTTATTTGGGAAATCGCGATGTTGCGACGTCGCCGTTAACCGCGACGATTGCGCCTTTTCCGTAAAGTAAAAACAAACATATGGACATATATTACAGTATTTTACAGACTAGGGGTTTATTAATGAATACTTCAAACTCATGTTTTTCCAGTGTATTTCTAGAACAACATCTCTAAAACTTACTTTCCATTTTCGTGGTGACTCCTGAGACCGCAATGACATCGGTAATCACGATCCCTGTGGACACATCGTGAAAATGGAAAACAAAAGCAAACATTCAATGGCCACCAACACATCCAAATATTGGGCCCGATTCACAAAAGTAATCTGAGACAAAATCCTAACTTTACGACTTTCGGTATTCACAAAAGGCATTTAGGAGTAGTAATTTAGGATTTTGTCTTAAGTTTATCTTAAGTTTTGGTCTTAAGACAAAATCCTAACTTAAGTTTACCTTAATGCCTCCCCCATCGAACTGTAGCCGGGTCCCAGAGGATGGGTCCCTTGTGCCCATAAACAGTTTGCCTCCCCAATATATTTATTTGTTATAATATTATGTTATTTAATAATTTTGAAATTATAATATAAATTAAAATTATTTGTTAAAAAAACTGTTTTAGTAGATATATGTAAATATGTAATAATTATTATACAGGTATGTTTAATTTTTTTAAATTGAGTTTATTTGTTAGATTAGTTAAAATATATGTTAAATCTATTTTTTAAATATATGTTATTTATTACATTTAATATGTATTATGTTATTTTATATATATTTAAAACATGATATTTAATACAATGATATAAATGAAAAATATGATTTTGATATTTTTGTACTTACCGTTATTAAAATAGGATGACAATATTTTTGACACAAAATTTTTGTATGCTGATATTTTGGGGTTGATATTCTGTCAGTGACCCCCACTCAGACATGTATGCACCTACTTACTCATCCACTCAGAGACATATTCATCCACTCAGACCCTCTCAGACACGCATGCACCAACTCACAGACCCACTCAGAGACTCACATACCCACTCACAGGCCCACTCAGACAGTCTCACACCCACTCATAAACCTATTGAGGTACTCATGCACCCAGTCACGGAACCACACAGACACTCTCACAGCCACTTACAAACCCATTCAGACACTCATGTACCCACTCACACACAGACCCACTCAGGAATAAACCCACTCAGACCCTCATAGCCCCACTTACAGAACCACTCATACTCTCTCACACCCATCCACAGACCTACCCAGAGACTCTGGTACCAACTCAGAGACCAATTCAGAGACTCACACACCCACTCAGAGACTCACGCACACATTCATAGACAAACTCAGCAACTCATTCACTCACTCACAGGCTGACACACACACTCTTTTAGGTACTCACAAACCCACTCAGACACTCTCACACCCACTCACAGACCCACTCATACACTCATACAGACACTCATGCACCCACTCTCAGACCCACTCAGAGACTGATGCATACACTCATGTACCCACTCAGAGACTCATACAGTCACTCACATACCCACTCAGACACTCATACGCCCACTCACTCAGCCACTCAGAGACTTATTCGTCCACTCACAGACCCTCTCAGATACTCATGCACCCACTCACAGACCCACTCAGAGACTCAAGTACCCACTCACAGGTCCATTCAGATGCTCACACCCACTCACAACCCCAAACAGGCACTCATGCACCCAGTCACAGAACCACTCAGACTCTCTCACAGCCACTCACAGACCCATTCAGACACTCATGCACCCACTCACAGACCCGCTCAGACATGTACACCCAATGTTATGTTATGGTATGTTATGTTATTTATATTTATAATGCGCACAGATACTCCGAAGAGTGTCCTGGCGCAAACCTTGAGGAGTAGGGAGAACCAGATTAGACAAAGAGAAATGTTTTCAGGTTTTTCTTGAAGAGAGTTGGATCCTGAATGCTATGAAGAGCAAAAGGCAGTGAGTTCCAGGCTAGGGTAGCTTTCAGGGCAAGGGAGCTGCCACCCATCCTTTGTAGTCTGAAACGGGGTACCTGAGCCAGGAGTTGAGACGCGGAGCGCAAGTGTCTCGAAGGGGTGTAGAAGGAAAAACGCTTTTGTAAATAGATAGGACCTAAAACATGAAGGGCCCGATGTCAATGACTAGAGATTTAACCCATTCTGCCACAGGCAGCCAGTGTAGAGTGCGCAGATGTTGTCTCACGCTGCTTCTAGTGGAGAGGTTGAGAAGAAGCCTGGCCGCCGCATTTTGAACTACTTGTAGTTTATTAAGCAGATAACCAGAGATGCCTGCGTATAGGGCATTGGCATAATCCAATCGGGATAAAATAAGGGCTCGGGTGACCGTTTCTTTAGCAGCCCTGGGAGAGGTGGAAGGAATTTCCTGAGGGTTTTGAGTAGCCCAAAGCAGTTCCCGGCTAGCTTCTTGATCTGAGTTGAGAACGTAAGGTTCTCCTCAAACCAAACCCCCAGATTCTTAGCGGGTTGCCCCGTAGAGGCTGGCATGGTGAAACTCGATGGCCAGAGCATTTCTGTAAACTGAGGGGGAAACTTTCCATAAAGGAGGATTTCTGACTTCTCCTCATTACATTTAAGTTGTGCGGCAGCCAACCAGTGAAAAACTGTGGTCAGACACTTTTTAACGGATGAGGTAGAGCACTCATTTTTTCCCCATGTAAACAAGAGCTGGGTATCGTCAGCGTAGGCAATTACCTTGGCTCCCAGATCCTCTGCCAATCGAACCAGGGGGGTGACATAAATGTTAAAAAGAAGGGGGCTCAGGGAAGACCCCTGAGGGACCCCCGTAGACACCTTCTGTGGAGATGAAGAAGACGGGGAAAGCCATACCTGTTGCATCCATCCCTCCAAGAAGGAGTTGAGCCAGCCCCACGCAGTGCCAGATACACCAATCTCAGCAAGTCGAGTTAGTAGCAGCGAGTGTGGAACAGTGTCAAACGCCGCCGACAGGTCAAGCAAAATCAAGGCTGCCCTCCCGCCGGCGTCCAAACACTCCCGGATGGCCTCAGAGACTTCCACAAGGGCTGCCTCAGTGCTATAAGAAGCTCTGAACCCCGACTGAGCCGGGTGTAAAAGGCCCGCACTTTCGATGAACTCTGTTAGCTGCTTGGTAGCCACCTTTTCACACACCTTAGCCACACTGGGCAAGAGGGAGATGGGACGGTAGTTCGCTGGGCTCAGAGGATCAAGTGATGGCTTTTTCAGTAAAGGTAAAATCTTAGCCTGCTTCCAGACTGCCGGGACAAGGGCCTCCTGAAGGGTCATATTAATGAGTCTGTTAATTTCTGGATTCACGGTCTCCGCAACGGCTGCCAGCAGTCTGGCCACACAGGGGTCCGATGGAGAGCCTGATTTAAAACCCTTAAGGATTCTAAGAGAGCTGGACAAGTCGATGGGATCGAAGGCAGACAGGGAGGGATGGGAGGTGACAGGCCGAGCCCCAGGAGGCAAGGGTGCAGCTATGTTCCTACTGCAGGAGGTGTGTGGCCTGAATAGTAGGAATTTTGTCCATAAAGAAACTGGAAAGATTTTCGCACCAGGAGTCTGAGGATGGGAGAGAGCTTAGTTGGGGTTTGGGAGGCAGCAAGCTCTGAACGATGGAAAAGATTTCCTTAGTATTATTCCTGGCAAGATCAATTCGGGCCGAATAGTAAATGCTTTTGGCATGGGCTATAGCACTGTAATAAGTTTTTTGTTTTTTTCTAAGCATGAGCTTAGCCAGAGGGCAAAATTCCTTGCGCCAGTCGCGCTCTAGTTTTTTACACTCCACTTATGTTTTAATTCTTTCAGATTGGACGTAAACCATGGTTTTGAGGGCGACTCCCTGGAGTGCCTATGGAGGGAGGCAGGGGATAAATGATCCATTGTATTTAAGATCCAACTTGTAAAACTAGCAAGCTCCCCTTCAAGGTCATTAGCTGGAGCGGGCCTGGCTAAACACAAATGGGTCAATTTTGCGAAAGGCAGGTTCGCAGTTAATCCGAACCGGTGGAATAATATCCGCTGCCACCCAAGAGAAATACGTCAAGAAGTGGTCAGACAAGGTACAGGAATGGGGTCTTCGACCAAGATGGGAAAGTTGGAGCAAATGGGATCTAGAATATGGCCCCCATGGTGCGTCGGGAGACTGACCCATTGAGTAAGCTGGGCAAGGTACAGGGTGTCCAGGAAATCATGGGTATCACCAACGGCTGTCTGGTCAAGGTGGATATTTAGATCCCCAAGGACAATGTAGTGGGAAAAGCGGAGAGCCCGGGGAACAATAGCATCCCCCAGCACTTTGAGAAAAGCCCCTGCTGGTCCCAGAGGCCTCCCAAAGTAAAGTGTGCCGAAATGCTGATGCTGAAATCCAAGGCTTTGCATTCCCACCATGGACAGACCTCAGTCCGTTTGAGGACCCACTTGTCCCTATATAATAGAAACCACCCCCGTCTTCCCTCTGACCGGTCGACCCTTGAGTTCCTATAACCATCAGCAATGGCCAGCGTAACAGTTGATTGGAGAATTTATCCAGCCATGTCTCCGTGATAAACAGGAGATCTACTGGTTTATCCGCTAGGAGTTCAAACACATCCTGATGGTGCTTCCTAAGTGAACGAGTATTGATCATGGCAGCATGAATCAGAGGCCCCTGCTTATCCCTGTTGATGGAGGACCTGGGTCGTGCTAAGTCGACCTAGCCAGAGCCCAGCCTGAAGTCACAGTTTGCACAAATGGAATCATGGCACATAAGCACATCCCACCTGCTAGGCCGGGGGCATAGGTGAGGGCATAGTGCCACCAATTGTTCGCTGCTGTAGCGCCATTTCCCCTCATGTTGGGGACTGCGACAGGCAGTGCAGCTGGCGCTGGCTGCTTCCGGGACCCGGACGGGCACAGACGGGCTTTACCTTAGGCGCGCATATTAATAGTGACATTCAGACAAAAGGCTAGAGAGCGCACTGCCCCAAAATGGCGTCTCTCGTTGGCGAACGGGGGAACCAGGAAGTGGTAACCCCTCGAGGCAAACAATATTTCAAATTCAACAATACAGTGCAATAGAGAATTCAAGTTTAAAAGGCCAAAAATTGGTTAAAACATAGCAGGAAATAGCAGCCAACACTTTGGTGTAAGAATATACAGTGCATTGGATTTCTAAAAGGCATTCATTTATAATTGTTTGCTTTGTACATTATTTTTAAATCATACACAAAATGTATTGTTATCACTAATATATAAAACACATTTTTTTTATAAGAGAACCAAACAGAAAAAGGTTCCTTGTGTAGGTACATGGCAAATCTGCATGCACCAGGAAGAAGGATTTACACACCTGCTCAGGCAGTGGTGCTGCAGAAACTGAATATTCCTAATACTGAGTCTACTCATCTCATATAATGAGAGTTGGTACCTGGACCTCTCAGAGGCGGTGCACCTGAATTAACTTTTAAAGTAACCCTGGGCGGAGTTCACGGAGTTGCACTACGCTGCACTACTTGAAGTGCAAAAAAAACTCTGCCGCACTATGCAGAGCTACGCGAGCGGCGGAGTACAATAGAAAAGTGCAGTTCGCGGTGATTGCACAGTGCCGGATGCTTGTCCGCACTGTGCAATCATTGCGAACGGCACCATGCACACTGCAAGCGGCCCCTGCTTTCCTTTTCTGCCGCTCGAGTAGATTTTTACTCGAGCGGCAGCTTTCTCAACGCGAACGGGCAATTTCTCAACGCGAGCTGTCGCGAGCATACGCGACCACTCGCAATGAGAAACCTGACCCCCCTGTGTTGAGAAATCTCGCCGAGATATTGATTTTCCACGCTGGCGCTCGCCAACTTGATGTTGACGATCGCGAACGAGGAAAAATCTCACCGGGAGGTTGATTTTCCTCGCTTGCGGTCGCCAACTTGACGTTGACGAATGCGAGCGAGGAAAAAAACTCCGCTACGCAACTCGAAGCGGAGTTTTTCAGAACTCCGTGATCTCCGCGTAACGCGGAGTGCAGGAACTCCGCAAACTCCGCGAGCGGAGTGGAGTTCACCGCCCGGGGTTATTTTAAAGGGCACACACCCACATTTATGACAAAACAAACACTGTGAACATCTGCACTTTCTTCTCCATGGCAGCCACTGTACCGCTGGCATCTTTTGAGTCCCCGCTGCAGCGGTCAGGAACTCACCAACAGTACTGGAAAGACACAGTATGTGGTCTCTGCATAGTTCTGGTTTGCTCATTTATATTAAGGTAGATGCCATTGTATAGCACCTGGGGCAGCCTGGGAATGCTTCTAAGTGCTGAAAACCAGGTCTGATGGTCAGGTCTGTACAAGAGTGAAGCAGCTTCAGTGTTCTATTTGGATTAGTGCATAATGTGCAGAAATATAAGTTGCTCTGAAATGCACAGAGCACTACAAACATGCATCTGAGCACAGTACATATGAAGTGTGGCTCTACCGCCCAGATCTCCCCTCCATGGGGAGCGGTAAAGTAGCCTGTGCCTTGTGCCTGAAGCTGCTCCATCAAATGATAAGATGGAGAGGGTCTGTTGCAGACCCCATCCCCAGGGACCACCACCTCCCACCAAGTGAAGATTGGAGGGGGACTGAGTGGCCCCCCTCCTGGAGCCAAAGATGGCCCAAAGAGGCCACCACCCCCCAGGGCCTGCTCCTGCTATGTCCCGGGGTGCCACTTCAGAGAAATAGCTGTTGCATGGTGGAAGCTTTACCGCTCCGCCAAACCATAGCAAACTGTGCTCTGCATTTTGCTCTTGCTCAAATGGGAGCACAATTGCTTTAACAGAGAGAGAGCTGCTTGTTAGCAAGTCCCAAAGAAAAGCGTAAAAAAAAGAGAAGGGGGCAGGGTAGGATAGGAATACCCTGACACATTAGGCCTGGTGATGGGGTCCCCCTGGGACCCCGCCAGGACCAAAAAGCATTTAAAAAAACAATGTAATGGGGAAAATCACAAAAATTTGCTAATCTCCATGAAAATGAAGAAAAAAAACCATGGTCTCCTGTACTTGTTTAAAGATTACCCCGCCAGGAGGGCCGGGTCCCTTGAGCAAGTATAAATGAAAGAAAAGGGGAGGGGGCACATGTGACCCCCCCTCCCCAAGGCAGTTTAAGCCCCAGGGACCACCAGCTTCCTGGGGTGTATTTAAAAACATATGAGATGATGTCACACCTCCATTGGCCTTCAAAGTCCCCGACATGTAAATATAAATGCAAGGGGGGCCACGCGGACCCCCCTCTGAAATTTAAAAATGCCCTGGTGAATGCCACCTCAGTGGGGCACAAGACATTAATGAGGGGGAGGGTGGCTACAGCCCCCTTCTGGGTCATAGTTGACCCCGGGGACAACTACCTCCCCGGGACATGGTTTAGATTAAAAAGGGAGGGGGCGATGCCCCCCTCCTGGGCTATTTTTGGCTCAGAGGAAGAGCACCTCCCCCTGGCTGGCCCTGTGCAATCAAAAGGAGGGGGGCTGCGTTGCCTCCCTCCTGGAGCCATTAATGGCTGAGTGGACTGCCTCCCGGCAGGGAGATAGCCATTTGCTCTTGCTTGGTGGGAGCTTTGACAGCTCCCGTCAAGTGAGAGCATACTGTAAGTCCGCTTCCAGCTGGTAGTAGCAGGACAACTGCTCCTGCTTGCTGTGGATAAGAAACTAGGTGAAAGGATTGCTCCCACATGCAGGGAGCTTCATTACTGGCTTCTCCCTATGTGTGGAAGCAATCAATGCCTTCCTCCTGCTGGAGGCCGGGAGCTGGCAAGGACCACGGGGGCATTGAGGCTACCTGTGGTCCCCAACATTGCACACTGGGTGCCCTGGGTGGGCTCCAGGGCAACCAGCATCAAGAGGGGGTCTCCAGGGCCGAATCAGCCCAGGGAGGGGTTCAACGCAGCGCCCCTCCCCTTGTATAAATTATAAAGCAGAGTGGATGGTTCTCCCTTTCAATTACCCTGAGTATGCAAATGCCCCAAATCATCTGCCAGCTCCGCTCATTTGGCCCCGCCCTGTTTTCCTTAGCAGTATGCAAAGGCGTTTCTACCTTTTCCCACGTTGATGGACAGTTTACCAAAAGGGTCGAGTGCATTTTCGGCAAATTTTGGTGATGCATTCTTGATGTAAAGGAATACAAGGACATTTTCACCAAACAAACAAGCGCTTATTTCATACAGTTAGAGGAAGTACCCTTGTTTGGTGGAGATTCACCTCCTAGTAGTCTTGTTGTTTACTCTTGATGAGGATTTGTGGATGTAGATGCAGCAGGAATAATCCCATTGCTGAAAATACATGCACACAAGGTCACTGGAGACATTGGGGTATATTCACAAGAACGTGCGCTAAACATCGCCAAAAAAGGTTAACGCAACTTTACACATCGCAGTCTATCGCGGGAAAATAACCCTGTGTTAACGTGGAATTCACAACACGGCGGTACCATGCGATAGTCTCCTGAAACCGTGTCCAATGTCCGCGATACAACCACCGCGACGGAGATAAAAACACAAACCCCAACGCGTAAAAAGTCACAATGGGCCCAAACGCGATAAGAAAACAGTGATAACCAGCGAGAGGCCAGCAATACCCACGCGTAATGCGGGAAAAAGCACAAGAACAGCATACGGAAAATGCCACTAAAAAGGAAATGAACTGCGGAGTACCACGGATGCACCCTGACCCGACTGCAGAGGACAACATGAACCCCACAAGCCCCACGGAGGAACAGCCAGGAATCCAGGGGTCGTGGAAGGGCAATGAGAAGAGGAAGAGGAAGATGGGGTACAGTCTGCAGGAAAACCCGATTATCGTCACGGATGAGATAGAACACCACCACCAACTGTACGTCACCTCCAACGTGTCATTGGCAACAAAGAGGCAAAGATGGCACACCATCTTGGACCATGTGAATGCCGTCGCAGCGCCGAGGAGGACAATGGAAGAGGACAAGAGGCGCTGGATTTATGTGAATGGCAAAATCAAGCAGAAACTCTCTGCCAACATGAAAGCAGCAACGCACTTCGGAGGAGGGGGGCCAGCAGAACACCAGGAGCTGAATGACATGGAGAAAATGGTGGGCACAGTCATCAGTCGGGAGACGGTGACAGGAGTTGGGGATCCGGACACTGCTCAACATGACCTGACACTACATCAACAGGGTGCGTACCGACCAGGGAGTGGGGGGACGGGGGGAGATGGGCACAACGGCACACATGCACAATTAAGCAGAGCACACTGCACACCCACAATGACTCTGGATCATGTCCCTGATCCCACGGGAACACTTCAGCACACACACAAACACCAAGTAGTCCCACGTCCACCATGTGCCCTAAGGGGCCCCCACTTAAAATATCACCAATCACACAACCAACACATGCACACGTGCGAAACACAGCAAACATGCATATACGTCAGCCACACTGACAATGCAAGAGACACCAAATGACGAGTAGCATGGCTGCAGTCCAATCATCATGACAATGTGCACGCCACGACACTGAGGTGGCAGAGTGCGGACCACAACCGGAAAGGAGCAGGTCACACTCAGACACATCCACCTGCACAAACAACCCTTGATGTCAACAACACATCTGCGGACAAACCATGCCCAAGAGACACAACTCGACAAAGAGCACAAGTTACCCAAGTCTGCAACATCTCAGCACTGTAGAAGCACAGAACTGAAAGGCACACCGCATGAAAGGGATAAGTGGCAGCCAAATCAGAGCTGCAGGAGCGACTCACCCACCGTGCAGCATACGCACATAAGAATAAGGGCACCTCGACATTGACAACATCGTGGTACAAACAGCAACACCTCCACAACAGAACACAGGACACAACTGGTGCCGCATATGTGCACAACATGGCCAATCACATCTGGCACAGCAGTAAACTGTGACATGACAATGTACGAGTACAACCTGTAACCTGCAATTATTTTTTATTCACACATGCTGTGCCTGTGGACATTTTGTACTGTCCCATGATTGCCTGGGACGGTCACTATGTGACGTGCTCATGTGAAGAAATTGGCAATGAGGGTGTTCCTACAAGCTATTCCTGCCGCAGCTGCAGTGGGATGTGGGCCACCTGCCCCATCATCCTCATCCTCGTCCGGTGCTTCTGGCACTTGGATCCATGGGGCATTGGTACGTACACAGATGTTGTGCAACACACAACATGCAACGATCATCTTGCACACGATGTCTGGCCTGTACAGGAGCCTTCCACCTGTGACGTCCAGGCACCTGAAACGTGACTTCAACACGCCAAATGTGCATTCCACAATGCACCTGGTGCGTATGTGGGCCGCATTGTACTGCCTCTGGGCTGGTGTGTTCGGGTCTCGGAGGGGTGTCATCATCCAAGGGCAGAGTGCATATCCTTGATCACCTGTGACAGTGCAGAGAGAAAAGAGTCAATACTTGGTTCGGCATGATGTGTTGGCAGGCCCACTGGTCCAGTGACGCCTGTGCTGGCTGTGTGTGGGGTGAGTGTAAGCCAGCCCTCAGGGAGTGGCTAGTGCTGGCAAAAACTACAACAGTCATCAGGCACTCAGAAATGCAATGTTCGACCAGCAAGGGACCATGACTTGAGTTGCACAGAGTTAGTGGCCCCGGATGCACAGCGGCCGACACGGGCCTACCGCCACGGGACGCTGACTTGCGGGGCACTGGGGTAGGGTCATGAGAGCAGAGCAGGGTCTCGTAGGTATCAAAGGTGGTTTTCGCGGAGTGTCTCGGGGAGAGTGGAAGGTGTACCCCCAGGGCATGATGCAGAGGGCACATACAAGATGTGTCCGGCAACATGGTGGATATGAATGCCACAGACTCATGCCAAACACCAAATCCGTACCTGCCGGTTGCTGATGACAACCCCCAGGCCACAGGCTCAGACACCAACAATGTTCTGCCGGAGGCTGACGGTGACTCACGGCGCACAGGGTTAGTGGCACCAGGTCAGTCCTTGCTTGTGGTCAACCTCCTCCGTAACGGTGATCCGTGTTTCCACTGGACTGAACCGCATCTTCCTCTCACTCCTCTCCCTGCGTTCACTGGCATGAACTCTGCCATTGATTAATCAAGACTCAGTTATAGATGTGGGACCTACTGGACTGGAGTGTAGGCCGGCTGCAGCGGTGGAGTATGTCAACGAATAAGGACTCCTGGGGGCCTGTGTCACGGAGGACAGCGATGGTCTGAGTAGGCTGCCAAGGCCACGGGCATGGGGCTTGGAGCTTGCACCGGCACGTGGTGGGCCCTCTTTGACACACGCCGGTGTCGGCAGGTGAGCAGTGCAGCCTGGGTGCGCTGGGGCGGGCAAGCCGGGTCTGGGGATCAGCGGCCTGGGGTGCAGCAGGTGCACAGACTCGCAGGCCCCGCTGCTCACGGTGTCGGCCTCGTGGCGGGCTAAGAGGCACCGCCCTGGCAGTCACGTTGGCCATTCCGGGAGAGCACCACACTCAGCGCCACAGTGTTTTTATCCACACCCCTGCGCAGGCCTGGCGTAAGCCGGGCCAACCCACTACGCTCACGCACACAGGGGGGGACGCAGCGAGCGACATTTCCGCGATCTACCCCACAGCCTGAGGTGACATGGTTGCGTCCACTGTCCACTACTCTCCAGACACCAGCAGTTAATGTCTGCATGGACATATCTGCGGATTGCATACCCAAGTATGTCCAGCACATTCACGCCACACTTGTCGTTGTGTACATTCCCATTCATGGGTCACTTGCCTCCTTTGCACATGCCTGCTTTCCGCCTCTCCACACGTTCAGCTGTTGTGTGGCTGTGGTGCCATGATGTAGCTGGCTTGTGTACATGGGAAGCCCAGGATCCCAATGGAGTTGTGTTGTCGTGTCTGGTAGGTGGGCATGTTGATTGACATGTTGTATGTGGTTTTGTCACGTGTGCATTCCCACAGTTGTGCGGTGTGTGATGGTGGATTTGAGGTGTGTGGTGTGTTGATTTGGTACTTACCAACGAGCAGTGCATTTCCATAGGTGCCATCCTGGAAGCGCTGGTTGATGATGGACTGTCGGAAGATGTAGGAATCGTGCACACTGCCTGGGTAGTTTGCGACGACATTGGTGAACATTCCCCGGTGGTCCACTATTGCCTGCACATTGATGGAATGTGTGTGCTTTCTGTTGCGGTAGATGTGTGCAGTATCCGCAGGGGGCACAAGTAGGACATATGTGCAGTCAATAGCCCCCAATACATGAGGTAATGCAGCAATGGCGTAGAAGCCTTGCTTGGTCTCCAGCTGTTCCTGCGCAGTGTGGGGGAAGTGAAGGTTCTGGGGTATGAAGCTGATGATGGCATCCAGGACAGGTGTGATGGACTTTGATAGGGCTGGCTGTGAGACTCCTCTGACTCTGGCCGTTGTTGGTTGGAAGGTACCAGAGGCCAACATGTGCAGCACAGCCAGCAGCTTTGTCTGCGGAGGGATATTGGTTGCCCACTGTGTTGGGACCGTCAGCCTGTGGCCGATGTGGGTCATGATGCGGAGGATGGTTGTCCTTTTGAGCCTGTAGTGGGCAATGACTTCCTCGGGCGTTAGGTCTGTGAGACTAGTGCTTTTTCGGTAGGTCCGCTGTCTTACTCTGCGCTACCTCTGTGGTAGTCCGGCGGGGGTGCCGGTCCGGGTCCTGGGGGTGGTGGCAGTGGGTGTTGTGGCCCTGTTGGGGCTCCAAGCTGCATGATGAGTAGCTCCATGGCGTCGGTTGTTCTTCGGGTGTGGCTGTGGGCGGGGCTCCGTTACCTACTGCAGGTAGTCGTCCTGCTTAACACCAGCAATAGGCAGGTGTTAAATACCTGCTGCTACCGCGGCTTATCGCGTGGTTTTGACTCGCATCGCGTATCTGGCAGTTCGTTGTGAATGTGGCGAAGTGGTGTTTTCGTGCGTTTTTGCATGGGAACGTCTACTCTGCATCTCATTAGGGTTAGTTGGTGGTGTCACCCATGGAGATACATTTTCCAGCTGTTATCACGGGAATACTGGCGATGTCTGCAGTTTGCACCCGCTTGTGAATGGGGCGATAATTCTAGCTCCACTTTTGATGCGCTAAAGTGCCGATAACTCGGCGATAAGTCCTTGTGAATATGCCCCATTAACTTGTGGTCCTTTATGCAGCTGTAGTGTAGATTATGCACTATACATTTAACCAATGAGGTAGCACATACTAATTAACCGTTTGAAAGTACTTCAGTTGGGTTGACATTTTCAGCAAAACTCTCAACTCTTCTGGGAGAAAATGAGGTTCCATTCTGGCCCTGAAGCTTATTTCACAGAAATTAAACCTCAACGGGAAGCACTTACAAATATAAACAAAGTAGGTGCTTGAGTTGAAGCTCCTCTTCTGTAAAGCACAAATTATCGTAACGTCTTGGTGTTATTGAATGCAAAGCAAGAATGTTTCCTGTCATATTCCACGTTGAAATCAATCTGAAATCCTTCATAGAGGTGAATGCATTGTTCATTTATTGGAGCACAATCTGATCTGTAGAGACTGTGATGAGTCATGTCTTTCTTGTCTTGAGGGCAGAGTCAATGGTTCTCCCTTATAAACACCCTGACTATACAAATGCCCAAAGTCATCTGTAAGGACCGCTTTTTTGGCCACACCCTGTTTTCCTCAGTAGTATGCAAAAAATCTTCCTGCCTTTTCCCACATTGATGGACAGCTTACCAAAAGGCCTCCAAGCGCCTTTCCCACCGATTTTGGTGATGCGTCTTGTTACAGAGGAATTTTGAGGACATCTCCACCAAACATTCAAGCATTTACTTCATATAGGTAGGACGATGTACCCTTGCTTGGTGGAGATTCTCCTCCTCACAGTCTCATCCTGTTCTCTAGATGAGTATACATGTTATCACAGATTTGCGGATAAAGACACTTTAGGAATAATCACATTGCTGAAATGACATGCACATGAGGTCAGTGGAATATTTCCTTGCGGTCCATTATGCACCTGTAGTGTGGAATATGCACTAGTTATTACCCAACACGGTGCCACTTACTAATTGAGTAGTAGAAAGTACTGCAGTTGGGTAGACATTTTGTGCAAAACTGTGGACTCTTGTTGGATTAAGGAGCAGGTGAAGTTCTGTTCTGGCCCAGTCACTCACACAGCTACTGATACACCCACACAGACACACAAACACCTGCTCTCACACCCTTTCAGCCACTCTCACATACACTCACAGACCCACACATCCACTCACACACCTACTTAAACACCCATACATTCACTGATACATCCACTCAGAGACCCAGAGAACCACTTACATACCCACACAGACACTCAGACACCCACTCAGACACCTGTTCTGCCACTCTCACGTTCACTCACATTTACTCACAGACCCACACAGTCACTCACACACCTGCTCACTGACCTATACAGCCAATCACACACCCACTCTTAAAGGTTACAAGTCACAGTTAGGAAATAAAATTTTAAAAACTTTAGAAATTCACTAAAAAAACAAAGGTTACAGGGACGTTATAGTTAGGAAATAACATTAAAAAGATGTAGAAATTCACTAAAAAAAAGAAAGGTTCCAGGGACAATATAGTTAGGAAAAAACATTAAAAGAACATAGTAATTCCCTGAAAAAAACAAAGGTTACAGGGATCTTATAGTTAGGAAACAGAATTAAAAAAAACCCTTGCAAATTCCGTGAAAAACCAAAAGTTACAGGGAGCGTTATAGTTAGGCCCAGATTCCACTCGCACAAAACTAGTGAAATTCAGCAGTTATAGTTACCTGAACTATAACTTACGCCTTGCAGTAATGCACTGCTGATGACCTCGCATATTACATCACTAATAACATGCTCAGTGATGACATCATCCAATGGGTGTGTTTCGTAAACGTTTAAGACTCAAAGATATATACTATTCTTACTGTACTACTGGTTCTAACATGTCATCTGAGTGGCTTTGTGACTGTCTGTATCAGTGTGTGAGTGGGCGTCTGAGTGCATGACCGAAGGCTCTGCACAGTGCAGGATTGGCTGCCTTTACAGGGGTTGGCTTCATGTGGAGGGTTGGTTGCCTGCTGCCAACCTTACACAGCACATGGCTGAAGGCCATGTGTGGCAGGGGGTTGCATTTACATATGGTCACCAAATATTACTGTACATTAAAAAAACTAGAAATTCACTGAGAAGACGAAAGTAACAGTATAGTTAGGTGAATTTGTCAGTGACAACATTAATGTTTTGAACTAAAAAACACACAGAAATTCACCAGTTATAGTTAGCAGAGGTATAACTTGCACCCCGCCATGCACTGCCTATGACCTCACATATGACATCGCTCATTACATGTTCTATGACATCATTTATGACATCACTGATACTATCTCAAATGACATAATTGATGACATCACTGATGACATCATCCAAGCTCTTTATTAAACACTGCTCTTTAAATGGGTATACCATTAGAGCTATAAAAGTAAGTGCAAACAGCTCAGAATAATATGAAGCACCTTTTCTGCTACCACACATACAACCCCCATAGGTAAAGCAAGCTTGTGTTTTTTGCAACACTCACCCTATACCATACACTTCATAGGTAGCCGAGTTCATGTTGACTATGAACCACAGATGAAACGGTAACCTATCCTGCACAAGGCGTTTAATCTGTATACAACTTTTCTGGGAAAACCAAGTTCTTAAAGATATTCAAGCCTTGTCATATAACTAATGCCCTACTATGGACACTCTTTACCTGTATCAAACCTCTGACAGTAACTGAACCTACATTGAGAAATGAAGTGGATATGAGTAGACAAGTGGCTACTGTTAACAGTCTCTACTCAATGAAGAGAGTTTACTCTGTACCACTCGAAGCACCTTGTACACTCTATACAAAACTTGTCCAAAGAGTGACTATTCACTTAAAATAACCAAGGTCTGAAGGTGCTTAAGATCATACTACCCACAGCCTTCATAATGTGGTGAAAAATTTACAGATAGCCCATCTTCTGAAGCAAAACAAGCACATGTACATAGGTTAGTACCTGGTGCACACAGTCATCTCTGTTAAGTAGAAATTGTCATGCTGAGACGATTCTGTCTAATAACTCAAGGCTACTTCCAAAACGCAGTATGTAGTACACACTTATTTATTTATTTTTGGCACAAGAAGATTACGTGATTTGTCCAGAATCGCAGGATGTTAAAATGATGCCAGGACTCAAACATAGTTCTCCAGTTCCAGAGTTGGAAGCTCTGGAATCCATTTTCACATTAGTGGTTGCTTTCGCACTCACCCACATTTCATTCATTAAGTCTGCTCAATTCCTTAACACTTGCTTCAAAAGGTGAAATTGATGCAGGGATTCTGTGGAGTCACAGAACTATGCTTGGGATCATAGAACCTTAGTAGGCATGGACTGAGTCATCCTACCACCTGAGTACCCATGAGCCCGGTACCAACTAGCTATAGTGTCTCACTCGCCCTCCTACTCACTCACAGAGGAACAAGTGATTAGACACCCCAGAAGATAGCACTCCCGACCCTCTCAGGAATCGCACTTACAGGACACACATTTTCACTCTCACACTCGTACTAGTCCACAATAAGATCTGACAGAGAAACGAGAAAAGTTTGAAATGTTTATTTTAACTATCGTGCTCTAGTATGCACTATACGTGCCACAATGAGTAAGACAATGTCTAACACAAATACGTTAAGCATGGTAAGTAGTCCATAAAACGTAAGAGGAGCTGTCATTATACAAGACAGGGTAGCCTAATCCCTCCCCTTCTACAGAAGCAAAGTGATTATATATCAGAAGATCTCTGGGTGTTGGCAACAGACCACATACCTTAGCATGCACAGATGAAAGTTCTACATTTCAGGTGCTGTCACAATCTCTTCCCTGGAAATATCACTCTCCAAGTGTGTTGTTACCTATTCTGTACATAGCTATATGATAAAGTACATGTTCCCAAACAACAGCTGCATTTGTGTGTTTTGTGTAGGTACTGAGGCCTGACCAGAACAAAATATGAAGTGGCATTGTTGTTTGACCTTTTCTGCGGTGTGCAGACTAAATCCCAGGAAAGAACATAATGCGAAAACAACAGCAGGTTCTGTGTGAAAGTACAGTGTGATACAAAGCAAAATACGTTTATATACTAACATACACAAAGCAGAGGGCACTCTGCAACATGCTCATGCTAACATAGGGAAAACTATGATGGGCCTGTACGGGACACATGACAATATGTTACCATGAATAGCACATTACACTATTGTATATACTTAATATTCAATATGTTGATAATGTCTGACCCCATGATAAAGTTAGGTACTATATTCATAGCATGACACTGAAGGGTTTCCAATAGCTGAGATCTCATTAAATGATATGTAAAAGCAGGAAATGACAGGCTAGGTCTCATAGGCTGAGAGATCTATGGTGCCCCTGTACTCTTCATCCACTGGAGACATTCATCCAAATGGTTCAATAACTAAGGATACAAAATCACTTCATTTTATTGGTAGTGCCTGTCTTATTTACTTTCATCATCTGTATGCCTTCTTTAGCTCTCCTTATCTATTTTCAATATGAAGAAACAGACAACGGCTGTGAATACACCTGTCAAATGCCCGAGTATAAAAATTAGTTTTCAGAGTTAAAGACTTATCACACATTTTGTACCAATATAGCTGCACCTTTACAAAAATGACTACATCAAATGTCTTCTGACAACTGTTAGAACATTTGTAATTTATTTTTCCTTCTATTAGTTTCAAAGGATTTTATCAGAAGAAATGTCACCAATGTGCCTTAGGAGAGTGAGAACTGATGATTGCTTGATCATCTTGGCAGGCGTGCTGCAGGAATAGAAGAATCATTCTAAAGGAACAGGAAGGGAGGGGAGAGACAGTTCCTTCCTTCTCAAGAGCACATGAGAGCATCAATCAAAGTAACTGTAAAGGGTTCCTCTAACTGTGAAAGACATGCACAGCCCTAGCAGGCTGAAAGTATGTGAAAACTGAGATACCATGACATAATAAAGTATTATTTGAGCAGAACAAGTGTAAGCATATAGGAACGGCCCATTAAAGACAATATTTTTATAAATATGTATAACATTGAATTCTGATGGACACTTCTACCTGTAGATTCCCCACCTTTCGAATATCCTCCAGGTGCCAGACTGGATCCAGAAAATTTGAAATAGCTCTCATGCACCAGGTGGGGCCATGGCTCTGAACCGACTGTGATATCCTCCCTTGACATGATGTCACCAAACCATATATTTGTTCATTGCTGTGCGCTGACAGTACCTTTAGTTTCCACCCCCTTGGATATGGATCCGGAATTTTTCTCCTCCAAATGTTTTCTTATGGAAATTATTGTTTTGCTGTGTATTGACATTATGACTCTCCCCAAAATTTTAGGGTTTAAAAGGTAGCATTTTTGCCACAAACTGTTGTCCCTCTCGGACCTCCACAATATCCGTCTTTTTTGCTTTATGCCTTAACATGCCTCTGGGTAATGTGAGAGGTGAGTTTGCTTGTATACCAAGGGCATGAAGATGTGGAGGTGAAGCTTTTCATGCAGCAGACCTCCAAGTACAAGTTATTTGGCAAAAATGGGGATGCATGGAGACAAAAGTAATTTAGAGCATCCTTCCTGTTCATGTGCCAGTTTCAGTTTTAGGGACTGATGTAGAGTTTGACGGACAGAGTAAAGGCAGACAGGGTGACAGAGAACTTAACATCCACCACCCTGACTTAACTCTGCCTGCCAAATTTAGAGATGTCGTCCAACCCTGTGGACACCTCTATACAATAGCATTAACAGCCACTACAGAGGTTCCTGTAAATGTTAGAAAAGTAAGACAGACAGCTTTGTCACAGTTTTTAGTTTTCCTAAACAAACTCAAACTCCCAAGGTAGGAATTTGTTTTTAAAAAGTAAAAAAGGAGCAAAGGAACCCTACACAAAGGGAGTTTTCTCCCATGGTGTGGAGATACATTTTCTTTTTTATTGTCCTTCACCACCAAGATACACCTGGCAGTGATGGACATAAAAAAAAAGTCCTCCGACCGCCCACTCAAAATAGCATGGACTGTTGGATAGCTTAGGTCCGACGGTGCCCTCATGTCATCAGAGGAAGGTTTAAATCAGTGCAGTAAATTTTATTTCATCAGTGTAAACCTGGCAGTCTGCCCACCTCTAAAACTGGTGGGTGGATAAAGAGTTGGATGGAGAGGGTACTTCACTGCCATTGTGAGAGAGTACCTTCTCCACCAAACTCTAAATCAGTCACTCAGTCTAAATCTGTCATGCTGTTCTTGCTGTGCTTGAGCAAAATGTCAATGGAGTTCGAAATGAAATACAATTTTTGGGCCCTATCCCTGTAAAGGAAAAGTTAACGGAGATGGTCTATAAAGCCTCTAGAAGCCCATAGCCCCCTTGATGAAGTGTAAACTTGCGCCCCAAGTTGAGATGAAGGCTTTTGGTGTGGAGAGGTGTTTTGCTCTTCTCGCAGGATGACTATCTGAGCTGTGCCCTAGAACTTAAATATCTTCAAAGAGGCCTACCGGTCACAGGTAAATGTTAGCTGGCACCTGGGCAGGGCCTTTCTTTGTCCACCTAGTGAGACAGGCATCACTCCTATTTGGAGATGACTTGCTTTCAGAATTGGTTTGAAGTGGCCACAGAGGAGAGGTTGCTCATTTCCCTTGCCACTCCTCTGGGTGAGCACAGGTGAAGAAATGTTCTGTCATCTTGGTTTTAGGCAGAGAGGGTCAATGTGGGATTGTTTGCAGTAGGGCACATGGGAACTGTTGCAAAAGTGGGTAGGGTTACCCATAAGAACTTTTTCTCTAATGGCTAGGGAAGGGTCACCCCCACCCACAGGCTAGTGGCAGGCATAGATATGGCACCCCTGGGAGCCTTCTTCAGAACACTGCTGGACCTATGGAGGTCAGAAGAAGGTCTGAATATGCTGTTGAGACCTGTGAGAAGACCAAAAAGGCTGAACCTTCCCCCACGTGTACACAGGACAAAGAAGTAGACTCCAAGAGCCAGTTTTGTTCCTGTTAATCTACAGGAACACAACAAGGTGGGTTCTGCTAGAGTGAATCTTGGTCCCCAAGTGCTGTTCCTGAGATCCTGGGACCCTTGGCTGTATCAAAGTGTACTCCTCCTAACATCCTAAAAAACCTGGGACGTAGAAAGGTTTGTCTTCAAAGACAACCTGAGGTCCGGGACAAACCTGCTAAGTCAATTTGACTATGGTGCGTTGTCTCAGGGCCAAATATTCAGACTGCTCCCTATCAGATCTTTTCTACTGCAGGAATTACATTTCAACGGGGGGTTGCAGAAAGTGAATCTGGTATTGTGGAGCCCTGTTTGGCTTTAGCTTTCCTCTTGCCCTTCCGGAGATATTTGAACTCCAAAAACATGACTAGAGGGCTGATTTAGATTGCGTAGTACAGTATTTACTCTATCAGGGTGACGGAGTAAAATATTCCATCAGCTTGATGAAGGAACCTATTCTGGATTTAGAGATGACTGCCACCTCAGCTGACATCTCTTATATTGGCAGGAATTCCTGTCACTGCGTTTCCTGTAAATGCATTATTTGTTAATGCTTAGTCAGTGATTGGTTAATGCACTGAATAAGCCATCATACATGCACTCTGTCACTCATCCTTGCACTTGTGCATCCATTAATCCCTTTTCATTCTTGCATTCACTCACTTACACAATCACAACACAACGCATACACAAATTCTGCCACACATGCAAATTCAATTAAAAATAGAACAAAGAAAACATGCTATTGTCTAAAAATGGCAGACGTATGCTTGCAATAACAAATTTTAACAAAGCAGCAGGTGAAAGTCTTGCAATGGTATTGTACATAGTGGTGAATGTCTTGTAATGTTACTTTAAATTGTGCATAGTTCCACCTGACTCCATGTCAGAACCGTGTGGCCATCCTGCAATAATAAAAACAATGATAAATCATGGATAATATCATTCCATGATGGTCAGCTGTGAGCAATCAGGAACTGTTTGCAGTGTCCTCCCACTTTTTGCCACCATTTTGACCACTAGATGCTGGGTTTCTGACTCTGACTGTGCCCTGGGCTCTGCTAACCAGACCCAGGGTCTGTGCTCTGTTAAGAATGCATGGATATTTGCTATAATTCCAATTGGAAATGACAGACCCCTGTAAGTCCCTAGTAGATAATAAGACAAGGGGGATTCAAACTACCTATAAGTCCCTAGTATATAATAGGGCAGGGAGGTTTAGAAGCCCAGTAGATTTCCTGCACTGGAGTGTGCACTACTGTGGTGTCTGCTGTCATCTTAAAAGCCAGCCTTGCAGGCTGCTTTTAAATTTAAAATATATGCAAATTCAACTTTGAATTTATAGGTACTTCTAAAGTTTTAATCTACCTTATTTGTATGTATAAGTCACCCCTAAGGTCTACCCTAGGTGCCCCAGGGGTAGGGTCATTAGCAGGGACATTATAAAAAATGTTTTATAAGCCCTGATGAGGGAAAACTGCCCATTTTGTTTTTCCCATTGTATTGAATGGCTCTATAGGCTAACATGGTAATATTTTATTTAAATATAAATATTGTTAGGAGCCATGTAAATATATACTTCAAGATATTACATTAATTGTTGAGATAAATCCAACAACTTGCCACTGTTGGATTTGTTATAACTAGGCTTTCCTGTTTTCAGTTTCTATTTTTGGTAAATTCTGGTGGGGTTTTTTCAGTGTTTTTAAGTGATTTCAATACCTTAAAAAACAGTGGTTATCAGTGGTTACACATTTTCGCGCCATTAAAAACAACAGAAACAGTGTTTTTCCGGTGTTTATGAAAAGTTTTGCTTTAATTATTGCTTGCTTTCTGAACTGATAGTGCATGGTATATAGACAGTGTATGTACAGTGTATATGAGGTCCACATACATTTTTGCAAATCAAACTTATTGAAGTACACCATACAATACTTTTTCAGTGAGTCTTTGGTCATGTGCCCTCGCTCTTTCCTTCCCATGTAAACTTTTATCTGAGAAAAGGCCCTCCCAACATTGACAGATGAGACGGGCAACGCCAAAACAGCCAGTACACAATTTGCTAACTCTGGCCACTGACCTAGCTTTCCATGCCAATACTGGTGCACTTGAAGATTGCGATTCTCTGGGCAGGTTCTGCAACATTTGCTTTGAACTGGGCGCTTATGCCCGCAGAGTTATTGAAGCGGTCAAAAAAGAAACAGCACGTTTGAAACTACAATGTAAATTCCCCTTTACGGAAGGGATATAGAACTTGTACAGAGCACCATAATGAGGTTTCATTGACTTCAATGTAATGGTTAGTGAAGGGACATTTCTATGCATCATTGCAAGCCATTTCTCATACATTGTAAAATAAAAGTTCCTGAATTGCTCTTCAACATTGCTTTGCTTACCAAGTGGCAAGCCCTCAAACATGAAACATGTTGCCGTTCCAAAGTCACTAAAGGTGTCGCCAGCCTACTCTCAAGGAGATGTTTAACATCTACACTAATTATGCTGAACACTTGGCAGCCAAGGGTGTTTTCAGTCTCTAGTTTTTTTATTATGTCCACTACAGCAGTTATGTTTTCCTGTAAAAATCTAAGAATGCAGTAGTGTACTTTTTTCACATCACTATCAATATGTGACCAAAGATCCTCACATTTCTTGCCTTTGGCATTATCACTCAGCAAAAATTCTGGAAACGGTTGCCACATGGATACTATAGCATTCACAGCCCCTTGGACTGAGAACCATCAGCTAAGCGACACAGTTGGGATGACTCTTTCTTTGATGTCACATAAAGCACAAAGTGAGAATTTGTGTTTTAGTTCCCGCGCATAACAAAACAGTGCACCAGAATGGACTAAAAAGTCAATAGCATTCTTCATTAACTCTGAAGATTGTAAAGATGCTTTCAGCATACCATCTAATAAGTGGCAAGGATCTCTTACAGGAAAGGACTTCAGCTCAGGTATCAATTTTGACAGGTCATCACACAACTTTTTCATATACGTAGCTGAATCACTGCAAATACAAACAATATCACTCCAATCTTTGTTGAACTTGGAAAGAGCCTTTTTGCAGCAGCATTCCAAGTGACACTGCATTCCATGTTTTCCAAAAGTCTGGTGTCATGTTTTCACCACTATCCCGATGCTTGGTGATAGCACTCTTTTCACGTATACCTTACTTTGAATGTTTAAAGCCTGAGGTGTTGGCAATTCACCTACTATCAATACTGACTCACTAGAAACTGGGGGCTGATGTATCAAGGGTTTTTACCCACTCGCTGTGGGAAATTGTGATGGCGCATATTGGGAAAGGTTCTTATGAAACCAGCCATTTTACCTATCGGTGGAAGAATCAAACGCAGACAAAATATCAAATATGATTTTGACATTTCCTGATTCTCTACAGTTTATAAAATAATTAAACAAGACCTAAAACATGCTTCTAAACCCTGCATCTTTAGACCAAAGACAATAAAACTGAAAAAAGCAAAAGGAAGAAGAAACAATATTTTAGTGACATCCCTAAACAACAATACTCAAGCAGAATAATGTTAGCCCAGTCTTTCTTGCTGCTTTACAGTTACAGTTTGAAGTTACATTGTATTGGCCCCTTTAGGAAGAAAAGAAAATGGCTCTTTCACTCTCCTTTTCATACTTTGTATGGCATTTAGTTTGTGGTTGTGCAGGTGTTTTTTCAGTGTTTATATGTTTAAACTGGTGAGGGCTATTTCCCTTTTGGTGGGGTTTTATCAGTTATTATAAGTTTAAACCTAAAACCGACAGCCTAGTTATAACTATTACAGGAAAGAAGTTAATAAACATTCGTTTCTGTGAGCCAAAGTCCAGCTTTCCAGCTGCTCTCCTGTGATTGACCAGCCTGCTACCAGGCTGTGCCAGTGCTGCCTGATGAGGTGTGCAGTGTCCTGTCAGAGGACACAATAGGTTTCCTTGGGGCAGAGAAGTGCAAGCTGTAGAACAGATGGCAGGAAAGGGGTGAGGGGTAGCCAAATTGGTCTTCAAAGGGAGACTCTCCCTTTAGGATAGCACAGGCCCTCCCCACTTCCTGCTTTTTCAGCCACACAGGAGCCTTTGTAATTAGATTAGGGAGAGGGTTGGAAAGGAAGTATTTAGGATAATTAGCCACACCAGTAGGTTGGGTTAGCCTGATTCAGCTCCTCTGTAGAGAATTCCTCCATGCTGAATTTTGAAAGAATGATGCTTTCTGGTGTAGGAATATGCCACACTTTGGAGGAAGTGGTCATATGGCTGGGTGGCACCCTGGATCCCATTGGTCAGGGGTGCCCACCTACTTGATGCCTAGAAACCATGGATAAATATGGGAAAACTGCATAGCTCCTCGGTTCTGCTGCCTGAAGAGACAAGAAGAATAAAGGCTGCCCTGCTGACTGCCTGACCTGCACCAAGAGGACTGCACTCACCAGGACTGCACCTGCTGCACACTGTGGGACTCAGTATCAAAAGGACTTTGCCTGATCTGAAAGTCTAAGGGGTGGACTCCCTGTAAGCTACAGGTTAACAGAGCCTACCTGTATCATCTCCACCAACAGTACCCTTCTTGGAGTGCGTCCGGTGGGTTTTGAAGTATTTGGCTAGGTGAATTGTGGGATTTTAAGTCGAGACATCCTAAGGACGATCTAGGAAATTCCAGAATCTTGGATTTGTGTTTTGGACACTTTGAACCTTCAAGCGGAACTTTAGGAAGACGTTCCAGACGTTTGGAGAAGTTTGGAGCAACCTTTGGAAAAAGCTCCATAAAGTGACCGACCCAACATTGAGAGTCAAGCTGGCTACCTTCAACCGCAACCTGGCCTGGATTTCAGGTTCACACTACTGAAAAGCTCCGAATACGGCCTGAAAAAGTGCCTTGGTCGACTTCAAGGGAAAAAGATCCAGAAAAATGACTAAGTGTGAAGGTAAAATATTTATTGAGGCCTCCCGCTTCGTGTATCCGACCAGGGCTCCATCGCTGTTTTGTGCAAAGTTTGACTTTGTCCCAGTAAAGCATGACCAGATGTCACAAAGTGGCACTATATGTTTTTGAGCACTAGAAAGTGTTTATTCTTTAAAAATTCAGATCTCCGGTTCCCTACATCGGGTTTTTGTCATTTTAGTGTCTATTTGTTCATACAAATATAATCTATTTTTATAAATTGGAGTTGTATTTTTATTGTGTGTTGTGTCTCACTTATTTAATGTATTTGTGTTTTAAAAGCGTTACACACCTGTATCCTAAGTTACGCCTGCCTGCTCGTTGCCGGCTACAAAGGGTTCAGCAAGGGAATCATTTATTGAGACCTTGACTGACCCTTTTATTGTGTTTGTGGCCTTATTACTAGTGGTTATATATATATATCGTTCTCCGCTCCTTATCATTTCCAATCATCAGAAAGAAGATGGACACGGACCTCAATTGCTAGTGCAGAATTTTTTATTGCAGGCAGTCCGCCATTACGCATTTCGGCCAGAAAGGCCTTGATCACATGATGCCACTGCATTGTGGGACACACAAATTTAAAGTGACAAGTTCTGTATTCGTACCATAAACACTGATAACAGACTGCTATTGCAACTTACCACGAGGCACCTTGAACTCATTCGATAGTACTTAGTTTAAAATCACGGTATAATACCCATTAACATCTGTATTATCAAAAACAAATGTAAACATGATGATAAAAGCACGATGATAAAAGCATTTGTATATATATATTTGCGAGGCCAAAAAGCGTCATGGCAGCACAGCGAACGTAATAAATTACTGGCACAAAGAAAGTGGAGTCCGTTCCGTTTTTCAATTCAGCATTGCAGGAATTGTTGGGAAAAGGGTTTCTCAATATATATATATATATATATATATATATATATATATTCACTGAAAAAACCATAGGTTTTAGGGACAGTTATAGTTAGTTGGACATTGCACTCATACAAAACCCGTGAAATTCCCCCGTTATAGTTAGTTCAGCTAACTATAACTCGCGCCCATAATGCACTGCTGATGACGTCACATATTACATCACTCATGACATGGTCAGTGACATCACTGATGACATCACTGATGACATCTCAAATGACATCACTGATGACATCATCCAGTGACTGTGTGTTTCTGTAAAGTTTAAATATGTTTAATATATATAGGGAAAGGCGTATTGAAGAATGAGTGGGTGTATAAGTGTCTGAATGGATGATTTAGTACGTGCGTGACTGACTCTACAAGTGAGTGATTAAACGTATCTTACTGAATGCATGGGTTAGTGACTAAACTGTGTGAATGTCTGTATCCGTCTGTTGGTGTGTAAGTGGATGCATGGATTTGCGAATAGCTACATGAGTGTCTATATGGGTTATTGATTGGTTCTATGAGTATCTGTATGGGTGCCTGAGTGTTTGTGTGGATGGGGTGTGTGCGACTGTGCATAGATGTGTGAGTGGGTGATTCACTGGGTGGATGGTTTCAAGAGTGCATCTGTGATAGACTGTATGGGTGGGTAAGTGTGTGTAAGAGTGTGTTAGTGAGTGAATGTATGTCCCAGTGGTACATGTGTGAGTAACTACATATGTGAAAGGCAGTATATATGTGTATTGGAGTATATAAATAGCTATAAGCGAGAGTGAGTGATTGTGATAGTGGCTGTATGGATGAGTGTGTGCTTGTATCAGTGATTGTATAAGAGCGTAACAATGTGCTAGTATTTGTATGATTAAGTGAGCTGGTGTGTGTATAACTGTATAGGTGAGTAAATGGCAGTGTGTTTAATTATTTGCATGACTGACTAGGTGTGTGAGTACCTCTATGGATGAGTGGCGGTGTTTGAGTGTCTATATAGGAGTAAGAGTGCATATGATAGTCCTGTACTGAGTGACCATAAGTATGAGTGACTGTACGGGTGAGTGAGTGGATGTGTGTGTGTAGACCTAAGAATCAGTGAGTGGGTATGTAGTTATTGGTGTTGGAGTGTCTATGGTTTTGCGAATGGCACTCTGTAATTTAGATTGGGTGTATCAAAGGTTATATTAGGGTGTGAGGAGCTGCATCAGATTATCACGTGGATGATGTCATCAGTGATGTCATTTGAGATGTCATCAGTGATGTCATCAGTGATGTCACTGACCATGTCATGAGTGATGTAATATGTGACGTCATCAGCAGTGCATTGCGGGGGCGCGAGTTATAGATAGCTGAACTAACTATAACGGGGGAATTTCACGGGTTTTGTACGAGTGCAATGTCCAACTAACTATAACTGTCCCTAAAACCTATGGTTTTTTCAGTGAATTTCAAAGGTTTTTTAAATGCTAATTTCTAACTATAACGTGTCTGAAACCTATGGTTTTTTCAGTGAATTTCAAAGGTTTTTAAAATGCTAATTTGTAACTATAACGTGCCTGAAACCTACGGTTTTTTCAGTGAATTTCAAAGGTTTTTTAAATGACAATTTTTAAATGTATTAATTTTTATATTAATTTTTTTCATACTGATTTACTACATTTTTAGAAACAATTTCTTTTACATATTTTATTTTTTAAATTACATTGTAATTACATTATACATTACATTACAAAAATACTTTCTCAGAATGAATTACTTTAGTTTAAATACTTTGCACATAGGCAATAGACTTTTAAGTACAGTAGTTACAGTTGTTGCAATGGGCAACACATTTTCAAACACAATGCAACATTCAGCTCAATGTGAATTTCTAGTTAAATGCAATTAGTTACTTTATGGATTACTTTTCTAACCACAGGACTGGATCCTAGATTCAGTCCTGGTACATCTCCTGTAAACAGTTGAGTAAAAGCGTTTTGGTTACAGTCGTGATTTTTAAGGAATATTATTGTATTTTAAAAGTTGACACTTAGAAACTTTTTCTCATAGAATCACCAATGTTATCCTATGGAAGGAAATTCACTTAGCAGGTAAAAACTGTTATCGTTACTTTTTCTTACTCAGTGTTGGATCCTGGATCCAGCACTGGTGCATCTCCTGTAAACAGTTGAAAGAATGCGTTTAAGTCATACAGGCGATTTTTAAGGAATATTTGTAGTTTGTGAAAATCGACACTTTGAAACTTTTCTGCTGAAAACCAGACAATGGATTCCTATGGAAGAAAATATAAGTTACTGGTAAGTACGGTTAAAATTACTTTTCAGGACCAGTACTGGGCTGAAAGATACAGCACTGAGGTCTCTCCTTATAACAGGTGAGTAAATCGGAATTCGTATTTCGGCTGATTTTAGAGGAATATTTGTATGTTTCAAAAATCAACACTTAGAAGAATTTCCAAGTGAAACCAGTCAATGTTAGCCTATGAAGGAAATTCAAGTTACCGGTAAGTACGGTTAAAATTACTTTTCAGGACCAGTACTGGGCTGAAAGATGCAGCACTGAGGTCTCTCCTGATAGCAGGTGAGTAAATCGGAATTCGTATTTCGGCTGATTTTAGAGGAATATTTTAAAGTTCCAAAACTCCACACTTAGAAGAATTTCCAAGTGAAACCAGTCAATGTTAGCCTATGAAGGAAATTCAAGTTACCGGTAAGTACGGTTAAAATTACTTTTGAGGATCAGTACTGGGCTGAAAGATGCAGCACTGAGGTCTCTCCTGATAACAGGTGAGTAAATCGGAATTCGTATTTCGGCTGATTTTAGAGGAATATTTTAAAGTTCCAAAACTCCACACTTAGAAGAATTTCCAAGTGAAACCAGTCAATGTTAGCCTATGGAAGGAAATTCAAGTTACTGGTAAGTACGGTTAAAATTACTTTTCAGGACCAGTACTGGGCTGAAAGATGTAGCACTGAGGTCTCTCCTGATAACAGGTGAGTAAATCAGAATTCGGATTTCGGCTGATTTTAGAGGAATATTTGTATGTTTCAAAATCAACACTTAGAAACTTTTTCAGCAAAAAGCAGGCAATGATATCCTATGGAAGGAAATTCAAGTTACTGGTAAGTACGGTTAAAATTACTTTTGAGGATCAGTACTGGGCTGAAAGATGCAGCACTGAGGTCTCTCCTGATAACAGGTGAGTAAATCGGAATTCGTATTTCGGCTGATTTTAGAGGAATATTTTAAAGTTCCAAAACTCCACACTTAGAAGAATTTCCAAGTGAAACCAGTCAATGTTAGCCTATGAAGGAAATTCAAGTTACCGGTAAGTACGGTTAAAATTACTTTTCAGGACCAGTACTGGGCTGAAAGATGCAGCACTGAGGTCTCTCCTGATAACAGGTGAGTAAATCAGAATTCGGATTTCGGCTGATTTTAGAGGAATATTTGTATGTTTCAAAACTCCACACTTGGAAGAATTTCCAAGTGAAACCAGTCAATGTTAGCCTATGGAAGGAAATTCAAGTTACTGGTAAGTACGGTTAAAATTACTTTTCAGGATTAGTACTGGGCTGAAAGATGCAGCACTGAGGTCTCTCCTGATAACAGGTGAGTAAATCAGAATTCGTATTTCGGCTGATTTTAGAGGAATATTTGCACAATGGTGAAGGGAGGGGCGGGGCCTGAGGTGACATCTGTGCAAACGCGCCCCGTGTCGCGTTTTAAGTTGGGGGATTAAGTCCCCTTGAATCATGAGGGTCCCTACGCGCCAACTAGCCCACCAGGAACCTCCAGTATGCGCCAGGGGCTGCGTTGCAGAGACATGTACAGAGGCCACACCCCTTTTACACCTCTCTGCAACGCAGCTCTGTGGCGCTTTCTGGACGTACCTGTTGGGCTAGTTGGCCCCAGGGACCCTCAGGATTGAAGAGGATTTAATTCCCCATCTTAAAACGCGCCACGGGGCCTGTTTGCACACATGTCACCTGAAGCCCCGCCCTCCCTTCACCACTGTGCAAACGCGCCCCGTGGCGCGTTTTAAGTCGGGGATTAACTCCCCTTGAATCCTGAGGGTCCCTGGGGTGCAACTAGCCCACCATATACCTCCAAAGTGCCATAGAGCTGCGTTGCAGAGAGGTGTAAAAGGGGCGTGGCCTCTGTACACCTCTCTGCAAGGCAGCCCCTGGCGCATACTGGAGGTTCCTGGTGGGGTTGTTGGCCTCAGGGACCCCAGTATTCAAGGGGATTCGTTCCCCTCTGCAAACGCGCCAGGGGCGCGTTTGCAGAGTGGTGAAGGAAGGGGTGGGGCCTACGGGCCCGATTGTTTTTTCCCCCTGAAGGGGGGCTGTGTAGCCCCCTTTCTTTTCCTATTTTTAGGCCCTGGGGACCCCATCCCCCAGGGCCTTACCCCTTTTTTTAATTAAAAGAAATTTAAAAAAGCGGGAAGGGGGCCGCGTGGCCCCCTTCCCTGGGCCTGTATTGGCCCCGGGGACCCCATCCCCGGGGCATGGCCTCTTTTTTTATTTGGAGGGTGGCTGCGTGGCCCCCTCCGTGGCCACTTATGGCCCCGGGGACCCCATCCCCCGGGGCCTGGCCTCTCGTTGGGGACTGTGGGGGGTCCCCAAGCCCCCACAGTCCCGCCGGCTCCCCGTGTCCTACGGGAGCCGGCAGTGCTACACATGGGGAGCTGCTAAGATGCAGGTCCCCATGTGGAAAGCTATCGGCTTTGGATATTGGAAGAGAGAGCAGGTTTCCCTGCTCTCTCTTCCAATATCCAAAGCAAGTTTGCAATGACAGGACGGGAGCCGCGAGGCTCCCGTCCTGTCATTGCAAACAGCAGTGTCCCGGGGTAGGCACCCCGGGACACTGCAGGAGCCGGCCCTGGGGGGTGGCGGTCCCCAGGGCCACTACAGGCTCCAGGAGGGGGCCGCGCGGCCCCCTCCCTACATTTTGAAAGCCCCGGGAGGTGGTGGTCCCCGGGGCTTGGGGGTCCAAAACGGACCCCCATTTTCAATTTTTCTTAGTGCCCCGGGAGGTGGTGGTCCCCGGGGCGTGTGGGGGCTGGAGCCCCCCACACAGGTTTTAATTTAAAAAAAGAAGCCCCGGGAGGTGGTGGTCCCCGGGGCTGCGGGAGGGCTCAGAGCCCTCCCGCACCATTATACATAAAGCCCCGGGGGTGGTGGTCCCCGGGGCTTGGGGGCCCTAGAGGCCCACCACACATAAAATTAACCCCCCCCAGCATGCCCCCGGGACTTGGCCCACCCGGGGGCCAGTTAACATCGAAGCGCGGGAGACCGCGCTTTGATTTTTTTTCGGCAGGATTCGCGCTCCCTGAGCGCATCCTGCCGATTTAAAAAATAATAATAATTTTTTGCCCAGGGGGTCCTTGTGGGACCCCTGAGCAGACCTAGGGGTCAGGGTGTTTCTACCCTGCCCCCTTTGTGCGCTTTGCGCACTTGTTTCTGTCCCTCGGTTCTACCGAGGGACAAAATGGCTGCCAACACTTCCTGATTTGGAGTGTTGACAGCCAATTAACATAAAGCTCGTGCTCGGGAGGATCCGCGGCCCTAGATATATCTATCTTTTTACTTTTGATTTTCTCAGCAACTACTGAACGGATTTACACCATTTAACAAAAGGGTTCTTTCTGAACCAAGAACTACCTCTTTGCCAAATTTGGTGTAATTCCGTTCAGCAGTTCGAGCTGTAGCCGTGTCTAAAGTTTCCTATGGAAAATTGCATGGGGAAAATGCTTTTGGGACCCCCTTTTTTCTCGGCCCCCGCTTGACGAATCCCCGAGACTTTCAGGGTAGGAGCGGACCGGAGCGCCCCACAAAGTTTGAAAATTTTGCGAAGATACGTCAACCGGCAAGAGAGTTATTTCAAATAGAATGTCGCGGATTTCCTATGGATAATAGGTTGTAACTATAACTATCTACTGGCGACCGCCAGTAGATAATATATATATATATATATATATATATATATATATATATATATACACACATATATATATGGCATCACAAATCACCATTTGGGTATTTAACCACAATGCATGCGTAAATGCGCATTCATTAACCTCAACACGATGCCCTCTATAACAAAACTTGTTGCTTCAACTTATCTGTTTATTTTGTTATCCACTAAATCAAATATTCGTCTTGTCATATCGAAAATGCAGTCTGACGAAGTATAAAGTGCGAAGAGTGCTGAAAATAAAGTGCTGAATGAGAATACTCATCTCATCTAATTTTATTTCCTCTTCCCCAAATATTTTCAATTATTTTTTAAAGTGCAAAAAGTGTGTTAAGATATAATATGAGGTAGACAGCAGCAATACATAAAAACTGATGGATTTAGTATCCTAAAAAAACCTGTATGTATCCTTCAAATGTTGCTTTTGGATCATGTTCAACTATTAGTAACATAAATTTCACCTGAAATATGCTACTCTATATTGACATAATGTCACATTACTCTTAATGGCGGTTGCTATTAACTGTCCGTTGAGGTCCTACAGACATGTATAGAGGTCCTCACTGGTGTTAAGCCCTCCAGGTATCTTGGTATGAAGATCTAAGATGTACCGGGTCTCCAACTTCCTTAATAATTATATGTAGTTATAGTTAGGACCTTGTTTCTATTCAAAAG
This sequence comes from Calotriton arnoldi, assembly GCA_963921515.1. Taxonomy (NCBI): domain Eukaryota; kingdom Metazoa; phylum Chordata; class Amphibia; order Caudata; family Salamandridae; genus Calotriton; species Calotriton arnoldi. Next base: position 1,762,375 of record CAWUFW010001925.1, on the reverse strand, counting down.
CATTTTTCTTTTGCCAATATCTTTGGCGCCGTTTGATGAATCTTCGCGAAAGTTTCAAAACTAATGATCAGCTCCGGTCAGCTCCTGTCTTGAAAGTTTTGGGGTGATTCGTCAAGCTAGGGCCGAGAAAAAAGGGGGGTCCCAAAACGCTTTTTCCCCATGGTAATATCCATAGGAAATTTTGGAACAGGCTACAGCCTGAACTGCTGAATGGAATTACACCAAATTTGGCCAAAAGGTAGCTCTTGGTTCAGAAAGCGCCCTTTTTTAAAAATGGTGTAAATCCATTCAGTAGTTCCTGAGAAATTCAAAAAATAAAAATGTATATATCTGAGCACCGTGGAGGATTCGGGAATCCTCCCGAGCACAAGTTCAATTCTGATTGGCTGCCAACACTCCAAACCAGAATGTGTTGGCAGCCATCTTGTGACTCGGTAACCGAGTCACAAGAAATCAGTAGAAAAAAAGATGAAAAACCAGAAAAGGGGCAGAGTTCCGAATCAGATGTGGTTGTAGGTACGCTGGACATGAGCAACCACAGGGTAACTACATGAATAAACATAGTGGGTTATTTTAGATTGGGGTCCTATTGATGAAAGGAGCATTTGTGAATGGCTTATTTCTCTTTGTTTTTATCATTGTCAATAACCACAGATTGGGTGTGAAAAGGACTGAGGTGAGGACTGGTGCCCCAGCAGCCCTGATGAAGTTGCCTTGATGGTTTTGGCAACGAAACATGTTGGCTAGTGACAAATAATAACGGCCATGTGTATGCCTTGTTTTTAAATTGAGGACACTCACAACAGTGAATAAATAGTGGTGTATGTGAGTGTTATCTCGTTTTTAATATATTGAGATACCAATTATCTGTGCACGCTTGGGGTTAATCAAACACTGAGTGAACTTTGCAGCCTCAGTGTTAGGGGTCACATAAACCTGTTGTTTTGACCTTCCACCTCGGTGGATTTCTTATGCACACCTTTTTCTTTCTTTATTCTTTTCGGGTAAGAAAGCAACCGATGATGATAACGTGGGCCTACTGGCGAGTACCATCCAGGAGCCCTTTTGGTTTGCGCACGTGAGGTGCTTTCTTACCTTTCTCACATTTTTTCCACGTTGTTGGGTATTTTTTACTCGTTGTCTTAGTTCACTCTGAGTAATGAAGTGAACATGATTGTCTGGTGGTTATTGACAATTGATTTTTAAATGAGAACAGTCGGGACAATCCAGATCATTGATGATTGGAATAGATCTGGTTTGCGAAGGGGTATTAACAAATAGATATGACCCCCCTAAGAGTCCTTAAAGTGTTGATGGACTGTTCATAGAGTTCAGACCTTGGTGTGTTTATAAGCAGGGTGGAAACACCCTGACCCCCTAGGCCTGCTCAGGGGGTCCCAAGAGGACCCCCAGGGACAAAAAAAGCATTTTTTCTTTAAAGAAATCATCCGAATTCGCGCTGCGTTCACGAATCTGGATGGAAAAATAAAACAAAAGAAGAGCGGGCTCCCCCGCTTCATTTTCCTTAAGCCCCCGGGTGGGCCAGGTCCCGGGGGCAATGCCCAATTATGTAGCTGGGGTCCACGGGGCCCCTGCAGCCCCGGGGACCGCCACCTCCCCGGTGCTTATTTATTTAAAAAAAATGCATGGGGGCTCCTGCCCCCCATGCTGCCCCGGGGACCGCCACCTCCCCGGGGCTTTGATAATTAAACACGGGGGCACATTGCACCCCCACAGCCCCAGGGGACCACCACCTCCCCAGGGCTTTAAGGAGTTGGGAGGGGGCCGCGCAGCCCCCCCTCCTGGAGCCCTCCTTGGCCCTGGGGACCGCCACCGCCCCACAGCCGGCTCCTGCAATGTCCCAGGGTGCCCACCCCCCGGACATTGCCATTTGCTATGGCAGGGTGGGAGCACGGCTCCTGCCCTGCCATAGCAAACACTGCTTTGCTTCGTTGAAGCAAGAACAGGAAACCTGCTCTCGCTTTAATGAAGCAAAGAAGAATTGCTTTAGGGCAAGGGGAGCAGCTCCCCTTGCCCAAAAGCAATGCTCGCTCCCGCAGGAGGCGGGCAGCCGGCAGGGACCATGGGGGCATTGGGGCTCCCCCCACGGTACCCAACTTGAGGGCCGGCCCCGGGGGATGGGGTCCCAGGGGCGAGAAGTAGCCCGGGAGGGGGGCCACTTGACCCCCCTTCCCTTTAATTTATTTTTTATTTTAAAAAACGGAAGGCCGGCCCCGGGGTATGGGGTCCCTGGGGCCATAATTGGCCTTAGGAGGGGGATCGCTGAGAGGTGGTCCGAGGCCATGCCCCTTTTTACACCACTCTGCAAACGCGCCTCTTGGCGCACTGCTGATGGGGTGATGAGGTCCTCTTGTGTCCTGAGGACCTCAGGACACAAGTGGACTTTATCCCCCGAGCAGCAGTGCACCAGGAGCTGCGTTTGCAGACTGGTGTAAAAAGGGGGCGTAGCCTTTGAGCACTCTCAGCAATCCAGCTGTATGGGGCTTAGTGGAGGTAAAAGGAGGGCTAGTTGGTCCCTAGGGACCCTCAGGAGGAAAGGGGACTACATCCCCCAACCAAGAGCATGCCAGGAGGCACGTTTGCAGAATGGTGGAGAAAGGGGGCATGGCCTGTGTCCACCTCTCAGCAATCCCACTGTGTGGGGCTTACTGGAGGTAAGAGGTAGGATAGTTGGCCCCAAAGGACCCCCAGCAGCGAAGGGGACTTCAATCACCATCCAAGAGCACGCCAGGGAGTGCATTTGCAGAGTGGTGGGCAAAGGGGGCATGGCCTCCTATGAGAACTTAGCAATCCTGCTTTGTGGGACTTACTGGCGGTAATAGGAGGGGTAGTTGGCCCCCAAGGATGTCCTCCAGTAAGGCCCACACAGTGGGATTGCTAAAACGTCTTTGGAGGCCATGCCCCCTTTCTCCACCACTCTGCAAACACACCTCCTGGCAGACTACGGGATGGCGATGAAGTCCACTTTACTCCTGAGGGACTTTGGGGCGAAGAAGCCCTCCTGGTACCTCCTGTAAGTCCTACACAGTGGAATTCCTGAGCACTGGTCGGAGGCCCAGCACCCTTTCTCCACCACTCTACAAACGCGACTACTAGTTAAAAAAGCATTTGCAATGTAATAGGTTTCGCATTTGGCGTTGTAAATGTAAAGGTTTTTTACTAATATTTTTTGGTGTGGAGTGGATGTACGTTGTGTGTAGTGGAATTATGTGGTATGTTGTGCAGTGAAATTATGTGAATAGAAAGTATGTGGTATTTAATGTATAGTAATTATGTGGAGTGGGATTATGTGTTTTGGAGAGTAATTTGGAGAGTAATTATGTGGTATTGTAGTCTTTGTTGGGGAGTGGTAACCTCAGGTTTAGTCTTCGTCATTTCAAGAAAAGCTAAAGTATAAACTCAATGAGACACAATAAAAGAAGGAACCACTGAGGAGCACTTCTGGACCTAGTCGGAGGTATGAGCAGGGCCACTGGAATTATGTGAGTGTTTGGCTGCACCAATTTTCACATAATTAAACATTTTCTACATTTGCCAAATATTCCATCATCTGCTGCCTAATCTGCAGATTTGAACAAAAAAAGCCTTGTTTCTAGCTCAAACGGCTTAAATGTTCCCAAAAATGCAGCGTCATGTGTTACAGCATGGTGGAAGGCCCTTTGCAAGGCTGGAATGGTCATGTGTTACTTATTGCAAAATGTGGGTGTTAAACTGGTACTAATGGTGCATAAACCTGTCTTCTTTCTGTGCCTCTCTTGCCTCTTTCTGCATTTCTCTTGCTTCTTTCTGCACCTTTCTTCCTCTTTCTGCACCTCACTGCCTTCTTTCTGCACTTCACTTGCCTCTTTCTGCACTTTTCTTGCCCCTTTCTGTACCTCACTTGCCTCTTTCAGCACCTCTGTTGCTTTTTTCTGCAGATCTCTTGCCTCTTTCTGCACCTCCCTTGCCTCTTTCTGCACCTCTTTTGCCTCTTTCTGCACCTCACTTGCCTCTTTCTGCACTTCTCTTGCTTCTTTCTACACCTCTCTTGCCTCTTTCTGCTCCTCTCTTGCCTCTTTGTGCATTTTTCTTACCTGTTTCTGCAGTTCCCTTGCCTCTTTCTGTACCTCTCTTGCCTCTTTCTGCACCTCACTTGCCTCTTTCTGCACTTCTCGAGGCTCTTTCTGTACCTCTCTTGCCTCGTTCTGCACCTCAAGTGGCTCTTTCTGCACTTCTCTTGCGTCTTTCTGCACCCCTCTTGCCTCTTTTTGCACCTCTGTTGGTTCTTTCTGCACTGCTCTTGCTTCTTTCTGCACCTCACTTGCCTCTTTCTGCACTTCTCTTGCTTCTTTCTACACCTCTGTTCCTTCTTTCAGCAATTCTCCTGCCTCTTTGTGCATTTCTCTTGTCTGTTTCTGCACATCTCTTGCTTCTTTCTGCACCTCTCTTGCTTCTTTCTGCACCCTTCTTCCCTTTTTTGCATCCCTCTTGCCTCTTTCTGCCATTCTCTTGCCATTTTCTGTACCTCTGTTGCCTCTTTATGCACCTCACTTGCCTCTTTCTGCACTTCTCTTGCTTCTTTCCACACCTCTGTTGCTACTTTGAGCAATTCTCTTGCCTCTTACTGCACTTATTTTGCCTGTTTCTGCACCTCTCTTGCGTCTTTATGCACCTCTGTTGCCTCTTTCTACACCTCACTTGCTTCTTTCTGCACCCCTCTTGCCTCTTTCTGCACTCCTCTTTTCTCTTTCTGCACCTCTCTTGCCTCTTTCTGCACACCTGTTCCCTCTTTCTGCACCTTTCCTGCCTGTTTCTGCACCTCTCTTGCCTCTTTCAGCACCTCTGTTGCTTCTTTCTGCACTTCTCTTCCTTCTTTCTGCACCCCTCCTGCCTCTTTCCGTACCTCTCTTGCCTCCTTGTGCACCTCTCCTACCTTTTTCTATACACCTCTTTCCTCTTTTTGCACCTCTGTTGGTTCTTTCTGCACTGCTCCTGCTCCTGCTTCTTTCTGCACCTCACTTGCCTCTTTCTGCACTTCTCTTGCTTCTTTCTACACCTCTGTTGCTTCTTTCAGCAATTCTCTTCCCTCTTTCTGCACCTTTCCTGCCTGTTTCTGCACCTCTCTTGCCTCTTTCAGCACCTCTGTTGCTTCTTTCTGCACTTCTCTTCCTTTTTTCTGCACCCTTCCTGCCTCTTTCTGTACCTCTCTTGCCTCTTTGTGCACCTCTACTACCTTTTTCTGTACCCCTCTTGCCTCTTTTGGCACCTCTGTTGGTTCTTTCTGCACTGCTCTTGCTTCTTTCTGCACCTCATTTGCCTCTTTCTGCACTTCTCTTTCTACTTTCTACAACTCTGTTGCTTCTTTCAGCAATTCTCTTGCCTCTTTCTGTACTTTTCTTCCTTCTTTCTGCACCCCTCCTGCCTCTTTCTGTACCTCTCTTGCTCTTTGTGCACCTCTCCTACCTTTTTCTACACACCTCTTGCCTCTTTCCTACCTTTTTCTGTACCCCTCTTGCCTCTTTTGGCACCTCTGTTGGTTCTTTCTGCACTGCTCTTGCTTTTTTCTACACCTCATTTGCCTCTTTCTGCACTTCTCTTGCTACTTTCTACACCTCTGTTGCTTCTTTCAGCAATTCTCTTGCTTCTTTATGACCTTCTCTTCCTTCTTTCTGCACCCTTTCTGCCTCTTTTTGTACCTCTCTTGCCTCTTTGTGCACCTCTCCTACCTTTTTCTGTACCCCTCTTGCCTCTTTTGGCACCTCTGTTGGTTCTTTCTGCACTGCTCTGGCTTCTTTCTGCACCTCATTTGCCTCTTTCTGCACTTCTCTTGCTACTTTCTACACCTCTGTTGCTTCTTTTAGCAATTCTTTTGGCTCTTTCTGCACTTCTCTTCCTTCTTTCTGCACCCCTCCTGCCTCTTTCTGTACCTCTCTTGACTCTTTGTGCACCTCTCCTACCTTTTTATGCACTCCTCTTGCCTCCTTTTGCACCTCTGTTGGTTAATTCTGCACTACTCTTGCTTCTTTCTGCACTCCTCTTGCCTCTTTCTGCACCCCTCTTTTCTCTTTCTGCACCTCTCTTGCCTCTTTCTGCATCCCTGTTCCCTCTTCCTGCACCTTTCCTGCCTGTTTCTCCACCTCTCTTGCCTCTTTCTGTACATCTGTTGGTTCTTTCTGCACTTCTCTTGCTCTTTCTGCACCCTTCGTGCCTCTTTCAGCACCTCTGTTGCTTCTTTCTGCACTTCTCTTCCTTCTTTCTGCACCCCTCCTGCTTCTTTCTGTACCTCTCTTGCCTATTTGTGCACCTCTCCTACCTTTTTCTACACACCTCTTTCCTCTTTTTGCACCTCTGTTGGTTCTTTCTGCACTGCTCTTGCTTCTTTCTGCACCTCACTTGCCTCTGTCTGCACTTCTCCTGCTTCTTTCTACACCTCTGTTGCTTCTTTCAGCAATTCTCTTGCCTCTTTCTGTACTTCTCTTCCTTCTTTCTGCACCCCTCCTGCCTCTTTCTGTACCTGTCTTGCCTCTTTGTGCACCTCTCCTACCTCTTTCTGCACTCCTCTTGCCTCTTTTCGCACCTCTGTTAGTTCATTCTGCACTGCTCTTGCTTCTTTCTGCACTCCTCTTGCCTCTTTCTGCACCTCTCTCTTTTCTCTTTCTGCACCTCTCTTGCCTCTTTCTGCACCCCTGTTCCCTCTTTCTGCACCTTTCCTGCCTGTTTCTGCACCTCTCTTGCCTCTTTCTGTACCTCTGTTGGCTCTTTCTGCACTTCTCTTGCTCTTTCTGCAACCTTCGTGCCTCTTTCAGCACCTCTGTTGCTTCTTTCTGACCTTCTCTTCCTTCTTTCTGCACCCTTCCTGCCTCTTTCTATACCTCTCTTGCCTCTTTGTGCACCTCTCCTACCTTTTTCTGTACCCCTCTTGCCTCTTTTGGCACCTCTGTTGGTTCTTTCTGCACTGCTCTTGCTTCTTTCTGCACCTCATTTGCCTCTTTCTGCACTTATCTTGCTACTTTCTACACCTCTGTTGCTTCTTTCAGCAATTCTCTTGCCTCTTTCTGCACTTCTCTTCCTTCTTTCTGCACCCCTCCTGCCTCTTTCTGTACCTCTCTTGCCTCTTTGTGCACCTCTCCTACCTTTTTCTACACACCTCTTGCCTCTTTTTGCACCTCTGTTGGTTCTTTCTGCACTGCTCTTGCTTCTTTCTGCACCTCACTTGCCTCTTTCTGCACTTCTCTTCCTTCTTTCTGCACCCCTCCTGCCTCTTTCTGTACCTCTCTTGAATGTGTGTGTCAGTCTGTCAGTTGCTGTGTAGGTGGCTTCATGGGTTGGTAAGTAGGTACATGAGTGTCTCTATGGGTTATTGATTAGTTGTCTGAGTACCTGTGTGGGTGTCTGAGTGTCTGTGTGGGTGGTTGAGCGGGTGTATGACTCCCTGCATGGATGTATGAGTGGGTGAATCCCTGGGTGTATGGATTCATGAGTACGTCTGTGAGGGACTGTATGGGTGAGTGAGTGTGCATATGGCTGAGTCGGTGAGTGAATGGATGTCTCAGTGGGATATGAGTGAGTAAGTTTATATGTGAAATGCAGAATATGTGAGTGTTAGAGTATATAAGTGACTGTATGTGTGACTGCATGAATGTGAGAGTGGCTGTATTGGTGAGTGTGTGCTTGTGTCAGCGACTGTAAGGAGAGTAAGTATTTGTTGGTATCTGTATCAGTAGTGAGTGTGTGTGTGTGTGTTTCTGTATGGGTGAGTAAGTGGCTATGTGATTGAATGTTTGGGTGAGTGAGTAGGTGTGTGAGTAGCTCTATGGGTTACTGATTGTGTTTAAGTGGCTGTATGGGTGTGTGAGTAGATATCTCAGTGGCTGTATTGGTGAGTGACTGGCTGTCTGAGTGTCTGTGTGGGTGAGTGAGTGGATGTGTATGTAGGCCTATGAATCAGTGAGTGAGTATGTACGTACTGATATTGGTGTGTCAATGGTTTCAAGAATGGTAGTCTGAAATTTGGAGTGGGTGTGAGTTGGTGCATCAGAGACAATGTGGATGATGTCAACAGTGATGTCATCAGTGATGTCATTTGAGATGTCATCAGTAATGTCATCATTGATGTCACTGACCATGTCATGAGTGATGTAATATGTGATGTCATCAGCAGTGCACTGTGGGGGTGCGAGTTATAGTTAGCTCAGCAAACTATAACAGCTGAATTTCTCTGGTTTTGGGCGAGTGAAATGTCAGCCTAACTATAACATCCTTGTAACCTTTGGTTTTTTCTATGAATTTCTAAGGTTTTTTAAAATGCAAATTCCTAACTATAACGTCCCTGAAACCTCTGTTTTTTGAGTGAATTTCTAAGGTTTTTTAAATGCTAATTACTAACTATAACGTCCCTGAAACCTGTGGTTTTTTCAGTGAATTTCCAGGGTTTTTAAATGCAAATTCCTAACTATAACGTCCCTGAAACCTCTGTTTTTTTCAGTGAATTTCTAAGGTTTTTTAATGCTAATTGCTAACTATAACATCCTTGAAATCTGTTGTTTTATTGAATATATATATACCTACATAAAGATGTTTTGTTGTCTCATTATGATTCTTTATATCTTTTTTTTTAGTTTACAAAAAAGGGTCACGCACCGATCGCGTACCTACGTGGTGGGTGCGTGAATCCGTTAAATGAATGTCAGTTTAAAATACATATTTAGAACGAATTAATATATTTTTTCATAAAGAGGTTTATCACTGAGTGCAAAAAATATAGTGTTATAGAAGTTATACATTTGTTTTGAAATGTTTTAAACAGATTTTTAAGGACTCAATGGTATCGCACACCAGTCGCAGATCTTCGCATTTGGTGCGCAAATCTGTTTTATGTTGTAAGTCTAAAATACGTACTTACACTGAAATAATTTATTTTTTAAACAGAGAGGTTTATTATTGAATCCCAAAAATGAATATTACTGTAATCATAAAATATTTTTAAGATCTTAAAAACACATTTTTGTGTAGGTGGCACCATCGTGCGCCAGTCGCGAACCCTGCTGGCCCATTTTTCCGGGATCGCATAGGGGTCGCGACTCTGGTTTAATTTGAAAAAGTATGAAATATCAATGTTGCAAGTTTAAATATCTGTTTGCTTAAAGACTCTCCACTAAAATAGTTTCAAACACAATTTGCTAATAGCAATTTATACTTTTAAATTACATTTAATACATTTTACGGGTCTGAGACATATACGCAGTGGGTGCGCAACTCCTACGCAACTCCATGTGACATGGAAAGAAAGCTTTTCATTGCTAAAAAGCTTTTCATTCTCTTAGAGTTAGGATCCAACACCTGTTCTTTTCCGACTATTTTGGGTGTGTCTGCATGTGTAGACAGCTTTTTTGTGGGCTCTACTCAATTTTTTATATTTTTTGTGTTTTGACCTACAAATTTTTCAACATGGCATCTTCACATCCAGAAGAAGAGCAGCTCGAGGAGGTAGAGATATTGAAGAGCCTGTGAAGAAGCGGAAAGAGTGGATTGTTTGGGCCTTTTTCACCATGCATGAGGGTGAAAAAAAGGTGAATGCAAGAAAAGTCATCTGTCCCATCTGCCACAAAGTCCTGTCCAGAGGTTCGGAAAAGAAATATTCTTGTGGCACATCATCAATGCGCAAACATCTTGAGACGATACACCCAACTCGTCTTGTGCATGAAGTGATGGCTTGGGAGAAGAGGGAGGAAGCTGCAGCAGATGATAGAAATCAACCTTTGAAATCAGCTGGAGCTGTTCTTACAACTCCTCAACCCAGGATATTCCCCAAACTCGCTGATGCAGGAACACACTGCAGGAAGTCTTTGACAACCCTCTGCATTGGCGAACTTTCTATTGATGCCATCATCAATCTGTTAAAAACACGTGTTCATTTTTTTTTTGTTTTTGAACCTAGTGTTTCTTTGTTTTTGAGAAACACTATCGTTAGACTTCTTACATTTTTTTACTTTAAAAAAAAGTAAAAAACACCAACAAAAATAAAAAGTTGTTAGAAAATACAAAAAAACTCAAAATAGTTTTTAAAAAAAAGGTCCTTACGGAACCACCAATACTGGTTAAAAATAGAAGAATTGTATGTAGTGAAACTGAGTTCTTGCATAAATGTGTGTGTGATTAATATAAGAATAGTGGCTGGATAATTGAATGAGTGCATAGGTAATGCCTGGGAGAATGGATGAGTGCATGGGTAGTGCCTCAGTGATTGGATGAGTGTATGCATACTGTCTGAGTGAATGCATGAGTGCATGGGTAGTGACTGAGTGAATGGATGAGTGCATGCATAGTGCTTGGGAAATTGGATGAATGCAAGAGCAATGCCTGGGTGATTCCATGAGTGCATGGGTAGTACCTAGATGAATGAATGAGAGTATAGGTAGTGCCTGGGTGATTAGGTGAGTGTATGGGTAGTGCCTGGGTGATTGTATGAGTGCATGAGTACTGTCTGAGTGAATGCATGAGTGCATGGGTACTGCGTAAGTGAATGGTTGAGTTGAAGGATAGGTTCTGAGTGATTCAATTAGTGCATCGGTAGTGCCTGGGTGATTGGATGAGTGCCTGGGTAGTGCCTGAGTGAATCAATGAGTGTATGGGTAGTGCCTGGGTGATTGGATGAGTGTATGCATAATGCCTGGAAGATTGGATGAGTGCTACAGCACTACCTGGGTTATTGCATGAGTGCATGGATAGTACCTGGATAAATGAATGAGAGTATGAGTATTGCCTGGGTGAATGGATGAGTGCATGGGTAGTGCCTGAAAGATTGGATGAGTGCAAAAGTACTGCCTAAGCAAAAGTATGAGTGAATGGGTACTGCATGAGTGAATGGTTCAGTTGAACTATAGTGCCTGAGTGAATGGATGAGTGCATGCATAGTTGCTGGATGAATGAGTAAGTGCAATAGCAGTGCCTGGCTGATTCTATGATTACATGGATAGTACCTGGATGAATGAATGAGAGTATGGGTAGTGCCTGGGTGATTGAACGAGTGCATGGGTAGTGCCTGGCTGACTGGATGAGTGCACGAGCATTGTCTGAGTGAGTGCATGAGTTCATGGGTATTGCGTAACTGAACGGTTGAGTTGAAAGACAGTGTCTAAGGGATTCAATGTGTGCATAGTTAGTGCTTGAGTGATTACATCAGTGCATGGATAGTACCTGGGTGAATCAATGAGTGTATGGGTAGTGCCTGGGTGATTGAATGAGTATATGCATTATGCATGGGAAATTGGATGAGTGTTAGACCAGTACCTGGGTTATTGCATGATTGCATGGATAGTACCTGGATGAATGAATGAGAGTATGAGTAGTGCCTGGGTGATTAGATGAGTGCATGGGTAGTGCCTGTGTGACTGGATGAGTGCACAAGTACTATCTGAGTGAAGGCATGAGTGCATGGGTACTGCGTAAGTGAATGGTTGAGTTGAAAGATAGTGTCTGAGTGATTCAATGAGTGCAGAGGTAGTGCCTGGGTGATTGGATGAGTGCATAGGTAGTGCCTGAGTGAATGGATAAGTGAAGGGTACTGCCAGGCTCTTTGGGTGAGTGCATGCATTCTGTCTGTGTGATTGAATGAATGCATGGGTAGTGCCTGAGTGAATGGATGAGTTCATGGACAGTGGTTGAGTGGATGCATGAGTGCATGGGTAGTTGCTGGTTGAATGGGTGAGTGCAATAGCAGTGCCTGTGTGATTGCATCAGTGCATGGATAGTAGCTGGGTGAATCAATGAGTGTATGGGTAGCGCCTGGGTGATTGGATGAGTGGATGCATAGTACCTGGAAGATTGAATGAGTGCTAGAGCACTACCTGGGTTATTGCATGAGTGCATGGATAGTACCTGGATAAATGAATGAGAGTATGAGTAGTGCCTGGGTGATTGGATGAGTGCATGGGTAGTGCCTGAAAGATTGGATGAGTGCAAAAGTACTGCCTAAGTGAAAGTATGAGTGAATGGGTACTGTGTGAGTGAATGGTTCAGTTAAACTATAGTGCCTGAGTGAATGGATGAGTGCATGCATAGTTGCTGGATGAATGAGTGAGTGCAATAGCAATGCCTGGCTGATTCTATGAGTACATGGATAGTACCTGGATGAATGAATGAGAGTATGGGTAGTGCCTGGGTGATTGAATGAGTGCATGGGTAGTGCCTGGCTGACTGGATGAGTGCACGAGCATTGTCTGAGTGAGTGCATGAGTGCATGGGTATTGCGTAACTGAACGGTTGAGTTGAAAGACAGTGTCTAAGGGATTCAATGTGTGCATAGTTAGTGCTTGAGTGATTACATCAGTGCATGGATAGTACCTGGGTGAATCAATGAGTGTATGGGTAGTGCCTGGGTGATTGAATGAGTATATGCATTATGCATGGGAAATTGGATGAGTGTTAGAGCAGTACCTGGGTTATTGCATGATTGCATGGATAGTACCTGGATGAATGAATGAGAGTACGAGTAGTGCCTGGGTGATTAGATGAGTGCATGGGTAGTGCCTGTGTGACTGGATGAGTGCACAAGTACTATCTGAGTGAAGGCATGAGTGCATGGGTACTGCGTAAGTGAATGGTTGAGTTGAAAGATAGTGTCTGAGTGATTCAATGAGTGCAGAGGTAGTGCCTGGGTGATTGGATGAGTGCATAGGTAGTGCCTGAGTGAATGGATAAGTGAAGGGTACTGCCAGGCTCTTTGGGTGAGTGCATGCATTCTGTCTGTGTGATTGAATGAATGCATGGGTAGTGCCTGAGTGAATGGATGAGTTCATGGACAGTGGTTGAGTGGATGCATGAGTGCATGGGTAGTTGCTGGTTGAATGGGTGAGTGCAATAGCAGTGCCTGTGTGATTGCATCAGTGCATGGATAGTAGCTGGGTGAATCAATGAGTGTATGGGTAGTGCCTGGGTGATTGGATGAGTGGATGCATAGTACCTGGAAGATTGAATGAGTGCTAGAGCACTACCTGGGTTATTGCATGAGTGCATGGATAGTACCTGGATAAATGAATGAGAGTATGAGTAGTGCCTGGGTGATTGGATGAGTGCATGGGTAGTGCCTGAAAGATTGGATGAGTGCAAAAGTACTGCCTAAGTGAAAGTATGAGTGAATGGGTACTGTGTGAGTGAATGGTTCAGTTAAACTATAGTGCCTGAGTGAATGGATGAGTGCATGCATAGTTGCTGGATGAATGAGTGAGTGCAATAGCAATGCCTGGCTGATTCGATGAGTACATGGATAGTACCTGGATGAATGAATGAGAGTATGGGTAGTGCTTGGGTGATTGAATGAGTGCATGGGTAGTGCCTGGCTGACTGGATGAGTGCATGAGTATTGTCTGAGTGAGTGCATGAGTGCATGGGTACTGCGTAACTGAACGGTTGAGTTGAAAGACAGTGTCTAAGGGATTCAATGTGTGCATAGGTAGTGCTTGAGTGATTGCATCAGTGCATGGATAGTACCTGGGTGAATCAATAAGTGTATGGGTAGGGCCTGGGTAATTGGATGAGTGTATTCATAATGCTTGGGAAATTGGATGAGTGTTAGAGCAGTACCTGGGTTATTGCATGATTGCATGGATAGTACCTGGATGAATGAATGAGAGTATGAGTAGTGCTGGGTCATTAGATGAGTACATGGGTAGTGCCTGTGTGATTGGATGAGTGCACGAGTACTATCTGAGTGAAGGCATGAGTGCATGGGTACTGCGTAAGTGAATGATTGAGTTGAAATATAGTGTCTGAGTGATTCAATGAGTGCATAGGTAGTGCCTGTGTGAATGGATGAGTGCATAGGTAGTGCCTGAGTGAAAGGATAAGTAGAAGGGTACTGCCTGGCTCTTTGGGTAAGTGCATGTGTACTCTCTGTGTGATTGAATGAATGCATGGGTAGTGCCTGAGTGAATGGATGAGTTCATGGACAGTGCTTGAGTGGATGCACGAGTGCATGGGTAGTTGCTGGTTGAATGGGTTAGTGCAATAGCAGTGCCTGTGTGATTGCATCAGTGCATGGATAGTACCTGGGTAAATCAATGAGTGTATGGGTAGTGCCTTGGTGATTGGATGAGTGTATGCATAGTGCCTGGAAGATTGGATGAGTGCTAGAGCACTACCTGGGTTATTGCATGAGTGTATGAATAGTACCTGGATAAATGAATGAGAGTATGAGTAGTGCCTGGGTGATTGGATGAGTGCATGAGTAGTGCCTGAAAGATTGGATGAGTGCAAAAGTACTGCCTAAGTAAAAGTATGAGTGAATGGGTACTGCATGAGTGAATGGTTCAGTTGAACTATAATGCCTGAGTGAATGGATGAGTGCATGCATAGTTGCTGGATGAATGAGTGAGTGCAATAGCAGTGCCTAGCTGATTCTATGAGTACATGGGTTGTACCTGGATGAATGAATGAGAGTATGGGTAGTGCTTGCGTGATTTAATGAGTGCATGGGTAGTGCCTGGCTGACTGCATGAGTGCATGAGTATTGTCTGAGTGAGTGCATGAGTGCATGGGTACTGCATAACGGAACAGTTGAGCTGAAAGACAGTGTCTAAGGAATTCAATGTGTGCATAGGTAGTACTTGAGTGATTGCAGCAGTGCATGGATAGTACCTGGGTGAATCAATGAGTGTATGGGTAGTGCCTGGGTGATTGGATGAGTGTATGCATAATGCTTGGGAAATTGGATGAGTGTTAGAGCAGTACCTGGGTTATTGCATGATTGCATGGATAGTACCCGGATGAATGAATGGGAGTACGAGTAGTGCCTGGGTGATTGGATGAGTGTATGGGTAGTGCCTGTGTGATTTGATGAGTACACGAGTACCTTCTGAGTGAATGCATGAGTGCAAGGGTACTGAGTATGTGAATGGTTGAGTTGAAAGATAGTGTCTGAGTGATTCAATGAGTGCATAGGTAGTGCCTGGGTGATTGGATGAGTGCATAGGTAGTGTCTGAGTGAATGGATAAGTGGAAGGGTACTGCCTGGCTCATTGGGTAAGTGCATGCGTACTGTCTGTGTGATTGAATGAATGCATGGGTAGTGCCTGAGTGAATGGATGAGTGCATGAACAGTGCTTGAGTGGATGTATGAGTGCATGGGTAGTTGCTGGATGAATGGGTGAGTGCAAACGCAGTGCCTGGGTGATTGCATCAGTGCATGGAAAGTACCTGGGTGAATTAATGAATGTATGGGTAGTGCCTGGGTGATTGTATGAGTGTATGCATAGTGCCTGGAAGATTGGATGAGTGGAAGAGCACTACCTGGGTTATTGCATGAGTTTGTGGATGGTACCTGTATAAATAAATGAGAGTATGAGTAGTGCCTGGGTAATTGGATGAGTGCATGGGTAGTGCCTGGGAGATTGGATGAGTGCAAAAGTACTGCCTAAGTGAAAGTATGAGTGAATGGGTACTGCATGAGTGAATGGTTCAGCTGAACTATAGTGCCTGAGTGAATGGATTAGTGCATGCATAGTTGCTGGATGAATGAATGAGTGCAATAGCAGTGCCTGGCTCATTCTATGAGTACATGAATAGTACCTTGATGAATGAGAGTACGGGTAGTGCCTGGGTGATTGGATGAGTGCATGGGTAGTGCCTGGGTGACTGGATGAGTGCATGAGTATTGTCTGAGTGAGTGCATGGGTACTGCGTAACTGAACGGTTGAGTTGAAAGATAGTGTCCAAGTGAATAAATGAGTGCATTGGGAGTGCCTGAGTTATTGGATGAGTGCATGGGTAGTACCTGAGGGCATTAATAAGTGGAAGGGTAGTGCCTGGCTCATTGGGTGAGTGCATGGGTAGTATTCATTTGATTGGATGAATGCATGGGTACTGCCTCAATGATTGCATGTGTGCATGGACAGTGTCTGAGTGAATGGATGAGTGCATGGGCAGATGCTGGATGAATGGGTGAGTACAACAGCAGTGCTTGGGTGATTGCATGAGTACATGGATCGTACCTGGGTTAATCAATGAGTGTATGGGTAGTGCCTGGGTGATTGGCTGACTCTATACATAGTGCCTGGGACATTGGATGAGTGCGAGATCAGTACCTGGATTATTCCATGAGTGCATGGATAGTACCCGTATGAATGAATAAATGAGAGTATGAGTAGTGTGTGGGTGATTGGATGAGTGCATGGGTACTGCCTGGGAGATTGGATGAGTGCAAAAGTACTGCCTGAGTGAATGTATGAGTGCATGAGTACTGCATGAGTGAATGGTTCAGTTGAAGGATAGTGCCTGAGTGATTGGATGAGTGCATAGGTAGTGCCTGGGTGATTGGATGAATGTATGAATACTGCTTGAGTGAATGCATGGATAGTGACTGAGTGAATGGTTGAGTGCAAGCATAGTGCCTGAGTGTTTGGATGACTCCATGGGTAGTGTTTGAGTGAATGGATTAGTGCAAGGTTAGTGCGTGGCTCATCCAGTAAATGGGTCCCTTTGCCATCCCGTCTGCCACTGGTCCAGGGTCTGATTGTCAGCCTCCTGGATTATGGGAATGCCTTGATGGCTTCTATAAACATTGATCTCCTTCATAAGCTCCAGGTTCTGCAAAACACAGCAGCCAGACTGGTTTTAAATCTTCCAGCCCGATCTCCCTCTGCCCCTAATCTGAGGTCGCTCCATTGGCTGCCTATTAAGAAGCGAATAGACTTCAAAATCTGCTGTCTAGTCCATAAAACTCTAAATGGACAGGGCCCTCAGTATTTGGCAACAAAACTACAGAAGTACCAGCCTTCTAGGACACTTCGCTCCGCAAACAAACACTTACTTATAGTTCCGAAGGTTCGAACAGTTAAGCATGGTAGTAAATCCTTTTCAAAATTGGCCCCCACCCTCTGGAACTCTCTGCCTATACACCTACGAACTGAGATCGAGCACACAAAGTTTCGTAAATCCCTTAAGACCTGGCTATTCTAAACCTCTTTTGTTCCTACCCATCTTTTCTGTCTGTGCCTGAGTCTCGGCAAAGCACTATGAGACCTCTGGGTGATATATGCGCTCTACAAGAAACAGTACATAGACATAGACATAGACATAGATGGGTAGTGCCTCTGTGATTGGATGAGTGCATGGCTACTGTCTTGATGACTGTATAAGTCCATGCGCAGTGCGTGAGTAAACGTATGAGTGCATGGGTAATGCCTTAGTGAATAGATCAGTACAAGGGAATTGCCTGGGTGATTGCATGAGTGCATGGATAGTCCCTGGGTGAATGAATGAATGTATGGGCAATCCCTGGGAGACTGGATCAGTTCATGCATAGTGTCTGTTTGGTTGCATGAGTGCCTGGGGAATTCCATGAGTGCATAGGTAGTGCCTTGGTGAATAGAGCAGTGCATGGGTAGTGCCTGGGTGAATTGATGAGTGTCTGGATAGTGGTTGGGTGATTGGATGAGTGCATGAGTAGTACCTGAGTGAATGGATTGGTGCACAAGTAGTGCCTGGGTGAACAGAGCAGTGCATGGGTAGTGCCTGGGTAAAGGGTTGAGTGTATGGGTACTGCCTGGGTGTTTGGAACAGTGCAAGAGTAGTTTCTGGGTGATTGAATGAGTGCATTAGTAGTAGCTACATGATTGGATGGCTCTATGTATAGTGCATGAATACATGATTTACTGCAAAGATAGTGTTTGAATGATTGGATAAATGCATGGGTTGTGCCGTATACAGTAGATTCTATCCATTAAAACTTAGTCCGATTAGCTTTATAATATATTGTAAAATACTTTTTCAAATGAGAAGATATATCATACTTCAAAATTATCAAAGTTTTAAATATAATAGAAAACACTTTCAATACCCACCTGTCCTATATGAGAAGGAGAAACGAATTAATGCACCTCCTTGAACACAAATTTAGAGAACATGTGGTGTGAAACAGACGTATTCTAGTATGTGTAGGCTTCTACATGTATTCTGACATGTGTTGTGCATCTGTTGACTCTAACTTCAAAACTATTTAATTTATCATACAGGTGCACAAATCTTATCACTTGTACTAGAGTATTGAGTCACAAAAGCAGACATCTGTTATGTAAGTATGCGTCTCAAAAGTCCTTCGATAGAGATTTCAATACACACCTGCCCTTATAATGAGGTTTATGCAGTTTTGTAAAAAGTAAGTGTGATACTGCTCCTCAGAAACACAATGATACTTTTCAAATAGTCTAAAGGATGAACAATATTTATCTTAGAAACAAATAACATATAATTACATTTTAAACATTTTTCCAGGTTATCATGCATATTTTTTTATGTATTCTTACCTTTCAAGTAATTTAGATACATCATTCAGTAAATCTATTCAAGAGTAGTAATATTCTAAACAGTATAAAAACTGTTTTCAAACTTCAACAGTAGCTACTATAAAGAAGAAAATGAAGAAATGTTATTTAATAATGATATATTAGAGAAATTATAATATATTTTTGAGAACACAAATTTAAGTTAGAATTACATAAGATTCTTAATTTCCCTTTTTGCTGTTCTCGGATTGCACATAACTTCATCATACACAATGATTTCAATGTACGATCATCATTGAACAGCGGGAAAAAAACAATCAAATTGATTGTCGAAAAAAAACACAAATCAGGATAGAACATCATTATCAATATGTGTACCTATGCATTCTCCTTTCTATACTTTCTTAATCGGTTCTTCCATCTACATTAACTCTATTATTTATCACAAACATTTCACAAAACGTATAATCTTATTTACATCTCTGCTACAAAATAGACAACAAATGTATATACTATTTGCTTTTAAACACAATTTTCCAAATGTAATATCAATTAGGGCAAATAATAATCCAAACTCTAATTATAAACACGAATAGTTTGCAGTGCTGTCTACTTTCTCTTCACATCTTCCCCAATAGGCCGAATGATGTACTCAAAACTTTAGCTGCAGAAATAACATATAAGAATTTGGTAATTCATTAGACAATCTAGCTTTGAATTCCAAGTGGGCACCATTGCAAAGCTTCCATCCTTTATTAAACTTTAAATAAACAGTATAATGTCCGCATGTTGTAGTAGGTCCATCATGGAAAATAATAGACACTGCTGTAAAAGGTCTTCCTGAAATAGATATTTGACTTCCTTTAAAATTTGTAATTTTTGTTTCCAGTTTTCTTCCATTTGCTCTACAACGTTGGAGCATTAAAATGAGATATTTTCCAAATCTTTCTATATGTAATGTAGACAACATCTCTGATTTACACTGCGAACATCTCATATCCTGATTTGCTGTTTTTATTAGTTTGTTAAAAGGTACTGATATTCAGTCTGGTATTGATAAGTATAGGAATCCTTCTGTTTGTATTTGAGTGGTAGAAGAAAATGAACACTCTTCATACTTATGATCCCATCTGTAACTTAGTCCAAATAAGTTTTCAATGTGTATTCCTTCATGTTCCGATACTCCAAGCATAAGCATTGGAAATAATTCTTGTGCCTCTTGTATGTTGAGAGTAAATGTCAATGAACCAGTACATATTTCTAAAGGATGCAGAATGCCAGAAGCAGTGTGCATTTTACTTCTGTCACTTACCAACTGTTGAAATACATGATGTAGTGCAGAACAGAATCTTTTTTACGATTTCCCATGATTTCATGATGAAGATGTTGTAGATGAAAGGCAATATTCAGAATCACATTAGCATAACAGTTGATACCTGAACTATTTTTCAACTGGTATCCTACAATGTCATCAACACTTTCCATTTTTTTTCTTTACGCCTTTAAGTTTCTCTTCAATTGTTTTCTTTTTTTTAACCACAGTTGAATGTTTGACATATTTCCGTTTTGGGCACATTACAAGTTTCTCATATATGGGATATCCACCTAAATCAGGAGCATAAAGTCTTCTTAAACGATAGTACTCTCTTACACAATTTTCATCAGCACTAACCTTTTTCTCATCAAAATCTATCAAATACAAACCAGACAATGTTCTTACTTGAGACAATGCAATGTATGCCATTCCCTCTTTGAACACCGTACTTCCAATCTTTACAAAAGCTCTGTTTATACTTAAACCTTGAGATTTTTGAATAGTTACTACATATGCTAGAGACAGAGGAAACTGTTGTCTGTAAAAAATGTACAACACAACGCCCAATCTCTCTTACCTCATGAATCTGATCAAATTTTATAATCAAAAATCTATTCCATGTCTATTTTGAAAATTTAAAAAATCAACTACTTTTCCCATTGTTCCATTTACTAAGCCTTCTTCTACATTCAAATTACGCTGCAAAATTACTCTACAGTTTTTACATACATGTAAAGTCTATTCTAATACTGCAGTTTTAGATACAGTCTTTTCTAAAGAATCTAAATTAGCCTGTAGTTTCTCTGTAAGAAGAATTGTCACTCCCTTGTGTTCCATTTTGTCAATAGCTTTAATTTCCACAATTTCTTTTTTTTCAGTTTGAGAAGTTGTTGATTAAATGTAGAACACTCTTGCAGTGTAGGCATTAGACAAACTATAGATTTGTTTCCTCATGTCTTTAAGAATATTGCCATAATCTTTATCACCTGCTTGTCGCATATTTTTAACAAGTTCTTTATATTCAAAGTTTAACCAAATATTAACATTCCCAATACTTCCCAAAGATTTCCTTGTGTCATCATGGAGAAGAGTTTTAAAAACAGGTTCTCCTTTTACAGGAGTAAGTTGTAGTAAGTCTCCAAATACAATTGAATGTTTTCCTCCAAACAGAACATCAATCTGTTTTCAAATCTGTTGCATTCACAAGTGTACAAAGGCAAGCATTAAGTTTGAGACCATGCTCTCATCATCAACGATTAAAAGTTTCATTTTCTTCAGTACTCTTGAGACTTCATAACAAGCTTCTCCAGATAGCTTCTGATATTCCAATTTATTATGATGTTCAACAGGTAGTATAAGTAATCGATGTAAAGTAATACCTTTAATGTTGTGTGCTGCTAATCCAGTTGGAGCTGTTACAATACAAGATAAATGTGATTCAGTCGTTTTGTGTAGATAACTGATCAAAACTTTAATTAAGAAACTTTTCCCTGTTCCAGCTTGACCACTGATGATTAGAATAGGTTTAAATGATGAACATTGGCATTCTTTTTTTCATGCAGCAAACCATGTTGTACCTGTTGTTTGATTTGTAGATATATTTATTTTTGTTCAATATTTAGTTGTTCCTCTGAATAATATCCTGTTGTGCTTGTTGCATTGCAGTTTCTACCTCATTCATGGCTATTGCTGCTTCACTTTCAATAATTGGTTGTCCTAGTGGATCTTGACTAACCCTGGGCATCCAATTCCGCTCCGCTCGTGGAATTTGCGGAATTTAGGCAATTTCGCGTTCCGCGGAGAACGCGGAATTGCCAACAATTCCGCGATCCGCGGCGTAGCGGAATTATTTTTGTGTTCGCGCTTTAAAATGCGTTCTAGCGCACGCGATAGCGACTTACCGGGATTCCTGCGTTCGCCGACGGGTTTTCCTATCCGTTTGCGTGCGCCACGAGATTTCGGTAGCCGGCCGCGTTATCCCGCGAGAGTTTGAGATCGCGAACACATCATTCGCCGCGCCATCGGACAACGCAAGAGTGTGCGATCGCGAACACGTCATTCACCGCGCCATCGTGCACCGCGAGAGAGATTGCGACCGCGAACACGTCATTCGAGCGCGCCATCGGACATCCGGCGATATTTTGGTACAGCTCGCGATCCCGAACACGCAAAATTTTCAATTTGGAGAACAATAATATCACAAGCAGCATAAAACCTTCTATAAATTGATGATTTGGATGACAAAAAAACCTCAGATTGATATTTGGCTGTCCTTTTTGGTCAAATTTTTTGGGGGAGAGGGAGGAAGTGCCACAGAGTCTCCTACTTCCTGTTCCTGTCCAGCAGGCTCCTCCCAGTGCTTTGTCCATCTCCTGTTCATTTTTCACTTGGATTTGAGCTAGAAGGATCACTCTTTGTGTCTGCTGCATCATTATCATTGGATTTGAGGATTTGGGGATTTGAGATTTTACAAGTAAGTTGGTGTTGTTTGATTGGGGCATTGCAGTTGCTGCAACTTCATTTTGGGTACTTTTCATCATTTTTAAAAATAAATCGTTGTGGGTAGCCAGTAGGTCCAGAGCTAGTCATGGGTCATGGATTGCTGTGTGATGTATTTATTAATTTCAAACATCATTTAGGTGGCATGGATGGCATTGGATTGAATTGCAAAATGTGTTTTTTTGGGTGTATTTCAGTTTTTTGGGCTGTGTGTTAAATACATGCCTTAGTTGTGTGTGGGGTGCTGCAGGCCTTGTTTAGCCCTGTGTATTTTCGTTTTTGCATTTTATTGCATTACAGGCAAAGCAGTGTGGTTTACCATGCAGCCTTTGCCTGGCTATTATAGGCCTGTTTTCAGTACATTGTTTTCCAGGCCTCCTGCTTGTTGCTTGTGATTTGTGAGTGTCCATGTGGCTGGTAGCCATTTCTGGTGGGAGTTACAAGTGTGCTGCTTTTGCCATATACTAAGGCCTGCATGTGTTTCCTTTGTGGCCTAGGCTTCTTGTTGTGGGCCTGGCCATGAGGCTGGCGGCCATTTTGAAGCCAGGCAGTGTGCTTTTTGCCATAGGCCTGCATTGTCTGTCTTCAGTTTCTTGGTGTTGTGGGCCTGGCCATGAGGCTAGTGGACATTTTGAAGCCAGGCAGTGTGCTTTTTGCCATAGGCCTGCATTGTCTGTCTTCAGTTTCTTGTTGTTGTGGGCCTGGCCATGAGGCTGGTGGCCATTTTGAAGCCAGGCAGTGTGCTTTTTGCCATAGGCCTGCATTGTCTGTCTTCCGTTTCTTGGTGTTGTGGGCCTGGCCATGAGGCTGGTGGCCATTTTGAAGCCAGGCAGTGTGCTTTTTCCCATAGGCCTGCATTGTCTGTCTTCCGTTTCTTGGTGTTGTGGGCCTGGACATGAGGCTGGCGGCCATTTTGAAGCCAGGCAGTGTGCTTTTTGCCATAGGCCTGCATTGTCTGTCTTCAGTTTCTTGTTGTTGTGGGCCTGGCCATGAAGCTGGCGGCCATTGTGAAGCCAGGCAGTGTGCTTTTTGCCATAGGCCTGCATTGTCTGTCTTCAGTTTCTTGCTGTGTGCCTGGCCATTGTGAAGCCCGGTAGTGTGCTTTTAGTTTTATCTAAAGTCCTGCAAGCTTGTGGCCTAGTCTGCCAACAGGCCTTTCATCCAGTAGGCGCAGAGGTAGTCAGGGGTGCATGAAACAACTGTTTCTGTGTGTTCTGTTGAATTTTTAAACATCATTGAGGGCACATGGATGGCATTGGATTGAATTCCAAAATGTGTATTTTTGGGTGTATTTCACTTTTTTGGCCTGTGTGTTAAATACATGCCTTAGTTGTGTGTGGTGTGTTGCAGGCCTTGTTTAGCCCTGTGGATTTTCGTTTTTGCTTGTTATTGCATTACAGGCAAAGCAGTGTGGTTTACCATGCAGCCTTTGCCTGGCTATCGTAGGCCTGTTTTCAGTACATTGTTTTCCAGGCCTCATGCTTGTTGCTTGTGATTTGTGAGTGTCCATGTGGCTGGTGGCCATTTCTGGTGGGAGTTATAAGTGTGCTGCTTTTGCCATTTAGGCCTGCATGGTTTTCCTCTTGGCTTACTGCTTGCATCCATCCCCTTTGCCAGCTGCAGCTCCCTGAATGATGTGATGAGCAAATAATTTAATGCCAAACAGGGTCCACTTCTATTACATTTGTATTTTTGTTGTTGTTCCTCTTCTTTCCTATCCTTCCTGACAGTGTACACAGTATACCATGAAAGCCCTTGTTGACAGTCTCACAAATGGCTACACTAATTTATATATTTTATTTGTTTGTTTGTACTACTAGTAATTGAACCACAACAACAAATGCAACATTTCACTGATGTTCTTCTCCTGACTTCTTTGCTTTTAGGTGCACAAAAAGACAGAGGAGGAGGTGTCATCATCATCACCCGTTGTACTGCCAGGCAGAAGTCCTGCTGCGCGTCACGTCCACGTGTGACCACAGACATCTCTGCAACTTGTGCACCTGCGTCCTGCTGACATCTGAAGAAGATGGCCCCAAAGAAAGGTACCAGGTCCTCCAGTACCAAGAAAGTTGCCATTGAGAAGAAGGGACAGAAGAAGGAAGTGGCACTTGCCAAGACTGGTGTGCCGGCCGATGTGTTTTTGGTAAAAAAAACGTACGCCTGCAGCAGCGGTGTCCGGCGGGGACCAAGCTGGGAGCAGCACCTCTGCATCAGTGGGGCCACCCCAGCAACCTAGGCCCAAGCCCATGACTGTGGCAGAGGTAGCCAGTCTACTAACGACCAGTGATGTTGAAATGTCATTATCGCAAAGTAGTACCCAATCCACGCACTCGCAGGCAGAAACTCAGCAGATAAGTGGGCAACCGCAGCCGCAACCCCAGCCGCAACCCCAGCCGCAACCCCAGCCACAACCCCAGCCGCAGCCCCAGCCGCAGCCGGAACCGCAGCTGGAACCGCAACCACAGCCGCAACCACAGCCGCAACCACAGCCGCAACCGCAGCCGGAACCACAGCCGGAACCACAGCCGGAACCACAGCCCACAATAGTAGTTGTTCCACCTGAAGTAGGGGCAGTTCAGGAAATCGAGCTTTTTGCAGACAAAGAGGAGCAAGCCACTATTCCAGAAGATCCATTGTCTTCCATACCCCCAGCAAGGAAAAGGAGGGTTAGTCCATCAACTTCTTCTTCAAGCCCCGCTTCTGATGATCTAGATGCCACTTGGAAGCCAGCAGCTCAGCCTGAGATTGATGCACGCCACAAGACAAGGCTAGTGAAAAGGAAGGTTCCAGAAAGCCTTACAGTTATGGAGGTAGATGTAGACGAGGGGGGTGATGATGATGAAGAGCCAGTCATCATGAACATCACTCCTGGGCCTGCGGAGATGGAGACCAACATTATTAGACTATCCCAAATCGCTGCGAGGGATGTAGCACGGATACCACCAACACAGGTAACGCCAACACGACCTCCAGCTTCCATATTTGCCTTTGCAAAGGCCCGTCAGGGACCTACATCCAGCTCAACCACCACCTCAGTAGGTGGTGGTAATGTAAGTGCACAGAGTCAAATTCCAGGCACACCCTCCATTTCATCTGGTATTGAAAGTGGCACCTCCAGCAGCGCCAGAAAGTTCTCCTCCCCAGTTTGGGACTTCTTTTCGGTTAGCAGTAAGGAGGAGAACATTGCTATATGCTCAATTTGTCGGCAGGCTGTTAGGCGGGGTAAGCTTGGTACAAACTATGGTACCGGAGGACAAACAAGTCATCTCAAAAAACACCACAGTATTAAGTGGGAGGCTCACCTACTTCACTTAGCAAAAAGTAAAACTGGACCCATTGCTGTTGTTGGGGATGAAGAAGTAGGGGAAGATATGATCGCGGTGGAAGGTCAACAAGAGGGAGACATTTCTAGCCCTACCCCCAGCAGTGTAGTGGTAACGCCCACATCCTCAGCAACATCTCAGTGGCACCGTAGTAAGAGTCAACATGAGACACCAAGGCAACCGGGCACTGCAATGAGCAAAAGTGCAGCGTCGTTGAGCCTAGCTGGGTTCAAGAAGAAAGGTGCACCACAAAGGAAAATATTCCAGCCTACCATTGACAGCATGCTTAGGTCGGAGGGGCAGTACCAACGCAACCACCCAACGGCACGGTTGTACAATGCGAAGCTGGCTAAAATGTTAGCGCTGGACCTTCTCCCTTTTTCATTTGTGGAAGGGGTGGGTTTCCTTGAATTTGTGTCAGACATCTGCCCTAAATGGAAGGTTCCCAGCCGGTCCTATTTCGCCCGAGTTGCTGTTCCAGCACTACATCACGATGTGCTGGAATTGGTTGGACAAGCTTTGCAGCAGAGTGCTGTTCACAAAATCCACCTGACAACAGACATGTGGACCAGTTGCCAAGCCACTGATTACATGTGCATCACTGCACACTGGGTCTCTTTTGTGGGGGTTAGAGAAAAGCTATCTGAAGTAGGTGCCGTTGACACAGCTGAGATTTTTAATGCTTCTCGGAAACATGCAACTGTAGCCATGTTCGCCATGGAGAAATCTCGTACTGCTGAAAACATTTTGGAAGAGTTTAACAGCAAGGTCTTTGAATGGCTGCGCCCCAGAGGGCTTCACATTGGTTTTGTTGCCACGGATAATGGCAGTAATATACTTAAGGCCATGGCGCTTGGAGAGTATTTCAGGGTCCCGTGTTTGGCGCACTGCATTAACATTATAGTTCAAGACTTTCTGAAAAAAGAACCCATAGTCAGCAACTTACTGACCACCTGCCGCAGAATATGCACGCATTTCAGCCATTCTTTTAAAGCCCGAAAGCAGCTGAGGATCATTCAATGTGACTATAGAATGACAGTCAAAGCCCTCATCCAGGAGGTGGCAACACGTTGGAACTCAACGTATTACATGTTTGACCGTCTGTTTGAGCAGTACAGACCAATCAATGAATATGTCATGTGAAGGGCGGATGCTACTGTGAAAGGCATGACCCTTCAGATGGACCAATGGTGCCTAGTTAAATCTCTTACAGAGATGCTTCTTCCTTTCGAGGTCTTCACATGTGAAGTCAGCAAGGAGGACTGTACTATGGGCCAAGCTATCCCATTGTTGCACATACTAGAGCAACAGCTGAAGGAGGTGTGTGAAGCGTACATAGGTGTGGAGGAAAAAAAAGAAGCATATGAGTTGGTGGCGAGCTTATCATGTCCCTTAAGTGAAAATGCAAGGGTGCAAAATAAGATTCTGTCACAAAAACATTACATTTGTGCCACAATTCCGGATCCACGGTACAAATCGGCACTGCACAGTAAGACATTACTCCCTTTTTCAGAAGTGGATGTTGCCCGGTACAAAACTTGGATAGCTGAGGCAGCCATTACATTGGAAAATGAACGGCTGGTAATTAAAGGCCTCAAACCCACGTCAAGTACTGCCGCAGGGCATCCACGTCAAGTTCAACTTCAGAGCCTGTGGACAGTGCATTTGGTTCACAGCTGTCACCAACACTATCGACAACAGCAAGAACCGGATCATCAGCCCCAGTACAAACGGCACAGGATTGGTATTTACAGCAAGGACTTGCTAGGTCCAGTGCTGATGCAAAGACAAAAGAGGCCATACAAAGTGTAGCACCCCTGAACATTGACCGAATGGTCCAGGCCTACCTGGATGACCCAACAGAGGTCTACATTGATCAAAACCCATTGCGGTATTGGTATGACAAAAGGGGCCAATGGCCAGTGCTCAGCAGGCTGGCGATAAACTATCTGGCTTGCCCTGTCACAAGTGTCTCTTCTGAATGTGTTTTCAGTGCTGCTGGTTCCATTGTAACAGTGAAAAGGACCAGTCTCTCACCCAAAAACGTGGAGAGGTTAACCATGATCAAAATGAATCAGCAATTTATACCACCGAATTACACAATACATGAATCAACGCAGGAAGATGAGGACAGCGGCTCAGGTGACGGAAGTAGCGTGTTGGATGCTGATTACCTACTTCTGGTTGAACCCCCAGAGTTTGAGGACGAGCTATACTTCCCTGACAACTAGGCTTCCACTTCTTACTGTGGTTCTCCCTTATTTACTTCTATTTGTGTGTCTGTCTTTCTGTTTGGAAACTTCAAATCACAACAAATCCATCACCACTGTCTTCGTATTTTATTGCCTTATGAGTTTCAGCTGTCTGCATTTCAGTCCACTCCTCCGAGTCCTGCTCCTCCATCCTCCTGAATCGACTTAAATCTATTGCCCTCAAGCCAGATGATGATTGGATGTAGCATAATCGAAGAAAAACTAAAATCTTGCCTCGTTGAGTCTCTCCAAAAGAAGTGGAACATGATGATGACTACTATAGCTATCCTCCTTTCCGAGCCGATACAGATTGCCCATTAACTGAAGATGAGAAGGAACAGGTAATGAATGATGACATGCATTGGACGCTGACTGAGTGATTTGTGTTGTTGTTGTTTGTAGTGCATGAAGGTAATTCATTGTGTACTATTATCTAATCTACACACTAAAAGTAACTCAATGCAATGTTTGTTTCCATTCTTGTTTTTCAATAACAATTTTCTACTTCTACTGCAGGCCGATCCATTGCATTTTGAATATGGAAAGGGGACTCAATCTGTACACTACTGCACACTGAGTTGGACAACATACCATGATGATGACCACAGTGACATTATCTCTTCGCAGTCACTCAGTACGATCCGAGATGATTGATGGAATAACTCAGTGCGTTTCATGAGTGCATTAAAAGGTAACCAAGTCAACAACAACCACTGCAGACCTACATGTCTGTGTAGTGGTGGAGTCAGAGTGTGGTGGTATGACTGACAGCGGGGCATTGATTTAGTCACTTAATTTGTAAAATGCTATGTTGCTGTATATCTGCTTTGTCTGCCTCTGTCAAAAAGGTACGCTAAATGGAGGATGTGTCACGGGTGCCGTGGGCCTGCTCTGTCCTGTTGTTGTTGGAGGTTAATGCTGGAAACAGACTAGAGTAGACATGATGTATCCAAATCCATGCCGCCTCTGAAAGTGTTCTTGTTGCACTCCACCGTAATTTAGGCATTTCTTTTCGACTTGATTTTTCAATATTCCTTTTGTTTTCCCATCTGCAATTACAGGCCGGCCCTTACCCTGTGCTACACTGGGAAAAACAACTCTCACTTACCTTACCAATGAATCTACATCTGCCAGGCAGGCATTGGCGTCACCCAAGATTGATGGCCGGAGCGTCCATGGAAGGGAGGACCAAGACGAATGCCGAGATGCAACTCCCCATTTTGACCAGGATAACATACAGTAACAGTATCAATTTTCATCATCTTTTAAATTTTATTCATTTTTTGTCTTCAATCATTACTACTGTGTGTTGTTGTTGTTATGTTTGCTCTCTGCTTATAATTGAATTCATCCCTACAGCAATTTCTGACTTTTCTTTGCTATCTTTAAGCCCGGGCCGGTACAACAGAACAGAAACTGTATGTAATTCGGGTCTCTCTGAGGGCAGACAGGCAAGGCAAATTGCATAATATACTGCTGCCCTGTACTGTCTAATTGTCTAGTAGTAGTAGTTAGTAAGTACTATCATTAACCATCAAGTTATCATCATCATGCATGCATTTCCTTTTTCTCCCTTAACAGATTTATGGATATGGTTGTCTGCCAAGATTGTGTTTTGTTGTTGTCCATGCGTACTGTTTTTCTTTGTCAAACCTTTCCCAAAACCCCCTTCTCAACCATTCATCAAACCCTAACCCTCTTCCCCGGGCTGTGTGACTTATTGAGGTGTGACTAAATTAAATGTACACCAATAATTTATCACACGCTTGCTGAGGCGGATGTGGCTAAAGCAACAAAAATGCATTTTCAAGGCAGGGCGAGGATCTTCTTCTGCTTGCCCACCGTCCTATGAGCAGTATATTTGCGCTTTTTTTTACCAAAGGAACCTAATCCATCTGCATTAATTGCCGGCATAGATTGGATTTGTTGTCATCCTCCGAAACAGCACTAACAGTTACACTTGTGTCGAGTCACGGTGTACTGTAGGCCTAGTCGAGTGACTCGACACAGCTAGAGTTTGTAACTCTATGTACTAGCCTATCCCCGCAACCATTATGTTTCCTTGTATTTTGGCATATTATTGTTTGGCAGTAAGTTCCGTACTGTACTTCGTTCTACTACTCCTCCCACAGTCTCTCTCAGGCGACTGACTGTCTCATTTTCTTTTATTTGCAAGTGCTACTGCCAGGGTCTACTACTACTACCACCACAACCATGGCATGTTGGGAAAGAAAACCATCATCACCATGCAGCCATCGCCGTGCCCAAGTTA
This sequence comes from Calotriton arnoldi, assembly GCA_963921515.1. Classification (NCBI taxonomy): domain Eukaryota; kingdom Metazoa; phylum Chordata; class Amphibia; order Caudata; family Salamandridae; genus Calotriton; species Calotriton arnoldi. Next base: position 1,732,433 of record CAWUFW010001925.1, on the reverse strand, counting down.
AACATCAAGCACAGGTAAGAGAAGAAGTTTGGGGGAGGCATAATTAATAACGGAATTTTTTTCATTAATTCTATTTCACACACCCCTTTGAGTCCAGTTGCAGAATGCATAGATTAGGAGGAGAGACTGACAGTACTAGTAGGACAAGTCCCTCAGTGAGGGGTACCTCATCTGTCTGTTTGTGTCTTAGTAACTCAGCCAAATTATTTAAATCAAACACTGGCTGTGGCACTGCACCAGCAAGGAAACAGTGTGACGTAAAACAGTAACCCCACCCACAAAACATTAACAACATCGTATATAAAGTCTAAATATGTAATTTAATACCCTAACAAAAATAAACTATGTAAAAAAATCCCACAACACCTGACCCACCCCTCTCCCTAACTCCAACCAATGTCCATGTCCCGGAACGAAAAAGTCCAACAAATGTCCAATAGTCCAAAACCCAACGCCCGATTCCCACCCACCAAAATAAGCTATAAAAAAGGGGCAATAAATAAACGGGGTCTCAGCGGGCTCGCCTCTCCAGGACATGGATGCGCTCCTCTAGGCGGGCCACGCGGCGCTTCAGTGCGCGGCAGTTGCATCCACAGGGGGGGGGCAGCAGTGCTTCTTGCAGTGTGGTGGCGGGCGGCTGCCAGGCGGTGGTGCCGTAATACTGGAGGGGGGTGGCTGGGGCCCGGGGCATTGGAGGAGGCTGCAGCTGCTGCCGCCTCCTCCTCCTCCTCCTCCTCTAGAACAACCAGCTGCTGGTATTCCGCCTGTATGGCCTCCAGCTTCCGGCACCGGGCCTTGGCTGCCAACTCCTTCTTGTCGAATTTACCTTTGGAAGGAGTAGCTATATCAAGAAGAAAAAACAAGACTATTGTAAAATATACTCTTAGCAAAGAAGTCAGACAAATTCATTCTACACATAGTGGCACAGTAGCACTAGCAAGCACAGTACGTAACATTTGTGGTATGTATCTATCCTCCCACTACCTCGGCCTCGAACATTTGTGGGAGTTTCAGGCATTCCACCACCCATGCATCTGATTCCTATCACACACCTATTCATGCATCCCACGTATCCTTCTCTGCCAGTCATAAATATAAAATCTCGCCCGTCCTTCCTCCTTCCACCCTTCTTTCCCTTTTCGTTCAACCCATCCATCAAGGTCATCTGATCTGACTTTTAGTCTTCTCCATAAAACTTTCACAGCTGAGTTGAAGTCCGATAGAAGAGGCCATTGGTTACTCAGTACACTCCCGTCGCTAATGCTATTGCTAATGCTAAGTAAAGGGTGTCTTCTTCAACCGTCCACAACAACTTCTTACTTAAGTCTCAACAGTACAGTATACATTACACCCTTGCAGCGAGTGTAATGTCAATAAGTAAGGATTAGGAATATAACTTACCACCGCCTGCCACTGCTGCTGGCTCACCCCTGCAGCTCCTCCTATAACTGCCACATCGCCTGCACCCTCAGCGGCCGCGTCACCTTCGCCGCTGGCCCCGGTACTGGTGGTCGGTAGTACGCCTAGAAAAAACATTACACATTTTTCAGATGTCATATACACCTCCCCCTATTTTTCACTAGCAAGAATGAAAAAAAAGTTAATACATACATAATACATATACAACATATATCACTAGTACAAATCAGGTAGTAGAGTAGACACTAGTAGTGTTATATGGTCCCTAGGGTCATTCTAGTTTTGCTAAGTTACCCCGAGCCATGCAACCATTTTAGCTCTGTCTTTTATTTTTGTGCAAGTTACCTCGCAGCTTGTTGTGAAAGACGCCTTTGAGCCCACATGAGCTCATACTGCTACTGTCTGAGCGCTGCGTACAAGGTTGAAAAACAAGCCACTTTGTTATGGAGTTCTGGTGTTAGTCCATATTGCTTATCCATAAAAATACTGCACTTTTTGGCACGACTGAGAAATGCTTGCACTATACTAACGCGCACCATTTTTCTCATAACAGACGGAAGATTCCCTTATACAAAGAACCAGAGCTTTGCAGAGCTTATGATGTAACCAGTACTAGGTTCTTCTAAGGTGAGGGGTCCCCAGAATTCTCACATCTCCATTTATAATTTTATATAAACTAGATTCCTACCAAGGGGAGGGTGGTTCTTACACCACTGTTCAGTTATCATGATCTCGCCTTTTGGCTTCTATGGACTTGTAGTTGTAAGTAACTTGTAAGTGTAACTAAGTGTAACAATGTTTATTGTTTTAATCTTATGCATTTTGCTGTTGCTGCTGCATTATAGAACAACGTACAGAGCTTGTCAGTTGGAAATAAAAATAAACCTTTTGAACTTACATAGACTCGGTGGTATTTGGTGTGGACTTACACGAGAGAGTGAGCGAAAGGGTGTGCATTGCTTCCGCGACAGAGGTCGGGAATGTTATGTTCTGGGTTGGCTACTCATTGGGTATTTTGGGGGGCGTTTCGGAGACCTAATGAGACACTATAACTAGTCGGTCAGGGGATTGTGGTGGCTTCTGATTGAGGTGTGAGGAAGGTCCAACCTCCCATCACCAACGTCCTATTTTCTTGTGCAAAGTTCTGTATGTGCAGAATCCCTACAACATTAGTAGTATGTCCTATCCTATCAAAAATTGTAAAATGTGGTTGGGCATTTTCTTGGTGGGAATTGTCGAAAAGCCTCAAGAATAAGAAGACTAGAAGTAGTAGAAGAGGACAACCCAAAGGACTGGACTCAATGGCTATAGCTATTGGTGAATCTGAGTTTTATTTAAAATATTTTAAATAAAGAGTGGGCAACTGGGCAAGCTTAGCTACAGACAGACTAATAGTAGTAGTACAGAGAGTCATAGCAGATGCAGTTAGAGGCAGGGATAACAAGAATTTAGAAACAGATAGTATAGATCAAAGAAGAATTTGTCAAAATTAGAATTAGGATACCGAAATAATAGTTCGGAAAAAATAAGGTGCAGGAAAAGTTTGGGAAATATAATTATTAATATTAACCACTGGAGGACTTACTGGGGCCAGCAGCAGAGCCCTCGATAGAGGAGCGGTCCTGTCCCTGGGAGGCATCTTGTAGATCTTCTTGGCCCGCCGCCTGTGACCCCATCTTCTTGCCCCTGGGTGCTGCTGATCATGTAAGATTTCATAGAGAAAGAGACAAAAATTAAAGTTTGGTGTGAAATAAATAAAATATTTTCAAATACGCACCAAGAACATTTTTGGTAACAACAATTGCAATAAAATTGACCTATCTGATCGACTGGTAGTATTGTGAGATTCACGGACCGTCTAGCAAGCCTAACTACCACCTGACCTAGCCCACCTATTCCAATCCAGATGGGCCAATTGTTCAGTAAGTCTGAATTTCCATTTATTTTAGTCCTCAAAAATGCATAGATGGAGGACACATGCATACATTTTTGCATACACCAAATTGTTGGCTGGTTGCTGCTGATGTTCTGCTAGTGATGATATAAGCCTATTAACACTCAGTAAACAAACTACAAAAGGTTCTACTAAGGACTGGGGTAAGCAGCACTCAGCAGCACGTGACGTGACAGAGGATGCGTCACGCACACCACTTAGAAATTACCAACTAATAAGTAACTAAACCTATCAATCCACCACTATCCCTTCTTAGTGGCAGGAGGACAAAGGAAGGACTACTCTCTCTAGCATTACGTCACTTAAGTTCTCTAAAGTAAACTCTTACATAATCATCAGGCCAAGCGAGCGCAAAGTTGCAAACAAGTAAGATTAGTAGCGCCGAGCGCCTGTGTCATAACAATCACAGATTTTTAAACGTAATTTACCTGCAATGTAAGCAGCAGCATTCTTGCTGGTCGGAAAAAAAAAATATTCGCAATATATAACACAAAGCAGAAGAACACAAAGTAGTAATATTAAATAGCTACTCACCAAGCCCTGGGACCTCCACTCCTAGCAGGTCCAGCAGGTCCTGCTCCCGGTCCAGAATTTCGGACCACCGGTGCGTTAGCTGATTCTTGGTGCGCCGGACACCAGAGCAGCGAAACACTGCCCGACGCACCTTGCCCCACCGCTGCCGACGCTCCCGGAGCCTGTACCCGGACCCAGGCCTGCCGCCTGCTGCCAGGGTTAAGGGGAGGTGGCGCTGAACAAAAAAAACCAGTGCGGCCACCTCCGCCTCACTGAATAAGGCCCGTGCCTGCACCCCTCTTTGGCGCCACCTTCCGCAAGGAAGGCGGTCGCGGCTCTGACTACGAGCCCTGTGGCTGTGGCCCTTTGCCATGGTTCTGGGTAGGCGGGGGCGGAAAAGAAAAGGTAGGAATTAAAAAAAGTAAGTAGTTAAAAACACACAAAAAGTAGAAAAAAACTCAAAATATAGAATCTGGAAAATAGAGAGATAGATAATAAATAAAAAAGACCAAAAAAAAGTTTACAGAAACAAAGGATTGAAAAGGTAGAGGGGGGATTGAAAAGCAGGCCCAGAACCATAGCAATAGAGTGAAAAACAAGATGGCCGCGCCCATTGCGACCGCATGGGCAAGTTTGCGTGATATTTCCCCCCCGAGCACGCAAAAAGCATCGCGAACACGTATTGCGCGTTCCCGAACAGGAAACCCTTATCGCGAACGGGCGGGAGCATGCAATACGCGACCCGGAACTGGAAATAAGCATCGCGAGCAGGTGGGAGAATGCAATACGCGACCCGGAACAGGAAATACCATCGCGAGCGGGCGGGACAAGTGAAAACAAGATGGCCGCGACCGCATGGGCAAGTTAGCAATATATTTCCCCGCAAGCACGCAAAAACACATCGCGAACGGGCGGGACCAGCAATTCCGCGATTTCGCGGAATTTCCGCGTGCTCGCGGAATTCTTTTGCAATTTTGCGGAGATTTGCGGAACGCGACTACGCAAATTCCGCCCACCCTTAATCTTGACTCAGTGGACCAGAACTTTGACTGCCTTGTGAACTTTCTCTAGCTATTTCAGCTGCAATAGTACTTTCTTGTTCAATCTTATTATATATCATTTGTAGTTAAGTTGGAAAAATTGTGCACTAAATTCTGTCTTTTGTTGCATTAAAAGAATCTTCATAGCAGTCAAAATCTTCAAGTAATTGTGTTTCACTACGCCAAGGCTTGAACAGTTGCAGAAGTGCTAAATCGAAAAATTCTCTCTTATCTGCACTATCACAAGTCAGTTTTCTGTGATTAATAAGATTCCCTTTGACATGTTTCACTAGACATCCATCACATCCAATTACTGCATATCTTTCTTCTTTTATATTTTCTCTAACATTCTTTTCAAACTTATAGTGCTGATGTATTTCATACAGACATAGATTTTCAAGATGTGGACTCCTTTTGGAATTGTATGCATCCAACATATTAGTTTTAACAATATCAGTACTTTCTGCTTCATACTGTGCTAAGTATTCGATTTCTTGTAAAGATTTCAAAACTTTATTTCATGTAGAGGCAAGACCTAGACTTACCCAAATGATTCCTCTTGACTTTGAATATAAACTGGCTGAGCTCAAACGATCCGAACAATCATTGGATCTGATCTCTCTTTGAGAAGCTGTACAATTTCTTGCTAAGACTCTTCTCTTGTGAAATTTCTTCCCACATTTCTTTCATCTCTGTCTTTTCAGATTTTGTAATATATGATGTAACATAGCGAGCAACAGCAATTGAATTATCTGCAACATACTGAAAATCCATGTTTGCATTCCACATTTTTAAAATAACAGGATTGTAGTCATTAATGTACTTTGAAGCTTCTGTTCTTTTCAAGTTGTATGTATTCTTGGCAGATTTCTGAGTTATTGTATGTCTTACTGCTGACAAAAACTATTTACTCTTCCTTTAGAAATTATAGAACATGGGAATCCAAAATGATATTTTGTATAAAATTTCCCTTTACACTTGTATTTTTGTCAGCAGTATTTCCCACATTGATGACTTTAAAACTGCAAAACTTGTTGTCTCAAGCTCTTTTCTCCTCCATCTCTTGGAATGGCACATGTAACATACCGTTCAATGAAAGACAAAACAGTTTAATCAGTATCAGTTCCAAATGTTGGTGCATTCTTTATCAATTATAGCATGTGTATATGAGGAGCACCTCTGGCTTGGTACTCTTTTCGCCTAAAGAAATCAGTTACTTCTCCAAGAGGTGGAATGTTTTTATTGCAGATAAATGACATCATACTTTGAAACCTACTGTTAAAACACCTCCACACATTTACAGGATCCAAGGAACAGAGTTCTCCAGGTGTCTTCAATTCAATGTTTTTAACATTTGAATTTGTTTCTCATAGAAATACAAGTAAATCTTCCCACGCATATTCAGCACAGCTAAGTGTTACAACCCATGTAGGTGTACCTACGTTTCTTAACATGCATTTAAGTTCACCATGACGACGATACCAATATTCATTGGTACCACGTTGACACGCCATCAAATTAATTAACTGAGATTCTGAATTTTCATCTCTTTGTTGAACTTTGTCCATGAACTATTTTGCAGAAACATGTTAAAGATGAACTCTTGTTTTTAATATGTGGTTCTCTGCATATGAAAGTGCATTCAAATCTCTTAAAAAATATGATGAAATATATATGGAATGCACTGTCAAAATCTTGGATCTTCAGAGTACAATCTTGTTGACCGGTATTCTGAAGCTGGAATCCGTAGAGCTCGCTTATCAAATCGTCCACCTTCTCCAGTGGGGAATAGCTGTGGAAAACAAAGAGCTCCTCAAATTTTTTCCCATACACTCATAGGAGTTCCCTTTGCTACCTTCATTTGAAATAATTCAATACTGTTTCCTATGATTTCTTTCTAATGTAGAGGACATATAGGATAATGTTCATAAATCTCTTCAGTCCTGGACTTGTCCACTTTTTCTATTTGGGTAGTAAGGAAAACAAGGGTACCCCAATATTAGAACCTGGAGTGAAGTAATGTTTTTGGAAACAATGGTTCTTATGTGGCCAAAAAATGGTCCAAGAAGGACGTAGGAGCTGCGTCAGAAATGGCAACAATAAAACTGAGTCTTGAAAGGCAATTAATGCTGGAGGGAGCAAGGAATTGTGTGACCAGGGACAAGTTTCAATCAGAATAACAGTAGTTATTTATTTTCAGTAGTATGCAAAGAATAATAGTAGTGCAGGTGCTCACATAAAAAAGTGATAACAAGCATGAGGTGATAAGTGGGGGTGACTTTAAAATATATACATCGCATTGACAACACACAGGAGAACTCCACATGAATAAATTATACAGAATGCGTGGAGTTCTTGTCGTAGGGGGTCGACAGCATTTCGATCTCAGTTATGAGAGATCATCTTCGGGACATAGCATATGTGAGCAAGCCGAATGGCGTTATAATTCAGCGCGGGAATAGCAAATCAATACTTGATGCCAGTACAGGGAAGGAGCACTGGAACTAGCTCCACCCGATCTAGTTATGAATAGCGTGGTAGCTGGTAAATCAAGTTGCAAAATGGCCGTGTTGCCTACAGAGGATAATTAGTTCCTTCTGTCGTAAAGTTCCTTGGTTTTCAGACCGCAGGAGTCAGTCTGACAAAAAGGAGTGGGATACTTCTCCGGCTTCCGTGGAGGGCGCGCTGAGTGAAGACACGTCTGACGCAACTCCTTCGTCCTTCTGGGACCATTTTTTGGCCACATAAGAACCATTGTTCCCAAAAACAAAACACTTTTTCTATTTGGCCACTTGACATTAGTGAATCATCTTCGAAGCATATTGCTTCTTCATCAACATTTACATTCTTAAAAAAAATATTATTCAGGTACAATGTAGTCTTGTGAAGTTTAGCAACATCTACAAACTCTTGCCAGATTTTTCGACTCTTTATGGTACATAATTTACTAGAATAACTACTGGCTCATTTTCTTCCCTGTGTACACCAACAGTTTCAATGTTTTTCTTAAAATCTTCTGTTTAACACTTTTTTTGTGTATTGTCGTAAGGAAAATTCATAATATATCAATAGATTCCTGTTGAATACTGCAAATACTGCTACAGTCCCACTTATATACAGGAGATTGTGTACGCCTCCCTTGAACTTCTTCAGCTATTACTTCCTCCACAGTCCTAACACCATTATTTCTTTTGGAATGGTAGAACCATCTTTCATCTCATAGCATCAACCACTAATATCAACTGCATGTGTTCTCTTGAAAGTAGCTTTCTTCATTAAAGAAAGGCTCAGTACAGGAAGTGTGCTTCAATTCACCAGTAAATGTTTTACAAGAGTTACTTCTATTAACATGTCTTTTTCTTTTGCTGTTCTCTTTCATAAATACCATAGTTTTTCCAATGTTCTCATTCTCTTCAATAATAATATTAATAATTTTCGTTTCAATTCAAAGGCACTATCTACTACACTTTCAATGTGTTGCTTTTTCTAATACGCTGCTGATCTTCTTTTATATTTTTTACAATCCTTTAATACATTTTGAATTACTCTACTTCTAAACATTCTTATACGTATCTCCTCTTATGGTTTTTGCCTTCTTATAATATGTGTGGTTTTCCCATAAAGTAAGGTGTTTTTTTTATCATTACAATTCTTCTTTTCCTTCTGGTTTGTTGTAAAAATGTTCTTTTTCCTTTCATTATTATTGACTTTTTAAAATCTCTCTGCAACTGTTATAAGAAACTGTTTGGTGCTCTTACAAGAAGAGATTTTATCCTGAGTAACATTTTGATTTTTTTCTAATGTACTCTTTTACTTTTCTTTAAGTAGTAGTACATGTTTTCTTTGTTCTTTTCTCTTTTCATGTTTACTTGCCATCTTCAATTTGTGATCCAAATAAAATAAATGTATAAAAAACAAATAACAGTTTCAATAGTTTGTTACATCAATTAACAATATTCAATTAATTACATATCAATATTCATAATAACCACTAAGCAATTACTTACAATTACATTGCTATGCTCTTCATAACACATAAAAAAGAGTGCAGAAACAAGCAAGAGAACTGCAGAAAGACAAAGAAAGGTACAGAAAGAGGCAAGAGAAGTACAGAAAAAGGCAACAGAGGTGCAGAAAGAGGGAAGAGGGGTGCAGAAAGAGGCAAGGGGGTGCAGAAAGAGGCAAGAGAGGTACAAAAACAGGCAAGAGAGGTACAGAAAGAGGGACGAAGGGTGCAGAAAGAGGCAAAAGGGGGGCAGAAAGAAGCCAGAGGGGTACAGAAAGAGGCAAGAGAAGTGCAGAAAGAGGCAAGAGAGGTACAGAAAGAGGCAAGAGAAGTACAGAAAGAGGCAAGAGAGGTGCAGAAAGAGGCAAGAGGGGTGCAGAAAGAAGCAAGAGAGGTACATAAAAAACAAACATAGTGCAGAAAGAACCAACAGGGGTGCAGAAATAGAAAAGAGAGGTGCAGAAAGAGACAAAAGAGGTGCAGAAAGAGGCAAGAGGGGTGCATAAAGAAGCAAAAGAGCTGCAGAAACAGGCAACAGAGGTGCAGAAAGAGGGAAGAAGGGTGCAGAAAGAAGCAAGACAGGAACAGAAAGAAACAAGAGAAGTGCAGGAAGAGGCAACAGAGGTGCAGAAAGAGGCAAGAGATGTGCAGAAAGAGACAAGAGAAGTCCAGAAAGAGGCAAGAGAGGTGCAGAAAGAGGCAAGAGGGGTGCAGGAAGAGGCAAGAGAGATGCAGAAACAGACAACAGAGGTACAGAAAGAGGGAAGAAGGGTGCAGAAACAGGCAAGAGGAGTGCAGAAAGAAGCAAAAGAGGTGCAAAAAAAGGCATGAGAGGTGCAGAAAGAGGCAAAGAGGTACAGAAAGACGCAAGAGAGGTGCAGAAAGAGACAAGAGACGTGCACAAAAAAACAAGAGAAGTGCAGAAAGAAGCAAGAGAGGTGCAGAAAGAAGCAAGAGAGGTGCAGAAAGAAGCAAGAAAAGTACAAAAAGAACCAAGAGAACCACAGAAACAAACAAGAGAGGTGAAGAAAAAAGGAAGAGAAGTGATGAAAGAGACAAGAGAGTTGCAGAAAGAAATGAGAGGTGTACAAAAAAACAAGAGAGGTGCAGAAAGAAGCAAGAGGGGTGCAGAAAGAGGCAAGTGAGGTGCAGAAAGAGGCAAGAGAGGTGGAGAAACAGACAAGAGAAGTGCAGAATGAGGCAAGAGGGGTGCAGCAAGAAGCAAGAGAGTACAGAAACATGCAAGAGAAGTGCAGAAAGAGACAAGAGAGGTGCAGAAAGAGGCAAGAGAGGTGCAGAAAGAGACAAGAGGGGACAGAAAGAGGCAAGAGGGGTGCAGAAATAACCAGGAGAGGTGCAGAAAGAAGCAAGAGAAGTGCAGAAAGAAGCAACAGAGGTGCAAAAAGATATCAAGAGAAGTGCAGAAAGAGCCAAAAGAGGTGAAGAAAGACATAAGAGCAGTGCAGAAAGAGGCTAGACGGATACAGAAAGAAGCAAAGAGAGGTGCACAAAGAAGCAAGAAAAGTACAGAAAGAACCAAGAGAACCACAGAAACAAACAAGAGAGGTGAAGAAAAAAGGAAGAGAAGTGATGAAAGAGACAAGAGAGTTGCAGAAAGAAATGAGAGGTGTACAAAAAAACAAGAGAGGTGCAGAAAGAAGCAAGAGGGGTGCAGAATGAGGCAAGTGAGGTGCAGAAAGAGGCAAGAGAGGTGCAGAAACAGTCAAGAGAAGTGCAGAAAGAGGCAAGAGGGGTACAGAAAGAAGCAAGAGAGGTACAGAAACATGCAAGAGAATTGCAAAAAGAGACAAGAGAGGTGCAGAAAGAGGCAAGAGAGGTGCAGAAAGAGACAAGAGGGGTACAGAAAGAGGCAAGAGGGATGCAGAAATAACCAGGAGAGGTGCAGAAAGAAGCAAGAGAAGTGCAGAAAGAAGCAACAGAGGTGCAAAAAGATATCAAGAGAAGTGAAGAAAGAGCCAAAAGAGGTGCAGAAAGAGATAAGAGCAGTGCAGACAGAGGCAAGACGGATACACAAAGAAGCAAGAGAGGTGCACAAAGAAGCAAGAAAAGTGCAGAAAGAAGCAAAAGAGGTGCAGAAAGAAGCAACACAAGTGCAGAAAGAAGCAATAGAGGTACAGAAAGAGGCAACATAAGTGCTGAAAGTGGGAAGAAAGCTGCACAAAGAAACAAGAGAGGTGCAGAATGAGCCAATAGAGCTGCAGAAAGAGGTAAGATGGGTGCAGAAAGAGACAAAAGGGGTGCAGAAAGAAGCAAGAGAGGTACAGAAAGAAGAAAGAGAAGTGCAGAAACAAGCAAAAGAAGTGCAGAAAGACACAAGAAAAGTACAGAAAGAGTACGAAATGTGCAGAAAGAGGCTAGAGACGTGCAGAAAGAGGCAAAACAACTGCAGAAAGGAGCAAGAGAGGTGCAGAAAGAAGCAAGAGAAGTATAGAGAGAAGCAAGAGAGGTTACAAAGAAGCAAGAGAAGTGATGAAAGAGGCAGGAGAGGTGCAGAAAGAGGGAAGAGAAGTGCAGACTTATACAAACTAATCTAATCACTAATCCTTCTCCCAAGATGTCTTAAACCTCACTTTCCTCTTGAAGGTTTACTATTCATCGACTGCTCAGAATGTTAGGCCACCAAATGTAAAACAGCAGCCCTAACCATATCACTGTTGTAACTCTCACCAAGTTTGTGAAGGTATGCATGTGTGTGCCTGTGCTTTTACCTAGTGACATATTACATAAAAATAAACATACAAATACTTAACCCCTTAACTGCTGGGCCTTTTCCCCCCAGTGCTGAGCCCTTTTTTGGCTATTTGGAGTAGTTCGCGATTAGTCCTCTGTAACTTTTTGACCACATAAGGTATCCATGCCAAATTTGCATCCTTTTCCTCCAACATCATGGTGATTCTAAAGCTACCCAGGGTTTCTGGATTCCCCTGGAGGGGATCCAGAAATTAGTCAAAATACAGGTAAATTTTGTTTTTTTTGGGAAAAAAGGTCTACAAACGAAAGCGTCTGGTATTTTCCCTGCAAATGGTATCAAAAAAGGAGTTGTGGTCCTGAAATCACCATTTTCCCAGCTTTCAGGGACAAGCAGACTTTTGTCAGAAAACCAAAATTTTTTATACAGTTTTGGCATTTTTCTGGTTTGTAGCCCATTTTTGCTATTTTTTGTGCTTTCAAACTATTTCCAGTTAATGGTAGAAATGGGTATGAAAGCATCAATGGACCCTGGAAAGCTATACATTTTAGAAACGTAGACAAAATTCTGAATTCATCAAAGGGTCATTTGTGTAGATCCTTCAAGGTTTCTTTATAGAAACTAACCATTGAATATAGGAAAAATTGAAAATTAGTTGAAAAAAACAGACATTTGTGTCAACGTTTTCACCTGTAACTTCTTCAAATTATGACAGCTGTTTGAAAGCAATATACCGTTACATCTGCTGGACCTTTCTGGTTGTGGGGATATATAGGACTTGTAGGTTCACTAAGAACCCGACGAACCCAGAGCCAACAACTGAGAAGCGGCTTGCAATGGTTTTTAATTATGTACCGGGTATATAGCAATTATTTTGGGTAAATATATACATGGAAAAATCTGTATGAAAAACACCTATGTATTTCTGAAATTGGAACAAAATATAGAGTTTAGAAACAGTAGATATTTGCACATTTTCGAAATTGTGAGTACCCATCCTAGCATGAGAATTATAGGTCATTTTTCAAAATGACTCCTTTTTTATACATTGTCTTTCATTTGGAAGGCAGAAATGCATTGAAAGTCAATTGGTAATAACAGTTGCTCTACAATTCTGTGTTACCCTAAGTCTCCCGATAAAAATGGTACCTCACTTGTGTGGGTAGGCCTAGTGCCTGCGACAGGAAACGGCTCAAAACGCAACGTGGACACACTTTATTTTTACAGTGAAAACTGACCCATTTTTTGTAAAGTGCCTAGCTGTAGATTTTGAACTTTTGCTCTGCCGGCACCTAGGGAAACCTAGCAAACCTATACATTTTTGAAAACTAGACACCCAGGGGAGTCAAGGATGGGGTGACTTGGCTGGCTCTCACCACGTTCTGTTACCCAGAATCCCTTGCAAACCTAAACAATTGTCAAAAAAACCACATTTTCCTCACATTTCTGTGGTGGAAAGTTCTGGAATCTGCGTGGATCCACAAAATTCCACCCACCCCGCGTTCCCCAAAGTGTTCCGAGAAAAATGGTACCTCACTTGAGTGGGAGGCCCAAGTACCCGCGACAGGAAACGGCCCAAAACGCAATGTGGACACACCACATTTTCGCAATGAAAACTGACCCTTTTTTTAAAAAGTGCCAAGCTGTAGATTTTGAACCCTAGCTCTGCCGGCACCTAGGGAAACGTAGCAAACCTATACATTTTTGAAAATTAGACACCCAGGGAAATCCATGATGGGGTGACTTGGCTGGCTCTCACCAGGTTCTGTTACCCAGAATCCCTTGCAAACCTAAACAATTGTCTAAAAAAACACTTTTCCCTTACATTTCTGTTGTGGAAAGTTCTGGAATATGCGTGGATCCACAAAATTCCACCCACCCCACGTTCCCCAAAGTCTTCCGAGAAAAATGGTACCTCACTTGTGTGGGAGGCCCAAGTACCCGCGACAGGAAACGGCCCAAAACGCAACGTGGACACACCACATTTTCGCAGTGAAAACAGACCCTTTTTTTACAAAGTGCCTAGCTGTAGATTTTGAACCCTAGCTCTGCCGGCACCTAGGGAAACCTAGCAAACCTATACATTTTTGAAAACTAGACACCCAGGGGAATCCAGGATGGGGTGACTTGGCTGGCTCTCACCAGGTTCTGTTACCCAGAATCCCTTGCAAACCTAAAAAATTGTCAAATAAACCACATTTTCCTCACATTTCTGTGGTGGAAAGTTCTGGAATTTGCGTTGATCCACAAAATTCCACCCACCCCGCGTTCCCCAAAGTCTTCCTAGAAAAATGGTACCTCACTTGTGTGGGTGGCCCAAGTACCCGCGACAGGAAACGGCCCAAAACGCAACGTGGACACACCACATTTTCGCAGTGAAAACGGACCCTTTTTTTGCAAAGTGCCTAGCTGTGGATTTTGAACCCTAGCTCTTCTGGCACCTAGGGAAACCTAGCAAACCTATACATTTTTGAAAACTAGACACCCAGGGGAATCCAGGATGGGGTGACTTGGCTGGCTCTCACAGGTTCTGTTACCCAGAATCCCTTGCAAACCTAAAAAATTGTCAAAAAAAACACATTTTCCTCACATTTCTGTGGTGGAAAGTTCTGGAATTTGCTTGGATCCACAAAATTCCACCCACCCCGCGTTCCCCAAAGTCTTCCGAGAAAAATGGTACCTCACTTGTGTGGGAGGCCCAAGTACCCGAGATAAGGAAACGGCCCAAAATGCAACGTGGACACACCACATTTTCGCAGTGAAAACTGACCCTTTTTTTGCAAAGTGCCTAGCTGTAGATTTTGAACCCTAGCTCTGCCGGCACCTAGGGAAACCTAGAAAAACCTATACATTTTTGAAAAATAGACACCCGGGGGAATACAGGATGGGGTGACTTGGCTGGCTCTCACCAGGTTCTGTTACCCAGAATCCCTTGCAAACCTAAAAAATTGTCCAAAAAAAACATTTTCCTTACATTTCTGTGGTGGAAAGTTCTGGAATCTGCGTGGATCCACAAAATTCCACCCACCCCGCGTTCCCCAAAGTTTTCTGAGAAAAATGGTACCTCACTTGTGTGGGAGGCCCAAGTATCCGCGACAGGAAACGGCCCAAAACAAAACGTGGACACACCACATTTTCGCAGTGAAAACTGACCCTTTTTTTGCAAAGTGCCTAGCTGTAGATTTTGAACCCTAGCTCTTCTGGCACCTAGGAAAACCTAGCAAACCTATACATTTTTGAAAACTAGACACCCAGGGGAATTCAGGATGGGGTGACTTGGCTGGCTCTCACCAGGTTCTGTTACCCAGAATCTCTTGCAAACCTAAAAAATTGTCAAAAAAACAAATTTTCCTCACATTTCTGTGGTGGAAAGTTCTGGAATCTGCGTGGATCCACAAAATTCCACCCACCCCGCTTTCCCCAAAGTCTTCCGAGAAAAATGGTACCTCACTTGTGTGGGAGGCCCAAGTACCCACGACAGGAAACGGCCCAAAATGCAATATGGACACACCACATTTTTGCAGTGAAAACTAACCATTTTTTTGCAAAGTGCCTAGCTGTAGATTTTGAACCCTAGCTCTTCTGGCACCTAGGGAAACCTAGAAAACCTATGCATTTTTGAAAACTAGACACCCAGGGGAATCCAGGATGGGGTGACTTGGCTGGCTCTCACCAGGTTATGTTACCCAGAATCCCTTGCAAACCTAAAACATTTTTTAAAAAAAACAAATTTTCCTCACATTTCTGCAGTGGAAAGCTCTGGAATCTGTGTGGATCCACAAAATTGCATGCACCCCGCGTTGCTCAAAGTCTTCAGAGAAAAATGGTACCTCACTTGTGTGGGAGGCCCAAGTACCCACGACAGGAAACGGCCCAAAACGCAACGTGGACACACTACATTTTTGCAGTGAAAACTGACCCTTTTTTTGCAAAGTGCCTAGCTGTAGATTTTGAACCCTAGCTCTTCTGGCACCTAGGGAAACCTAGCAAACCCATACCTTTTTGAAACCTAGACACCCATGGGAATCCATTATGGGGTGACTTGGCTGGCTCTCACCAGGTTCTGTTACCCAGAATCCCTTGCAAACATAAAGAATTGTCCAAAAAAACACATTTTCCTCAAATTTCTGTGGTGGAAAGTTCTGGAATCTGCGTGGATCCACAAAATTCCACCCACCCCGCGTTCCCCAAAGTCTTCCGAGAAAAATGGTACCTCACTTGTGTGGGAGGCCCAAGTACCCGCGACAGGAAACGGCCCAAAACGCAACGTGGACACACCACATTTTCGCAGTGAAAACGGACCCTTTTTTTGCAAAGTGCCTAGCTGTATATTTTGAACCCTAGCTCTGCCGGCACCTAGGGAAACCTAGAAAAACCTATACATTTTTGAAAACTAGACACCATGGGGAATCCAGGATGGGGTGACTTGGCTGGCTCTCACCAGGCTCTGTTACCCAGAATCCCTTGCAAACCTAAAAAATTGTCAAAAAAACACATTTTCCTCACATTTCTGTGGTGGAAAGTTCTGGAATCTGCGTGGATCCACAAAATTCCACCCACCCCGCGTTCCCCAAAGTCTTCCGAGAAAAATGGTACCTCACTTGTGTGGGAGGCCCAAGTACCCACGACAGGAAACGGCCCAAAACGCAATATGGACACACCACATTTTCGCAGTGAAAACTAACCATTTTTTTGCAAAGTGCCTAGCTGTAGATTTTGAACCCTAGCTCTTCTGGCACCTAGGGAAACCTAGCAAACCTATGCATTTTTGAAAACTAGACACCCAGGGGAATCCAGGATGGGGTGACTTGGCTGGCTCTCACCAGGTTATGTTACCCAGAATCCCTTGCAAACCTAAAACATTTTTTTTTAAAAACAAATTTTCCTCACATTTCTGCGGTGGAAAGTTCTGGAATCTGCATGGATCCACAAAATTGCATGCACCCCGCGTTCCTCAAAGTCTTCAGAGAAAAATGGTACCTCACTTGTGTGGGAGGCCCAAGTACCCGCGACAGGAAACGGGCCAAAACGCAACGTGGACACACTACATTTTTGCAGTGAAAACTGACCCTTTTTTTGCAAAGTGCCTAGCTGTAGATTTTGAACCCTAGCTCTTCTGCTAGACAACGGAGAAACAGCAGCCCTCATCCTCCTGGACCTATCAGCCGCCTTCGACACGGTCTGCCACCACACACTACGAACACGCCTTCACGACGCCGGGATCCAAGAGAAGGCCCTGGACTGGACCACATCCTTCCTTTCCGGCAGAACACAAAGCGTCCGCCTCGCCCCCTTCCGATCCAAGGCCACCAAGATCATCTGCGGCGTACCCCAAGGCTCCTCCCTCAGCCCAACGCTGTTCAACATCTACATGGCACCCCTCGCCCACGTCGCCCGACAGCACTAACCTCAACATCATCTCCTACGCCGACGACACCCAGCTGATCCTCTCCCTCACCAAAGACCCTCACACCGCCAAAGCCCACCTCCATGAAGGAATGAAGGCCGTCACCGAATGGATGAGGACCAGCCGCCTGAAGCTGAACTCGGACAAGACGGAGGTCCTCATCCTTGGTTCCAACCCTTCAGCCTGGGACGACTCCTGGTGGCCAACATCACTGGGAACAGCCCCACCACCCACCGACCACGTACGCAACCTAGGGGTCATCCTCGACCCCACCCTCTCCATGACTAAGCAGGTCAACGCCGTTTCCTCATCCTGCTTCAACATCCTCCGAATGCTCCGCAGGATCTTCAAGTGGATCCCCACCGAAACAAGAAAAACAGTCACCCAGGCCCTCGTCACCAGCAGGCTGGACTACGGAAACGCCCTCTACGCAGGAACGACGGCTAAGCTCCTGAGATGGCTGCAACACATCCAGAACGCCTCTGCACGTCTTATCCTCGACATCCCCCGACGCAGCCACATCACACCCCACCTGAGAGACCTGCACTGGCTCCCTGTCAACAAGAGGATAACCTTCAAGCTCCTCACCCACGCACACAAAGCACTCCACAACTCCGGACCAGCCTACCTCAACAGACGACTCAGCTTCTACACCCCCACCCGCCAGCTCCGCTCGACCAGCCTCGCCCTCGCCACAGTCCCCCGCATCCGGAAACGACCGCCGGCGGCAGATCCTTCTCCCACCTCGCCGCCAAGACCTGGAACACCCTCCCCACCAACCTCCGACAGACCCAAGACCTACTGGCCTTCAGAAGACTCCTCAAGACCTGGCTCTTCGATCAGTAGCAGCACCACCCCCCTCTTCCTCCAGCGCCTTGAGACCCTCGCGGGTATGTAGTGCGCTTTATAAGTGACATAATTGATTGATTGATTGATTGATTGATTCTGGCACCTAGGGAAACCTAGAAAACCTATACATTTTTGAAAACTAGACACCCAGGGGAATCCAGGATGGGGTGACTTGGCTGGCTCTCACCAGGTTCTGTTACCCAGAATCCCTTGCAAACCTAAATCATTGTAAAAAAAAACACATTTTCCTCACATTTCTGTGGTGGAAAGTTCTGGAATCTGCGTGGATCCACAAAATTCCACGCACCCCGCGTTCCTCAAAGTCTTCAGAGAAAAATGGTACCTCACTTGTGTGGGAGGCAAAGTCCCCGTGACAGGAAACGGCCCAAAACGCAACGTGGACACACTACATTTTCGCAGTGAAAACTGACCCCTTTTTTGCAAAGTGCCTAGCTGTAGATTTTGAACCCTAGCTCTTCTGGCACCTAGGGGAACTTAGCAAACCTATACATTTTTTAAACCTAGACACCCATGGGAATCCATTATGGGGTGACTTGGCTGGCTCTCACCAGGTTCTGTTACCCAGAATCCCTTGCAAACCTAAAAAATTGTCCAAAAAAACACATGTTCCTCACATTTCTGTGGTGGAAAGCTCTGGAATCTGCGTGGATCCACAAAATTCAACCCACCCCGCGTTCCCCAAAGTCATCCGAGAAAAATGGTACCTCACTTGTGTGGGAGGCCCAAGTGCCCGCGACAGGAAACGGCCCAAAACGCAACGTGGACACACCACATTTTTGCTGTGAAAACGGACCCTTTTTTTGCAAAGTGCCTAGCTGTAGATTTTGAACCCTAGCTCTGCCGGCACCTAGGGAAACCTAGCAAACCTATACATTTTTGAAAACTAGACACCCTGGGGAATCCAGGATGGGGTGACTTGGCTGGCTCTCACCAGGTTCTGTTACCCAGAATCCCTTGCAAACCTAAAAAATTGTCCAAAAAACCACATTTTCCTCACATTTCTGTGGTGGAAAGTTCCGGAATCTGCGTGGATCCGCAAAATTCCACCCACCCCGCGTTCCCCAAAGTCTTCCGAGAACAATGGTACCTCACTTGTGTGGGAGGCCAAAGTACCCACGACAGGCTAGGGCCCAAAACGTATTGAGGGGACATCAAAATTGCCTATCACAAAACAACCTGGTTTTGCAAGGGGTCACCTGGGTTTTTCGCCCCGTGCTCGGCGGTCAGCTAGGGAAACCTATCAAACCCACACATTTCTGAAAACTATACACTCGGGGGTTCCAGGGAGGTATGGCTTGCGTGGATCCTCCAACGTTTTCTTACCCAGAATCCCCTGCAAACCTCAAATTTAGCTGAAAAAAATCACTTTTCCCACACATTTTTGTGTGGGAAAGTTGTGGCATCACCGGGCAGACATGAATTTCCTACCACCCAGCGTTCCCCAAGGTCTCCCTATAAAAATGGTGCCTCATCGTGTGGGATGCCCAAGTACCCGCGACAGGCTAGGGCCCAAAACGTATTGAGGGGACATCAAAATTGCCTATCACATAACAACCTGGTTTTGCAAGGGGGGGTCACCTTGGTCTTTGGCCCTGTGCTCGGCGGACAGCTAGGGAAACCTATCAAACCCACACATTTCTGAAAACTAGACACCCGGGGGGTTCCAGGGAGGTATGGCTTGCGTGGATCCCCCAACGTTTTCTTACCCAGAATCCCCTGCAAACCTCAAATTTAGCTGAAAAAAATCACTTTTTCCACACATTTTTGTGTGGGAAAGTTGTGCCATCACCGGGCTGACACAAATTTCCTACCACCCAGCGTTCCCCAAGGTCTCCCGATAAAAATGGTGCCTCACTCGTGTGGGAGGCCCAAGTACCCGCGACAGGCAAGGGCCCAAAACGTATTGAGGCAACATCAAAATTGCCTATCACAAAATGTTTTGGGCCCTAGCCTGTCGCGGGTACTTGAGGCTCCCACACGAGTGAGGCACCATTTTATCGGGAGACCTGGGGGAACGCTGGGTGGTAGGAAATTCGTGTCAGCCCGGTGATGCCATGACTCTCCCACACAAAAATGTGTGGAAAAAGTGATTTTTTTCAGCTAAATTTTAAGGTTTGCAGGTTTGCACATGCCGAGTGAGCCTTTACTACTGGCTTCCAAGACAGCCACATGAGGCTCAGGAAGACATGTCTTTCATGCACCTTTGGCGCACTCACTATGCTAAATCCAACTCCTTTCAGTTTGTGGTTGCAAGTTGTGGGGTGTCCGAGTATCCTTATAGGCCATATCTCAACTGAGCGAGCATATCTACCTTTGAAACTAAGGCAAACATGCTAGAACTTTTCAAAAGATAACATCATAAACTATGAAGAACGGATGAATGTGAAACACGGGTAGTCCGTGACAACGTAGCATATGTCCAATCCACCATTATGTGCAGTGACTGTAATGCACTTATCATACAGCAAACTGACCATCTACTAAGTTCTTACGGAGGATGAACATGGCAAGCAGCATTGACCCATAAGTACTACAGTAAATTCAGTGTGAGTGTGGCAGCAATGGATTTGAATCTATGGGTGAAGATGAAGTCAGGACGTGTATCTATACTACCTTTACTATCTGCCTTCTACCTTTGCAATATTCCTCGGAAAGCGCACCTACCGTAATCTGTTCTAAACCCGTTCGTGTGTCTGTCCTCAGAGTCCTGACTAATCCTGTCCAATTGTTAAGAGACCCTTTACTAATGCCTTCCATCTCTAGCTACTTGAAGCTTGAGTGAACATTTCTGTCACGTGCTATCAATGCTCTCACAATGCTCTATCCAACTCCTTCCAGTTTGTGGATGCAAGTTCGGGGGTGCCCGAGTATGCCGCAAAAACATTTCTCGAGCTGAGCAAGCATATCTACCTTTGAAACTAAGGCAAACATGCTGGAAATTTTCAAAAGCTTCCTAAAGAGAACATCATAAACTACAAAGAACGGTTGAATGTGAAACACGGGTACTCCATGACAATGTGGGATATGTTCTGTCCACCAGTATGTGCAGCGTGGGGACTATAATGCACTTGTCAATTGGCGAACAGAACAACTACCACGTTCTGAAAGCAGATAAAGGTGTTGAGAAGTCCATGATTTCCTGAAGTACAGGAAGAAATATTCTGCAGCTGCTTGCGTAGTGAAGGAGTGGCCCACAGACAGTAGGTATCCATTCACACCAATTGAAAGGTTTACCTATTGGCAGCTCCACCTCAGTCAATTTCCCAGTATTTTGCTTTAGTGTGATACAACATAAAGCAAGTAGGAAAACAGAAGGCAGACTTACTTGGGCACTGGGGACAGTAAACACGAGTCTCCTGCCTCTTTCCCTGCATCGAGCACACTTTACAACGACGACATGGTCGCTCCTTTTTGGGTGTTGCAGGAATTTTATCAGCAAAGTGACGCTCCTGCAGCCTTGCCACGTCCTCCAGAACACATGAAGTGGAGGCTGCTGCTTCTGTAGCAGTGAGACTTTCAATCACAGACAACTGAAAGTCAAGGTGTGGTGGTCTCACGATAAACAACATACGCATTGTATGTTGCCATCTGGATCAGGTGCGTAAACAGTTTCTTATACCAAGTGCGAGTTTTACGACTCGCATTGTATGGCTGAAGAACCTGGTCGTTCTTGTCCACTCCGCCCATGTACTTGTTCTAATCAAGTATACAGGTGGGCTTGTGGACTTCGGCCATCTGTCCCCAAACCGTGACAGGGGAAGTGCTCTCAGCATGAATTGTAGTGAGCACGTACACGTCACGCCTATCTGAGAACTTGACTGCGAGCAGTTCGTTGGAACGCAACGCAGTCCTCTGGGATTTCTGGAGCTTCTTGCAAACAAGCTCCTGCAAGAATCCTTTGCGGCGACAATGAATTGTACCGCAAGCCACAGTGCCAGCTTTGTAGAGCTCACTGAACAGCTCTACTCCTGTATAGAAATTGTCCACATAAAGGTTATAACCTTTGTGAAGAAGTGGCTGGACAGGCTCCCATACGATCTTTCCTGTGACCCCTAGCGTGGGAGGGCAACCTACAGGGTTAAGAGTTGTGTCCTTCCCTGTATACACTCTCAAGCTGTACACATAGCCAGTCGAGCTCTCACACAGCATGTACAGCTTGATGCCATAGCGAGCGTGTTTGCTCGGAATGTACTGCCTAAACAGCAGCCGCCCTTTATACAAGATCAAGAACTCATCAACAATGTTCCCTCTAATTTTTTTCCTCTGTGTGCGGCAGTGTAGGGTCTCTGTGCGCTGCAGCCATGGCTATGTGCTCCAGGAACCACACTGCGCGTGTGTGCAGCGCCAAATACCACTTCAAACGTTTGCTTAAAACCCTAGCAGCCCAGCTCTGTTAAGAAGAGACATTTTATTCCTCTGTCTGATGTAACATTTCCTATACATTGATTTACACACTATGATTCAGTGTCTCTGTGTAATGTGTATTCGATGTAAAGTGCTTAACACCTTACACTGGTATGAGTGGCGTATTAAACAAAATAAATATGAAAGAGAGAGGGGTTATGGAGACTTGAGGGTCACTGTTAAAGGTTGGTAATGAGAGTATCCATGGCGGAGGTGGTCATTGGGGCTCCAACAAACATTGTCACACCAGGCGCCACCAGCACTAAAGCCGGCCCTGTTCAAATGGCACTAATAATTACAGTGAAATTATGAAAACATCCCACATTGCAATTTGAAACCTTGGCAGCTATGTTGCTGCATTTCTTCTCTTAATAGGGTTGGGCTGCGGGGTGATTGTGTGCATTTGTTAAAGTTTTCGTGTTAATTGCAGCTCATGATGGGTGCTGCGATTAACATGAAAACTTTAACAAATGCACAGGGACATCTTAAGGATTTTGAGTGCCTGGGCCAAACTTATTTCTGGGACCCCTGATTAGAACAGCTTTGTATTTATGATCCAATTTCAGCTTTTTCATGTGCTTTTTGGACAGGTCACCGACACTGCAGTGGCACACTGGTCCAAATTAAAATGTGCTTCCTTGTAATATTCAGGGATAGTGGTATGTGTTTTCAAAATTGTAACATAGCCTGAAGGAAAAGGAGAGGAGACTAGTGAGAAATAGGATTTAGTGGCGGAGAAAGGGGGAGAGAGGAATAAAGTAGAAAAAAGTCAGGGCGCAAAGACGAGAAATGGGGAAGGGGTAATGGAGAAATTGGTAAGAGAGGGACGGAAAGAGAAAGGCAGCCAGAGGCTTTGGAGAACTGGGAGGGAGAACGGACAATGGAAAACCGGTAAGAGAGAAAGCAAAGAACAAGCAGTGAGAGGGAAATGGAGACAAGAATGGGATGGGGAGAAGGGGAAATTGGGTATACGTGGAGCGGGACTGATATGAGGAAGAAGAAAAAGAAGAGAAGGAGACGGCGAGAGCAGCTGGGGAGTGGAAGAAAAAAGGACAAAAGATATGTCAGAGAAGACAGCGAGTGTGGTATGGCAATGCTTCAGAAGTAGCGTCTCTACATATCGACGTTGGGGGGTTCTATAAGGAGCCTTTTTCGCCATCTTGTCATTTCTAAACGCTTGCTCTATGTAACCGTGCTCACCTGAACGAACTAAGAAGGGTGGAAGGCTGGTTAGGCCTTGCCAAGATTTTTAATCTTGCCAAGATGCAGGTCTGAGCAGATGGCAGCTGCAAGTGTGTAAATGACTGATCCATCTGTATGGAGTATTCTCTTCACTAACACTTGCTTCCAGTTGTCCCGGCAGATTTCGGTAAAAGTGGCTCATGTCCCGGTTTTTTGAGAGGGTGAACTAAAAACAGTGAGAGGCATTTTTTGTAGGTGTTCCAAAGCAGGGCTAGTAAGCAGCTATTATAAGTAAGCAGTTTAATTAACAGGCATGAGGCTGGTTTTAAAAATTACATTTTATTTATTTTCTTAGTGTCTTTTCTGTGTTTCTAAGAGGATGAGGACTGTCATTATTTGGCACTTTATTGATGTAAATTTGTAGTCCTTCCTCTATTTTTGCGAAATGTCCCGGTTTTTGGGTCGGACGATCTAGTCACCCTACTTGCAGGGGATGGGAAATCCTTTAAAGAGAGTCATTTTCTCTCTGGATTTCCCTTCTCTTTTTGAAACTCAGGAGCAGCAACATTGTCGTGGTGTCACCAGGGCTTTAAGTGGAAGCTTTTTCAATCTTACATACAAGCCATAGTTGCTGCTTATTTATCTTATGCAACTAACAACCATTGATAAAGCCAATAGTCCTGACTTGTAGGTATGATGTTACTTGTTGTATCTTATATCTGGATGCAATGACAGAAACAGCAATATACAAGTCGGGTGGTACACTATGCTAAGCACAGATTTTTAGCGTATGTGTCTTAAGCCATGCCCTTAATTACACTGCCCACGCCCCTTTGCGAGACCCCCAGTTTTTTCATCCCACTTAAAGCCCTGGGTATGATGTTACTTGTTGTATCATATATCTGGATGCAATGATAGAAAGAGGAAAATACAAGTAGGGTGGCACACTATGCCAAGCACAGAAAAGTGTAAATCACCCCACAGCTGCGCTCTATTAAGAAGAGAAATTCAGTAAGTCTACAAACACGACGTGTGCTTTTCACGCCGTGTTTGTAGAGTTGCTGCATTTCTTTTCTTAACAGAGCTGGGCTGCGGGGTGATTGTGGGCCTTTGTTAAAGAGTTCAGGTTAATCGCAGTGCCCGTCTGGAGCTGCAATTAACCTGCAAACTTTAACAAAGTCACACAATCACCCCGCAGCCCAGATCTGTTAAGAAGAGAAATTCAGCAAGTCTACAAACATGACGTGTGCTTTTCACGCCCTGTTTGTAGACTTTCTGAATTTCTTTTCTTAACAGAGCTGGGCTGCGGGGTGATTGTGGGCCTTTGTTAAAGATTTCAGGTTAATCGCAGCGCCCGTCTGGAGCTGCAATTAACCTGAAAACTTTAACAAAGTCACACAATCACCCCGCAGCCCAGCTCTGTTAAGAAGAGAAATTAAGCAAGTCTACAAACACGACATGTGCTTTTCACGCCCTGTTTGTAGACTTGCTGAATTTCTTTTCTTAATAGAGCGCAGCTGCAGGGTGATGGGCAGATTGTGAGCTTTTGTTTAAAGTATTCATGTTAATTGCAGCTCCTGACGGCTCTGCAATTAACACGAATACTTAAACAAAAGCACACAGTATGCACCGCAGCCGGGCTCTACATAAAAGAAACACCAGTTTTTCGCGCCACTCGCTTTTTAAAAGCAGCGGCGCAAATGTTCTTCTTTGATGTGCTGTGTGTGTGTGCGCTCCACACACAGCACTGCGCGCTACATTTAACAGAGGTGCGCGCGCGCTCATGCGCGCACGTTATTGGGAACAGTGCTCATTAATGGCTATATTCTTTCCAGGAGTATAAACCTCTGGAAACCTGGCAGACAAATGTTCCACAACAGGCCGAATTTTGAACAACCTGTCATGGTCTGGATGGTCCCGGGGCAATGCAGCAGAATTGTCATTGAAATGCAGCATCTCTGCTCATGTATGGTGCTAAGATGGGGGTTAACCAAACCGTGCGAGTAGACCAGTAGGATAGCAAGGTTGGTTTATGCACTACCCCCATTTTAAGCGTGAGGCCCCAAAAAATCTTCAAATCCCCTAAAGTAGTGGGAGTGCACTTGCGCGCCCTAGAATGAGGCCCAAGAGTGCCTCCTTGCTCCCTCAGAAATTGTTCGGCACGCAAATTTGTTTGCTGCACAATTTCGTCAAGGAAGTCAGCATCCAAAAAGAGATGGACATAGTCAATTGGCAAAAAATTCGCCGTATCGACTTTACATCCAGCGTCACCAGTGAAAGGCGGAATTTGGGGCTGAACTAAATTGGGAGGCTGCCAAGACAGCACTCCGTCTGTGCTTGCGGCCGCACGTGCCTGCACTCTGGGTTGCTCTAACCTGTTACTGGTGTCCTGCTGCACAGACTGTGATGGCAAAGGGACAGCACGACTGACATCGTCTCCTTCAGAATCGCTGGACGATGAGTCGTCGGATGGAACTGCGCCGACTGAAAAATCACTCCCAGATTCGGATCCATTGTCCTCTCCCTCAGATGCTGTCTTAGTATCTGCTGTCTCAGTCTCTGATCCTGCCTCAGAGCTGGACTCCAGAACCAGACTTAGGGCCTGGGCAGAATTCATCCAACGATATGCCATCTCTGCTAGTGCCTAAAACTATCCTTTTAAAACACTATCCTACGTAGAAGGTAGATAGGTTGTTGGTTTTAAAGTGTAGGTGGGTGTGTGCCCTGCTGCTGCCCCTGATTGTGCTCGTTTTTCCTTTCTGTGCCCCCTTGCTGCCCCTGATTGTGCTCGTTTTTCCTTTCTGTGCCCCCCTTGCTGCCCCTGATTGTGCTCGTTTTTCCTTTCTGTGCCCCCTTGCTGCCCCTGATTGTGCTCGTTTTTCCTTTCTGTGCCCCCCTTGCTGCCCCTGATTGTGCTCGTTTTTCCTTTCTGTGCCCCCCTTGCTGCCCCTGATTGTGCTCGTTTTTCCTTTCTGTGCCCCCCTTGCTGCCCCTGATTGTGCTCGTTTTTCCTTTCTGTGCCCCCCTGCTGCCCCTGATTGTGCTCGTTTTTCCTTTCTGTGTCCCCTTGCTGCCCCTGATTGTGCTCGTTTTTTCCTTTCTGTGCCCCCTTGATGCCCTGATTGTGCTCGTTTTCCCTTCTGTGCCTGTTTCCCGCCGCTGCGCCCTGCGGCCCCGCCCCTCACTGCCCATTCGCTGCCCCATTCCCTGCTCCTCCTCCCACCTCCCTATTTATGGCGGCCGCTGCGTGGTGAAGAGTGCGACCCCTGACCTTGACTGGTAGGTCGCTCCCCCACCACACAGCTCCGTCTGTGTGCCCTGCTGCTGCCCCTGATTGTGCTCGTTTTTCCTTTCTGTGCCACCTTGCTGCCCCTGATTGTGCTCGTTCTTCCTTTCTGTGCCCCCCTTGCTGCCCCTGATTGTGCTCGTTTTTCCTTTCTGTGCCCCCTTGCTGCCCCTGATTGTGCTCGTTTTTCCTTTCTGTGCCCCCCTTGCTTCCCCTGATTGTGCTCGTTTTTCCTTTCTGTGCCCCCCTTGCTGCCCCTGATTGTGCTCGTTTTTCCTTTCTGTGCCCCCCTTGCTGCCCCTGATTGTGCTCGTTTTTCCTTTCTGTGCCCCCTTGCTGCCCCTGATTGTGCTCGTTTTTCCTTTCTGTGCCCCCCCTTGCTGCCCCTGATTGTGCTCGTTTTTCCTTTCTGTGCCCCCTTGATGCCCTGATTGTGCTCGTTTTCCCTTCTGTGCCTGTTTCCCGCTGCTGCGCCCCTGCGGCCCCGCCCCCTCACTGCCCATTCGCTGCCCCATTCCCTGCTCCTCCCTCCCACCTCCCCATTTATGGCGGCCGCTGCGTGGCCGCGCAGCGGACGTGCGCAGCGGACGTGCGCAGCGGGCGCGCCACTGGCGCGCCGAAGGCGCGCCTAAGGCAAGCCCGTCTGCGCCCGTCCGCGCCGTGACCGCGCCCAGCGCCAGACCCCCTGGTCCGGGCATCCCCCGCGCCCGCCACATCAACAGACGCCGATACGACGCCAGCACCCTCCACGCACTCAACCCCGGAAAAGATCACGCCTGCTACCAGGCCACCCCGAAGCGCACCCAAGGGCCCTTCACCTGCCGGAACTGCAGCTTCGCCAGCACCCGCCCCGCCAAACCACCGCCCAGGAAAGAACCCAACTACCTCAGATGCATCCTCCTCAACACCCGCTCCGCCGGCAAACACGCCATCGAACTCTGGGACCTTCTCGACTCAACCTCCCCAGACGTCGCATTCCTGACGGAGACCTGGCTGAATCCCGCTTCAGCCCCCGACATCGCCATTGCCATCCCGGACGGATACAAGATCACCCGCAGGGACCGCACCAACGGAGTCGGAGGAGGCATCGCCATCGTCCACAGGAACACCCTCAGAGTCTCAACCAACACCGACGACACCCTCAGCACCGCCGAACACATGCACTTCCAGATCCACACCGATCCCAACACCACCCTCAGAGGAACCCTCATCTACAGACCCCCGGACCCCGACCACAGTTCAGCGATTCCATTGCTGACTTCGTCAGCACACACGCCATCGCCTCCACGGACTACATCCTCCTCGGGGACCTGAACTTCCACCTCGAGAACAACAAGGACACCAACTCCACCACCCTGATCGACAACCTCGCCACCCTCGGACTCAGACAGCTCGTGACTACACCCACCCACGCCGCCGGCCACACGCTAGACTCCATCTTTTCCGCAAGCCCACACGTCTCCTTCAACCACACCTCCGAACCCCACTGGACTGACCACCACTGCATCCACTTCACCTACAGGAAGCCCACCACGCACCACCGCACCGAACAAATGCCTCGCCGCTGCAGGAGCAGAGTCACGGAAGACCAGCTAACCACAACCCTCGCCCTGAGCCCACCCGCCGAACCCTCCGACCCCGACACCGCCGCCCGCAACCTCAGACAGTGGATCGACGACTGCGCCAACACCCTCGCCCCGCTCAAGAATCCGCCCAACAGCCACACCAGCAAGAAAGCCACCTGGTTCACCGAAGACCTCCAGGCCTCCAAACGAACATGCCGAAAACTGGAGAAGATCTGGCTCCACGAACGGACAGCGGACAGCTACGCCGCCCACAAGAGCGCCACCCGCAGTCACCATCACCTCATCAGATCCGCCAAAAGGGCCTCACTCAAAGACAGCCTAGACAACAACGCACACAACAGCAAAGAGCTCTTCAACATCGTGAAGGAACTCTCCAACCCCAGCTCCAACACCAACAACATCCAGCCGTCGCGAGACCTGTGCGACTCACTGGCCACCTTCTTCCACCGCAAAAATCGCCGACATCCACGACAGCTTCAACACCACGACCGCCCCGGCAACCACCGAGACCACTGCCCCCACAACCACCAACCGCCTGCTCTCCTGGACCAACATCAATGACGAGGACACCAGCGAGATCATGAACACCATCCACTCCGGTTCACCGCTAGACCCGTGCCCTCACCACATCTTCAACAAAGCCAGTACAGCCATCGCGCCCCATCTCCGGAAAATAATCAACATCTCCTTCGAGACAGCAACCTTCCCGGAAAGCTGGAAGCACGCCGAGATCACCGCCTTACTCAAGAAACCCAAGGCAGACCACAAGGACCTCAAGAACTTCCGACCCATCTCTCTGCTCCCGTTCCCCGCGAAGGTCACCGAGAAAATCGTCAACAAACAACTGACCCGCTACCTCGAGGAGAACAACATCCTGGACCCTTCCCAGTCCGGCTTCCGCAGCAACCACAGCACCGAAACCGCCCTCATCGCCGCCACCGATGACATCAGGACCCTGCTAGACAACGGAGAAACAGCAGCCCTCATCCTCCTGGACCTATCAGCCGCCTTCGACACGGTCTGCCACCACACACTACGAACACGCCTTCACGACGCCGGGATCCAAGAGAAGGCCCTGGACTGGACCACATCCTTCCTTTCCGGCAGAACACAAAGCGTCCGCCTCGCCCCTTCCGATCCAAGGCCACCAAGATCATCTGCGGCGTACCCCAAGGCTCCTCCCTCAGCCCAACGCTGTTCAACATCTACATGGCACCCCTCGCCCACGTCGCCCGACAGCACAACCTCAACATCATCTCCTACGCCGACGACACCCAGCTGATCCTCTCCCTCACCAAAGACCCTCACACCGCCAAAGCCCACCACCACGAAGGAATGAAGGCCGTCGCCAAATGGATGAGGACCAGCCGCCTGAAGCTGAACTCGGACAAGACGGAGGTCCTCATCCTTGGTTCCAACCCTTCAGCCTGGGACGACTCCTGGTGGCCAACATCACTGGGAACAGCCCCGCCACCCACCGACCACGTACGCAACCTAGGGGTCATCCTCGACCCCACCCTCTCCATGACTAAGCAGGTCAACGCCGTTTCCTCATCCTGCTTCAACATCCTCCGAATGCTCCGCAGGATCTTCAAGTGGATCCCCACCGAAACAAGAAAAACAGTCACCCAGGCCCTCGTCACCAGCAGGCTGGACTACGGAAACGCCCTCTACGCAGGAACGACGGCTAAGCTCCTGAGACGGCTGCAACGCATCCAGAACGCCTCTGCACGTCTTATCCTCGACATCCCCCGACGCAGCCACATCACACCCCACCTGAGAGACCTGCACTGGCTCCCTGTCAACAAGAGGATAACCTTCAAGCTCCTCACCCACGCACACAAAGCACTCCACAACTCCGGACCAGCCTACCTCAACAGACGACTCAGCTTCTACACCCCCACCCGCCAGCTCCGCTCGACCAGCCTCACCCTCGCCACAGTCCCCCGCATCCGGAAAACGACCGCCGGCGGCAGATCCTTCTCCCACCTCGCCGCCAAGACCTGGAACACCCTCCCCACCAACCTCCGACAGACCCAAGACCTACTGGCCTTCAGAAGACTCCTCAAGACCTGGCTCTTCGATCAGTAGCAGCACCACCCCCCTCTTCCCCCAGCGCCTTGAGACCCTCGCGGGTATGTAGTGCGCTTTATAAGTGACATGATTGATTGATTGATTGATTGCGTGAGGGAAGTGTTTAACAGTCAATAATGACGAAGTCACCTTACCTTTGCGAAATCCGTACGCTCTCCAAAAAGACTAAGAAAGAGAGAAAAAAGACACAGTATTACTTTACCTTGCCACATACCCATCATCGCAGCCTTTTAGCGCTGGTGGGAGCCAGTGCGACCATCATTTTGGCGCCAAGATGCCTACGGGTGAACGTGTGCTTTATAATTGCACACTATAACCTCCTTTGACTCCCTCACTACCATCCTTGCAAACGTGCCCCTCATCTCTCCATAGCCCCTCTCTCACATACATTTCATCTGTTTCAAAGTGTTTCTACTGCGTGGCTTTACTAATCCACTTAGCTAGCCACATAATACAGAACTGTTCTTTCCAGCATGCCCTTTATAGCGTCAAAACTGCCACTAGACAAAAGTCAGATATCTCTATCTAGCAGGAATTTTTTTTGTACTCTGCAGCAGTACCACACTTTACTGCCATTCATGCAACTTCAAAGAGACTCAATATAGTTCTTTCACAGTCTCATATTTTCAGCACTGGGAAATCTCTCTGTAAATATATATATATATATCAAACAATTAATTCCCAATGTCAACGCGCTCAATACCTGGTGCAGGCAGCAACGAGTAGAATCCTTACCCGATATTTAAATTCAGAAACACAAAGGATGCCGCACTCCAAGACCGGTTTCAGAGTTGCTTTATTTTCACCACCACTACCACCAGTCGTGGTGAAAATAAAGCAACTCTGAAACCAATCTCTGGAGTGCGGCATCCTTTGTGTTTCTGAATATATATATATATATATATATATATATATATATATATATATATATATTATCTACTGGCGGTCGCCAGTAGATAGTTATAGTTACAACCTATTATCCATAGGAAATCCGCGACATTCTATTTGAAATAACTCTCTTGCCGGTTGACGTATCTTCGCAAAATTTTCAAACTTTGTGGGGCGCTCCGGTCCGCTCCTACCCTGAAAGTCTCGGGGGATTCGTCAAGCAAGGGCCGAGAAAAAAGGGGGTCCCAAAACGCGTTTTCCCCATGCAATTTTCCATAGGAAACTTTAGACACGGCTACAGCCCGAACTGCTGAACGGAATTACACCAAATTTGGCAAAGAGGTAGTTCTTGGTTCAGAAAGAACCCTTTTGTTAAATGGTGTAAATCCGTTCAGTAGTTGCTGAGAAAATCAAAAGTAAAAAGATAGTGATATCTATGGCCGAGTAGGGTCCGCGTACCCTCCCGACCACGAGCTGCATGTTAATTGGCTGTCAGCTGGCTGTCAACATTCCGATTCAGGAAATGTTGGCAGCCATTTTGTCCCTCGGTAGAATCGAGGGACAGAAACAAGTGCGCAAAGCGCACAAAGGGGGCAGGGTAGAAACACCCTGACCCCCTAGGTTTGCTCAGGGGGTCCCACAAGGACCACCTGGGCAAAAAAAAAAAAAAAATTGTAAATAAAGCGGCGAATCCTGCCGGAAAAAAAAAAATCGAAGCGCGGTCTCCCGCGCTTCCATTGTATTTTGCCCCCGGGTGGCCCTAGTCCCGGGGGCATGGTGGGGGGGTTAATTTTATGTGTGGGGGGCCTCAAGGGCCCCCAAGCCCCGGGGACCGCCACCCCCGGGGCTTTATTGCAAAAATAGTGCGGGAGGGCTCTTCTGCCCTCCTGCAGCCCCGGGGACCGCCACCCCCCGGGGCTTCTTTTTTAAATTTGAATAAGGTGTGGGGGGGGGCTCCAGCCCCCCCACACGCCCCAGGGACCACCACCTCCCCGGGGCACTTATAAAATAAATGTGGGGGTCCATTACGGACCCCCAGAGCCCCGGGGACCACCACCTCCCCGGGGCTGTGCAATTTAAGGGAGGGGGCCGCGCAAAACCTTTGAAATTCACTGAAAAAACCGTAGGTTTCAGGCACGTTATAGTTACAAATTAGCATTTAAAAAACCTTTGAAATTCACTGAAAAAACCATAGGTTTCAGACACGTTATAGTTAGAAATTAGCATTTAAAAAACCTTTGAAATTCACTGAAAAAACCATAGGTTTTAGGGACAGTTATAGTTACAAATTAGCATTTAAAAAACCTTTGAAATTCACTGAAAAAGCCATAGGTTTCAGATATGTTATAGTTACAAATTAGCATTTAAAAAACCTTTGAAATTCACTGAAAAAACCATAGGTTTTAGGGGCAGTTATAGTTAGTTGGACATTTCACTCGTACAAAACCCGTGAAATTCCCCCGTTATAGTTAGTTCAGCTAACTATAACTCGCGCCCCCGCAATGCACTGCTGATGACGTCACATATTACATCACTCATGACATGGTCAGTGACATCACTGATGACATCACTGATGACATCTCAAATGACATCACTGATGACATCATCCACGTGATAATCTGATGCAGCTCCTCACACCCTAATATAACCTTTGATACACCCAATCTAAATTACAGACTGCCATTCGCAAAACTATAGACACTCCAACACCAATAACTACATACCCACTCACTGATTCTTAGGTCTACACACACACACATCCACTCACTCACCCATACAGTCACTCATACTTATGGTCACTCAGTACAGGACTATCATATGCACTCTTACTCCTATATAGACACTCAAACACCGCCACTCATCCATAGAGGTACTCACACACCTAGTCAGTCATGCAAATAATTAAACACACTGCCATTTACTCACCTATACAGTTATACACACACCAGCTCACTTAATCATACAAATACTAGCACATTGTTACGCTCTTATACAATCACTGATACAAGCACACACTCATCCATACAGCCACTATCACAATCACTCACTCTCGCTTATAGCTATTTATATACTCCAACACACATATATACTGCCTTTCACATATGTAGTTACTCACACATGTACCACTGGGACATACATTCACTCACTAACACACTCTTACACACACTTACCCACCCATACAGTCTATCACAGATGCACTCTTGAAACCATCCACCCAGTGAATCACCCACTCACACATCTATGCACAGAGTCGCACACACCCCACCCACACAAACACTCAGGCACCCATACAGATACTCAGACAACCAATCAATAACTCATATAGACACTCATGTAGCTATTCACAAACCCATGCAGCCACTTACACAGCAACAGACAGACGGATACAGACATTCACCCAGTTTAGTCACTAACCCATGCATTCAGTAAGATACGTTAAATCACTCACTTATAGAGTCAGTCACGCACCTACTAAATCATCCATACAGACACTTACACACCCACTCATTCTTCAATACGTCTTTTCCTATATATATTAAAAATATTTAAACTTTACAGAAACACACAGTCACTGGATGATGTCATCAGTGATGTCATTTGAGATGTCATCAGTGATGTCATCAGTGATGTCACTGACCATGTCATGAGTGATGTAATATGTGACGTCATCAGCAGTGCATTGCGAGGGCGCGAGTTATAGTTAGCTGAACTAACTATAACGGGGAATTTCACGGGTTTTGTACGGTGAAATGTCCAACTAACTATAACTGTCCCTAAAACCTATGGTTTTTTCAGTGAATTTCAAAGGTTTTTTAAATGCTAATTTGTAACTATAACATATCTGAAACCTATGGTTTTTTCAGTGAATTTCAAAGGTTTTTTAAATGCTAATTTGTAACTATAACTGTCCCTAAAACCTATGGTTTTTTCAGTGAATATATATATATATATATATATATATATAAATATATCTCGTCGATTTAGGAAAACAGACGAAGCGAACCCAGGAATTGGTGCAATTTCTTTATTTAGTGCCCAGCACCTCCGCCATAACGCGTTTCAGCCCTCGTGGGGCCTTGATCACATGACACGTAGGAGAGGCATTTTAGAACTTTTAAAGTGACAGTGCTAATTGTCATGCCTGAAGTTGTTCATAGACATGGAAGAGTTTAACCAAGTTGCCAACACTCACAATTAATGTAATATTGAGCAGCCATTATGTGCAAAAAGCAATGTAAGTGCAATTTCGACTGTGCAAAAATACAATTGTCAATAAATATGTAATTAAATAAATAAATAGTCATTTAAATAAATACATATAGCACTTATAAACACTCGACTTGACTAAGAAAGGTAAAACCTATTCAATGTAATAAAATGCATGTTATTTAAAAATAGATTAAAAAAAGTAAAACTAATGTAAACCTTTCATATAAACAACAGCATAATTTTGATCTTATATAGAGTTTATCACAATAAGTCACATTGCAGGTTGGCTCCCCTATGAGAATGTGGAAAAATTGAGCCCAAGTGGGCTTAAACTACTATTCCTTAATGGAAAAGATTAAAATAGTGCAAATATATAGTGTCACCCGAAGAACCAAAAAAAAGAGTATTTGGTTCCAATGTGCAAAATGTGCATATAATAAAAATATAAAAAAGTTAAAATGTTAATGAGGCAACGGCAAATTAATACAGTTTCATAATCATTTCCGGCCAGAATTTAAAGACAAGTGAAAAAATCCTCACTAGAATTCAATCCATTAGGAGTTTTACAATCCATTTCTAATATGTATTTAGTTTCAAGCCTCCTGAGAAGTGCCTCTCGATTACCTCCTCTTCTCAGAGGGGGAACTGAATCCACAACAAAATACTTGAGCTCTTGGGATTTCTTAGCATGGTGCTCTTCAAAATGTCTAGCAACGGGGTATGCCACATCGCCATTGTTGATTGCCCGTATGTGCTGGAGAATCCTCTTGTGGACCTGCAGCTTCGTGCTACCCACGTACCGCAGGCCACAAGGACACTCCAGCACATACACTGCATATTCAGTTTTACATGTAAGTTTCTTTTTAATGCGAATCGGTTTGCTGTTAAAAGGTGTAACATACTCCATTTTGCTAACTCCATTCTTGCATGCTTTGCACGCAGCACAATTAATAAAACCTTTACTTGTGGAAAGCCATGAGGTGTTTATTCTCACTTCTGGACTGCTCCTGACTAGAGAGTTGCTCATAGAGCGTGCTTTTCTGAACGTTATGTTCAGTGATCTAGTCAACTCTGCGCCTAGAACTGGGTCATTTTTAACCAAAGCCCAATTCTTATTAACAATCCTGCGTATTATTTTATGCTGATTGCTGTAAGTGAGAATCAATCTGGACGGAAGAGGTGTCTCTGATGGCAAACCCCGGTCATTATTAGATTTACAGACCAAAGCTTGTGTTCTGCCCTTTTCATTAGCTTTGACTATAGCTTTATTGATCTCTCCAAGGGAGTAACCTCTGCTCAGAAATCTGGCTCGACATTCATTTTGTGCTACCTGGCATTCAAAATCTGAGCTGCATATTCTCCTAATCCGCAGCATTTCTCCAAATGGAATGCTGCGGATCAAGTGCGCAGGATGGTGACTTGTAGCGTGCAGCAATGTGTTCCCAGCCGTGGGTTTCCTAAACAATCTTGTATGTAACTGATTGTGTTCAGCTGTGACTTCAACATCTAAGAAACAAATGGATTCTCTGCTCATGTGACCAGTAAAATTCAAGTTCAAATTGTTGTTGTTGATCTGCTGTATAAAATGTAAAGCATCTTCCTCTGAGCCCTTCCAAATTATAAGCAGGTCATCAATATATCTATACCACCTCAACACATGAGTAGACATTATTTCACCAAAGGCGGACATGAGGACTTGTTCCTCCCACAACCCCATGTGCAAACAGGCATAACTGGGGGAGAAACAAGCCCCCATCGCCACACCCCTAACCTGTTGAAACACCTGGTTCTGAAAAAGGAAAAAATTGTTTTCGAGACACATTTTGATCATAGACAGTAGCATTTTGTTATGCTGGTAAAAACACATAGCTCTTGTATTTAAAAAATGTTCCACTGCTTTCAAACCGTCCCGATGATGGATACTTGTGTAAAGGGACGTTACATCCAATGAGATAAGCAAACAGTCAGAATTCCAATCAATATCTGTCAACTTTCTCAATAGATCACCTGTGTCCTGAATAAAGGAGGGAAGTCCCTTCACTAAGTCCTGCAGGAAAAAATCAACATATTTGCTCACATGTTCCATTAGGCTGTCACAGGCTGATATTATGGGCCTCCCGGTGGTTTGGCCTTGTCCTTATGTATTTTAGGGATAAAGTACACCACTGGCATGACTGGGTGGTCATTTTTAAGGAACTTGAATTCTTCCGCTGTTAACAAACCCGCACTTTTCCATGCCAGTAAGCTTGCATAAAACGTATTCCATGATGCTTTGACTTCAACCATTGTACTTCGTCTGTAGCAATCCCTGTCATTGAGTTGATGCAAAGCCTCGTCCATATACAACTCACGAGGCCACAGCACAACATTGCCGCCTTTATCTGATTGACGGATAATTATATTATCGTTAGCTTGTAACTTCTTCATTAACTGATAATATGCATTGTCATGACTTGTATATTGCTTTTTGATACCAACTTGTTTTCTGTGCAGCGATTTCAATTCCTGTGTTATTTTGTCATTGAAGACATCTATGTTGTCCCGTAACATGATAGGACAGAATGTAGATTTGGGTTTGAAATCGGTCATAGTTGTGCCCCCTTGTAGTAATAGTTCTTGACTATTGGTAGGCTCCCCATCTTCATGTTGCAATTGTTGGAGAGCTTGCAAAAGTCCCACATCTCCTGCTGTCAATATTGAGGGACTTGCGTTTGCATTGGTTGTTGGTTCAACTTGTTTGACCCTTGACGGGTATATATTCAAAACAAGAGGTTGCCGCTCCGGTAGAACGCACTCGCCGGAGGTCAGGCCAAAAATCAGGGCTGCTCACTCAGGACATCTCCCCACATGTGCGCCGCCTACGCGTTTCGGGATACCTCCCTTCCTCTAGGCAGCATTCGCACAAAATGAAAGGCAACAGCAAGTTAAAAGGAAGTCCCATCTTTATTTTGCATGGTAAACCCCGATATAAATCAGGTGAGTAAAACTATAGCATGATGGGACTTGGAGTCCTGTTTTACATATCCAAGTGGGCGCTGGCTTCCAGATTGTGAAAATAAAATATCCATTATGGGACAAACAATGTTCAAAGTGCCGCCCTGAGATACAAACGGCCCCTCCAGCTCCGCTATGCTTGGTAAGTCCATTGCTGGTGAAAATAAAGCAACTCTGAAACCAATCTCTGGAGTGCGGCATCCTTTGTGTTTCTGAATATATATATATATATATATATATATATATATATATATATATATATATATATATATATATATATATATATATATATATCAATTACTCGCTTCACACGCGCCATCGAACTCACAGCGGGTGCCTCCGGACGGGGGGGTGAGTCCGTCAGTGTTACACAACAAGTACGCTACGAATCTTCGGAGCACTCTCGGGAGTTCAGGTAAGATTTATTTTCAGTAAATGCATTTCGGCATCGGCCTTCATCAGTACAAATAAATCCATATTATGAACACAGCGTGGGGTTTCTTTTAAGAGCAACAATATCTTTCCTTATTGGTGGAGCTTCTGACAACTCTAATTGGCAGCATTTCCTTTGTCAGGGGTGTGTCTCTCAGGGAACAAACGGCCTCAATGTCCCACAATGCAACATTTGCTTTAATTCATTGTGTCCCAATCGGCGTCTTTTGCTAATGCCATTTATGTTCCCTTCCATCTCGCCGCCAATATGGTTGCCCCATTAATCTCTTCACTTGCTGTGTCAATTTCCCTCGCCTGCTGCTTATGGATTTCACGGGAACACCGCAGGTAACACTCATATGGCAGAGTACCTTGGATTTGAATAATCCACGTCCTTTCGGTTTGACGGTGTTCCTGCTGGCAGTGGTTCAGACGGCGAACATAAATCAATTACTCGCATCACCTGCGCCATCGAACTCACAGCGGGTGCCTCCGGACGGGGGGTGAGTCCGTCAGTGTTACACAACAACTACGCTATGAATCTTCGGAGCACTCTCAGGAGTTCAGGTAAGATTTATTTTCAGTAAATGCATTTCGGCATCGGCCTTCATCAGTACAAATAAATCCATATTATGAACACAGCGTGGGGTTTCTTTTAAGAGCAACAATATCTTTCCTTATTGGTGGAGCTTCTGACAACTCTAATTGGCGGCATTTCCTTTGTCAGGGGTGTGTCTCTCAGGGAACAAACGGCCTCAATGTCCCACAATGCAACATTTGCTTTAATTCATTGTGTCCCAATCGGCGTCTTTTGCTAATGCCATTTATGTTCCCTTCCATCTCGCCGCCAATATGGTCACCCCATTAATCTCTTCACTTGCTGTGTCAATTTCCCTCGCCTGCTGCTTATGGATTTCACGGGAACACCGCAGGTAACACTCATATGGCAGAGTACCTTAGATTTGAATAATCCACGTCCTTTCGGTTTGACGGTGTTCCTGCTGGAAGTGGTTCAGATGGTGAACATAAGTCAATTACTCGCTTCACCCGCGCCATCGAACTCACAGCGGGTGCCTCCGGACCGGGGGGGTGAGTCCATCAGTGTTACACAACAACTACGCTACGAATCTTCGGAGCACTCTCGGGAGTTCAGGTAAGATTTATTTTCAGTAAATGCATTTCGGCATCGGCCTTCATCAGTACAAATAAATCCATATTATGAACACAGCATGGGGTTTCTTTTAAGAGCAACAATATCTTTCCTTATTGGTGGAGCTTCTGACAACTCTAATTGGCGGCATTTCCTTTGTCAGGGGTGTGTCTCTCAGGGAACAAACGGCCTCAATGTCCCACAATGCAACATTTGCTTTAATTCATTGTGTCCCAATCGGCGTCTTTTGCTAATGCCATTTATGTTCCCTTCCATCTCGCCGCCAATATGGTTGCCCCATTAGTCTCTTCACTTGCTGTGTCAATTTCCCTCGCCTGCTGCTTATGGATTTCACGGGAACACCGCAGGTAACACTCATATGGCAGAGTACCTTGGATTTGAATAATCCACATCCTTTCGGTTTGACGGTGTTCCTGCTGGCAGTGGTTCAGATGGCGAACATAAATCAATTACTCGCTTTGCCACTCATACTCCTTTCAAACAGGAACATACGAATGCGGACCCAAGTTCTGGTGCAATACGTTTTATTTTGTGCCCTGCACCACCGCTATATATATATATATATATATATATATATATATATATATATATATATATATATATATATATCTATATATATATATCCAAGCTCCGTTTCCTTGTTTCCCAAACAAGCGTTGCCAATAAACTCTAGCAACTGCCCCCACGAGTGCTGTTTTTCTTTTTGGGAAACAAGGAAACAGAGCCTGGATAAATATCGCGGGCGCACCCCCGCGTTTGTAAAGCACCCGTCCGCGAGTGCGCCGTTCACTGTGCATCAAGGAGCATATATATATATATATATATATATATATATATATATATATATATATTCACTGAAAAAACCATAGGTTTCAGGCACGTTATAGTTAGAAATTAGCATTTAAAAAACCTTAGAAATTCACTGAAAAAACCATAGGTTTTAGGGACAGTTATAGTTAGTTGGACATTGCACTCATACAAAACCTGTGAAATTCCCCCGTTATAGTTAGTTCAGGTAACTATAACTCGCGCCCCCGCAATGCACTGCTGATGACGTCACATATTACATCACTCAAGACATGGTCAGTGACATCACTGATGACATCACTGATGACATCTCAAATGACATCACTGATGACATCACTGATGACATCATCCATAAGATAATTTGATGCATCTTCTCACACCCTAATATAACTTTTGATACACCCACTGTAAATTACAGACTGCCATTGTCAAAACCATAGACACTCCAACACCAATTACTATATACACACTCACTGATTCTAGTGAATTTCAAAGGTTTTTTAAATGCTAATTCCTAACTATAACGTGTCTGAAACCTATGGTTTTTTCAGTGAATTTCAAAGGTTTTTTTAAATGCTAATTCCTAACTATAATGTTTCTGAAACCTATGGTTTTTTCAGTGAATTTCAAAGGTTTTGTAAATGACAATTTTTAAATGTATTAATTGTTATATTTATTTTTTTGATACTGATTTACAACATTTTTTTATTAAACTATTTATTTTTAGATATTTTATTTTTTAAATTACATTGTAATTACATTATACATTACATTACAAAATATACTTTCTCAGAATGAATTACTTTAGTTTAAATACTTTGCAAATAGGCAATAGACTTTTAAGTACAGTAGTTACAGT
Source organism: Calotriton arnoldi (assembly GCA_963921515.1). Taxonomy (NCBI): domain Eukaryota; kingdom Metazoa; phylum Chordata; class Amphibia; order Caudata; family Salamandridae; genus Calotriton; species Calotriton arnoldi. Next base: position 1,691,601 of record CAWUFW010001925.1, on the reverse strand, counting down.
TGTTGCAATGGGCAACACAATTTCAAAAACAATGCAACATTGAGCTCAATGTGAATTTCTAGTTAAATGCAATTAGTTACTTTATGGATTACTTTTCTAACCACAGGACTGGATCCTAGATTCAGTCCTGGGACATCTCCTGTAAACAGTTGAGTAAAAGCGTTTTGGTTACAGTAGTGATTTTTAAGGAATATTATTGTATTTTAAAAGTTGACACTTAGAAACTTTTTCACATAGAATCACCAATGTTATCCTATGGGAGGAAATTCACTTAGCAGGTAAGTAGTGTTATCATTACTTTTTCTTACTCAGTGGTGGATCCTGGATCCAGCACTGGTGCATCTCCTGTAAACAGTTGAAAGAATGCGTTTAAGTCACACAGGCGATTTTTAAGGAATATTTGTAGTTTGTGAAAATCGACACTGAAACTTTTCTGCTGAAAACCAGACAATGGATTCCTATGGAAGGAAATTCAAGTTACTGGTAAGTACGGTTAGAATTACTTTTCAGGGTCAGTGCTGGGCTAAAAGATGCAGCACTGGGTTCTCTCCTGATAACAGGTGAGTAAATCGGAATTCATAGTTCGGCTGATTTTAGAGAAATATTATAAAGTTCCAAAACTCCACACAGAATTTCCAGGTGAAACCAGTCAATGTTAGCCTATGGAAGGAAATTCAAGTTACTGGTAAGTACGGTTAGAATTACTTTTCAGGATCGGTACTGGGCGCAAAGATGCAGCACTGAGGTCTCTCCTGATAACAGGTGAGTAAATCGGAATTCGTAGTTCTGCTGATTTTAGAGGAATATTTGTAAGTTTCAAAAATCGACACTTAGAAACTTTTTCAGCAAAAAGCAGGCAATGATATCCTATGGAAGGAAATTCAAGTTACTGGTAAGTACGGTTAAAATTACTTTTCAGGATCAGTACTGGGTTCAAAGATGCAGCACTGAGGTCTCTCCTGATAACAGGTGAGTAAATCGGAATTCGTAGTTCAGCTGATTTTAGAGGAATATTTGCACAATGGTGAATAATGGGGTGGGGCCTGAGGATACATGTCTGCAAACACGCCCTGTGGCGCGTTTTAAGTTGGAGAATTAATTCCTCCTCAATCCCGAGGGTCCCTAGGGGCCAACTAGCCCACCAGGTACCTCCAGTATGCGCCAGAGAGCTGTATTGCAGAGAGGTGTTCAGAGGCCATGCCCCTTTTACAACACTCTGCAACGCAGCTCCGTGGCGCTTACTGGAGGTACCTGGTGGGCTAGTTGGCCCCAGGGACCCTCAGGATTGAAGAGGATTTAATTCCCCATCTTAAAACACGCCACAGGGCCTGTTTGCACACATGTCACCTGAAGCCCCGCCCCTCCCTTCACCACTGTGCAAACGCGCCCCGTGGCGCGTTTTAAGTTGGGGATTAAGTCCCCTTGAATCCTGAGGGTCCCTGGAGTCCAAGTAGCCCACCATGTACCTCCAAAAAGCGCCACAGAGCTGCGTTGCAGAGAGGTGTAAAAGGGCGTGGCCTCTGTACACCTCTCTGCAACGCAGCCTCTGGCGCATACTGGAGGTTCCTGGTGGGCTAGTTGGCCCCAGGGACCCCCAGTATTTAAGGGGAATTCGTTCCCCATCTGCAAACGCGCCAGGGCGCGTTTGCAGAGTGGTAAAGGAAGGGCGGGGCCTGCGGCCCGATAGTTTTTTTTTTTTTCGAAGGGGGCTGTGTGGCCCCCCTTCCTTTTCCTATTTTTGGGCCCTGGGGACCCCATCCCCCAGGGCCTTACCCCTTTTTTTTTTTTTTAAATTAAACGGGGAAGGGGGCCGCGTGGCCTCCCTCCCGTGGCCGAATCCGGCCCCGGGGACCCCATCCCCGGGGCATGGCCACACTTTTAAATACATTTTTATGCAGGGGGCTGCGTGGCCCCCCTCCTCAGGCCTACTTTTGCCCCGGGGACCCCATCCCCCGGGGCAGGCCTTTCTTTTTTTAAATTTATTTTTTTTTTTCATTATTTTTGGGGAGGGGGGCCACGTGGCCCCCCTCCCGGGCCACTACTTGCCCCGGGGACCCCATCCCCCGGGGCTGGCCCTATCGTTTGGGGTCCGTGGGGGACCCCAACTCCCCACGGACCCTGCCGGCTCCCCGCCTCCTGCGGGAGCCGGCATTGCTTTCCACATGGGGAGCTGCTAACATGCAGCTCCCCATGTGGAAAGCAATTTGCTTTGGATATTGGAAGCGAGAGCAGGTTTCTGCTCTCGCCTCAATATCCAAAGCAGTTTGCTATGACAGGACGGGAGCCGCGAGGTTCCCGTCCCGTCATAGCAAACTACAGTGTCCCGGGGGTAGGCACCCCGGGACACTGCAGGAGCCGGCCCTGGGGGGTGGTGGTCCCCAGGGCCATTACAGGCTTCAGGAGGGGGGCCGCGCGGCCCCCCTCTCTCCATCGACAAAGCCCCGGGGAGGTGGTGGTCTCCGGGGCTCTGGGGGTCCGTAATGGACCCCCATATTGACATTTTTAGTAACCCGGGGAGGTGGCGGTCCCCGGGGCATGTGGGGGGGCTCGAACCCCCCACACAGGTAATTTTTTCAAAAAATAAAAAAGAAGCCCCGGGGGGTGGTGGTCCCCGGGGATTGGGGGGCCTTCGAGGCCCCCCAAAATTAAATATAAACCCACCCCCGCATGCCCCCAGGACTTGGCCCACCCGGGAGCAAAATAGCATCGAAGCGCGGGAGACCACGCTTCGATTTTTTTTTTTTTTGGCGGGATTCGCGCACCCTAAGCGCATCCCGCCGATTTCTTTTTCTTAAAAAATGCTTTTTTCTGCCCAGGGGGTCCTTGTGGGACCCCCTGAGCAGACCTAGGGTGTCAGGGTGTTTCTACCCTGCCCCCTTTGTGCGTTTGCGCACTTGTTTCTTTTTTTCTCGGCGGGATCCGCGCACCCTAAGCGCATCCCGCCGATTTAAAAAAATGCTTTTTCTGCCCAGGGGGTCCTTGTGGGACCCCTGAGCAGACCTAGGGGGTCAGGGTGTTTCTACCCTGCCCCCTTTTGTGCTTTGCGCACTTGTTTCTGTCCCTCGGTTCTACCGAGGGACAAAATGGCTGCCAACACTTCCTGATTTGGAGTGTTGACAGCCAATTAGCATACAGCTCGTGATCGGGAGGGTACGCGGACCCTACTCGGCCATAGATATATATGTGATTATATTTGTGATTTTCTCAGAAACTACTGAACGGATTTACACCATTTAAGCAAAAGGCATGACACTGAACCAAGGGCTACCTCTTTGCCAAATTTGGTGTAATTCCGTTCAGCAGTTCGGGATGTAGCTGCGACTAAAGGTTCCTATGGAAAAATGAATGGGGAAAACGTGTTTTTGGATCCCCCTTTTTTCTCGGCCCCCGCTTGACGAATCACCCCGAGACTTTCAGGATAGGAGCGGACCGGAGCGCCCCAACTAGTTGGAAACTTTCGCAAAGATTCGTCAACCGGCGCCAACGTTATTTCAAATAGAATGTTGCGGATTTCCTATGGAAAATAGGTCCTAACTATAACTATCTACTGGCGACCGCCAGTAGATAATATATATATATATATATATATATATATATATATATATATACACACACACACGGACACATATATATATATATACATAGATTTTATCTCTACATATATTTATATATATGTATCTATATATATTTATCTATACATATATATGTATATAGATACATATATAAATAATTCACTCTTTAGACTTATGTATATATATGTATCTATATACACTTACATATGTATATAGATACATATATATACATATATCATCTACAGAGAGAAAGAGACTCTCTCTCTCTATATATATATATATATATATATATATATATATATATATATATATATAAAGAAAGATCTCTCTCTTTCTCTAATTTTTTTTATAGCTATGGCTTCCCTGGGGCCACCACGGAAAGTACATAGCTATAAAAAATTGCCCCCACAGGAGTTCGGCCACTGAGCAGGAGGACCGACCCCCTGCCAATATTGCCACCATTGTACATTTTTTAAATATTTTTAGCATTTTTGGGGGGCGATAGTGCCCCCCAAGGAAAGCCAACATGTTTCAATAAAAAATATGCCCCCACAGGGGGTCGGCCACTGAGCAGGAGGACCAACCCCCTGCCAATATTGCCGCCATTTAAAAAAAAAAAAATCATTTTTGGGGGGCGATCGCGCACCCCAAACAAAGCCAACATTGAACAATAAAAAAATATGCCCCCGGGGGGGCCGACCCATTACCACGAGGGCCAACCCCCCCAAAGACATCCCTGGTGTCTAGTGGGGTTTCCTGCCCGTGGATCGCAGCGCTGCCGCGATCCACGGCCAGGAAACCCTTTCAGGAAGGCCTCGTTTGAAAGGGGAGACTCTCCCCTTTCAAACGAGGCCTCCCTGAAAGCTGGGGAGGCCGTTTTCAGGCGGATTTCCCCATCGGAGTCGAGCGCGGCCTTACCTGCTGCTGTCCTCGGCTCCGGTGGGGAAATCAGTGACGTCAGCGCACCAGATGGGCGGGAGAGGGGGCGGGTGGAGACACGGAAAGCCTTCCACATCTCCCCCAGGGGGAATAAAAAAAAAAACAATCTCCGGTGCAATGCACCGGAGGTTTAAAGGGGGCCCTCCCTGGTGACAGCCAATGGACGCGCGCCACACCAGGGAGGTAGTGCTTGCATCGGCCATTGGCCGACGCAAGCACCAAAGGGATTAAATACCTGTGTTCCAAATAGCATACTTTGTAAACTTGTGTACAAGAAGCTCTATGTTTTTCTTGCTGCTCAAAATACAAGGCACATGAGTATTCAATAGTATATTCGAGGGGTCTCTAACACCTACATACATAAGACATGTCTGCCTTTGCAATCGAATTACAGAGCAGAACTGAAAAGATTTGACCACCTATAGGAAAAGCTACCAGCTTTTTAAGCTACCATCTTCAGATGAATAACACATGTGATAATACATGTACAAGTAGACATATACCTCAGTCACGAGAGCACACAGACCTTTAAACTGGACACCTTCACTTCCCATTTGATTACAGAAAGAGGCAAGAGAAGTACAGAAAGAGGCAAGGGAAGTGCAGAAAAGAACAAGAGAGGTGAACAAATAAGCAAGAGAGATGCAGAAAGAGGCAAGAGAGGTACAGAAAGAGGCAAGAGAGGTGCCAAAAGAGGCAATACAGGTGCAGAAAATGCAATAGAGGTGTAGAAAGAGCCAAAAGAGGTGCATAAAGAGGCAAGAGGGGTGCAGAAAGAAGCAAGAGAGGTGCAGAAAGAAGCAAGAGAAGCACAGAAAGAAGCAACAGAGGGGCAGAAAGAGACAAGAGGGGTGCAGAAAGTGGCGAGAGAAGTGCATAAAGAAGCAACAGAGGTTCAAAAACACTCAAGAGAAGTGCAGAAAGAGGCAAGAGATGTGCACAAAGAGGCAAGAGAGGTGCAGAAAGAGGGAAAAGGTGTTCAGGGAGATGCAAGAGAGGTGCAGAAAGAATCAAGAGAGGTGCAGAAAGAAGCAAGAGAAGTGCAGAAAGAAGCAACAGAGGTGCAGAAAGAGCCAAAAGAACTGCACAAAAAAGCAACAGAGGTGCACAAAGAGGCAAGACAAGTACAGAGAGAACTCCAGAAAGAAAAAGAAAGATGCAGAAAGAGGAAGAAAGGTGCCTACGTAAATAAACAAGTGCATGGGTAGTGGTTTCGTGATTGTATGAGTGCATGGGTAGTGCTAGCGTGACTGTATCACTGCATGGGTATTGCCAGAGAGAATGAAAAAGTGCATAGGTAGTACCTTGGGATAGAATTAGAACATGCTTAGTGCCTGAGTGAATGGTTGAGGGCAAGGATAGTGCTTGAATGATTGGATACATTCATGGGCAGTGCCAGGGGGGCTGGATGAGTACAGGAATAGTGTCTGCATCATTGGATAAGTATATGGGTAGTACATGACAGAATGCAAGAGTGTACGCATACTGCGTGATTGAAAGGATGAGTGCGAGGATAGTACCTGAATGATTGCATGAGTGCATAGGTAGTACCTGGGTCATAGCATGAGAGCATGGAAAGAGCCTCTGTCACAGTACAAGTGCATGGGTAGTACCTGAGACAATAAAACAGAGGCAGGAAAAGTGCAGAAAGAGGCTAAAGAAGTGCAGAAAGAACCAAAAGAGGTACACATAGAGGAAGAAATATACAGAAAGAGGCAAGAGAAGTGCAGAAAGAACCATTTATGCATGTGTCTGTGCCTTTTGCTAGTGACAATACATAAAAAAGAAACATACAAATAGTTCTATACCTGTATTTCAGACCACATGTTCTCTAAATGTATGTACAAGAAAGTGTATGTATTCCTTTCTGCTCACAAAACAGTGCACATGGATATTGAATAGCCTATGTATTTCTTTCTGCTCATAATACATCACACATGATTATTCAATAGTATATTTGAGAGGGTCTATCTACCTGTTCAACCGAATGACAGAGCAGAACCAAGAAAATTTGACCACCTATAGGAGAAGCTATCAGCTTTTTCAGCTACCATCTTCAGATGTATAACACATGTCAGAATACATGTACAAGTAGACATATACCTCAGTCATGAGAGCATATAGACCTTTAAACTTAACAGCTTGCAATTCCCATTTTAGTACAGAAAGAGGCAAGAGAAGTACAGAAAGAGGTAAGACAAGTGCAGAAAAAACAAGAGAGGTGCAGAAAGAGTAAGAAATTTGCAGAAATAGGCAGGAGAAGTGCAGAGAAAGGCAAGCGAAGTGCAGAAAGAAGCAAGTGAGCTACAGAAAGAAGCAAGTGAGGTGCAGAAATAACAAAGAGAGGTGCAGAAAGAGGCAAGAGAGGTACAGAAAGAAGCTAGGGAAGTGCAGAAAAGGGCAGGAAACGTACAGAAAGAGGCAAGAAAAGTACAGAAAGAGGCAAGAGAAGTGCAGAAAGAGGCAAGAGAGGTGCAGAAAGAAGCAAGAGAGGTATAGAAAGAGGGAAGAGGTATGCAGAGAGAGGGGTCAGAAAGAAGCAAGAGTAGTGCAGAAAGAAGCAAGATAAGTACATAAAGAGGCTAAAGAAGTACAGAAAGAACCAACAGAGGTGCACATAGAGGAAGAAATGTACAGAAAGAGGCAAGAGAGGTGCATAAAGAGGCAAGAGAAGTGCAAAAGAACCATTTATGCATGGGTCTGTGCCTTTTGCTAGTGACGATACATTAAAGAGAAACATACAAATAGTTCAATACCTGAATTTCAGACCTCATGTTCTCTAAATGTATGTTCAAGAAAGTGTATGTATTCCTTTCTGCTCACAAAACAGTGCACATGGATATTGAATAGCCTATTTGATGAGCTCTATAACACCTACATATGTGAGACATGTCTCCCTGTGCGAGCGAATGACAGAGCAGAACTGAGAAAATTTCTCCACCTGTAGGAGAAACTACCAGCTTTTTAAACTAGCATTTTCAGATGTATAACACATGTGACAATACATGTACAAGTACACACATGCCACAGTTACAACACCATGCAGACCTTTAAACTTGACAGACTGCATTTCCCATTTCAAGCAGACACCTAAATTTATACGGCCTACTTTAACTGTACCTTTCCACAGACTCATCCAAAGTAGCCTAATCACTAATCCTACTCGCAAGATGTCTTAAGCCTCAATTTTCTATTGAAGGTTCACTATTCATCGACTGCTCTGAATATTAGGCCTACGAAATGTAAAACAGCAATCCTAACCATATCACTGTTGTAAGTCAAACCAAGTTTGTGAAAGTATGCATGCATATGTCTGTACTTTTACCTAGTAACATGTTACATAAAAATAAACATACAAATACTTAAATACCTGTGTTTCAAATAGCATACTCTGTAAATTTGTGTACAAGAAGGTGTATGTATTTCTTTCTGCTAATAATACATCACACATGGATATTCAATAGTATATTTGAGAGGCTCTATAACATCTACGTACGTATACATGTCTACCTGTTCAACCGAATGACAGAGCAGAACTGAGAAGATTTGATCACCTATAGGAGAAGCTACCAGATTTTTCAGCTACCATCTTCAGATGTATAACACATGTGAGAATACATGTACAAGTAGACATATACCTCACTCATGAGAGCAAGCAGACCTTTAAACTTGACAGCTTGCAATTCCCATTTTAGGACAGAAAGAGGCAAGAGAAGTACAGAAAGAGGCAAAACAAGTGCAGAAAAACAAGAGTGGTGCAGAAAGAGTAAGAAATGTGCAGAAAGAGGCAGGAGAAGTGCAGAGAAAGGCAAGAGAAGTGCAGAAAGAAGCAAGTGAGCTGCAGAAAGAAGCAAGTGAGGTGCAGAAAGAACAAAGAGAGGTGCAGAAAGAGGCAAGAGAGGTACGGAAAGAAGCAAGGTAAGTGCAGAAAGAGGCAAGAAAAGTGCAGAAAGAGGCAAGAGAGGTGCAGAAAGAGGGAAGAGGTGTCCAGAAAGAGGGGACAGAAAGAAGCAAGAGAAGTGCAGAAATAAGCAATAAAAGTACAGAAAGAGGCAAGAGAAGTGCAGAAAGAAGCAACAGAGGGGCAGAAAGAGGCAAGAGAGGTACAGAAAGAAGCAAGGGAAGTGCAGAAAAGGGCAAGAAAAGTGCCGAACGAGGCAAGAAAAGTACAGAAAAAGGCAAGAGAAGTGCAGAAAGAGGCAAGAGCGGTGCAGAAAGAAGCAAGAGAGGTGTAGAAAGAGGGAAGAGGTGTGCAGAGAGAGGGGACAGAAAGAAGCAAGAGAAGTGCAGAAAGAAGCAAGAGAAGTACATAAAGAGGCTAAAGAAGTGCAGAAAGAACCAACAGAGGTGCACATAGAGGAAGAAATGTAGAGAAAGAGGCAAGAGAGGTGCAGAAAGAGGCAAGAGATGTGCAAAAAGAACCATTTATGTATGGGTCTGTGCCTTTTGCTAGTGACGATACATAAAAAAGAAACATACAAATAGTTCAATACCTGTATTTCAGACCACATGTTCTCTAAATGTATGTACAAGAAAGTGTATGTATTCCTTTCTGCTCACAAAACAGTGCACATGGATATTGAATAGCCTATTTGATGAGCTCTATAACACCTACATATGTGAGACATGACTGCCTGTGCGAGCGAATGACAGAGCAGAACTGAGAACATTTCTCCACCTGTAAGAGAAACTACCAGCTTTTTAAACTAGCATCTTCAGATGTATAACACATGTGACAATACATGTACAAGTACACACATGCCACAGCTACAACACCACGCAGACCTGTAAACTTGACAGACTGCATTTCCCATTTCAAGCAGACACCTAAATTTATATGGCCTACTTTAACTGTACCTTTCCACAGACTGTAGAACAGGATAGGTTCCTCGGGTCTGGTGTTACAATGGTTCTCCTCCTTCCTCCACCACAGATCACAAAGAGTCAAGGCAAACCACTCCCTCTCTAAGCCCTCTCCAGTACTCATGGGTGTCCCCCAAGGGTCCGCCCTATCTCCTATCCTCTTTAACCTTTTCTTGGAACCTCTAGCGAAATCGCTAAATTTCTCGAACATTCTCTACCATATGTACGTGGACGACACACAACTTTATTTGCAAATCTCATCCCCGGATAACATCATCTCACTCAACACTACCCTTCAGGCCACACAAAATTGGTTAACTGAGTGAGAACCATCTACTACTCAACACTTCCAAAACTGAATTCCTTCTCATCTCTCCCCAAAACCACATCCCCAAGCTAGACCTCTGGCTGAATCACCTCACGGCCTTCAACTGCACCCCCCCTCATCATTGACTCAGCCAAATCTCTCAGAATCACCCTGGACAAGCACCTGAATATGAAAAATCATATCAGCAATGTGTGTTAGGGAGCTAACCACTTGATGAGGACCCTGAGAAACATCAAACCATTCCTGCCACAAAAGGATTTCAAGCAGGTGGTCCAAGCACTGGTCTTGCCGAGGCTAGACTACGGCAGCCCTACACTCTGTGGCCTTCCCAAAAACACCCTGGCTCCACTAAGGGCATCACTGAACGCTGCGGCCAGACTGGTCACAGGTACCAAGTGAAATGAGCACTCCCCAGTCCTTAAATCTCTCAAATGGTTACCCTACAAAGCTCAAATTCAGTTAAAGATTGTCGTTCTGACGCACAAAGCCCTGCATTTCAAAACTCCCAGGTACCTAGCACAAAAGCTTGAATTATCCTGTGGTGGGAGAGCCTCAAGAAGCGCTAACACTTTCCTCCTGAAACCTCTCTTCCTTAGCAAAAAGAGAACCTGTCACCAAGCCTTCTCTGGCACGGCCCCAAAGATATGGAATTCTCTTCCACCGGATGTACGCAGAATCCCCTCAACGACTGCTTTCAAACAGGAAGCCAAAAGATTCCTAATGGACAAATTCCTTCCTTAATCTGGACTAGGTCCACTGGCTCAAAATCATTGATCCTACAACCACTGTTCCATCATGTGATTCTGCTCTTCTTTACCGCATTGTGTGCTCCCCTCGTAACCCGCTATTACCTGTTTATTGTGTTACTCTTCTTGTGTCATTTGTCTGTGAATCTTGTGATTATTCATGTTGTGTATTCTTACTTGATGTCGATATTGGGTTTTTGACCTTCCTTCCACCCTTTTTGTGAAGCGCTCTGATATCCTTCGGGATCTTGTTTGCGCTATATAAAACTTTATAAATAAATAAACTCATACAAAGTAGTCTAATCAATAATCCTACTCGCAAGATGTCTTAAACCTCACTTTTCTATTGAAGGGTCACTATTCATCGACTGCTCTGAATATTAGGCCTACGAAATGTAAAACAGCAATCCTAACCATATCATTGTTGTAAGTCAAACCAAGTTTGTGAAAGTATGCATGCATATGTCTGTCCTTTTACCTAGTAACATGTTACATAAAAATAAACATACAAATACTTAAATACCTGTGTTTCAAATAGCATACTCTGTAGATTTGTGTACAAGAAGGTGTATGTATTTCTTTCTGCTCATAATACATCGCACATGGATATTCAATAGTATATTTGAGAGGTTCTATAACAGCTACGTATGTAAGACATGTCTACCTGTTCAACCGAATGACAGAGCAGAACTGAGAAGATTTGACCACCTATAGGAGAAGCTACCAGATTTTTCAGCTACCATCTTCAGATGTAGAACACATGTGAGAATACATGTACAAGTAGACATATACCTCACTCATGAGAGCAAGCAGACCTTTAAATTTGACAGCTTGCAATTCACATTTTAGGACAGAAAGAGGCAAGAGAAGTACAGAAAGAGGCAAGACAAGTGCAGAAAAACAAGAGTGGTGCAGAAAGAGTAAGAAATGTGCAGAAAGAGGCAGGAGAAGTGCAGAGAAAGGCAAGAGAAGTGCAGAAAGAAGCAAGTGAGCTGCAGAAAGAAGCAAGTGAGGTGCAGAAAGAACAAAGAAAGGTGCAGAAAGAGGCAAGAGAGGTACGGAAAGAAGCAAGGTCAGTGCAGAAAGAGGCAAGAAAAGTACAGAAAGAGGCAAGAGAGGTACAGAAAGAGGGAAGAGGTGTCCAGAAAGATGGGTCAGAAAGAAGCCAGAGAAGTGCAAAAAGAAGCAAGAAAAGTACAGAAAGAGGCAAGAGAAGTGCAGAAAGAAGCAACAGAGGTGCAGAAAGAGGCAAGAGAGGTACAGAAAGAAGCAAGGGAAGTGCAGAAAGAGGCAAGAGAGGTGCAGAAAGAAGCAAGAGAAGTGTAGAAAGAGGGAATAGGTGTGCAGAAAGAGGGGTCAGAAAGAAGCAAGAGAAGTGCAGAAAGAAGCAAGAGAAGTACATAAAGAGGCTAAAGAAGTGCAGAAAGAACCAACAGCGGTGCACATAGAGGAAGAAATGTAGAGAAAGAGGCAAGATAGGTGCAGAAAGAGGCAAGAGAAGTGCAAAAAGAACCATTTATGCATGGGTCTGTGCCTTTTGCTAGTGACGATACATAAAAAAGTAACATACAAATAGTTCAATACCTGTATTTCAGACCACATGTTCTCTAAATGTATGTACAAGAAAGTGTATGTATTCCTTTCTGCTCACAAAACAGTGCACATGGATATTGAATAGCCTATTTGATGAGCTCTATAACACCTACATATGTGAGACATGACTGCCTGTGCGAGCGAATGACAGAGCAGAACTGAGAACATTTCTCCACCTGTAAGAGAAACTACCAGCTTTTTAAACTAGCATCTTCAGATGTATAACACATGTGAAAATACATGTACAAGTACACACACCACAGTTACAACACCACGCAGACCTTTAAACTTGACAGACTGCATTTCCCATTTCAAGCAGACACCTACATTTAAACGGCCTACTTTAACTGTACCTTTCCACAGACTCATACAAAGTAGCCTAATCACTAATCCTACTCACAAGATGTCTTAAACCTCACTTTTTTCTATTGAAGGTTCACTATTCATCGACTGCTCTGAATATTAGGCCTACGAAATGTAAAACAGCAATCCTAACCATATCACTGTTGTAAGTCAAACCAAGTTTGTGAAAGTATGCATGGATATGTCTGTCCTTTTACCTAGTAACATGTTACATAAAAATAAACATACAAATACTTAAATACCTGTGTTTCAAATAGCATACTCTTTAAATTTGTGTACAAGAAGGTGTATGTATTTCTTTCTGCTCATAATACATCGCACATGGATATTCAATAGTATCTTTGAGAGGCTCTATAACATCTACGTATGTAATACATGTTTTTTATTTATTTATTTTTTTAAATTTATTTTCGAGGTTTTATATAGCGCTAGCCAGACCCGAGGGTATTGGAGCGCTTTACATCAGTCGAGAAGCAGAGGAATACGTAGAACAGTACAAGTATAGAACAGGGCGGGAGAATTCCCGAAAGATGAGAGTCCAGGCTCATTAGAGATGGTGAGACATCTTCACTGGGTGCCAGGGTCCTTGGGCGATCGACTCATCCGTTGTTGGTGTCCTCCTACAATCAGTGGCTCTTGTCCCTTCCCCAGGCGCGATCTAGGAAAAGGGTTTTGAGCTGACCTTTGAACTTTGCAAACGAGGGGATGGTTCTAATATGGGGTGGAATCGAGTTCCAGATTTTGGGAGCATTGCCCGCGAAGGATTGTGCTGCGGTTCTTTGTTTGCGTGCTTTCAGTGGGATGAGAAGTAGGGTGTTCGAGCTCCTGAGGGCCCTCGTCTGGCAGGCTTTTTTGAGTCTAGAGGCTAGGTATTCCGGTTTGCCTGTGTGGAGAGCTTTATGAGTGAGGCAGGCTGTTCTGAAGCTGGCGCGCATATCCACTGGGAGCCATTTTAGATCTCTAAGTGCGGGTGATATGTGGTCGAATTTCTTCACTCCTGTGACCATTCTGGCCGCAGCGTTCAGAGTAGTTTTGAGGGGAGCGAGGTGTGTCTTTGATGAACCAGAGAGGGCTGCAATCCCATAGTCTAACCTCGATAGCACCAATGCTTGAGTAGCTTGTTTGAAGTCCTTGGGAGGGATGTAAGGTTTAATTTTGTTCAGTAGCTTCAGGTTTAGGAAGGCGCTCTTGGCAGAGGTTTTAATGTGTTTGGTCATGTCCAGCTTCGGGTCTAGAGGGATGCCAAGTGATTTTACAGAGTCTGCTAGGGAGAGGTTACTGTTGAGTGCATCGATCGCTTTTATCCATTCCACAATTTTGGGATTTTCTTCCTTGTTAGAGATGAGGAGTATTTCTGTTTTGTCTTGATTGAGTTTTAGGTGGTTACTTGAAAGCCAGCTTTGGACATCTCTGAGCGTGTCATTGAGTCTCTGGATGTCTGACATGGAGGAGGTTTCCAGATATATCTGTGTGTCGTCTGCATATAGATGAAAGGGATGTTAGCTTTTTTGAGACGGGTGGTGAGGGGTTCCATGTAGATATTGAAGAGTTGCGGGAGAGAACTGAGCCTTGGGGGACACCCCTGGTGACAGGGTGTAAGTCGGACTCAAAGTTTTTGATTTTAATTCTTTGGGTGCGGTTGTGAAGGAAGGAGGAGAACCAATGGAGTACTACCTCGTCTAGCCCAGCTCTTTCTTGGAGAACTTTGATGAGGAGTTTGTGGTCGACCGTATCGAAGGCTGCCGATAGGTCTAGGAGAATGAGAAGGCAGCATTGGTCTGCATCCAGTGATTTGTGGATGTCATCAATGACGTTGAGGACCGCGGTTTCTGTGCTGCATCCTTTTCTGAAACCCGATTGGTGGGAGTCGAGAAAGTTGATGCTATCTATGTGTTGCGTTAGTTGAAGGAGTACGCATCTTTCTAAGGTTTTTTGCTAGAAGAGGTAAGTTGGAGACTGGTCTGAAGTTGTTTAGATCGTTTGAGTCTAGGCCTGGTTTTTTCATCAGTGGCGAGATTTGGCCGACTTTGAGGCAGTCAGGTACGACTCCGGTTTTCAGGGAGCTGTTCATAATCCGGCACCAGAGAGGAGCAAGGGCGAGTTTGAGCATTTTTGACAGTTGAGGAGGTAGAGGGTCTAGGACGTGGGAAGAGGGGTTGCGCTGGTGATCAGTTTGACTATCTCTGCTTCCTGAATGGGGATGAACGACTTCCAGGATTTTGGAGGGGGCTTATCTGCGTTGTCCGTGGAACCCGGTGCTGCATTCTTGTTAGGTGGGGTGCTGTTGTAGTCCAGTGCGAGCTCAATCTTGTTGATCTTGTCCTCAAAGAAGTTGGCGAAGTTGTCGCATAGTTCTTTGGAAGCCTGCACTGGGAAGGTAGCGGGTTTGGAGGTTTGTTGTTTAATGATGTTAAAGAGCTCTCTGGACCGGTTTTTGCGTTGTCCAGCGCGGTGCAGAAGAACGAGGATTTTTCGGACTGGATGTGTTTTTTGTACTTTCTGCGCGCTACTTTGAGTTGTTCCCGATGGGTCATCGAAAGATTGTTTCTCCAGAGTCTCTCTGTGGCTCTAAGTTGTCTCCCTTCGAGGTTAATGTCAGTGTTAAACCAAGATCTCGATGGGGTATTCCTAGGTTTTTTAATTTCAGGGGGGCTATTTGGTCAAGCATGGAAGTCATATTTGAATTATAATGCGAGGTGAGTTCTGATGTGGTGAGGTGGTCAGGGGCGTTGTGAAGGATCACTCCTATCTTTTCTTCTAGGACCGATCAAGGAACCTGAGTTAGGTTTCGAGACCATTTGGGGGGGTCTTGCTGCGGAGGCTGGAGTAGAATCTTTTGATTGATGTGGAATAGAATGATGTGGTGGTCCGACCAGTCTACTGGGAGGGTGTGGTCAATTGTAATTGCGTCACGTTGAGCGATAATGGCATCTAGTGTTGATCCTTTCCTATGCGTTTCTTCGGAGCAGAGTTGGGCGAGATTGTTCTCCTGAAGAAGATTGGTAAGTGTTTGGATTAGCGGGTTTTTAGCATCATTCCAGCGTAGGTTGAGGTCCCCGAGGATGAGGTTATGCGCTTCACCGAGTGAGCAGTGAGCGATCAGGTCAGAGAGGTGTTCCCCAAAAGCGGGGGTGTTGCCTGGGGGTGATATAGAAGGTTGCAGAGCAATGCTTTGTTGTTGCCTGTCTTAATTTCAGTGGTAAGGCATTCCATGGTGGAGTAGTTGAAGGTGTTCATTTCTGTGATGGCAATGTTGTTCTTGTGTATGATTGCTAAACCTCCACCTCTTTGGTCTTTTCTGTCTTTGTTGATGATGGAGAAACCAGGGGGCACCAGCATATCTAGGTTTGGAGTGGAGAACTCGTTCAGCCAAGTCTCTGTGATGAACGCGATGTCTATGTCATGAGAGAGGATGGTTTCTGCTAATTCTGTTGCATGTCTACCTGTTCAACCGAATGACAGAGCAGAACTGAGAAGATTTGACCACCTATAGGAGAAGCTACCAGATTTTTCAGCTACCATCTTCAGATGTATAACACATGTGAGAATACATGTACAAGTAGACATATACCTCACTCATGAGAGCAAGCAGACCTTTAAACTTGACAGCTTGCAATTCCCATTTTAGGACAGAAAGAGGCAAGAGAAATACAGAAAGAGGCAAGACAAGTGCAGAAAAACAAGAGTGGTGCAGAAAGAGTAAGAAATGTGCAGAAAGAGGCAGGAGAAGTGCAGAGAAAGGCAAGAGAAGTGCAGAAAGAAGCAA
The DNA here is from genome assembly GCA_963921515.1 of Calotriton arnoldi. NCBI lineage: Eukaryota > Metazoa > Chordata > Amphibia > Caudata > Salamandridae > Calotriton > Calotriton arnoldi. Next base: position 1,675,431 of record CAWUFW010001925.1, on the reverse strand, counting down.
GTGAGCTGCAGAAAGAAGCAAGTGAGGTGCAGAAAGAACAAAGAGAGGTGCAGAAAGAGGCAAGAGAGGTACGGAAAGAAGCAAGGTCAGTGCAGAAAGAGGCAATAAAAGTGCAGAAAGAGGCAAGAGAGGTGCAGAAAGAGGAAAGAGGTGTCCAGAAAGAGGGGTCAGAAAGAAGCAAGAGAAGTGCAGAAAGAAGCAAGAAAAGTACAGAAAGAGACAAGAGAAGTGCAGAAAGAAGCAACAGAGGTGCAGAAAGAGGCATGAGAACTGCAGAAAGAGGCTAGAGAGGTGCAGAAACAGGCAAGAGAGGTACAGAAAGAGGGAACAAGGGTGCATAAAGATGCAAGAGGGGTGCAGAAAGAAGCAAGAGAGGTGCAGAAAGAAGCAAGAGAAGTGCACAAAGAAGCAACAGAGGTGCAGAAAGAGGCAAGAGGGGTGCAGAAACATGCAAAAGAAGTGCAGAAAGAAGCAACAGATGTGCAGAAAGAGGCAAGAAAAGTACAGAAAGAGGCAAGAGAGGTGCTGAAAGTGGCAAGAGAACTGCAGAAAGAAGCAAGAGAGGTGCAGAAAGAGGCAACAGAGGAACAGTAAAAGGCAAGAGGGGTGCGGAAAGAGGCACGAGAGGTACAAAAGAAGCAAGAGAAGTGCAGAAAGAGGCAAGAGAAGTACAGAAAGATACAAGAGAAGTGCAGAAAGAGGCAAGAGAGGTGTAGAAAGAGGCAAGAGAGATGCAGAAAGAGGGAAGAGGGGTGCGGAAAGAGGTAAGAGTGGTACAGAAAGAAACAAGAAAAGTGCAGAAAGAGGCAAGAGAATTGTAGAAAGAAGCAACAGAGGTGCAGAAATAGGCAAGGGAACTGCAGAAAGACACAAGAGAGGTGAAGAAACAGGCAAGAGAGGTACAGAAAGAGGGAACAGGGGTGGAGAAAGAGGCAAGAGGGGTACAGAAAGAAGCAAAAGAGGTGCAGAAAGAAGCAAGAGAAGTGCAGAAAGAAGCAACAGAGGTGCAGAAAGAGGCAAGACGGGTGCAGAAAAATGCAAAAGAAGTGCAGAAAGAAGCAACAGATGTGCAGAAAGAGGCAAGAGAAGTGCAAAAGAGGCGGGAGGTACAGAAAGAGGCAAGAAAACTACAGAAAGAAGCAAGAGAGGTGCAGAAAGAGGCCACAGAGGTGCAGAAAGAGGCAAGAGGGGTACAGAAAGAGGCAAGAGGGGTACAGAAAGAGGCAAGAGAGGTGCAGAAACAGGCAACAGAAGTGCAGAAAGAGGGAAAGGGAGAGGGGTGCAGAAAGAGGCAAGGGAATGCAGAAAGAAGCAAGAGAGGTGCAGAAAGAAGCAAGAGAATTGCAGAAAGAAGCAACAGAGGTGCAGAAAGAGGCAAGAGGGGTGCAGAAAGAGGGAAGACGGGTGCAGAAATAGGCAAGAGGGGTGCAGAAAGAAGCCAGAGGGGTGCAGAAAAAAGCAACGGAGGTGGAGAAAGAGGCAAGACAAGTACAGAAAGAAGCACGAGAACTCCAGAAAGAGAAAGAAAGATGCAAAAAGAGGAGGAAAGGTGCTTGAGTAATTAAATAAGTGCATGGATAGTGGTTTAGTGATTGTGTGAGTGCATGGGTAATCTTTGCATGACTGCATCAGTGCATGGGTATTGCCAGAGAGAATGAAAATGTACATGGGTAGTACCTTACTGATAGAATAAGACCATGCATAGTGCCTGAGTGAATGGTTGAGTGCACGGATAGATCTTGAATAATTGCATGAATTCATGGACAGTGCCTGGGGGCTGGATGAGAGAAAGAGTAGTATCTGCATCATTGCATAAGTACATGAGTAGTACATGAGAGAATGCAAGAGTGTATGCATACTCCCTGATTGAAAGGATGAGTGCAAGGATAGTGCCTGGGTGATTGGATGAGTGCTTGGATAGTACCTGAATGATTGCATGACTGCATTGGAAGTGCCTGGACGACTGTGTAAGTGCATGCGTAGTACCTCAGAGAATGCAACAGGGTATGCATAGTGCCTGAGTGAATTGTTGCGTGCAAGGATAGTGCGTGAGAGATTCCATGAGTGCATAGGTAGTCTCTAAGTGAATGATTGAGTGCAAGAGCTGTGCCTGAGTGATTGGATTAGTGTAATAGTAGAACCTTTTTGCATGCACCTTCACTATTCACCAACTACTCAGAATGTTGGACCTAGCTAAATTTAAAACAGCAACCCTTTCCATGTCACTGTTGTAAGTCTCACAATGTTTCTGAAGGCATGCATGTGTGTTTCTATGCCTTTCACTAGGGACATGATACATAAAAAGAAACAAACAAATAGTAGAATACCACTGTTTCAGACTGCATGCTCTCTAAATTTGTATACAAGAAGGTGTATGTATTCCTTTGTGCTCATAATACAGGGTGCGTGGGTATTGAATAATCTATTTGAGGGGCTCTATAACACCTACATACATAAGTCATGTCTGCCTGTGTAAGCAAATGACAGACAGATCTGAGAACATTTGTCCACCTGAAGGAGAAGCTACCAGCATGTTATGCTAGCATCTTCAGATGCATAACACACATGAGAATACATGTACAAATATACATATACCTCAGTCACGAGAGCACGCAACATCTTTAAACGTGACACAGTGCACTTCCCATTTCAAACAGACACCTACATTTATACAGCCTACTTCCAGTATACCTTTCCACAGACTCATACAAAATAGCCAAATCCCTAATCCCTCTGCCGACATGTCTTAAACCTCACTTTTCTGCTGCAGCTTCATTTTTCACCGACTGCTCAGAATGTTAGACTTACCAAATTTACCAAATTTAAAACAGCAATCCTTCCCATGTCACTGTTGTAAGTTTAACCATATTTCGGAAGATATGCATGTGTGTGTCTGTGTCTATTGCTAGTGACATGATCCATAAAAAGAAACATACAAATATTTGAATATCTGTATTTCAGACCACATACTCTCTAAATTTATGTAGAAGAAAGTGTACGTATTCCTTTCTGATCATAATACAGGGAACATGGGTACAGAGTTATATAGACTGGGATATAGTTTAATACATCTGTCAACATGAATTAAACATCAGTTTTCTGTACTACTTTCATTAGAGACTCAGGAAGCACACATATTACTATGCACAACCTATTTCAATCTTCATTTCAGTGCAATAAAACAAACTACATTATATACATTTGTATATGTGGTAACATATTTCAAACATCACACTTCTCTAATGCTTTGCAAAGGTTTCTAAATAATGCTTTACAAACTTAAAAAATATCACTACAAAGACTGAAGCACTCCTACTCAATACATAACACACTTACACATTTGTAACTCACATCTGAAATGCTATTGCAGAATATGAAAATGTCAAAAACTCCTCAAAGATGTTCTTTCTAATACAATAAATCTGGTGCACCACTCTCAACAAGGTAAAAGCAGTAATGGCAAACTTTCCCTCTCTTTTTGCACACAAACGTATGTAGTAACAAATCAAAAAGCTCCCTTCAGTTTTTCAAATTCTAAAACCCATTTCTATTGGTTACGCATATTAACCCTTTATTACTCTCTCCCAAAAGTAACCAATCTGGTTCTATAATTTACAGGAGTCGCGACTCCATCGCGGTGCCGCAGTGTAGCATGGCGATGGAGCCGCGAACCCTTACAGGAGTTCAAAAGACTATTTCCAATAATATCAGTATTATTTTTTAACAACACACCATTTCTAAACATAGTACTGATTTGGTAAAACTTAATTTTGCAGCATATTACTTAGATGTATGTGAGCATTTCATATTTTAAAACCACAGTTAAGTTTCAACCCTTCCCGCATTCTGTTTAATCCTAGTTTCCATAGTAACACTTTCTGCAACATTCAACTGTACCAGAAGGTCGCAAGTTCACCATATTTTTATATTCAGCACACTAGCTTACATATGTAAATAGCAGGTGTGGTTGACTTTTGCAAAATATTACCTTATCCTATCTACTTTACCTTTCAAACATTTTTCAATAACCAATCAGAAAGATGCTTGTTCAGGAAATTAACATGCATCCTATTTTTTAAGTACACAATGTTTATGTACAACCAATCAGTTATCTGATATATATATATATATGTCATGTGATCAAGTCCCCTGTGAGGGACAAAACACGTCATGGCTGCTGCACTTCTTTGGGAGTTTGATTAAACTGCAGTTGACGAACCACGGTGGTCCGCGCTCTTTCCTGTTGCCTTAGGAGACTAGCCAAGCGAGAAGGAGTTTATATGGGTATATATATATATATATATATATATATATATATATATATATATATGTATGTATATATATATATATATATATATATGTATATATATATATATATATATATATATATATATATATATATATATATATATATATATATATTCACTGAAAAAACCATAGGTTTCAGATATGTTATAGTTAGAAATTAGCATTTAAAAAACCTTTGAAATTCACTGAAAAAACCATAGGTTTTAGGGACAGTTATAGTTAGTTGGACATTTTACTCGTACAAAACCCGTGAAATTCCCCGTTATAGTTAGTTCAGCTAACTATAACTCGCGCCACCGCAATGCACTGCTGATGACGTCACATATTACATCACTCATGACATGGTCAGTGACATCACTGATGACATCACTGATGACATCTCAAATGACATCACTGATGACATCATCCAGTGACTGTGTGTTTCTGTAAAGTTTAAATATTTTTAATATATATAGGAAAAGACGTAATGAAGAATGAGTGGGTGTGTAAGTGGCTGTATGGATGATTTAGTAGGTGCGTGACTGACTCTATAAGTGAGTGATTTAACGTATCTTACTGAATGCATGGGTTAGTGACTAAACTGGGTGAATGTCTGTATCCGTCTGTCTGTTGCTGTGTAAGTGGCTGCATGGGTTTGTGAATAGCTACATGAGTGTCTATAAGAGTTATTGATTTGTTGTCTGAGTATCTGTATGGGTGCCTGAGTGTTTGTGTGGATGGGGTGTGTGCGACTGTGCATAGATGTGTGAGTGGGTGATTCACTGGGTGGATGGTTTCAAGAGTGCATCTGTGATAGACTGTATGGGTGGGTAAGTGTGTGTAAGAGTGTGTTAGTGAGTGAATGTATGTCCCAGTGGTACATGTGTGAGTAACTACATATGTGAAAGGCAGTATATATGTGTGTTGGAGTATATAAATAGCTATAAGCGAGAGTGAGTGATTGTGATAGTGGCTGTATGGATGAGTGTGTGCTTGTATCAGTGATTATATAAGAGCGTAACAATGTGCTAGTATTTGTATGATTAAGTGAGCTGGTGTGTGTATAACTGTATAGGTGAGTAAATGGCAGTGTGTTTAATTATTTGCATGACTGACTAGGTGTGTGAGTACCTCTATGGATGAGTGGCGGTGTTTGAGTGTCTATATAGGAGTAAGAGTGCATATGATAGTCCTGTACTGAGTGACCATAAGTATGAGTGACTGTACGGGTGAGTGAGTGGATGTGTGTGTGTAGACCTAAGAATCAGTGAGTGGGTATGTAGTTATTGGTGTTGGAGTGTCTTTGGTTTTGCGAATGGCAGTCTGTAATTTAGATTGGGTGTATCAAAGGTTATATTAGGGTGTGAAGAGCTGCATCAGATTATCACGTGGATGATGTCATCAGTGATGTCATTTGAGATGTCATCAGTGATGTCATCAGTGATGTCACTGACCATGTCATGAGTGATGTAATATGTGACGTCATCAGCAGTGCATTGCGGGGCGCGAGTTATAGTTAGCTGAACTAACTATAACGGGGAATTTCACGGGTTTTGTACGAGTAAAATGTCCAACTAACTATAACTGTCCCTAAAACCTATGGTTTTTTCAGTGAATTTCAAAGGTTTTTAAATGCTAATTTCTAACTATAACATATCTGAAACCTATGGTTTTTTCAGTGAATTTCAAAGGTTTTTTAAATGCTAATTCCTAACTATAACATGTCTGAAACCTACGGTTTTTTCAGTGAATTTCAAAGGTTTTGTAAATGACAATTTTTAAATGTATTAATTGTTATATTATTTTTTTCATACTGATTTACTACATTTTTAGAAACAATTTTTTTTTACATATTTTATTTTTAAATTACATTGTAATTACATTATACATTACATTACAAAAAATACTTTCTCAGAATGAATTACTTTAGTTTAAATACTTTGCACATATGCAATAGACTTTTAAGTACAGTAGTTACAGTTGTTGCAATGGGCAACACATTTTCAAACACAATTCAACATTCAGCTCAATGTGAATTTCTAGTTAAATGCAATTAGTTACTTTATGGATTACTTTTCTAACCACAGGACTGGATCCTAGATTCAGTCCTGGTACATCTCCTGTAAACAGTTGAGTAAAAGCATTTTGGTTACAGTCGTGATTTTTAAGGAATATTATTGTATTTTAAAAGTTGACACAGAAACTTTTTCTCATAGAATCACCAATGTTATCCTATGGAAGGAAATTCACTTAGCAGGTAAAAACTGTTATCGTTACTTTTTCTTACTCAGTGTTGGATCCTGGATCCAGCACTGGTGCATCTCCTGTAAACAGTTGAAAGAATGCGTTTAAGTCATACAGGCGATTTTTAAGGAATATTTGTAGTTTGTGAAAATCGACACTTTGAAACTTTTCTGCTGAAAACCAGACAATGGATTCCTATGGAAGAAAATATAAGTTACTGGTAAGTACGGTTAAAATTACTTTTCAGGGTCAGTGCTGGGCTAAAAGATGCAGCACTGGGTTCTCTCCTGATAACAGGTGAGTAAATTGGAATTCATACTTTGGTTGATTTTAGAGGAATATTATAAAGTTCCAAAACTCCACACTTAGAAGAATTTCCAAGTGAAACCAGTCAATGTTAGCCTATGAAGGAAATTCAAGTTACCGGTAAGTACGGTTAAAATTACTTTTCAGGACCAGTACTGGGCTGAAAGATGCAGCACTGAGGTCTCTCCTGATAACAGGTGAGTAAATCAGAATTCGGATTTCGGCTGATTTTAGAGGAATATTTGTATGTTTCAAAATCAACACTTAGAAACTTTTTCAGCAAAAAGCAGGCAATGATATCCTATGGAAGGAAATTCAAGTTACTGGTAAGTACGGTTAAAATTACTTTTGAGGATCAGTACTGGGCTGAAAGATGCAGCACTGAGGTCTCTCCTGATAACAGGTGAGTAAATCGGAATTCGTATTTCGGCTGATTTTAGAGGAATATTTTAAAGTTCCAAAACTCCACACTTAGAAGAATTTCCAAGTGAAACCAGTCAATGTTAGCCTATGGAAGGAAATTCAAGTTACCGGTAAGTACGGTTAAAATTACTTTTCAGGACCAGTACTGGGCTGAAAGATACAGCACCGAGGTCTCTCCTGATAACAGGTGAGTAAATCAGAATTCGGATTTCGGCTGATTTTAGAGGAATATTTGTATGTTTCAAAAATCAACACTTAGAAACTTTTTCAGCAAAAAGCAGGCAATGATATCCTAAGGAAGGAAATTCAAGTTACTGGTAAGTACGGTTAAAATTACTTTTGAGGATCAGTACTGGGCTGAAAGATGCAGCACTGAGGTCTCTCCTGATAACAGGTGAGTAAATCGGAATTTGTATTTCGGCTGATTTTAGAGGAATATTTTAAAGTTCCAAAACTCCACACTTAGAAGAATTTCCAAGTGAAACCAGTCAATGTTAGCCTATGGAAGGAAATTCAAGTTACCGGTAAGTACGGTTAAAATTACTTTTCAGGACCAGTACTGGGCTGAAAGATACAGCACTGAGGTCTCTCCTGATAACAGGTGAGTAAATTGGAATTCGTATTTCGGCTGATTTTAGAGGAATATTTGTATGTTTCAAAAATCAACACTTAGAAACTTTTTCAGCAAAAAGCAGGCAATGATATCCTAAGGAAGGAAATTCAAGTTACTGGTAAGTACGGTTAAAATTACTTTTGAGGATCAGTACTGGGCTGAAAGATGCAGCACTGAGGTCTCTCCTGATAACAGGTGAGTAAATCGGAATTCGTATTTTGGCTGATTTTAGAGGAATATTTTAAAGTTCCAAAACTCCACACTTAGAAGAATTTCCAAGTGAAACCAGTCAATGTTAGCCTATGGAAGGAAATTCAAGTTACTGGTAAGTACGGTTAAAATTACTTTTCAGGACCAGTACTGGGCTGAAAGATACAGCACTGAGGTCTCTCCTTATAACAGGTGAGTAAATCGGAATTCGTATTTCGGCTGATTTTAGAGGAATATTTGTATGTTTCAAAAATCAACACAGAAACTTTTTCAGCAAAAAGCAGGCAATGATATCCTATGGAAGGAAATTCAAGTTACTGGTAAGTACGGTTAAAATTACTTTTGAGGATCAGTACTGGGCTGAAAGATACAGCACTGAGGTCTCTCCTGATAACAGGTGAGTAAATCGGAATTCGTATTTTGGCTGATTTTAGAGGAATATTTTAAAGTTCCAAAACTCCACACTTAGAAGAATTTCCAAGTGAAACCAGTCAATGTTAGCCTATGTAAGGAAATTCAAGTTACTGGTAAGTACGGTTAAAATTACTTTTCAGGACCAGTACTGGGCTGAAAGATACAGCACTGAGGTCTCTCCTTATAACAGGTGAGTAAATCGGAATTCGTATTTCAGCTGATTTTAGAGGAATATTTGTATGTTTCAAAAATCAACACTTAGAAACTTTTTCAGCAAAAAGCAGGCAATGATATCCTATGGAAGGAAATTCAAGTTACTGGTAAGTACGGTTAAAATTACTTTTGAGGATCAGTACTGGGCTGAAAGATACAGCACTGAGGTCTCTCCTGATAACAGGTGAGTAAATCGGAATTCGTATTTTGGCTGATTTTAGAGGAATATTTTAAAGTTCCAAAACTCCACACTTAGAAGAATTTCCAAGTGAAACCAGTCAATGTTAGCCTATGGAAGGAAATTCAAGTTACTGGTAAGTACGGTTAAAATTACTTTTCAGGACCAGTACTGGGCTGAAAGATACAGCACTGAGGTCTCTCCTTATAACAGGTGAGTAAATCGGAATTCGTATTTCGGCTGATTTTAGAGGAATATTTGTATGTTTCAAAAATCAACACAGAAACTTTTTCAGCAAAAAGCAGGCAATGATATCCTATGGAAGGAAATTCAAGTTACTGGTAAGTACGGTTAAAATTACTTTTGAGGATCAGTACTGGGCTGAAAGATACAGCACTGAGGTCTCTCCTGATAACAGGTGAGTAAATCGGAATTCGTATTTTGGCTGATTTTAGAGGAATATTTTAAAGTTCCAAAACTCCACACTTAGAAGAATTTCCAAGTGAAACCAGTCAATGTTAGCCTATGGAAGGAAATTCAAGTTACTGGTAAGTACGGTTAAAATTACTTTTCAGGACCAGTACTGGGCTGAAAGATACAGCACTGAGGTCTCTCCTTATAACAGGTGAGTAAATCGGAATTCGTATTTCGGCTGATTTTAGAGGAATATTTGTATGTTTCAAAAATCAACACTTAGAAACTTTTTCAGCAAAAAGCAGGCAATGATATCCTATGGAAGGAAATTCAAGTTACTGGTAAGTACGGTTAAAATTACTTTTGAGGATCAGTACTGGGCTGAAAGATACAGCACTGAGGTCTCTCCTGATAACAGGTGAGTAAATCGGAATTCGTATTTTGGCTGATTTTAGAGGAATATTTTAAAGTTCCAAAACTCCACACTTAGAAGAATTTCCAAGTGAAACCAGTCAATGTTAGCCTATGGAAGGAAATTCAAGTTACTGGTAAGTACGGTTAAAATTACTTTTCAGGACCAGTACTGGGCTGAAAGATACATCACTGAGGTCTCTCCTGTTAACAGGTGAGTAAATCGGAATTCGTATTTCGGCTGATTTTAGAGGAATATTTTAAAGTTCCAAAACTCCACACTTAGAAGAATTTCCAAGTGAAACCAGTCAATGTTAGCCTATGAAGGAAATTCAAGTTACCGGTAAGTACGGTTAAAATTACTTTTCAGGACCAGTACTGGGCTGAAAGATGCAGCACTGAGGTCTCTCCTGATAACAGGTGAGTAAATCGGAATTCGTAGTAAGGCAGATTTTAGAGGAATATTTGCACAATGGTGAAGGGAGGGGGCGGGGCCTGAGGTGACATCTGTGCCTACGTGCCCCGTGGCGCGTTTTAAGTTGGGGGATTAAGTCCCCTTGAATCATGAGGTTCCCTAGGGGCCAACTAGCCCACCATGAACCTCCAGTATGCGCCAGGGGCTGCGTTGCAGAGACGTGTAGAGAGGCCACACCCCTTTACACCTCTCTGCAACGCAGCTCTGTGGCGCTTTCTGGATGTACCTGTTGGGCTTGTTGGCCCCCAGGGACCCTCAGGATTGAAGGGGATTTAATCCCCCATCTTAAAACACGCCACGGGGCCTGTTTGCACACATGTCACATGAAGCCCCGCCCCTCCCTTCACCACTGTGCAAACGCGCCCCTGTGGCGCGTTTTAAGTTGGGGGATTAAGTCCCCTGAATCCTGAGGGTCCCTGGAGTCCAACTAGCCCACCATATACCTCCAAAGCGCCACAGAGCTGCGTTGCAGAGAGGTGTAAAAAGGGCGTGGCCTATGTACACGTCTCTGCAAGGCAGCCCCTGGCGCATACTGGAGGTTCCTGGTGGGCTAGTTGGCCTCAGGGACCCCCAGTATTCAAGGGGAATTCGTTCCTCCTCTGCAAACGCGCCAGGGGCGCGTTTGCAGAGTACTGCAGGGAGGGGCGTAGCCTCCGGCACGATGCCGGTCGTTTTTCTTTCTTTTTTTTTTTTTTAATGGGAGGGGGCTGCGTGGCCCCCTTCCCATGCCCACTTTTGGCCCCGGGGACCCCATCCCCGGGGCCTGAGCATTTTTTTTTTTAAATTTAAAAAAACGGGAAGGGGGCCGCGTGGCCCCCTTCCCTGGGCCTGCATTGGCCCCACCGTCCCCCGGGCATGGCCTCGATTTTTTTTTTTTCTTTGGAGGGGGCTGCGTGGCCCCCTCCTCAGGCCATTTAAGGCCCCGGGGACCCCATCCCCGGGGCCGGCCTTTCCCTTATTTAAAAAAAAAAAAAATTGAACTTTGGGGAGGGGGCTGCGTGGCCCCCTCCCGGGCCACTTATGGCCCCGGGGACCCCATCCCCGGGGCCTGGCCTCACGTTGGAGACTGTGGGGGTCCCCAATCCCCACAGTCCCAGCCGGCTCCCCGCCTCCTGCGGAACCCGGCATTGCTTTTCCACATGGGGAGCAGCTAACATGCTGCTCCCCATGTGGAAAGCTGATTGGTTTGCATTTTGAAAGAGAGAGCAGGTTTCCTGCTCTCTCTTTCAAAATGCAAACCAAGTTTGCTATGACAGGGCGGGAGCCGCGAGGCTCCCGCCCTGTCATAGCAAACAGCAGTGTCCCGGGGTAGGCACCCCGGGACACTGCAGGAGCCGGCCCTGGGGGTGGTGGTCCCCAGGGCCATCAAGGGGCTCCAGGAGGGGGCCGCGCGGCCCCCTCCCATTCAGTGCACAGCCCCGGGAGGTGGTGGTCCCTGGGGCTTGGGGGTCCGTAACGGACCCCCATATTTAAATGTTTAGTGCCCCGGGAGGTGGCGGTCCCTGGGGCATGTGGGGGCTGGAGCCCCCACACAGGTTTAAAAAAAAGAAGCCCCGGGAGGTGGCGGTCCCCGGGCTGCGGGAGGGCTCAGAGCCCTCCCGCCATCATTTTTAAATAAAGCCCCGGGGGGTGGCTCCCTGAGCGCATCCTGCCGATTTAAAAAAAAATAATAATAATTTTTTGCCCAGGGGGTCCTTGTGGGACCCCCTGAGCAGACCTAGGGGGTCAGGGTGTTTCTACCCTGCCCCCTTTGTGTGTTTTGCGCACTTGTTTCTGTCCCTCGGTTCTACCGAGGGACAAAATGGCTGCCAACACTTCCTGATTTGGAGTGTTGACAGCCAATTAGCATGCAGCTCGTGATCGGGAGGGTGCGCGAATCCGACGCGGCCATAGATATATATGTACTTTTACTTTTGATTTTCTCAGCAACTACTGAACGGATTTACACCATTTAACAAAAGGGTTCTTTCTGAACCAAGAACTACCTCTTTGCCAAATTTGGTGTAATTCCGTTCAGCAGTTCGGGCTGTAGCCGTGTCTAAAGTTTCCTATGGAAAAATGAATGGGGAAAACGCGTTTTGGGACCCCCTTTTTCTCGGCCCCCGCTTGACGAATCACCCCGAGACTTTCAGGGTAGGAGCGGACCGGAGCGCCCCACAAAGTTTGAAAATTTTGCGAAGATACGTCAACCGGCAAGAGAGTTATTTCAAATAGAATGTCGCGGATTTCCTATGGAAAATAGGTTCTAACTATAACTATCTACTGGCGACCGCCAGTAGATAATATATATATATATATATATTCAGGCTACAAAATGCGGAGCACTCACGGGACGCAGTCAGTTGAGTTTATTTAAAGCAAATGCATTTTGGCGTCTAGCCTTCTTCAGTGCATGTCAACTTGGCATTAGACATTGCGCATGTTTAAATACATTCTAAAACGATCTCATTGGAGAGGCACATAATCATAGCCAGTGATGAGGGACAAACACAGTTCAAGGTCAAAATACCTCTCTTCCTGGCTGCCATGTTAGCGTGTGTTACATTCCTCACAGCCTAATGGAAAGCATTTCGTTTTTGCAATTCAAAGTTCTTAGTCTCTCATATACAATTGCTTTGGTGAAATATGCAATGTCACTTCCACGCTGCATGGCTTATCCGGCCCCTCAAAAATAATCTGGCCATAGTGCCTCCAATTGTCAGTGACAATTGGAGGCACTATGGCCGGATTATTTTGGCAAAGCAATCGTATTTGAGAGACTAAGAACTTTGAATTGCAAAAGCGAAATGCTTTCCATTAGGCTGTGAGGAATGTAACACACGCTAACATGGCAGCCAGGAAGAAAGGTATTTTGACCTTGAACTGTGTTTGTCCCTCATCACTGGCTATGATTATGTGCCTCTCCAATGAGATCGTTTTAGAATGTATGGCTAGAATAGAGAAAATCCCTAGACAATGCCTTCTTAGGGACAAGAAACAGCCCAACAAAAATCCAGTGGAGACATTTAGATTCATCACTACATTTTCAAAAGAATCAGATGCACTGAGGCAGATTCTCTCATGTAACTGGAACATCCTCAAATCTGATGTGGTAATTGGGAAAAGCTTACCAGACCACCCAAAAATCACCTATAGACGGGGTCGGTCCCTCAAGGATAAACTTGTTCAAAGCCACTTTGAAGTTACTTCTTATAATCCGAGAATGAGCAGTCTGACAGGATTTTGTCCTTGCTCCAAATGCAAGGCTTGCAGGAATAGTCCTAAAACACTAACTTATGAAATTCCCGGAAAGATACACCACAGGGCTATCAATACATTTTTAACCTGCACTACACCTTTCTGCGTCTACTGTTTAGTCTGTCCATGTAACATGCGATACGTGGGCAGTACTATTCATCCAACCAAACGTAGAATACTCGCACATGCAAGGGCTATTGAGAAGAAAGGTTTCTCGTATCCCGTGGCAAGACACTTTGCTAGATTCCATCAAAGTGACAGGAATCTTTTGAGATTCTACTGTTTGGATCATGTTCCCTCCCAGGAACGTGGAGGAAACAGAGAACTCAAGTTACGCAGACTGGAATCTAGATTCACAGTTGATCTACAGACCAAAGCTCCGCTAGGCCTGAACACGGAGGAGGAACTAGCTATTCATCTGTGATATATCAAAATAGATTTGAATCATTTAAAAATATCTTGTAATCAGACTCGTTTGGGTATCCTTTTGTTCCAATCAGTCTAAAATGTACAAATAGCATTCGTTTGCCTGTTTCAAATTCTAGATTCACTCATCTATATATTAAGCAATGATTTGTACTGAGTGATGAGTGTACTAGGATGTTGGTTTATTTCTTGCGAATCTGAGCCCATTCAGGGCACAATTGTGACTAAATGAATTAATGTATTGATTATGCCCGATTTATTCGTGCATGAGATTAATTATCAATTTAGTATTTACATTGGCTGATTTAATCAAATATTCTTTCTTTCCTTTATTATAAGCATAAGGATCATCAAATCGATGTTCTTTTAATTATTGATTGTGAAAGAACCATTTTTTACTGTGACTTGGTATAACAGTCTTTCCTTTGACCGTGGAATGGCGTGTAGATGGTTATTTAGCCTTTCAAAGATGGTGCCTGTATATTTATTTCTGGCTTCATGCTAAGTTGTTGTTCTTAATGTTTGTGTCCATCATGTCCAGCAAAAATGTTACGATATCAGCCGTAGTGATTACGTTTAATTAATTACTCATACAGAGCTGTAAAAGATTGTATCTATTAATTACCGCTATGCACGCTTATGATTTACTGCATTAACATATTGGTTTGAGTTTTTAAACCCTTTAAAGATGGCGCCCACGGGCTGTGTATGTAACAGTCCGTCAACTATGTTTATGTAAATTTTGTACCGGAAATGGTTGTATTTAGCTATTATAAGTATGGCGCTAACCTGTCTCTGTTTACAGTGGAAATAGGCGTGAAGCCGAAACGCGTCCTGTTTGCTTTCTCGGTATAATAAAGTAACCGAGTTCATCCCCTAATTGAGTGAGGTCTCTTCACTTCCCCTGGGTCGTGAGGCTTGGAGCAGATATATATATATATCTGCTCCAAGCCTATATATATATATATATATATATATATATATATATATATATATATGGGCCAGGATTGTGAATTTTATATATATATATATATATATATATATATATATATATATATATATATATATATATATATATATATATATATATGAAAATTCACAATCCTGGCCCACCGTTCTCCGATGAGACAATCCAGGTATGGACCACCAGGCGCCAAAGTCTTGCAAAATCAAAAAAGTGCTTTATTTCATCAATGGCACATAGGTCTATTCCAGGCTAGTGCCTGCCATGACGCGTTTCGACCGCTGAGACGCAATCTTGATCACATGGAACGCTGCAATTAATTTGACATTTAAATAGTGCAACAACACCCACCAGTGCACGAAACAACAAGGCAATGCTCATAGAAATAGACAAAAGGTTTGATGATATTTGCTTCAGATGATGATTACTTGAAACACGATAGACTTATGTTGATTGGTTTAGTACGAAGACCACAGTTAATTGTTACAATACAATCACTAAAATCAAACTTGATTCTTTGAATAAAACATTATGTAAAACATGTTAAATCGTCCTTTATACAGTGATAAACTGGAACTAACGAAGTATATTTGAACCATCAACTCATCAAAATTTATTGTGATGTATTCCTTGAGTAATAAAGTGCTAGTGCTGAAATGTAAACAAATGGCCTGATCCAGATGGCATCATGAAATAAAGCATATCACTTTGTCTATGTCATATAATGATTGAGAAAATAAAGTGCTAGTGCTAGAATGCAAACAGATGACCTATTACAGATGAACTCGAAAGATAAAACATATTGCTGCGTCCATGCCAAAAAGTCATTGACCAGAAACTGACAAAGTGTATACCGACTACAACAACAAACAAGAGTATGCATCATAACATTTTAGTGGCAAAATAAAGTGCTGGTGCATAAATATACAGAGATAGCTGATATATATATATATATATATATATATATATATATATATATATATATATATATATATATATATATATATAACCTTCTGGTTGTCGCCAGTAGGTAGTTATAGTTAGGATGTAGTTTCCATAGGAAGAGCATTTTTTCATTTGCCAATAACTTTGGCGTCGTTTGACGAATCCTCGCGAATTTTCAAAACTAATTCACAAGTCACTTCAGGTGCTGTCCTGAAAATTTTGTGGTGATCAGTCAAGAGGGGGCCGAGAAAAAGGGGGGGTCCCATAACGCTTTTTTTCCAAATTAATTTCCATAGGAAACTTTAGACACAGCTACAGCTCGCCGAACTGCTGAACGGAATTACACCAAATTTGGCAAAAAGGTAGCTCTTGGTCCAGGAAGCACTCTTTTAATGAAATGGTGTAAATCTGTTCAGTAGTTGCTGAGAAATTTAATGATTTCTCAGATATACAATAGAAGCCGCGATGGACCTGCGACCCCTACCAATCTCGTGCCTGAGATCTGATTGGCTGTCACACTTCAAACCAGAAAGTGTTAGCAGCCATCTTGTGACTCAGTTGAACTGAGTCACAAGAAAAAAGATTTAAGAAAAAGAAAAGGGGTCAGGATAGAGACTCCCTGACCCCCTAGGCCTTCCCAAAAAAGTAAATATATATTGTTTTTAATTCATCTGGAGTCTTGTTGGCTTCGCGACACCCGCCGAAAATGAAAAAAATAGAAGCACAAGCTACAACACTTTGTTTAATTTCAGGTCCCAGGGGCATTATTAAAATAGGAGGGGGCGCATGGGCCCCCCTCTTTGGACTGTTCCAACCCCCAGGGACCGCCACCTCCCCTGGGCATTTTTTTATATATATGTGGGGGTAGCCCTAGTGGAAACCCCCACAGCCCCGGGGACTGCCACCTCCCCGGCTAAAATAAATAATGATGCATGGGTGGCTTGGGCCCACCCATGCAGCCCCGGGGACCGCATTTCAGAGAGGCACAAATACATTAATGAAGGGGGTCCATTGCCGACCCCCAGGGACCACCTGCTCCCTGGGGCAAATTTGAAAAAGGGAGGGGGCTGCGTGGCCCCGCTCCTGGAGGCCTAGATGGCCCTGGGGACTACCACCCCCCAGGACCGGCTCCAGGGATATCCCGGTGTGCCCACCTCTATGACCATGCAGTTTACTATAGCATGGCGGGAGCACCTTTCCCGCCATGCTATAGCAAACCTGCTCCCCTTTTAATAAGCGAGAGCAAAAAATGCTCTCGCTTACTAGAAGTGGAACACAATTGCTTTTTTACAAAGGGAGTTGCATGTTAGCAGCTCCCTCAGTCCAAAAGCTTTGCCAGCTCTCGCAGTACACGCGGAGCCGGCAGGGACTGCAGGGGAGCCTGCAGTCCCTAATAAAGTGGCCTGAGCCCGGGGGATTGGGTCCCCGGGGCCAAAAAATGGCCGGGGAGGTAGGCTGCATGACCCCCTCTCCTTTTTAAAAAAAACATGAAGTCCTGGCCCAGGGGGATGGGGTCCCAGGGGTCAAAATCAGCCTTGGGAGGGGGGCCGCAGAGCCCCCCTCCAGTTTAAAAAAAAGGCAGGCCCTGGGGCATGGTGTCCCTTGGGCCGAAAATGGCCCGGAAGGGGGCTGCTCACCCCCCACCTTTAAATTAAAAATAAATAAATAAAAAGAAATGCTGGGCTCCGGGGGATGGGGTCCCGGGGCCGAAATCAGCCTGGAAGGGGGGCCGCATAGCACAGCCCTCGTACTAATTTTTTATAATAAAAAAAGGGTCAGGCCCCACAGGTTGGGGTCCCCGGGGCCAAAAATAGTCCATTGAAGGGGGGCCACATGGCCCCCTTCCTACAGTATAAATAAAGCAAAAATAAAAAGTAGACAACTCCTGTAGACCCAACCCCCTTTGACCACTACTGTGCAAACACGCCTCCTGGTGCACTGATGGTTGGGGGCTAAGTCCCCTTGGCTGCTGAGGGTTCTTAGGTACCAACAAGACCTTCTCTTACCACAGTAAGCCCCACATAGGAGGATTGCTGAGAGGAGGTCAGAGGCCACACCCTCTTTCTACACCACTCTGCAAACACGCCTCTCGGGGCACTGCTGGTGGGGGGTTGAGGTCCCCTTGCCTCCTGAGGACCTCAGGACTAAAGTAGACTTCTTACCCCAACCAGTAGTGGGCCAGGACTTGCGTTTGTAGAGTCGTGGAGAAAGGGGCCGTGGTCTCTGATGACCTCTCAGCAATCCAGCTAAATGGGTCTCACTGGAGGTAACAGGAGGGCTAGTTGGCCCCCAAGGACCCTCAAGAGCCAAGTGGACTTCACCAACCAACTAGTAGTGCACCAGGAAGCATGTTTGCAGGGTGGTGGTGAAAGGGGGTGTGGTATCCAAAGACCCCTCAGCAATCCCGCAGTATGGAACTTACTGGAGGTAACAGGAGGGGTAGTTGTCCCCCAAGGATGTCCTTGGGTGCCAGCTACCCCTCCTGTTATCTCCAGTAAGTCCCACACAACAGGATTGCTTAGAGGTCTTCGGAGGCCACGCCCTCTTGCTAGTTTAAAATCCTTAAAAATTCACTGAAAAAACCAAAGGTTACAGGTACGTTATAGTTAGGAATTAGCGTTTAAAAAACCTTTGAAATTCACTGGAAAAAAACAAAGGTTACAGGGACGTTATAGTTAGGGTGACATTTCACTCATACAAAACCAGAGAAATTCAGCAGCTAAAGCTAGCTGAGCTAACTATAACTTGTGTCCCCGCAATGCACTGCTTATGTCCTGACATATTACATCACTCATGACATGGTTAGTGACAATTCTGGTTTATTTATCTCTGGAGAATATGCTGAGTCATATTTTGTGGTTGGAGAGAGGTAGAGGCAGTCTGGCTAAGAGGTTCACTGTGTTACACTGCTTAGGCACCCTTCTGCAGAATGCTTTATTGTCACTCACTGATTTTATGAATCACTCGAAAACACTTCTCCACTAAAGCACTTACCTTCTCATTCTCTAACTTGCTCACTGACATGCCTATTTTTTCAGTCACCTCTTCAAACTTTTGGTCATCATTTGTTTACTCACTTCACTCACTTATTCACAAGCTTATAATCCCACATTCACCAAGTAACTGTCATGTACTCAGTTCTTTACTTATTTACTCACTCCTTCACTCACCTCAATCACTTGCATAATCATTCAGTCACTTTCTGACATTCACACTCTTTCACTTGCTTTCTGACTCATATACTTACTGATCACCCTTTCACTGATCTTTCCTTGCTTATTCACTCACTAATTTACACGTTTGCCATACAATCACTGACTGCTTCATTTATATGCTCACTCATTCTTCCATTCAACTGCTTACCCACTAACTTGCTAAAATCATGTGAACATTCACTCCTCACTCATTAACCCACTCAACCACTGCTTTACTCACCTACTCACTTGTTCATTCTCTTACTCACTTGGACAGTCACATGCTCATTCAAAAACCCACACATTCATTCACTTGCCCTTTCACTCACTGATTCATTCCATTTGTCTATATTTTGCCACTTGCTCTTAAGCTTGCATGCTCTCTATTTCATTCTTTCAAATCAAGTTACTACATAAAAATTATGATATTTTAAAACGATTTTGTTTTACAGAGTTGCTAATGAAAAAAGTGAATACAGTATGTCTGTCCTTGACTAGCATGAAAATATTATAAAGGGATGGAGAATCAGCTTTCTGGCTCACTTTGCAAGGTACTTGCAATATTGTTTTTTATAATCGGATAATTATCATTTTTCAATTAATCCCTAACTTCCCCTGCATTCCTGATGACCTTTCAAATACTAACTCTGTTGGCATTTATTGCCAGTTACCCCTTAAAGTGCACTCTATTACTCTCATCAGAAGCACCTGCTGCTGGAGAGGCTAATCATCAACCTTAAACTAACATGGTGCATGACCAACACAGACACAATGGCTGTGCTTTGCCTCATCAAATTAAGAGATTCAGAAAACTCCTGTCTCCGTTTATTGTGACCAAGGGAAATGTGGAAACAAGTATACAGATAGCTTGTAGAGCTACACTGTATTGTCCCAAACTTGGTGCACACTGAACTCACACCTTCCACACACTCTCCAGTCCAAATAGAAAACATAAGGCCCAGGCAGGCCCTATGAAAAAAATCTGAGTGGGTGATGAAATCCACCCATTTGGTCTTGTTGTTCTCTAGTGGTGAGCACAGGGATGGGGCAGACTGGCCTCAGGCTGCAGGCAAATCTTTGGTGATTCTTTCCACCTGCTTCAGGACTGCCTGCTATTAGCATTTCTAACGACAAGCACACCATCTTTAAAAATGCATTTAGCAGCGCAGCTTCATCAACATCAGCAGCACTTCATAGGATCCAATCAAGTATTTAATGGAATCCTTTGGAGTATGCGCTGATTGTATGTCCGTGCATGGAGGGCAACCTAGGTGTTCACGCCAGCTTAGGCATGTAGTTTAGAGGAAACTATGCTCATGACATGTTATATGACATCATTTATGACATTACTGATGAAATGTTAAATGACATCATTGATGACATCACTGGTGGCATCATCCAATGAGTGTGTTAGTATTACTTATCTACCTAACTTTGTCCAGCTAATGGGTGTAAGTGTTTACAAAATGCATGTGCTTCTAATGCATCATGAGTAAGCCAGGGCGGAGTTCGTGAGTTCTGCTATGCGGAACTCCAAGAAGTGAAAAAAAACTCTGCCACGCTGCACGGAACTCCGCAAGCGGCGGAGTGCATTGGATAAATGCTGTTTGCGGTGATTTTCAGTGCCAGATGCTTGTCTGCACTGTGCAATCATCGCGAATGGCACCATGCACAGTGCAAGTGGGCGCTGCTTCCTTTCTGCCACTCAAGTAGTTTTTTACTCGAGCGGCCGCTTTCTCAAGGCGAACGGTCGCGAGCACACGCGACCACTCGCAATGAGAAATCTGACTGCCTGCGTTGAGAAACCTCACCGGGAGGTTGATTTTCCACGCTCGTGCTCGCCAACTTGATGTTGAAGATTGCGAATGAGGAAAAATCTCGCCGTGAGGTAGATTTTCCAAGCTCACGCTCACCAACTTGACATTGACGAACCCGAGCGAGGGAACTCCATGAGCTCCGCGTACCGCGGAGTGCGGAAATCTCCGCAAACTCTGCGAGAGGAGTGGAGTTCACCGCCCAGACTTTATTCAGGAGTAAATCTGTGTGCAGATGACAGTTGATGACTTGTGTCCAGTATGTTCCAGTTTTTTGATTCTGCAGAAAAAGTTTCAAACAACGCAAAGATTCTATGCAGTAAATATAAAGGGACATATTTATCAAACATTCCACACAACTCAATGCAACAAGCCACCGTACTGCACTGCTCTGCATGCAGGGCAGGAATGCACCATATTTACCATTATATGTGCACTCCCGCCCTTTCCTACCGTTGACGCACTTTTCGCTGCCTTCAGCCAATGCAGGCACCCTTGCGTCATGCGGCAATGGTGCCTGAGTTGCACGCAGGATTGTTTTTCTGCTGGAAGGAACACCTACCTGCACAGAAACAAACCTCAGAGTCATTTTCCTCTTTCTAATTGTGCTGCAGAATGCACCACACTTAGAAAGAGGAAACAGCAAGGAGAATTAAAACTATTTCTCCTTGTGCAGCTCTGATGGGGAGGCTTACAATTCTGACACATTCCCAGGTCTACCAACGTTGGTAAATCTGGGAATGCATCAGAATCCATGGGTAGATGCATGGGAACAGCCACGCTCCACATATGACATGCCTCCCTGTCGCAGAGTAACCAAGGTAGTGATTTGCACTGCCTTGCATTTCTCTATATTTATGAAGCCATTCAGGGCCACGCAAGGTGGCCTTGCATGGCTTGATAAATCTCATTTCAGTTTTGCCTTACCCTTGTGTGTTACAAGGGTGATGCAAAACCTTGATAAATATCCTCTGAAGTATTGTAAGCAGCCTTGCATTATTATACAGACTCGTCTCAGCATGACAATTTCTACATAACATAGAAGACTGTGTATACCAGGTACTAACCTATGTACATGTGATTCTTCTGCTTCAGAAGATGGGCTATCTGTAAAGTGTTCACCACAGTATGAAGGCTTCAGGTGGTATAATCTTTACCACCTTCAGACTTTGGTCATTTTCACAAGTTTTACATTGAGTGCACACTGTTCATAGTAGATACCTTTTAACACTCTGTGGTATATTTCTCATGAAAGTTTCACTGCCTGCAAACAGTGTGGTACAGAGTAAACTCTCTCCATAGAGTAAACGCTGTTTACAGTACTTACTTTTCTACGCATATCAACTTCATTTCTCAAAGTAGGTTTGGTGACTTTGATGGGTTTGATACACATAAAAGATATCCGTAGCCACTGTTCCTGAAAAGAGAATAGTCTGCCCTCGAGGCAAAAGTTATACAATTCCTTTATTTGCAGAACTGGCACTCGTTACTCAGGATGCGTTTCAGATATTTCATCAGCCTTTCTCAACTGAAAAGAGCACCAGAATCATTCAATATATGGGCTACACATGAGTTCAATCAGACCAACATGGTAAAAATATCTTCATTTATTTTATCATTGACTTGTGTCATAAATCTTTTCTCATTCTGGTACGAGCAAAATAAAACTCACTGTGCACAAAAATGTATTACTTTAACAAACTGGCATTCCTTTGAATTAGTTGCAGCTCTTGGTTTAAAGTCAAATACAGGCTCTGCAAATCGCTTTTACCTTTACACTTTCACCTCACCACTAGGCAGCTGCCCTTTGCGGCACCCAGCTCCGAAATACCTCCTGTCTTTAGAAAAGGGCACAATGCAGGTAAATGTGCAAGTAACTATATCGTCCCTGAAACCTATGGTTTTTTCAGTGAATTTCAAAGGTTTTTAACATGATAATTTGTAACTATAACGTCCCTGAAACCTATGGTTTTTTCAGTGAATTTCAAAGGTTTTTTAAATGCTAATTTCTAATTATAATGTTCATTAAACCTATCTGCTGTGCGATCCAAAAACAAGCTGGTGCTTGTAGTGTTGTGGACAGTGGACACAATCATGTTACCTCAGGCAGTGGGGAAGATCTCGGTCATGAACCTGTGTCATCGCCCCCTGTAAGCGGAAGCGCAGTGGGCGGGTCCAACGTACGCCACTCCAGCGTAGAAGTGTGAATAAATAGGCCGGGGTTCTGGGCGTGGTTCACTTGTGTGAAAGCCAACGCGTCTGCCAGAGCGGCAACCCTCACCCTGCCACGTGGCTGCCGCCATGACCGCGGGCCTCCTCGACACAAGCCCCCTGCGAACACAGCAGCACAGCACTGCACAGTTATGTCTGTACAGACTACTGCCTTCGATCTACACTCCGGACAGCAGGGCTCACAATTCAGATTGAGTCGCGATTGCAGATGACGCAGTCCAGTAGGCAAGACACATTGCTCCCAGTGCGGCCCGCCCGGACCACGCATCATCGCAGGCTGCGTACACGCTGAGCGCCAGAGGTACCACTAACTCAGTGCACCACAAGTAAACGCCACGTGGCCTTATTAAGGCAGAGTTCATTAAACAAAACACATTGCTACCAGTGCGGCCCACACGGACCACGCATCATCGCAGGATGCGCACACGCTGAGTGCTTCAGGTGCCACTAGCTCACTGCACCATAAGTCATCGCCACATACCCTTAAACCTACATAATATCCTTTTAGTATCCTTGCTTCAAGAGCTTTTTTTATATCAATTATAGCTTTAGTACAATGGCCAAATTCATCTTGCAAGTCCAAAGGAACACTGAATGGCAGTCTACACTGGGGATAGCAGAGCCCACAATTCGAATTCAGTTTTGATTTATTTATTGCAGAGTGAACTGTACTTTATGTCGTTGGATTTTCTCAAGAGGAAGTCACAAAAAGCATTCCTCGATGTCTGTGCTGACTACTGCCTTCGATCTACACTGCGGTCAGCAGAGCTCACCATTCAAATTCAGACTTGATTTATTAATTGGACAGAGAATTGTACTCTATGTCGTTGAATTTTCTCAAGAGGAAGTGATAAAAAGCTTTCCTCGATGTCTGTGCTGACTACTGCCTTCGATCTACACTGCGGACAGCAGGGCTCACAATTCAGATGGAGTTGCGATTGCAGATGACGCAGTCCAGTAGGCAACAGACATTGCTACCAGTGTGGCCCTCCCGGACCACGCATCATCGCTAGCAGTGCACACGTGGAATGCTTCTGATGCTCCTACCTCAGTCCACCACAACTGATGGACCCTTTAAGGCAGAATCTTTTGTGTATGATTTCAGATCTGGTGCCCCTAACTTAGTGTAGCACAAGTCACGGACCCTTTATGATTGAATCTCTGTGTGTGATCTGATGATTACTGTTGTACTTGTTACCAGCACCTATCATTTCTGGAGGGCTGGCTTACACTGACCCCACATGCATCCAGCACAGACGTCACTGGACATGTGACCCTGGTAATAAAAAGGAGCCGAGTGCACGTGCTCGTACCCAGTTCCACTATCTATCTGTGTCCGTGTGTTCATTATGTATGCAACATGCTGCCCCTGGGCCCTACCACATTACATTGTGCTCTGGACAGCGTATGCAACCAACTTACCTTTGACAGTGGGAGAAAACTTTGGTTATGTAACTTTGTCTCGGTCATTGTACAAGTACGTACGTAGAGACTGGATGATTAGAGTACTGCAAGGAGAGTGTATAGTGAATTTATAAGTGCTTGGGGATTGGCGGAGTGATTGTATAAGTACATATGTTGGCGCACCCTAACTCCGACAACGAGCTTGTCTCTAATTGGCTGCCCTCCATGTCCCAAAAGCTGAAATTTGGATTTTGCATGGCCCAGTATTGCTACAGCTGCAATACTCCACTGAATGTGCAATAAACATTCACACCCACACAGATGTGTCATGTCCACCATCTTTCTTGTGTGGAACTACGGATGAATGTAGGGTCAGTGATTCTCCGTACCTTCCATGTTGGCCATGTTCAGGGACTTGGCTCACAGAGTGACACATTGACGCTTGCGACCCGGGTGACAGCAGCACTACAACAAGAACACCCGCATGCCAGTGTTGCAAGATCTTTTAAGCATTCTCTAGCCCAAAGACAACCAAAAAGTAGCCCAAACTAGCCCAATATTGCTACTTTAAGGAAGGAGGGGCAGGGACATTGTCAAGCAGGCGGTGAATGGATTGGAATTGATGTTGCAGCAGGCTGCCAAGTAAATATTTGTCTAATAAAGCGCTTTAACATACTAGTTTGCTGGAGCGCTGTATATATATTTATAATCTGGCAACTAGCACAAACCACAATTTTACCGCACAACCGGAAAAATATAGCCCAATTGTGCGTGATCTAGCCCAATCTGGCAACAGTGCTGCATCAGTTGATTCCTCATACAGCTCACGATGGAGCCACGCCCATAGCTCCGGAGTCATTCTTCACAGCCTCACGCAGGACTGGCATACGCCAGGCCAGCCCACTCCGCTTACGCTTACAGGGAAGGACAACAACGCTACATGGCCCAGATTTTTATTGCAGTGATCTGCTGGTCACACCCTAGTTGTCAGTATGCTACAGCCACTCCCTCAAGGCTAGTATACACCCACACCACACCCATCCAGCACAGGCGTCACAGAACACGTGACCCTGCCAATAAAAAAGACCGGGCGCACGTGCTCGACGCCATTTAAGAGTTGCTCGCACCGGATGCACTGCAGCCGGCACAGGCACACCGGCACGGGACGGTGACTTTCGGTCCACTGAGGTACGGGTACCGTAACTGCTGAGCGGGTGTACAGCCTGCGGTGATGGCCTGTCCCGGCGGTCTGGACAGCTCAGGTTTTGTGTGCCCTGCTGGACCGCAGTGTAGGCCTGAGCCACCGAACAGGGAGGCCTACCACCACGTGCATGGCCTCACTGTTCACTGAGTTAGTGGCACCGCAAGGACTGAGCGGGTGTGCAACCTGCGATGATGATAGGTGCACTAGTATGTCCTCTGCCATGGCAAAATCAAGACGCAGCACCAAATGTGAGACCTGTTGACCTGCGGAGCGGGACTGCATGATGCAGAGGGTGCCCTGTCCGCGAAAAGATGAGCAGTGAGGCCTGGGTGCGCAGCGGTGGGCAAATACGTCTGGGCGGCGGGAGTGGATACACAAAGGCGGCACAGCGATTTAGGCGTACGCAGTCGTATATACTCTCCCATTACTAATTCTGTACTATGTTTAGATGTGGGAGCTTGAGGGCTCCACTAGGTCCCGGCACGTGGTTGGAGACACAGCACTCACTGTCCCTCTTCATCTCTTCCTTTCTCTCCTTCACACTCTTTCTCTCTCTCTTCTTCTCTCACTCTTTCTCTCTTTCTCTTTGTATTCCTCTCACTCTTTCTTTCTTTTTCTCTCTCTCTTCCTCTCACTCTCACTGTTTCTCTCTTTCTCTCTGTATTCCTCTGACTCTTTCTTTCTTTTTCTCTCTGTCTTCCTCTCACTCTTTCTTTCTCTCTCTATCTCTCCTTCTCTCTCCTTTGATGGACGCATGACACACAATCTTATCTTGCTTTTTGTCTTGCAGTCCTGCGATGAAGCGGGCCATCCTGCAATCAACACTGAACCTGAATTGTGAGCTCCGCTCTCCGCGTGTACACAATGGGTGAGGAGGTTTCTTCGGCATGTGGTGGACCCTCTTCAACACACGCCGGTGGTGTAAGGTGAGCAGAGAGGCTTGTTTGCGCAGCGGTGGGCAGTCACCTCCAGGCAGTGGGAGTGGATGGGGTGCAGCAGCCTCTGTGTGCAGCGGCACGCAGTCACCTCCGGGCAGTGGGAGTGCATGGGGTGCAGCAGCCTGGGTACGCAGCGGCTGTCATACACCTCTGGGCAGTGGGAGTGGATTGAGTGCAGCAGCCTGGGTGTACAGCAGCGGGTAGACACCTCTGGGCAGTGGAAGTGGATGGGGTACACTAGCCTGGATACACAAAGGCGGGACAGTGATTTAGGCATACGCAGTTGTATGTACTCATCCATTACTGATTCCATTTTTATGTTTCAGATGACTAAGCTTGAGGGCTGCCCTATATCCCGGCACGTGGTTGGAGACACACCGGTGACAGAAAGGTGAGCTGTGAGGATTTTCTCCACAGTGTCAACACTCACTCTCCCTCTCCATCTCTTCCTTTCTGTCACTCACACTCTTTCTCTCTCTCTCACTCTCTATCTCTTCCTTTCTCTCTCTCACACTCTTTCTCTCTTTCTCTGTCTCTTCCTCTCTCTCTCATTCTTTCTTTCTCTCTCTTCCTCTCTCACTCTTTCTCTCTCTCTTCCTCTCTCTCACACTGTTTCTCTCTCTCATCCTCTCTCTCACACTGTTTCTCTCTTTCTCTCTTCGTTGTATCTCACTCTTTCTCTGTCTTCCTCTCTCTCACACTTTCTCTCTTCCTCACTCTCACTCTTTCTCTCTCTCTCTCTTCCTTTCTCTCACTCTTTCTCTCTCTATTCCTCTCTCTCACTCTTTCTCTCTCTCTTCCTCTCTCTCACTCTTTCTCTCTCTTTCTGTCTTTCACTGTTTCTGTCTCTCTTCGTCTCTCTCACTCTTTCTCTCTGTCTTCCTCTCACTTTTTCTTTCTTTTTCTCTCTCTCTTCCTGTCACTCCCACTGTTTCTCTCTTTCTCTCTGTCTTCCTCTCACTCCTTCTTTCTTTTTCTCTCTGTCTTCATCTCACTCTTTCTTTCTCTCTCTCTCTTTCTCTCTCCTTTGATGGACGAATGACGCACGATCCTATCTTGATTTTTATCTAACAGGCTGTGATTCACGAATCGATGTCCCCCCCACACCACCACAGCTGAACGCGTGTACAAACTGCGATGATGCGTGGCCATCCTGATAACGCCTGACAAAGTTGCTTCAGCACGTGGTGCACCCTCTTACACACACGCCGGTGGCGGAAGGTGAGCAGAGATACTTCTTTCCGCAGCAGCGGGCAGTCACCTCTGGGCAGTGGGAGTGGATAGTGTGCAGCAGCCTGGGCGCACAAGAGCGCACAGACACCTCCGAGCAGTGGGAGTGGATGGGCTGCAGCAGCCTGAGTGCGCCTTGCCGAAACAGATAATTAGGCGTGTGCAGTTGTATGTACTCTGCAATTACTAATTCTATACTATCTTTCAGATCACTAAACTTAAGGGTGCACTATGTCCCGGCACGTGGTTGGAGACACACCGGAGGCACAAAGGTAAGCTGCGAAGATTTTCTCCAGTGTCAACACTCCCTCTCCATATCTTCCTTTCTCTCTCTCACACTTTCTCTCTTTCTCTGTCTGTTCCTCTCTCTCATTCTTTCTTTCTCTCTCTTCCTCTCTCTCACTCTTTCTCTCTCTCTTTCTCTCTACCTCTCTCTCACACTGTTTCTCTCTCTCTCTTTCCTTGTATCTTACTCTTTCTCTCTCTCACTCTTTCTCTCTCTCTCTTCCTCTCTCACACTATTTCTCTCTTTCTCTCTCTCACTCTTTCTCTATTTCTTTGTCTTCCTCTCTCTCTCACTCTTTCTTTGTTTCTCTCTTTCTCCCTCACTCTTTCTCTCTATCTCTTTCTCCTTTGCTGGACGCATGATGCACCATCTTATCTTTCTTTTTGTCTTACAGGCTGTGATTCACAAATGGTCCAGCGATGACACGACATGGCTGTACATAGTTTTATTTGTTGTTGTTTTGTTTTAATAAAATGTTTTATATGTAAATCCATACATGACTAAGATTCTTATTTGTCCAACCTAACGTGACTGTCACATTTGTTTGTGGGGGGTGGGGGTGAGGGGAGATGGCGGACAAGGAGCTCCTACTGGGGGATGTCGGAGCAGTGTTGGGTGTCCGACCTGCATGATCGTTGCCTCCATTACATCTGTTCTCAGAGACTTAAGAGCCAGCGGTCTGGCTCGTAGATGAAGAACTGCGAGCCGACTAGCAGGCTCATAGAGGGAGAACCGCGGCCCGTCAGTTCGCAGAGGAAGAGCTGCGGGCCAACTCGCAGAGGAAGTCCTGCGGTCTGACTAGTATAGGGAAAGGTGCAGGCCATCGGCTTCCAAAGGGATAGCTGCGGAACACTGATGTGGGGAGAGGGAGCGTGAAGAGCGTATCTCGCAGAGCGATACCTCCGGTATATTTCCAGTATTGGCTTCACAGATACTACTGCGGGCCCGAGAACTCGCACCCGAAGAGCTGTGAGCCGACAAGTGGTTCGCAGACGCAGACTTGCGGGCCCAAGTATGTTGTTGGAGGTATGCTGTTGATGGTGGAAAAGGGTGCATTACCTGCTGATGTAGGGAGACGCAGCGTGAAAGCGATATCTCGCACAGACAGAGCTCCGGTATATTAAATTGCCCCCGGGACCTTTCTTTTATATTTTCACTCGATACAAGGCACAAGATGGCTGCTAACACTTCCTGGTTTGAATTGTTAGCAGCCAATCAGAGGCAAGCTCGTGCTCGGGAGTTAGGCACAGTCCAGATATATATCTTTTTTTCCTTTAATATCTCAAAAACTACTGAACTGA
Organism: Calotriton arnoldi; assembly: GCA_963921515.1. Classification (NCBI taxonomy): domain Eukaryota; kingdom Metazoa; phylum Chordata; class Amphibia; order Caudata; family Salamandridae; genus Calotriton; species Calotriton arnoldi. Next base: position 1,646,068 of record CAWUFW010001925.1, on the reverse strand, counting down.
TTTACACCATTTCCACAAAACCGCGCTTTCTGCACCAAGACCTTTCTCCCTGCCAAATTTGCAATTCTTTCTTTGTCACACAGTACATGTAATGCACCGCTCTCATCAAGAATGGAACCAGTAATGGCACAATTTCCCTGTTGCTCCACACATAAATACATGTAGAGAACAAATCAGAATAGTTCCTTTATTTTTTCAAATTGCAAAACTTCTCTCTATTGGTTATTTTTGAACTTTCCATATAAACAGTTTAAAAAAAATTTAAGAACACATATAGGTGAGAAGTTCAACGTATTCTATCAACAAACTTTCTAGAACATTCTACGACGCGTGCAGGTTAAAAGTTCATCATTTTTTCAAACCTAACGATATTTTTTTGCAACATTTTCTCGAACATTTAAGGGCACGTGCAGGTTAAAAGTTCACCATTGTTTTAAGTTCGAACAGTGCCTTCCAAATGCAAGTAGCAGGTGTGGTTGAACTGACCAAATTTTATCCTATCATATGAACTCTACGTTGAAACTGCTTTTTATTAACCAATGACAAAGATGCTTTTCGACAAACTAATATGCACCCTACTTTTTAGTAAACAATGTTTTTCATCTCCCAATCAGTTATCGTTTTGTATGAGAAAAAAGTAGTTCCTCATCTTTAAACATATCTCTTATTCTACAAACGGACTGCATGAGCTACAGACATCTATCCATATCTTCCAGCTACACCTTCAAAATGCTAGTGTGGATCGTAGGACATAGCTATGTTTTCTGGTGCAAGAGGTATGCAGAACAGAGACGTATTGACTTAGACCTAGGTTTACAAAATGTGGACATTAAATGGTTTGGACAGAGAGGATTGAAGTGGCACCAATTACTCCCTTTGGTTAAAACCTGTTTGCATCTCCAACTCCCTGACCTCATGATTGTTCACTGTGGTGGAAATGACCTAGGCACATTGACTGGGGTATTTTTGGAAATGCTAATGAAGGACACCTTTAGACAATTGATGTTGCTTTTGCCTCAAACTGTCTTTGTATATTCCAATATATGCCAAAGACAGAAGTGGAAATGGTCAAACAAATTTTGTCCTCATATTGAAAAATCTAGGAAGAATGTCAACAAAGCTGTGTCTGCATACCTCAGAGACCATAGAATGGGGTCGATCTACAACAACAACATACGTTATGATATGGCTGATATCTACAGAAGTGATGGAGTACACTTCACAGATCAGGGAAATAGAGTTTTTCTGAATAACCTGAAGCTGTGCATCCGCACTTATATGTAGTTCCAACTAATAAACACAAAGGCTCTTTTTAGAGCCGCCTTATATTCCCAATATCGGTTCGCAGACTGACAACTGCGATCCGGCTAGCACAGGGAGACCTGCGGGCTGTCGGGCAGCCTCTCAAAGGGAGAGCTACGGCCCGTGGGCTCGGCTCACACACAGAGAGCTACGTCGGCTCGCAAACGCAGAGCTGTGAGCCAATGGACTGGTAGTGTTTTATGGTTTAGGGTAGTGCAGTGGTGTTTATGTAGTGTAGGGGGTCCTGCTGTGGGTAGTGTTTTAGGGTTTACGGTAGTGCAGTGGTGTTTGTGTAGTGTAGAGGGTGGTGCTGGGGGTAGCGTTTTACGGTTTAGGGTAGTGCAGTGGTGTTTCTGTAGTTTAGGGGGTCGTGCTGGGGGTAGTGTTTTAGGGTTTAAGGTAGTGCAGTGGCGTTTCTGTAGTGTAGGGGGTCGTGCTGGCAGTAGAGGCTTAGTGTTTAGGTACGTAGTGCAGTGGTGTTTGGGTAGTGTAGGGGGTCGTGCTGGGGTAGTGTTTTAGGGTTTAGGGTAGTGCAGTGGTGTTTCTGTAGTGCAGGGGGTCGTGCTGGGGGTAGTGTTTTAGGGTGTAAGGTAGTGCAGTGGTATTTCTGTAGTGTAGGGGGTCGTGCTGGCAGTAGTGGTTTAGTGTTTAGTTAGGTAGTGCAGTGGTGTTTGGGTTGTGTAGAGGGTCGTGCCGACAGACTGACTCACAGAGCTCCGAGCCAACGGACTGGCTTCTAAAGGTATAGCCGCGACCTCGTGATGTGGGGAGAGGCAGCGTGAAAGGAGTATCTTACACAGACACAGACACAGATGGCAGTGTTGCCTCGCAGAGGTAAAACTACACACCCGATGGCTTCTACAAGGAGAGATGCGAGCTGACGAACTAAGTCACAAAATGGCTGCCAACACTTCTTAGTTTCAACCGTTCACAGCCAATGAGCCGCGAGCTCGTGCTCGTAACCCTCAGCCAATCAGATGTCAGAATTCTCAGATATCAATATCTGTAAAATTTGATATTTCTCAAAAACTACTGAACGGATTTACACCATTTCAACAAAAGCGCGCTTTCTCGACCACAACCTTTCTCCCTCACAAATTTGGCGTAATTCCGTTCAGCAGTTTGACCTGTAGCCTTGTCTAAAGTTTCCTATGGAAAGTGCATTGAGAACACACATTTTGGGACTCCCCTTTATTTTCAGCCCCCCCTTGACCAATCACCCCCAATCTTTCAAGATAGGAGCTGATCAAAAAAGAGAAACTTTTTTGAAAATTTCGTAAAGATTCGTCAAACGACGCCAAAGTTATAAGCACATGGAGGGCTCCAGGAGAGGGGCCGCACAACCCCTCTCCCAACATGAGTGAACCCCCGGGGCTGCGGGGACCCCAGCGGGCCCCCGCAGCCCCAGCGACCCCCAGCTATTATTTTTTAAGAAATGCCCGCGGGACCTAGCCCACCCGGGGGCTGATTTTGTTTATTAAACAATGCTTTTTTTGGCCCTGGGGTCCTTCTGGGACCCCCTGAGCAGGCCTAGGGGGTCACGGTGTTTCTACCCTGCCCCCTTCTCATGTTTTATACCTTTGTTTCTCTGTTTTCTAGTGACTCGCTTCTACCGAGCCACAAGATGGCTGCCAACACTTCCTGGTTTGGAGTGTTCGCAGCCAATCACAGTGAAGCTTGTGCACGGGACTTAGGCTCCGCCCAGATATCGAAACTTTTATTTTTCTTATTCCTCAGCAACCACTGAACGGATTTACACCATTTTACAAAAGGTCGCTTTCTGAGCCAAGCACTACCTTTTGCCAAATTTGGGGTAATTCCGTTCAGTAGTTTCGACTGTAGCCTTGCACAAAGTTTCCTATGGGAAATTGATTTTTGACTCTTATTTTTTGAATTTCTCAAAAACTACTGAACGGATTTACCCCATTTAAAAAAAAGGTCGCTTTCTGAACCAAGCTCTACCTTTCTGCCAAATTTGAGGTAATTCCGTTCAGCAGTCCGTTCAGCAGTTCGGGCTGTAGCTCGTCGCAAAATTTCCTATGGAAATTAACATGGAGAAAACGTGTTTTGGGACCCCCTTTGTCTCAGCCCCTGCTTGACAAATCACCCCCAAACTTTCAGGATAGGAGCTAACCTAAAAAGTGCAACTTTTTGCAAAATTTCATAAAGATTCGTCAAACGACGCCAAAGTTATTAGCAAATCAAAAAATGCTTTTCCTATGGAAACTAGGTTGTAACTATAACTACCTACTGGTGACCCTCAGTAGGTAATATATATATATATATATATATATATGTGATCAAGGCCGTGGTAACACGGCCGAAACGCGTCATGCTGTTCTTCACGCAATAAAGAACACTTTTTGAACTTTCAGCACGGTGTGGTCTGTACCTGTTTTTCCGAGGAGTTGGAGTGACGGGATTGTGGAGTTTCATATATATATATATATATATATATATATATATATATATATATATATATATATATATATATATATATATATTATATTATATATAACCAAACGTTACAAGGAAGTTATAGTTAGCAAACAGAATTTTTAAAAAACGTAGAAATTCACTGAAAAAACTGGTTACAGGGACGTTATAGTTTGGGTCAGATTTCACTTGTATAAAACCCGAGAAATTTGGCAGTTATAGTTAGCTAAGCTAACTATAACTTACGCCCCCGCAATGCACTGCTTATGACCTCACATATTACATCATTCATGACATATTCAGTGGCATCACTGATGACATCTCCGGGAGGTGGTGGTCCCTGGGGCTGCAGGGGCCATGGGCCCCCATATGTAATTAAATATAGAGTTTCCCCATGGTGGTGGCAGTCCCCAGGGCTGCGTGGTTGGCCCAGAGCTCCCCAACAATTTAATTTTAATATAGCCCCAGAGAGGTGGCAGTCCCCAGGGCTGCGGGTGAGGCTGTGTGGCCCCCAGTATTTGTGTGAGTTAGCCCTGGGGAGGTGGCGGTCCCTGGGGCTGCATGGGGGGCTATAGCCCTGGGGAGGTGGCAGTCCCCGGGGCTGCAAGGAGAGGGGGTCTCGTGTCCCCGGCATTTGTATGACTTAGCACCAGGGAGGAAGCGGTCCCTGGGGCTGCATGGGGTGCTAGAGCTCCCCACGCATTATTTTTTAATATACCTCTGGGGAGGTGGCCGTCCCCGGGGCTGCAGGGGTCCCACTCGGGCCACCATCATTACTTTTTATTGCCTCTGGGAACTGGCCCACCCAGGGGCCTAAATTAAAAGAAGCGCAAAGCCCGTGCTTCATTTTTTTTCAATTTTTGGCAGGAGTTACGAATCCAACGTGACTCCCACAGAATTATTTTTTTTTTAAAAAGAAAATTATTTTTGGCCCACAGGCCCCTCCCTCTCCAGAGGCCAAGGAGGTCAAGGTATTTCTACACCTCGCTGACGATGGCAGGGCTACCTACGTTTTAGGGAACCGGCAGCGTACTAACTGAGGGCAACGTGCTCCAGGAGTCTCGTTTACTGGCGGACACGGCGCCGGGACTGTGGGTCTGAGTGGAGCGATGGATCCCTTAAGGATCCTATACCGCTCGGACCACGCCCTTGCGCTCACCTGCTAGCATTTGGGACCATGGTGCACTGACCCTTTGGTGGTGCACTGCACGATCCGCTGATCTCGAGCGTGACGCCTCACACGTGCTGTAACCGAACGCTGGGTCTACCTTCATCCCAACAAGGTCTCTAGACAAGGTTTATACTTACCTTGGATCCCCTGACACACCCTCTTCCCTCTCCCCCCTTTTTCCCCCCCCTTCCCCCCTTGTTCCCCTACTATATAGGACACACGTTGAATTAACGTGTCCACTTGATGCCGCTACCCGATGGGGCCAGTCTTGAATACATTTTAGGTGAGTGGCCGCATCCGATACTAATTGTGACTTGCTTTTCACCTTACTTTATTCTGTTGCTCCGCTGCCACAGTGCCTTTTTAACTAATTTTAGTGTACCACATGCGTTGTTAATACAAATTACTATTGCACCCGTAATGCCAGAAATTCCATAGAAAACTCGCACTATATTCAATGGTAAAGCTTATGGATGTCGTTGACATGCTTTGGCTATTAGACAATCCTCATAGGATTAGTCATGTTGTGAGTAACTGTTTGTTTTTTATATTTGTGTTCTTTTATTGTAGATTGGCTACCGCACCCATGAACATCACACGCCACTGGTGCTATCAGACTGGTAATATCTAGGTTATTAGACCTCATTATCAGCCACTTAGTGTAGATTCCAACTTTCTTATTAGGTCCCGAAGAATTGCCGCCTGATCCTTCTTGGGACAACCAGGGCAAGAAACATGTTGACCTCATGAAGCATAGAGCAACTGCCTATAACATCACTATAGACAGTCGCCATCACTCCTTTTAATCAGGGTGGGAGACAGGATTATTAAATTAGTGGCCCTGATCCTCCCTCTCCCTGTTTTAACTCACTTGGTCTTTTTAGAAACCCCAACACAACACTTCTACACTTCTACACTTTAGGGCCCCTCACACACACTCACCATACGGCAAGGAAAAAAAGATCTCAGCCAAAGAGCCCCCACTGACAGGTGACCATGGGGTATTGCAGCGCCGACCCGACGAGGAGCATGCCCAATGATGAAGCATGACACCCAGTGGGCTGGGTGTGTGAGGGCCCTAATTTCGAAAGGAGGGATTCTCCATCCTCCTTCTTGGTAGCCAGTTATTTGTACACTCCAAAGTTACTGTCAGCCTCCTTAGGAACTGCATACTCCTTTCTTTGATATTTCTACACTGCCCCCTTTTCTTTTTTTTAAATCTTTTTTCTTGTGACTCGGTTCAATTGAGTCACAAGATGGCTGCCAATACTTCCTGGTTTGAAGTGTTGGCAGCCAATCAGATCTCAGGCACGAGATCAGGAAGGGTCGCGTATCCACTGTGGCCACAGTTGTATATCTGATAAATCTTTACATTTCTCAGCAACTACTGAATGGATTTACACCCTTTAACAAAAGGAGTGCTTTCTGGACAAAGAGCTACCTTTTTGCCAAATTTGGTGTAATTCCGTTCAGCAGTTCGGGCTGTAGCCGTCCCTAAAGTTTCCTTTGGAAATTAACATGGAGAAAAAGTGTTTTGGGACCCCCCCTTTTTCTTGTCCACGACTTGACGGATCACCCTAAAACTTTCAAGACAGCAGCTGAACTGACTGGTGAATTAGTTTTGAACATTTCACTAGGATTCGTCAAATGACGCCAAAAATATAGGCAACTGAAAAAGCGGCGGAGTGCATTGGATAAATGCTGTTTGCGGTGATTTTCAGTGCCAGATGCTTGTCTGCACGGTGCAATCATCGCGAACGGCACCATGCACAGTGCAAGCGGGCGCTGCTTCCTTTCTGCCACTCGAGTAGTTTTTTACTCGAGCGGCAGCTTTCTCAAGGCAAACGGTCGCGAGCACACGCGACCACTCGCAATGAGAAATCTGACTGCCTGCATTGAGAAATCTCACCGGGAGGTTGATTTTCCACGCTCGTGCTCGCCAACTTGATGTTGAAGATTGCGAATGAGGAAAAATCTCGCCGTGAGGTAGATTTTCCTCGCTCACGCTCACCAACTTGACATTGACGAACGCGAGCGAAGGAACTCCATGAGCTCCGCGTACCGCGGAATGCGGAAATCTACGCAAACTCTGCGAGAGGAGTGGAGTTCACCGCCCAGACTTTATTCAGGAGTAAATCTGTGTGCAGATGACAGTTGACGACTTGTGTCCAGTATGTTCCAGTTTTTTGATTCTGCAGAAAAAGTTTCTAACAAGGCAAAGATTCTATGTAGTAGATATAAAGGGCCATATTTATCAAACATTCACACAACTCAATGCAACAAGCCACCGTACTGCACTGCTCTGCATGCAGGGCAGGAATGCACCATATTTACCATTATATGTGCACTCCCGCCCTTTCCTACCGTTGACGCACTTTTCGCTGCCTTCAGCCAATGCAGGCACCCTTGCGTCATGCGGCAATGGTGCCTGAGTTGCACGCAGGATTGTTTTTGTGCTGGAAGGAACACCTACCTGCACAGAAACAAACCTCAGAGTCATTTTCCTCTTTCTAATTGTGCTGCTGAATGCAGCACACTTAGAAAGAGGAAACAGCAAGGAGAATTAAAACTATTTCTCCTTGTTGCAGCTCTGATGCGGAGGCTTACAATTCTGGCACATTCCTAGGTCTACCAACGTTGGTAAATCTGGGAATGCATCAGAATCCATGGGTAGATGCATGGGAACAGCCACGCTCCACATATGGCATGCCTCCCTGCCGCAGAGTAACCAAGGTAGTGATTTGCACTGCCTTGCATTACTCTATATTTATCAAGCCATTCAGGGCCACGCAAGGTGGCCTTGCATGGCTTGATAAATCTCATTTCAGTTTTGCCTTACCCTTGCGTGTTACAAGAGTGATGCAAAACCTTGATAAATATCCTCTGAAGTACTGTAAGCAGCTTTGCATTATTATACAGACTCGTCTCAGCATGACAATTTCTACATAACATAGAAGACTGTGTATACCAGGTACTAACCTATGTACATGTGATTCTTCTGCCTCAGAAGATGGGCTATCTGTAAAGTGTTCACCACAGTATGAAGGCTTCAGGTGGTATAATCTTTAGCACCTTCAGACTTTTGTCATTTTCACAAGTTTTTCATTGAGTGCACACTGTTCGTAGTAGATACTTTTTAACACTCTGTGGTATATTTCTCGTGAAAGTTTCACTGCCTGCAAACAGTGTGGTACAGAGTAAACTCCCTCCATAGAGTAAACACTGTTTACAGTACTTACTTTTCTACGCATATCAACTTCATTTCTCAATGTAGGTTTGGTGACTTTGATGGGTTTGATACAGATAAAAGATATCCATAGTAGGGCCTTAATTTTGTAACAGACGTTGAGAATTTTGAGGAACTTGGCTTTGTCTGAACAGTTTTATACATATTAAACACCATGTTCAATGAAGGTTTCCCAGATATCTGTGGTTGATTATTAATGTGAACTAGGCTACCTGGGATGTGTATGGTACAGGGTCAATGTTGCACATAACACATGTTTACTACACCTACAGGGGTTGTATCTGTGATGGCATTAATGTTGATTTCTATTCTGAGTTATTTTTACATACTTTCATATCTCTAACGCGGGAAACATCCATTACAACACAGTCATTACAATGCACTACCTTTACAACGCAGCTGTTACAACGCAACTGCCTTTACATCGCATGCCATTACAACGCAGCCATTACAACGCATGTCACTACAACGCATCCCATTTCAACGCAGACCATTACAACGCATGCCATTACAACGCATTATAAGGTAAGTAATGGGGGTATTTAAGTTTTAGGGTGGGTGTGGGTTTTGGGGTACATGGGAATAGTAATTTTTACCCCTACACTATCCAACACTTACCCTACTGTTGCACTCACTGGAGTGGGAATAGTAATTTTTACCCCTACGCTATCCAACACTTACCCTACTGTTGCCCTAAAAGTATTATGCGTTGTAATGGTATGCGTTGTAATGGAATGCATTGTAAATGTAGTTTCTAAAAATGCGTTGTAATGGCATGCATTGTAAAATCATGCGTTGTAATGGTAGCTGTGATGTAAAAACTGCGTTGTAAAAGCATGTGTTGTAAATGTTTGCGTTGTAATGTCACAGATTCCTCTAATGCATTTTCGTTTATAGAGCAATATGTATAAACGTAGCATGGATGGTGTCATCAGTGAATTCATCAATGATGTCATTTAAGATGTCATCAGTGATGTCATAAATGATGTCATAGAACATGTCATGAGTGATGTAATATGTGTGATAATATGCAGTGCATGGCAGAGGGACAAGTTATAGTTAGCTCAGGTGAAATTCAGTTTTTATTTTTAGTTAAAAATGTTAATGTTGTCACTGACATATTTACCTAACTATAACGTTACTTTAATCTTTGTTTTTTTCAGTGAATCTTTAAGGTTTTCTTTAAACAAAAACAGACCTTTTTTATCACACCTAACTATAACTTTGCTTTAACCTTTGTTTTTTTCAGTGAATTTCTAGGGTTTTTTAAATGTGAAGTAATATTTTATTACTATATGTAGATCCAACCCCTCACCATGCAAGGCCAAATGCAGTGCACAGCAAGGAGTTGGCAAAAGGGCCTGGCCTGTGGCCAACACAATCGAAGGCAGTCAACTACCCCGCAGGCAGCCAACCCCACACTGCTCACAGCCTTTTGCCGCACATGGCATGGGGTGTGCCACAGGGCCTGGCTTACAACCAAGCTGTGCATCCAACTCCCAACACGCAGTTACCCAGAGGCAGCCAACCCCTGCAGTGCACAGCCTTTGGTCATGCGTGGCTTGGGGTTAGCTGAAGTGCTTGTCTTGTTGCCAGGCCTTGCTTCCAACTCCCTGCAGGCTGCCAACTCCACACTGTGCAAGCCCCTTTCCCGAATTCTTCCCACGGACCAATTCCAAGAAAAATGGGAGGGAGGTTGTTAGACCTGTCAGCCCTAAGGTGGTCTTCCCCTACATTTTTTTCTCTTTTTGCCTCGTATCTGACCGCCATTTTTGTTGGACATAGGACTCTGGGCGCCTTAACGCTGCTAAACAGTGCTGAGGTGCAGGTGCTCTCTCCTAAAAACATGGTTGCCACCGGCCCCTGCTACTGCGGTGAGGCCACTGTCCTGTATTTGGGATAAGGCTGGGACTTAATGCTACTGTAACCTTGACCGTCCCGCCTCTTGTCACCATAGACAGACACCACAGAGTCCTTATATTCTTACAGAACCTTCCAAACCCCCAACTTGCCGCCTTTTTGGAGGGTCACCTGACTAGGGGTATAAAAGAAAAGGAGGCAACCCCATAGCTCAGTTACACTACTGGACCTGGGGACTCTCCGCTGGAGTGAAGGCTGCTGAGCTAGGGGGATTGCTACACTACTGAGGCTGACTGATCCCAGGAACTGCTGCCCCAAGTTAGCTGAGTTACCCTGCCTGCCTGCTGACCTTGCCCTGCAGGAGGGGAACCCGGGTCACCATCTCCAGTGTGTCTCCACAATAACTTCTTCTCCAAGTGACTAGCCCCCCTGCTTAGGGAGTTGAAAAGATTCTTAAGGACTACCACAACCTATTCTCCTGTAACCTGACCTGCCAAGCGCTGTGGGGGAAAGCGCTGTGAGCCTGGAATCCCTGCAGCCCCCGGGACCGGAATGCGCTGAGAAGCGCTGAGCAGGGGCTGAAGCGCTGTGTGCCTATGATCGGCGCTGCTGAAGGAAGGCGCCGTGTTGCCAAGATCACCGCTGCAGCCCCTGAGGTGAGAGAGAGGGAGGGGCGCTGTGTGCCTATGATCGGCGCTGCTGAAGGAAGGCGCTGTGTTGCCCAAGATCACCGCCGCTTTCCGGGGGGCTGTCTCTGGCCGGGAGATCCACTGAAAGCACTGCTGTGCCCATGATCACTGCCGCAGCCCGGGGGGGGGGCCGGAGAGCGCCGCACTGGGATTGGGCGCGAGAGTGCAGAAGTCGCCTAGCAACCGAGACCTTGGGGGAAGCCTGCCAGGATCTCCCCTGGCGACGTCAGGCGAGCGCTGCGCGGTGATTGGGCGTCAGCGCGAGGTGTCACCTAACGACGCCGGTTGCCAGGAAGAGACGATGCGTGCTCCCCCTCCCACACGCCGGAAGCCTGCAGCATCGGGGGAGGCCCTCGAGAGTCTGGGAGGCGGCCGGAGGAGGCCCCGGACTGAAGATTGCGCCGGAGCAGGCGGGAGAGTCCCCCCAAGTAACGCCCGACTAATAGCAACAGCTGCTGGGTTGCCTGGGCGGCCACAAGAACAGCAGAGACTGCCTCCCAGAACTGTGTCACGGGGGGGAGGTAATCGGTAGATGGTGCCAACCGGGAGCCTATCTCCTTGAGAGACTGAACTGGTGGGTCGGGGAGATCTGGGGCCTACGCCCACTCAGAGACTCAGTCCTATCGACAGCGGGCATAGCCCCAGGGGCTCCTGGGGCCTGAATACCTGGTGAGGATAACCAGATGCGAGTGATACCTGTCTAGGAAATGGCCCCTGCTGAAATGTCTTCCCTGAAATTGTGTTGAACCTTTGCATAAGAACGGTTGCCTGTATTGAACTGATGATACAAGAATTGGGTGCCTTACATCCAGAGAGAAATGTACTGTTTTCAAACCTGACAAGAAGTTAGATAAAGATACTTGTTTTCCTACATAAAATTAGAGTAGTGTCCCCTTGATTGCGTGTGCTTTACTGTGTCAGTGTGGATGCGTGTTGCGCAACTACTTTACACATTGCCTCGTGCGTGCCTACCTGCCTCGCGCCAAGCCACCTTGTCGGAATTGGTGGTCCCTACTTGGACTAGGGTGCAGGCTCTGGCCAACTAGAGACCGCGGTTCTAACATTGGTGTTCAGCGGTGGGATTAGGACTTGTGTTTGTGCAACACCCTACAGTGGCTCAGTGTGTGCTGCAATCTTACACCTGATATAATGCAAGCTCGAAATTCTCCCTGATTGCCTGATTGTAAGTGCTCTTGTTTAAGGCCTGTTGCCTAAGTCCTAGTGGTTTTCCCTGAAAACGTCTGAGGCCCTACCTAGCAAGATGGAATTCGAGCTGGCCAACCTGGAAGTGTACACGGTGGCGCAGCTTAAGGGGTTCTGTGAGGCGAAAGGGGTGTTCTTGAAGCGAGGCGCCAAGAGGGAGGAGCTTCAAAAAACCTTGAGAGCATGGGCATTGGCCCACCCGGAAGGGAGAGGGGACGAGGGGCAGGTAGAGCATGACGCTCCAGGAGAGCTGGACTTACTGCATATAGATACTAGCGATAATGTATTGCCAGGAAGGTGTTCCAGGGCAGGCAGTAGTGTCTCAGTAAGGAGTTTGTCTGCAGAGGAGTTCGAGGACAGGAGGAAGGAGAGACAGCTTAAGCTAGAGCTTGCCAGGTTAGAGAAGGAGCGTGAAGAGAGGAGGCTGGCTATGGAGGAAAGAAAGCTTACCCATGAGCTCAGCCTGAAGGAGCTGTAAATCAAAGCCCTACAAATAGGGGCTAACAGCAACACAAATGGTGGCAGCGTACCTACTGAAACTTCACGGGAGTCCAGGTGCTATATGCCTAAAGATGTTGTGGCCAGTTTTAACGTGGGGGATGATATTGACAAGTGGCTAGCAGCCTATGAGGTGTCCTTAAAAGCCCATGGGGTCTCCGAGAGTTATTGGGGGGATAGCCTGTACAGGTACATGCCTCCGGTGGGGAGGGACACACTTCTGACACTAGACAAGGCAGACCAGACCAACTATCCTGTTATGAGGGAAGTGTTACTTAAGAAGTTTGGTCTTACCCCTGAGAAGTATAGGCAGAAGTTTAGAAATAGCCACAAACTTCCCACCCAGAACTGGGTAGATTTCCTGGATTATGCCCGCAAAGCATTGGAGGGTTGGGTGCGGGGCAGCGAGGTAACTGATTATGAAGGGCTGCATGATTTGTTTCTAAGAGAGCACCTCCTAGAGAAATGTTTTCCAGAGCTGCGCCAACTCCTGGTGGACCGCAAGCTGACCGACCCGAGGGAGCTTGCGGAGGAGGCGGACACCTGGGTCAGTACCAGGGTGTCCAACAAGGGATCCGGGGGGACCCCCAGAAGGCACAGGGTTTCCCCCAGAAGAGAGAGGGGGGAGATAAAAAGAAGGAGTTCTCCAAAGGCCCCCTAAACAGATTGCAAGGGAGAGGGTTTGGATCCCAGCCCCAATCTGGCTACCAGAAGCCTGCTTATCCTGACAAAGGTCAGCAGCCCAGAACTGTCCGGTGCTATGAGTGCAGGGAGGTTGGACACTACAAGGGGGATCCCCAGTGTCGTAAAAGGACCCCAGCCCCTTCTGGGGGTAAGAAGCCCGGGGTGGCTAGTGTAGCGCTGGGGGAGGAGCTGTCCCTAGATAAGGGGGGTGAGTGGGCGGGATTGACCCTAGTATCCCTGGGAGACATTGAGATCGTCCCACAGACCCAGGTACCCTCAAATACCGCCAAGTACAGGCAGAGGGTCCTTGTCAACGGGCAGGGGGTGGAGGCTCTGAGGGACACAGGTGCCAGCATGACGATGGTAAGGAGACAGCTGGTGTCCCCGGAGCAAGTGATTCCTGATGTATTCAACCCGGTTGTGATGGCTGACAACAGTGTGGGTCACTACCCCGTGGCCCAAGTTCCCTTTGAGTGGGGAGGGGTTTCAGGCCTTTTGAGAGTTGCAGTGAGCCCTGCCATGCCAGTCGACTGTCTGTTGGGGAATGATCTTGAGCATACTGCCTGGAAGGAGGTAGAGTTCAAAGCACACGCAGAGATGCTGGGATTACCAAAATGGACCTGTGCGATTACACGGTCCATGGCTGCCCGGCGAGGGAGTCAACCAGGGCTGGAGCCTGGGACAATGGCCCAGCCCACTGCTAACCAGGAAAACTCCTCGGAGAGCGCGCCCCGTGAGATGGATGGGGCATCCACTGAGGGCACACCGGAGTCCACGGAGGGTGACGTTGTTCCCGTGGGAGACTTGCCAACCCCTGCAGTGGCAGGTGGAAGGAGGGCCTACCCGGGAGGAATTCTGTCGGGCACAGAAGGAGTGCCCCACTCTTGAGGGCATGCGGCGACAGGCCAAAGCCCAAACAGCTGGAAATGTGTCTGGAAATTACCACATTTATTGGGAGGACGACCTCCTTTACAGTGAGCCCAAGGCTCCGGTGCATGGGTCATCGAGGGCCTTAGTGGTCCCCCAATGCTATCGGGCCTTTTTGCTGGAGTTAGCGCATGAGATTCCCTTGGCGGGACACTTGGGCCAAGACAAAACCTTTGCGCGTCTAGTCCCGCATTTCTATTGGCCCAGGATGAGGACTGCCTCTGATACTTTTTGCAGGACTTGCGTGACCTGTCAAGCTAGCGGGAAGACAGGGACCAAATTGAAGGTCCCCCTGGAACCACTACCGGTCGTTGGTACCCCCTTTGAACGGGTGGGCATAGACATTGTTGGACCTCTAGACCCGCCGACTGCTACTGGTCACCGGTTTATCCTGGTTCTAGTGGACCATGTCACCCGGTACCCGGAGGCTATCCCTCTGAGGACCATCACTGCACCTGCGGTGGCGCGGGCCCTGATGGGGATTTTTACCCGGGTGGGTTTCCTCAAGGTTGTGGTGTCGGACAGGGGCACCAACTTTATGTCCGCCTATATGCAGGCCATGTGGAAGGAGTGTGGGGTGACGTACCAGTTCTCCACCCCTTACCACCCCCAGACCAACGGGCTTGTTGAGAGGTTCAACAAGACCCTTAAAGGCATGATCAGGAGTCTGCCTGAGGGCCTGAGGAAGAAGTGGGACGTCCTCTTGCCCTGCCTGTTGTTTTCTTACTGAGAGGTGCCGCAGAAGGGGGTGGGCTTCAGCCCCTTCGAGCTGCTGTACGGGCACCCTGTCAGGGGACCTCTCAGCCTGGTGAAGGAAGGGTGGGAGAAGTCTCCTAGGAGGCTTCCCCACGATGTGGTGAGCTACATGTTGGCGTTCCGCAGCCAGATGGCTAAGCTGTGGAAGGAGGCATCTGACAACTTGGGGGCCAGCCAGGCGGTCATGAAAGAGTGGTATGACCGGAATGCCCATCCTGTGGAGTTGGATACTGGACAGAAGGTGTGGGTCATGGAGCCCGGAGAGCTTAGCGCCCTCCAGGACCGGTGGACTGGCCCGTACGAGATACTGGAAAAGAAGGGCCAGTCCACTTACATGGTGGATCTTAAGACCCCAAGGCAACCCCACCGGGTGTTGCATGTCAACCGCCTCAAGCCGCACCATGAGAGGTCTGAGCTTACCCTCTTGATGGTAACAGATGGGAGCGAGGAGGAGGAGAGTGAGCCTCTTCCGGACCTTCTGGCGTCCCAAGAGAAAGACGGATCGGTGGAGGGAGTGGTTCTCTCCCCGTCCTTGACCCTTGAACAACAGAGGGACTGCCGCCAGGTATTGGAGCAGTACTCTTCTTTGTTCTCCCTCACTCCTGGAATTACCCACCTGTGTACCCATGATGTG
Organism: Calotriton arnoldi; assembly: GCA_963921515.1. Taxonomy (NCBI): domain Eukaryota; kingdom Metazoa; phylum Chordata; class Amphibia; order Caudata; family Salamandridae; genus Calotriton; species Calotriton arnoldi. The sequence goes on along the minus strand of CAWUFW010001925.1, from coordinate 1,630,661 downwards.
GACACGGGGGACAGCCCTCCTGTTAAAACCAAGTCTTACAGGCTGTCGGATAAGGTGAAGGCCAGCATCCAGAGTGAGGTCGCTAAGATGCTGGAGTTGGGGGTGATCGAGCCTTCAAGTAGCCCCTGGGCGAGTCCGGTGGTGCTCGTACCCAAAGCGGCCCCACCAGGCACCACACCTGAACTCCGGTTCTGTGTGGACTACCGAGGACTTAACTCCGTGACCAAGACGGATGCTCATCGGACCCCTAGGGCGGATGAGCTCATTGACCGGCTGGGGGCCGCCCGATACTTAAGTACCTTTGACCTCACGTCAGGATACTGGCAGATCGCCCTGACAGACGGAGCCAAGGAGAAGTCTGCTTTCTCCGCCCCGGAGGGCCACTTCCAGTTTAGAGTGATGCCCTGTGGACTGAAGAACGCTTCTGCCACCTTTCAGCGGTTGGTAAACCAGGTGCTCTCTGGCCTCGAGACCTTCTCCGCTGCCTACCTGGATGACATAGCCGTCTTCAGCGGCAGCTGGGAGGACCATCTGGAGCACCCCTGCAGAGGGCCGGCCTGACCATCAAGGCCAGCAAATGCCAGATCGGACAGGGATCTGTGGTCTACCTGGGACACCTGGTGGGCGGGGGCAAGGTGCAGCCCCTCCAGGCCAAAATCGAGACCATCCTAGCCTGGGAGCCCCCCAAAACCCAGACGGAGGTCAGGGCTTTCTTGGGCCTCATTGGTTACTACCGCCGATTTGTCAAGGGCTATGGCACCATTGTGGCCCCCTTGACCGAACTAACCTCCAAGAAACAACCAAGGAAAGTGATTTGGACCGAAGCTTGCCAGAAAGCTTTTGATTCCCTCAAGCAAGCTGTGTGCACTGCTCCGGTGCTCAGGGCCCCGGACTTCTCTAAGGAGTTTATTGTTCAAACTGATGCCTCTGAACATGGCATTGGGGCGGTACTCTCGCAACTCAACGAGGAGGGCCTGGACCAACCCGTGGCCTTCATATCCAGGAGGCTACTCCCCCGGGAACAACGGTGGAGTACGATCGAAAGAGAAGCTTTTGCGGTGGTCTGGGCCTTGAAGAAGCTGAGGCCATACCTCTTTGGCTCTCACTTCCTGATTCAGACCGACCACCGGCCCCTTCGTTGGCTCATGCAAATGAGGGGCAAAAACCCTAAATTGTTGAAGTGGTCCATTTCCCTCCAGGGTATGGACTTCAGGGTGGAACACCGACCTGGAGTAGACCACGCCAACGCTGACGGTCTCTCTAGGTTTTTCCGCCTTAGTGACGAGAACTCCCTAGAGGTTAGGTAGCTCTCCCCACTTTCGGCTGGGGGGGACGCGTGTTAGACCTGTCAGCCCTAGGGTGGTCTTCCCCTACATTTTTTCCCTTTTTGCCTCGTATCTGACCGCCATTTTTGTTGGACATAGGACTCTGGGCACCTTACCGCTGCTAAACAGTGCTGAGGTGCAGGTGCTCTCTCCTAAAAACATGGTTGCCACCGGACCCTGCTACTGCGGTGAGGCCACTGTCCTGTCTGCGCACTAGTAGTTGGGATAAGGCTGGGACTTAATGCTACTGTAACCTTGACTGTCCCGCCTCTTGTCACCATAGACAGACACCACAGAGTCCCTAGATTCTTCCAGAACCTTCCAAACCCCCAACTTGCCGCCTTTTTGGAGGGTCACCTGACTAGGGGGTATAAAAGAAAAGGAGGGAACCCCATAGCTCAGTTACACTACTGGACCTGGGGACTCTCCGCTGGAGTGAAGGCTGCTGAGCTAGGGGGATTGCTACACTACTGAGGCTGACTGATCCCAGAAACTGCTGCCCCAAGTTAGCTGTGTTACCCTGCCTGCCTGCTGACCTTGCCCTGCGGGAAGGGAACCCGGGTCACCATCTCCAGTGTGTCTCCACAATAACTTCTTGTCCAAGTGACTAGCCCCCCTGCTTAGGGAGTTGAAAAGATTCTTAAGGACTACCACAACCTATTCTCCTGTAACCTGACCTGCCAAGCGCTGTGGGGGAAAGCGCTGTGAGCCTGGAATCCCTGCAGCCCCCGGGACCGGAATGCGCTGAGAAGCGCTGTGCAGGGGCTGAAGCGCTGTGGCAATGGGGCGCTGTGTGCCTATGATCGGCGCTGCTGAAGGAAGGCGCCGTGTTGCCAAGATCACCGCCCCAGCCCCTGAGGTGAGAGAGAGGGAGGGGCGCTGTGTGCCTATGATCGGCGCTGCTGAAGGAAGGCGCTGTGTTGCCCAAGATCACCGCCGCTGTCCGGGTGCTGGCTCTGGCCGGGAGATCCACTGAAAGCGCTGCTGTGCCCACGATCACCGCCGTAGCCCCGGGGGGGGGCCGGAGAGCGCCGCGCTGGGATTGGGCAAGAGTGCAGAAGTCGCCTAGCAACCGGGACCTTGGGGGAAGCCTGCCAGGATCTCCCCTTGCGACGTCAGGCGAGCGCTGCGCGGTGATTGGGCGTCAGCGCGAGGTGTCACCTAACGACGCTGGTTGCCAGGAAGAGACGAAGCACGCTCCCCCTCCCACACGCCGGAAGCCTGCAGCATCGGGGGTGGCCCTCGAGAGTCCGGGAGGCGGCCGGAGGAGGCCCCGGACTGAAGATTGCGCCGGAGCAGGTGGGAGAGTCCCCCCAGCTCCCCAGGTAACGCCCGACTAATAGCAACAGCTGCTGGGTTGCCTGGGCAGCCACAAGAACAGCGGAGACTGCCTCCCAGAACCGAGTCACAGGGGGGGAGGTAATCGGCAGATGGTGCCAACCGGGAGCCTATCTCCTTGAGAGACTAAACTGGTGGGTCGGGGAGATCTGGGGCCTACGCCCACTCAGAGACTCAGTCCTATCGACAGCGGGCATAGCCCCAGGTGCTCCTGGGGCCTGAATACCTGGTGAGGATAACCAGATGCGAGTGATACCTGTCTAGGAAATGGCCCCTGCTGAAATGTCTTCCCTGAAATTGTGTTGAACCTTTGCATAGGAACGGTTGCCTGTATTGAACTGATGATACAAGAATTGGGTGCCTTACATCCAGAGAGAAATGTACTGTTTTCAAACCTGACAAGAAGTTAGATAAAGATACTTGTTTTCCTACATAAAATTGGAGTAGTGTCCCCTTGATTGCGTGTGCTTTACTGTGTCAGTGTGGATGCGTGTTGCGCAACTACTTTACACATTGCCTCGTGCATGCCTAACTGCCTCGCGCCAAGCTACCTTGTCGGAATCGGTGGTCCCTACTTGGACTAGGGTGCAGGCTCTGGCCAACTGGAGACCCCGGTTCTAACAGAGGTTATGTGGCTCTCCTCCCCAAGCTTTAAAAGGCCCCGGGCATCCTGTAGTCTGGGGCCTTTATTTGTGTAAAAGGGGAGTGGGCAATACAGTCTCCCTCTCAGAGCCTTATCAGGCCGCAGGGACCCAATTCAGGGGCCAAATCCAATCAAAAACAGGAGGGAGCATGTGTCCCATCAAGCCTCCTTGGGCCCCGGGGATGAGTAGTTAAGAAAGGGTGGGGGGCATGCAGTCCCCCTCACTGAGTCTAAGTAGGCCCCATGGACCTCATCCCACAGGCGTACCTTTAAAAAAAATATATAGCGGCCATCATTTTATTAAGATATGGTGAGTAGGACCCCTCTTCTCAAAAACTATAGAACGGATTTACTAAAAAGGCCCCGGGCTTCCTGCCAAATTTGGTGTAATTCTGTTCTGTGTTTTGTGCCCCTCCCCCTTATTTCTCAGCCCCCACTTGACAGATCATTCTGAAACTTTCCATGCACAAACTAGGCAAATAAGACCACATTTTACAAATGTTTTATGAAGATTCATCAAATGCTGCTGAAGTTATTAGCAAAACCAAAATGCATTTCCTATGAATGCGCTGACCAAACAACAACTATCCACTGGGGTAGTTATAGTTAGGGCCACGTTTCCATAGGAAAAGCATTTTTTGGTTTGTTCATAACTCTGGCCGTGTTTGACAAATCTTCACAAAAAATCTTTCCAAAAGAAAAGACTCATCCACCTCAGCACCTTCCTGGAAAATTTTGGGGTGATCAATCAAGCGGGGACTTTGGAAAAGTGAGGATCCCAAAACGGATTTTTCTAATTCAACTTTCCCATAGGAAAATTGAACAGTGATACCACAAAAACGTCTGAACATTTGCTAGTAAGCTAGATCTTGTTCTGCAAAGTGTGCATTTTGTGATTTGGTGTACATTTCTTCAGCATTAAGGTAAAAAACTTTGTATGTTTCACATTGCGGAGGATCTGCGGAACCAACAGATCTTAAGAAAAGATCTAATTGGCTTCTACAATGTCAACAAAGATTTGAAGGCAGCCATTTTAGGAATCAGGCCTCAACCACTTAACCTGAAAATAAGGAAAAAAATATATATTGGGGGCAGGGTAGGAATACTTTGCTCCCTAGATCTGGTGTGGTGATCCCCAGAGGGACTCCACCAGGGGGCAAAAGCAATTAAAAAAAAATCATTTACTGCAAATTTGCGGTGGAGGCACTTTTAACAAAACCTGGATTGGGCCAGGGCCTGGTGGGAAAACAAGGTCAGTTTGTTAGGGTAAGGGGGTGTGTTCCACCCTCCTTGAGCCTTTAGGAGGCCCCAAGGACCCCATCCACCGGGGCCATTTTAAAATGAAGGTGAGGAGGACACACGGGCCCCTTACCTAAGCCCCAATGAGACCACAGGGACCATATCTCCTGGGGCTAAATTTTTACAGGGGAGGGGCTTGAGCTTAGATAGGTCCTAGTGACCCCATCCCCCATGGCCTGATATATTGCAGTGTCCTAGGGACACTATCCTCCAGGACTCTGCATACACTGAGCAGTAAAAAATGTTGCTCCTGCCTGGGCAGAAGCAACGTAATGGAGCCGACTCCCACCAGCACCCAGTATGGTACTGGCTGATAACAAATAGGGGTAGTGGGGGCACTGAGGATCCCCCCACAGCTCCCACAAAATCTGCCTGTGGGTGCCCCCTGGTGGGCACTGGGGCACCTACCAAAAATTAGAAAAATGGCTGGCCCCCACTAGGGGAGTAGGTAGAGTCCATGGGGCCCTGGGGCTCCCATACGGCACTCAACATGAAAAATGCTGTGGGGTGTCCCGGGTGGGCACCAGGCCACCACAGTTCGCTAAACTGTTGTTTAATGAAAAAAACATGTTGCCTGCTTCAGCGTTGCCCAGGGGGCCACTTGCAGGGAACCATCTGGGCTGAGGGGACCCTGGGGCTTCCATCATGGCACCCAGCAAGTAATACATTTGTAGGAATGCCAGAAGGGACCTGGCCATCCACAATGAACAAAAAAACAATAAAGGAATAATAATGAGCTGCAAGAGCTGGTCATTTGTTATTTACTGCTCCAAGCAAGGAGCCCTCCATAATGTCATGCAAGTGCTTTTTGCCAATTTTATTTTGCCTGGTGGTGCCCCTAGAAGGGGCAGGAGCACCACCAAGCATTTTCTAAATGTTGTGGGGGGCAGCAGGGAGTGCAGCAGCCCCCCAACAACATTAAAAAAGTAACTCACCTGTCATTGAATCCATGACACCAGGAGGGCTTACCATATTTTTTTAAAGCATTAAAAGCTGAAGATGTATGCTCTTCATCTGGAGTGCAGGGACCTCTAGTGGTTTGTTTTTATGGCTGCACATTATCGCCAGAAATGGAAAAAACGTAAACACATGTTAATGTTAAAAGGGTTTTATTGAAAATATATTATCAATATTATTAATCATTGCAATGGGCGAATTAATGAAATATAAATTTGATTATGGTTATTAGTGACTTTATGACAAAGTCAATAGGTATGCTGTTTATATGTTGATGTGCTGAACTCTTGATAAAGCCAATAGGCCATGCCACTATTAGTTTGTTTTTCTCAGCCTTTGACAAAGCCAATAGGTGCGACTTACTTAAAATGACACCTTTCACACTGTTATATGACATATATACAAACATGTTTCCAACCCCATGCCACACATGCAGCATGGGGTACCCACTGGTGGGTTGACTGTAGGATCTGGCCACAGGCCAGTCTCTGCGCCCACCCTATGCTGCACACAGTGCAGGGGTTTGGCCGCTCGTGGAGGTTGGGTGTAGGGCTTGGCTGCAGACAAAGCTCTGCACCAAACTCCAAGATGCACATGGAGATGTGCATCCTGTTTTATGGTAAACAAAATATAGAAGTTTACGGAATAAATATAGGTTAAAACGATAGTCATAGCTACGTGAAAATGTCAATTGAAACATACAATTTCAAACAAACAAAACCACAGAAATTCACCAGCTATGGTAATTCAAGCAACTATAACTGATTCTTTAAATAACAATATGTCACACCCTCACCATGCATTGCTATTTAACTCACATATTACATCACTCATGACATCTTCTATGACATCATTGATAACGTCACTGCAACATCACATCTGAAATGACATAATTGATAACAGTACTGTGCATGGAAGCGATGCAAGTTATAGTTATTTGAAAAAGCTATAGCTGGGGAATTTCAGTGGTTTTGTTAGTTTAAAACAGTGTTTTAACTGACATTTTCACATAATTATAATGTCCATTCAACCTTTGGTGTTTTCAGAGAATATATGTATATTGAGCTAGTTCTGCAAATAAAAGAACTGTATAACTTTTGCCTAGAGTGCAGACTCTTCTTTTTACTCAGGAACAGGGGCAATGTTGAGGCCTTAGTGGTGACTTCACTGTCTGCACCCCCAGAGATTTGGCACACTTCGGCAAAACCGCAACTGTGTTGGGTCATGACATATGAAGTCGGAGTGCCCCTGAAACCACTACCGAGGAAGGAAAGTGAACGGTGTCAGCTTGAGAGTCGGATGTTGAGACTCTCACAGAAGGGATTGCTTACCTGCATTGTGCCCTTTTCTAAAGACAGGAGGTATTTCGGAGCTGGGTGCCGCAAAGGGCAGCTGCCTAGTGGTGAGGTGAAAGTGTAAAGGTAACAGCGATTTGCAGAGACTGTATTTGACTTTAAACCAAGAGCTGCAACTAATTCAAAGGAAAGCCAGTTTGTTAAAGTAATACATTTTTGTGCACAGTGAGTTTTATTTTGCTCGTACCAGAATGAGAAAAGATTTATGACACAAGTCAATGATAAAATAAATGAAGATATTTTTACCATGTTGGTCTGATTGAACTCATGTGTAGCCCATATATTGAATGATTCTGGTGCTCTTTTCAGTTGAGAAAGGCTGATGAAATATCTGAAATGCATCCTGAGTAACGAGTGCCAGTTCTGCAAATAAAGGAATTGTATAACTTTTGCCTCAAGGGCTGACTATTCTCTTTTCAGGAACAGTGGCTATATATTATCTACTGGCGGTCGCCAGTAGATAGTTATAGTTACAACCTATTATCCATAGGAAATCCGCGACATTCTATTTGAAATAACTCTCTTGCCGGTTGACGTATCTTTGCGAAATTTTCAAACTTCGTGGGGCGCTCCGGTCCGCTCCTACCCTGAAAGTCTCGGGGTGATACGTCAAGCGGGGGCCGAGAAAAAGGGGGTCCCAAAACGCGTTTTCCCCATGCATTTTCCCATAGGAAACTTTAGACACGGCTACAGCCCGAACTGCTGAACGGAATTACACCAAATTTGGCAAAGAGGTAGTTCTTGGTTCAGAAAGAACCCTTTTGTTAAATGGTGTAAATCCATTCAGTAGTTGCTGAGAAAATGAAAAGTAAAAAGTTAGTGATATCTAGGGACGAGTAGGGTCCTCGCATCCTCCCGATCACGAGCTGCATGTTAATTGGCTGTCAGCTGGCTGTCAACATTCCGATTCAGGAAATGTTGGCAGTTATTTTGTCCCTCGGTAGAACCGAGGGACAGAAACAAGTGTGCAAAGCGCACAAAGGGGGCAGGGTAGAAACACCCTGACCCCCTAGGTTTGCTCAGGGGTCCCACAAGGACCCCTGGGCAAAAAAAAATACTTTTTTAAAAATCGGCAGGATGCGCTCAGGGTGCGCGAATCCTGCCGAAAGAAATCGAAGCGCGGTCTCCCGCGCTCGATAGTTAATTGGCCCTCGCGTGGCCCAAGTCCCGGGGGCATGGTGGGGGGATAATTTAATGTGTGGCCCCGGGGACCGCCACCCCCCGGGGCTTTTTTAAAAAAATGGTGCGGGAGGGCTCTGAGCCACCACCACCTCCCCGGGCTTTTTAAAATACATTATTAAACCTGTGTGGGGGCTCCAGCCCCCACACGCCCGGGACCACCACCTCCCCGGGGCACTAAACATTTTAATATGGGGGTCCGTTACTGACCCCAGAGCCCCGGGGACCACCACCTCCCCGGGCTGTGTACTGAATGGGAGGGGGCCGCGTGGCCCCTCTCCTGGAGCCCTTGATGGCCCTGGGGACCACCACCCCCAGGGCCGGCTCCTGCAGTGTCCCGGGTGCCTACCCCGGGACACTGTAGTTTGCTATGGCAGGACGGGAGCCTCGCGGCTCCCGTCCTGCCATAGCAAACTGCTTTGGATATTGGAAGAGAGAGCAGGAAACCTGCTCTCTCTTCCAATATCCAAAGCGATTGCTTTTCCACATGGGGAGCAGCATGTCAGCTGCTCCCCATGTGGAACAGCAATGCCGGCTCCCAAGGGACGTGGGAGCCGGCGGGACTGTGGGGATTGCGGACCCCCCACAGTCCCCAACGGAGAGGGCCAGCCCCGGGGATGGGGTCCCCGGGCAAGTAGGGCTCGGGAGGGGCCACGCGCCCCCTCCCCAAAAAAGAGGAAAAATTAAAAAAAAAAAAATGGAAAGGCCGGCCCCGGGAGATGGGGTCCCCGGGGCCTTAAAATGGCCAGAGGAGGGGGGCCACGCTGCCCCCTCAAAAATAAATATAGAGGCCATGCCCCGGGGATGGGGTCCCCGGGCCAATACAGGCCCAGGGAAGGGGGCCACGCGGCCCCTTCCCCGTTTTTTTTTTTAAAAGGTAACTTGAGGGAAAGGTGTAAGGCCCTGGGGGATGGGGTCCCCAGGGCCCAAAAAAGAGAAAAGGAAGGGGGCTACACAGCCCCCTTCAGGGGAGAAAAAAAAAACGATCGGGCCCGCAGGCCCCGCCCCCTTCCTTCACCACTCTGCAAACGCGCCCCTGGCGCGTTTGCAGAGGGGAACGATCCCCTTGAATACTGGGGGTCCCTGGGGCCAACTAGCCCACCAGGTACCTCCAGTATGCGCCAGGGGCTGCCTTGCAGAGAGGTGTACAGAGGCCACGCCCCTTTTACACCTCTCTGCAACGCAGCTCTGTGGCGCTTTTGGAGGCATATGGTGGGCTAGTTGGACTCCGGGGACCCTCAGGATTCAAGGGACTTAATCCCCCAACTTAAAACGCACCACGGGGCGCGTTTGCACAGTGGTGAAGGGAGGGGCGGGGCTTCAGGTGACATGTGTGCAAACAGGCCCCGTGGCGCGTTTTAAGATGGGGAATTAAATCCCTTCAATCCTGAGGGTCCCTGGGGCCAACTAGCCCAACAGGTACATCCAGAATGCGCCACAGAGCTGCGTTGCAGTGAGGTGTAAAAAGGGGTGTGGCCTCTCACACGTCTCTGCAACGCAGCCCCTGGCGCATATTGGAGGTTCCTGGTGGTCTAGTTGGCCCCTAGGGACCCTCAGGATTCAAGGGGACTTATTCCCCAACTTAAAACGCGCCACGGGGCGCGTTTGCAAAGATGTCACCTCAGGCCCCGCCCCCTCCCTTCACCATTGTGCAAATATTCCTCTAAAATCAGCCGAAATAGGAATTCCGATTTACTCACCTGTTATCAGGAGAGACCTCAGTGCTGCATCTTTCAGCACAGTACTGATCCTGAAAAGTAATTTTAACCGTACTTACCGGTAACTTGAATTTTCTTCATAGGCTAACATTGACTGGTTTCACTTGGAAATTCTTCTAAGTGTGGAGTTTTGGAACTTTAAAATATTCCTCTAAAATCAGCCGAAATAGGAATTCCGATTTACTCACCTGTTATCAGGAGAGACCTCAGTGCTGCATCTTTCAGCCCAGTACTGATCCTGAAAAGTAATTTTAACCGTACTTACCGGTAACTTGAATTTCCTTCATAGGCTAACATTGACTGGTTTCACTTGGAAATTCTTCTAAGTGTTGATTTTTGAAACATACAAATATTCCTCTAAAATCAGCCGAAATCCGAATTCTGATTTACTCACCTGTTATCAGGAGAGACCTCAGTGCTGCATCTTTCAGCCCAGTACTGGTCCTGAAAAGTAATTTTAACCGTACTTACCAGTAACTTGAATTTCCTTCCATAGGCTAACATTGACTGGTTTCACTTGGAAATTCTTCTAAGTGTGGAGTTTTGGAACTTTAAAATATTCCTCTAAAATCAGCCGAAATACGAATTCCGATTTACTCACCTGTTATCAGGAGAGACCTCAGTGCTGCATGTTTCAGCCCAGTACTGATCCTCAAAATTATTTTAACCGTACTTACCGGTAACTTGAATTTCCTTCATAGGCTAACATTGACTGGTTTTCAGCAAAAAAGTTTCAAAGTGTTGATTTTCACAAACTACAAATATTCCTTAAAAATCGACAGTATGACTTAAACGCATTCTTTCAACTGTTTACAGGAGATGCACCAGTGCTGGATCCAGGATCCAACACTGAGTAAGAAAAAGTAACGATAACAGTTTTTACCTGCTAAGTGAATTTCCTTCCATAGGATAACATTGGTGATTCTATGAGAAAAAGTTTCAAAGTGTCAACTTTTAAAATACAATAATATTCCTTAAAAATCACGACTGTAACCAAAACGCTTTTACTCAACTGTTTACAGGAGATGTACCAGGACTGAATCTAGGATCCAGTCCTGTGGTTACAAAAGTAATCCATAAAGTAACTAATTGCATTTAACTAGAAATTCACATTGAGCTGAATGTTGCATTGTGTTTGAAAATGTGTTGCCCATTGCAACAACTGTAACTACTGTACTTAAAAGTCTATTGCCTATCTGCAAAGTATTTAAACTAAAGTAATTCATTCTGATAAAGTATTTTTGTAATGTAATGTATAATGTAATTACAATGTAATTTAAAAAATAAAATATGTAAAAAAAATTGTTTCTAAAAATGTAGTAAATCAGTATGAAAAAAATTAATATAACAATTAATACATTTAAAAATTGTCATTTACAAAACCTTTGAAATTCACTGAAAAAACCGTAGGTTTCAGGCACGTTATAGTTAGAAATTAGCATTTAAAAAACCTTTGAAATTCACTGAAAAAACCATAGGTTTCAGACACGTTATAGTTACAAATTAGCATTTAAAAACCTTTGAAATTCACTGAAAAAACCATAGGTTTCAGACACGTTATAGTTACAAATTAGCATTTAAAAACCTTTGAAATTCACTGAAAAAACCATAGGTTTTAGGGACAGTTATAGTTACTTGGACATTGCACTCGTACAAAACCCGTGAAATTCCCCCGTTATAGTTAGTTCAGCTAACTATAACTCGCGCCCCGCAATGCACTGCTGATGACGTCACATATTACATCACTCATGACATGGTCAGTGACATCACTGATGACATCACTGATGACATCTCAAATGACATCACTGATGACATCATCCACGTGATAATCTGATGCACCTCCTCACACCCTAATATAACCTTTGATACACCCACTCTAAATTACAGACTGCCATTCGCAAAACCATAGACACTCCAACACCAATAACTACATACCCACTCACTGATTCTTAGGTCTACACACACACATCCACTCACTAACCCGTACAGTCACTCATACTTACGGTCACTCAGTACAGGACTATCATATGCACTCTTACTCCTATATAGACACTCAAACAACGCCACTCATCCATAGAGATACTCACACACCTAGTCAGTCATGCAAATAATTAAACACACTACCATTTACTCACCTATACAGTTATACACACACCAGCTCACTTACTCATACAAATACTAGCACATTCTTACACTCTTATACAATCACTGATACAAGCACACACTCATCCATACAGCCACTATCACAATCAGTCACTCTGCTTATAGCTATTTATATACTCCAACACACATATATACTGCCTTTCACATATGTAGTTACTCACACATGTACCACTGGGACATACATTCACTCACTAACACACTCTTACACACACTTACCCACCCATAAAGTCTATCACAGTTGCACTCTTGAAACCATCCACCCAGTGAATCACCCACTCACACATCTATGCACAGAGTCGCACACACCCCTCCCACACAAACACTCAGGCACCCATACAGATACTCAGACAAGCATTCAATAACTCATATAGACACTCATGTAGCTATTCACAAACACATGCAGCCACTTACACAGCAACAGACAGACGGATACAGACATTCACCCAGTTTAGTCACTAACCCATGCATTCAGTAAGATACGTTAAATCACTCACTTATAGAGTCAGTCACGCACCTACTAAATCATCCATACAGACACTTACACACCCACTCATTCTTCAATACGTCTCTTTCCTATATATATTAAAAATATTTAAACTTTACAGAAACACACAGTCACTGGATGATGTCATCAGTGATGTCATTTGAGATGTCATCAGTGATGTCATCAGTGATGTCACTGACCATGTCATGAGTGATGTAATATGTGACGTCATCAGCAGTGCATTGCGGGGCGCGAGTTATAGTTAGCTGGACTAACTATAACGGGGAATTTCACGGGTTTTGTACGAGTGCAATGTCCAACTAACTATAACTGTCCCTAAAACCTATGGTTTTTTCAGTGAATTTCAAAGGTTTTTTAAATGCTAATTTGTAACTATAACGTCCCTGAAACCTATGGTTTTTTCAGTGAATATATATATATATATATACATATATTCGCTCACAATCCTCCCAGACTGAAGGATTAAAGGGTCGCACACTCGTAGATTATGCAGTTTCTTGCTTTTATTTCCTCATTCGCAACACACGGGAAAAGGCGACAGACCAACGCGTTTCGGAATTACAAATTCCTTGTTCACGAATTTGTATTTCCGAAACGCGACCCTTTTATCCTTCAGTCTGGGAGGATTGTGAGCGAATATTGAAGCGGCGAGGTTCCCCCGCAGGCTACCGCACCCATAATGAGCGCTGCAAATAACCCGACAAAGATGAACCAGCTGTGTGGAATATATATATATATATAACCAAACGTTACAAGGACGTTATAGTTAGCAAATAGAATTAAAAAAAACCTTAGAAATTCACTGGAAAAAACAATTGTTACAGGGATGTTATAGTTAGGGTCAGATTTAACTTGTATAAAACCCGAGAAATTTGGCAGTTATAGTTAGCTATAACTTACGCCCCCGCAATGCACTGCTTATGACCTCACATATTACATCACTCATGACATATTCAGTGACATCACTGATGACAGCTCGGGGAGGTGGTGGTCTCCGGGGCTGCCGGGGCCATGGGCCCCCATATGTAATTAAATATAGAGTTGCCCCGGGTAGGTGGCAGTCCCCAGGGCCGCGTGGTTGGCCCAGAGCCCCCCAACAATTTTATTTTAATATAGCCCCAGAGAGGTGGCGGTCCCCAGGGCTGCGGGTAAGGCTGAGTGGCCCCCAGTATTTGTGTGAGTTAGACCTGGGGAGGTGGCGGTCCCTGGGGCTGCGTGGGGCGCTATAGCCCTGGGGAGGTGGCAGTCCCCGGGGCTGCAAGGAGAGGGGGTCTCATGCCCCCGGCATTGTATGACTTAGCACCAGGGAGGAAGCGGTCCCTGGGGCTGTATTGGGGGGCTAGAGCTCCCCACGCATTATTTTTTAATATAGCTCTGGGGAGGTGGCCATCCCCGGGGCTGCAGGGGACCCACTCGGGCCACCATCATTACTTTTTATTGTCTCTGGGAACTGGCCCACCAAGGGGGCTAAATTAAATGAAGCGCAAAGCCCGTGCTTCATTTTTTTTTTCATTTTTGGCAGGAGTTACGAATCCAATGTGACTCCCATTGAATTTTTTTATTTTTTTAAAGAAAATGTTTTTTTGGCCCACAGGCCCCTTCCTCTCCAGAGGCCAAGGGGGTCAAGGTATTTCTACACTGCCCCCTTTTCTTTTTTTTAAATCTTTTTTCTTGTGACTCGGTTCAATTGAGTCACAAGATGGCTGCCAACACTTCCTGGTTTGAAGTGTTGGCAGCCAATCAGATCTCAGGCACGAGATCAGGAGGGGTCGCGTATCCACTGTGGCCACAGTTGTATATCTGATAAATCTTTACATTTCTCAGCAACTACTGAATGGATTTACACCCTTTAACAAAAGGAGTGCTTTCTGGACAAAGAGCTACCTTTTTGCCAAATTTGGTGTAATTCCGATCAGCAGTCCGGGCTGTAGCCGTCCCTAAAATTTCCTTTGGAAATTAACATGGAGAAAAAGTGTTTTGGGACCCCCCCTTTTTCTTGTCCACGACGTGATGGATCACCCCAAAACTTTCAAGACAGCAGCTGAACTGACTGGTGAATTAGTTTTGAACATTTCACTAGGATTCGTCAAACGACGCCAAAGATATACGCAACTGAAAAACTTCAGGTCCTTACTATAACTACCTACTGGCAACTGAGGTAATATATATATATATATATATATATATATTATCTACTGGCGGTCGCCAGTAGATAGTTATAGTTAGAACCTATTTTCCATAGGAAATCCGCGACATTCTATTTGAAATAACTCTCTTGCCGGTTGACGTATCTTCGCAAAATTTTCAAACTTTGTGGAGCGCTCCGGTCCGCTCCTACCCTGAAAGTCTCGGGGTGATTCGTCAAGCGGGGCCGAGAAAAAGGGGGTCCCAAAACGCATTTTCCCCATTCATTTTTCCATAGGAAACTTTAGACACGGCTACAGCCTGAACTGCTGAACGGAATTACACCAAATTTGGCAAAGAGGTAGTTCTTGGTTCAGAAAGAACCCTTTTGTTAAATGGTGTAAATCCGTTCAGTAGTTGCTGAGAAAATCAAAAGTAAAAGTACATATATATCTATGGGCACGGAGGATCCGCGCACCCTCCCGATCACGAGCTGTCTGCTAATTGGCTGTCAACACTCCAAATCAGGAAGTGTTGGTAGCCATTTTGTCCCTCGGTAGAACTGAGGGACAGAAACAAGTGCGCAAAGCGCAAAAAGGGGGCAGGGTAGAAACACCCTGACCCCCTAGGTCTGCTCAGGGGGTCCCACAAGGACCCCCTGGGCAACATTTTTTTTTTTTTTTAAATCGGCAGGATGCGCTCAGGGTGCGCGGATCCTGCCGGAAAAAATCGGCGCGGTCTCCCGCGCTTTGATGCAAATTTGCCCCCGGGTGGCCCAAGTCCCGGGGGCATGAGGGGGGTGTATAAATTGTTTATATGGGGGGCCTCTAAGGCCCCCAAGCCCCGGGGACCGCCACCCCTGGGGCTTAATTAAAAAATGGTGCGGGAGGGCTCTCCTGCTCCTCCCGCAGCCCCGGGGACCGCCACCCCCGGGGCTTCTTTTTAAATTTAAAATAATGTGTGGGGGCTCCAGCCCCCACATGCCCCGGGGACCACCACCTCCCCGGGGCACATAGAAAATAAATGTGGGGGTCCGTTACGGACTCCCGAGCCCCGGGGACCACCACCTCCCCGGGCTGTGCAATTCAAGGGAGGGGGCCGCGCGGCCCCCCTCCTGGAGTCCTTGATGGCCCTGGGGACCACCACCCCCCAGGGTCGGCTCCTGCAGTGTCCCGGGTGCCTATCCCCGGGACACTGCTGTTTGCAATGGCAGGACGGGAGCCTCGCGGCCCCGTCCTGTCATAGAAACTGCTTTGGATATTGGAGCGAGAGCAGGGAAACCTGCTCTCGCTTCCAATATCCAAGCAAATTGCTTTTCCACATGGGGAGCAGCATGTTAGCTGCCCCCATGTGGAAAGCAATGCGCGGCTCGCGCAGGAGGCGGGGAGCCGGCTGGGACTGTGGGGGGATTGGGGACCCCCACAGTCCCCAACCAGAGGCCAGGCCCCGGGGATGGGGTCCCCGGGGCCATAGTGGTCAGGGAGGGGGCCACACAGCCCCCTCCCCAAATTAGTAAAAAAAAAAAAAAAGTGTAAGGCCGGCCCCGGGGATGGGGTCCCCGGGGCCTTAAATGGCCTGAGGAGGGGGCCACGCAGCCCCCTCCAAATAAAAAAATTGAGGGCATGCCCCGGGGGATGGGGTCCCCGGGGCCAATACAGGCCCAGGGAAGGGGGCCACGCAGCCCTCTTCCCGCTTTTTTTTTTTCATTTAAAAAAAAAAAATGCTCAGGCCCCGGGGGATGGGGTCCCCGGGGCCAAAAGTGGGCAAGGGAAGGGGGGCCACGCAGCCCCCCTCCCTTTAAAAAAAAAAAAAAAAAACGACCGGCATCGTGCCGGAGGCCCCGCCCCCCTCCCTGCAGTACTCTGCAAACGCGCCCCCTGGCGCGTTTTAAGAAGGGGAAGTAATTCCCTTGAATACTGGGGTCCTTGGGGCCAACTAGCCCACCAGGAACCTCCAGTATGCGCTAGGGTTGCGTTGCAGAGAGGTGTACAGAGGCCACGCCCTTTTTACACCTCTCTGCAACGCAGCTCTGTGGCGCTTTTTAGAAGTATATGGTGGGCTAGTTGGACTCCAGGGACCCTCAGGATTCAAGAGGACTTAATCCCCCAACTTAAAACGCGCCACGGGGCGCGTTTGCACAGTGGTGAAGGGAGGGGGCGGGGCTTCAGGTGACATGTGTGCAAACAGGCCCCGTGGCGCGTTTTAAGATGGGGAATTAAATCCCCTTCAATCCTGAGGGTCTCTGAGGCCAACTAGCCCAACAGGTACATCCAGAAACGCCACAGAGCTGCGTTGCAGAGAGGTGTAAAAGGGGTGTGGCCTCTCTACACGTCTCTGCAACGCAGCCCCCTGGCGCATACTGGAGGTTCCTGGTGGGCTAGTTGGCCACTAGGGACCCTCATGATTCAAGGGGACTTAATCCCCCAACTTAAAACGCGCCACGGGGCGCGTTTGCACAGATGTCACCTCAGGCCCCGCCCCCTCCCTTCACCATTGTGCAAATATTCCTCTAAAATCTGCCTAACTACGAATTCCGATTTACTCACCTGTTATCAGGAGAGACCTCAGTGCGACATCTTTCAGCCCAGTACTGATCCTGAAAAGTAATTTTAACCGTACTTACCAGTAACTTGAATTTCCTTCCATAGGATATCATTGCCTGCTTTTTGCTGAAAAAGTTTCTAAGTGTTGATTTTTTAAACATACAAATATTCCTCTAAAATCAGCCGAAATACGAATTCCGATTTACTCACCTATTATAAGGAGAGACCTCAGTGCTGTATCTTTCAGCCCAGTACTGGTCCTGAAAAGTAATTTTAACCGTACTTACCAGTAACTTGAATTTCCTTCCATAGGCTAACATTGACTGGTTTCACTTGGAAATTCTTCTAAGTGTGGAGTTTTGGAACTTTAAAATATTCCTCTAAAATCAGCCGAAATACCAATTCCGATTTACTCACCTGTTATCAGGAGAGACCTCAGTGCTGCATCTTTCAGCCCAGTACTGATCCTGAAAAGTAATTTTAACCGTACTTACCAGTAACTTGAATTTCCTTCCATAGGATATCATTGCCTGCTTTTTGCTGAAAAAGTTTCTAAGTGTTGATTTTTTAAACATACAAATATTCCTCTAAAATCAGCCGAAATACGAATTCCGATTTACTCACCTGTTATAAGGAGAGACCTCAGTGCTGTATCTTTCAGCCCAGTACTGGTCCTGAAAAGTAATTTTAACCGTACTTACCAGTAACTTGAATTTCCTTCCATAGGCTAACATTGACTGGTTTCACTTGGAAATTCTTCTAAGTGTGGAGTTTTGGAACTTTAAAATATTCCTCTAAAATCAGCCGAAATACCAATTCCGATTTACTCACCTGTTATCAGGAGAGACCTCAGTGCTGCATCTTTCAGCCCAGTACTGATCCTCAAAAGTAATTTTAACCGTACTTACCAGTAACTTGAATTTCCTTCCATAGGATATCATTGCCTGCTTTTTGCTGAAAAAGTTTCTAAGTGTTGATTTTTGAAACATACAAATATTCCTCTAAAATCAGCCGAAATCCGAATTCTGATTTACTCACCTGTTATCAGGAGAGACCTCAGTGCTGCATCTTTCAGCCCAGTACTGGTCCTGAAAAGTAATTTTAACCGTACTTACCGGTAACTTGAATTTCCTTCATAGGCTAACATTGACTGGTTTCACTTGGAAATTCTACTAGTGTGGAGTTTTGGAATTTTATAATATTCCTCTAAAATCAACCAAAGTACGAATTCCAATTTACTCACCTGTTATCAGGAGAGAACCCAGTGCTGCATCTTTTAGCCCAGCACTGACCCTGAAAAGTAATTTTAACCGTACTTACCAGTAACTTATATTTTCTTCCATAGGAATCCATTGTCTGGTTTTCAGCAGAAAAGTTTCAAAGTGTCGATTTTCACAAACTACAAATATTCCTTAAAAATCGCCTGCATGACTTAAACGCATTCTTTCAACTGTTTACAGGAGATGCACCAGTGCTGGATCCAGGATCCAACACTGAGTAAGAAAAAGTAACGATAACAGTTTTTACCTGCTAAGTGAATTTCCTTCCATAGGATAACATTGGTGATTCTATGAGAAAAAGTTTCTAAGTGTCAACTTTTAAAATACAATAATATTCCTTAAAAATCACGACTGTAACCAAAACGCTTTTACTCAACTGTTTACAGGAGATGTCCCAGGACTGAATCTAGGATCCAGTTCTGTGGTTAGAAAAGTAATCCATAAAGTAACTAATTGCATTTAACTAGAAATTCACATTGAGCTGAATGTTGCATTGCGTTTGAAAATGTGTTGCCCATTGCAACAACTGTAACTACTGTACTTAAAAGTCTATTGCCTATGTGCAAAGTATTTAAACTAAAGTAATTCATTCTCAGAAAGTATTTTTTGTAATGTAATGTATAATGTAATTACAATGTAATTTAAAAAATAAAATATGTAAAAAAAAATGTTTCTAAAAATGTAGTAAATCAGTATGAAAAAAATGTATATAACAATTAATACATTTAAAAATTGTCATTTACAAAACCTTTGAAATTCACTGAAAAAACCATAGGTTTCAGACATGTTATAGTTAGGAATTAGCATTTAAAAACCTTTGAAATTCACTGAAAAAACCATAGGTTTCAGATCTGTTATAGTTAGAAATTAGCATTTAAAAACCTTTGAAATTCACTGAAAAAACCATAGGTTTTAGGGACAGTTATAGTTACTTGGACATTGCACTCGTACAAAACCCGTGAAATTCCCCCGTTATAGTTAGTTCAGCTAACTATAACTCGCGCCCCGCAATGCACTGCTGATGACGTCACATATTACATCACTCATGACATGGTCAGTGACATCACTGATGACATCACTGATGACATCTCAAATGACATCACAGATGACATCATCCACGTGATAATCTGATGCACCTCCTCACACCCTAATATAACCTTTGATACACCCACTCTAAATTACAGACTGCCATTCGCAAAACCATAGACACTCCAACACCAATAACTACATAGCCACTCACTGATTCCTAGGTCTACGCACACATCCACTCACTCACCCGTACAGTCACTCATACTTACGGTCACTCAGTACAGGACTATCATATGCACTCATACTCCTATATAGACACTCAAACACCGCCACTCATCCATAGAGGTACTCACACACCTAGTCAGTCATGCAAATAATTAAACACACTGCCATTTACTCACCTATACAGTTATACACACACCAGCTCACTTACTCATACAAATACTAGCACATTCTTACGCTCTTATACAATCACTGATACAAGCACACACTCATCCATACAGCCACTATCACAATCACTCACTCTCGCTTATAGCTATTTATATACTCCAACACACATATATACTGCCTTTCACATATGTAGTTACTCACACATGTACCACTGGGACATACATTCACTCACTAACACACTCTTACACACACTTACCCACCCATACAGTCTATCACAGATACACTCTTGAAACCATCCACCCAGTGAATCACCCACTCACACATCTATGCACAGAGTCGCACACACCCCTCCCACACAAACACTCAGGCACCCATACAGATACTCAGACAACCATTCAATAACTCATATAGACACTCATGTAGCTATTCACAAACACATGCAGCCACTTACACAGCAACAGACAGACGGATACAGACATTCACCCAGTTTAGTCACTAACCCATGCATTCAGTAAGATACGTTAAATCACTCACTTATAGAGTCAGTCACGCACCTACTAAATCATCCATACAGACACTTACACACCCACTCATTCTTCAATACGTCTTTTCCTATATATATATTAAAAATATTTAAACTTTACAGAAACACACAGTCACTGGATGATGTCATCAGTGATGTCATTTGAGATGTCATCAGTGATGTCATCAGTGATGTCACTGACCATGTCATGAGTGATGTAATATGTGACGTCATCAGCAGTGCATTGCGGGGGCGCGAGTTATAGTTAGCTGAACTAACTATGACGGGGGAATTTCACGGGTTTTGTACGAGTGCAATGTCCAAGTAACTATAACTGTCCCTAAAACCTATGGTTTTTTCAGTGAATTTCAAAGGTTTTTTAAATGCTAATTTCTAACTATAACATATCTGAAACCTATGGTTTTTTCAGTGAATATATATATATATATATAATATATATATATATATATATATATATATATATATATATATATATCCATCAACATAAGTGCGCCCAATGGAAGATCCGCCAGGTAAGTTCGTATTGCACATATTTTAATGAATGCAGCAGACAGATTTGGCGGGAAACCGGCATTCATTCTCCCTCCGCCAGACGCGTTTCGGGTTTCCCCTTCTACATTGGCGTTCATGCGAGCAAAATCAGGGCAAAAAAGTGCTTCTAGCTATATCCCTGAACCTCCCCCAGTGGGCGTGGCCACTCCTGTGGCCTTCTGGTTCACGTAGTTGCACTCAAAGTATTGCTTCAGTGAGCTTGCCTAGAGTTCGCACATTCAAAAACTTTAAAAAAAAACAGTGGGTAAAAGCACAGTCCCGCTACAAATGCGCTGCCAATTTACGCATCTCATCAGGCATTATCTCCTGTCAAACTGATGACCCCTTTTAGAATCACCACGGGCCCGCTCCTGCAGTGTGTCTCTTCCGCGGCTATATATATATTTACTGAAAAAACCACAGGTTTCAGGGACATTATAGTTAGAAATTAGCATTTAAAAAACCTCAGATATTCACTGAAAAAAACACAAGTTTCAGGGACGTTATAGGTAGTCTGACATTTTACTCGTACAAAAACCAGAGAAATTCAGCTGTTATAGTTACCTGAGCTAACTATAACTCACACCCCCGCAATGCACTGCTGATGACGTCACATATTACATCACTCATGACATGGTCAGTGACATCACTGATGACATCACTGATGACATCTCAAATGACATCACTGATGACATCATCCCCTGACCTTCCACTTTATAGCCACAAACCTTGTTGCTATATGTGCAGGCTTTGCATCTGAGACAAGGGAAGAACCCCACAATTGGATCCCTCTTTTCTGAGTTTATTTTATAGAGACTACGTACTAGATGGTCTTTTATGGATGAGCTTCTTCTATATGTAATCTTAGGACTAGATGTAATAGCCTCTCTTAACACATTATCAGTTCTTAGGATGTGCAGTTTTTTTTTTAAAGATCTGTGCAACTTTATGGGAATTTGCGCTAAAATCAGTGATCATTCTAATAGTCCCTTCCTCTGTATTCCTTTTAGATATCACTTGATCCTTAGTGGCGAGCAGTTCAGGTAAATAATAAACATATCGGACAGAACATTAAACAAAGAGGAGACACAAGTACTGAAACTAGGTCTAACATTTTACTCCACTTCAGATTTTAATTACAAACAAACTCGAATTGATTTGTTTAAATATGTTAGGAAACTTATTTTGAAGAAAATACAACTTCTTCATCCTAGTAATAAATCCGGGTGTGGGAGCAAGGATATTAGAGCGACAGATT
The DNA here is from genome assembly GCA_963921515.1 of Calotriton arnoldi. Classification (NCBI taxonomy): domain Eukaryota; kingdom Metazoa; phylum Chordata; class Amphibia; order Caudata; family Salamandridae; genus Calotriton; species Calotriton arnoldi. Next base: position 1,608,480 of record CAWUFW010001925.1, on the reverse strand, counting down.
TCTTGACAGGCAACGACCTGGATCCATTATTGGCACTGCAGGCCCTAGAAGACATCCAGGCAAGTAAATTGAGGGAGACAGGGGAAGACACTACTGCCTGCTTAACAAGAGCAGGCATTTCCCAACAAAGTGGCAAGAGTGACTTTAAGAGGAAATTTAAGTTTATCCCTCAGACTACTCATGACGCTATTGATGTCTTCCATGAAGCTATTTTACAAGATTTGAAAATATTACATACTGAAAAAGAAGTTCAGGGGAAATTTATCATCACAGCAAAACAATGGAAGGCAATACGAGACCTTAAAAGAGACTATTCCCTGGTGATCTAACCCATTGTCTTATTTAAGAAAGAACAATATTACAATGAGGCTTTGAGACAACTCAAAGATGACCAGTGTTATTTACTGATTAAGAAATGTATGTATAACAAATGTGCCAACAATTTTTACCAACTGCTACTAAGTTGGAGGGATAAGGGCATGTTAAATGAAGATGAATATCTATTCTTGCACTGTGAACATCCAGTCCTTCCCACTTTTTATCACCTTCCCAAAATACTCAAAAGCTTGATTAATCCCCCAGGACGACCTGTAGTGGCATCTCAAAATAGTTTCTGCAGAACACATCTGTCTATATAGATTCATTCCTATCCCCCTGGTAAAAGATTTGAGTTCTTATGTCAAGGACACACAGGGTTTTCTCAGACCGCCAGTAGGTAGTTATAGTTAGTACGTTGTTTCCATAGGAAGAACATTTTTTCATTTGCCAATAACTTTGGCGCTGTTTGCTGAATCTTTGCAAAATTTTCAAAACTAGTTTGACACTCACTTCAGCTGATGTCTTGAACATTTCAGGGTGATCTGTCAAGTGAGGGCTGAGAAAAAGGGGGGTACCAAAACGCATTTTATCCATGTTAATTTCTATAGGAAAATTTAGACACAGCTACAGCCCGATCTGCTGAACGGAATTTGGCAGAAAGTTAGCCCTTGGTCAAGAAAGCACTCTTTTTGTTAAATGGTGTAAATCCGTTCAGTAGTTCCCGAGAAATTTAAAGATCTCTCAGATATACAACTGAGGTAAGGTTGATTTGCGACCCCTCCTGATCTCGTGCCTGAGATCTGATTGGCTGCCAACACTTCAAACCAGGAAGTGTTGGCAGCCATCTTGTGACTCAGTTAAACCAAGTCACAAGAAAAAAGATTCAACAATAAAGAAAAGGGGACAGGGTAGAGATCCTCTGACCCACTAGGCCTCTTGGGTCGGTCCCAGAGGGACCCCCAAGGGCCAAAAAAGCATTCCCCCAAATTTTTTCAGAAGTCACGTTGGATTCGCGACTCCTGCCGAAAATAAAAATAAAAACAAGCTTCATTTAATTTAGGCTCCCGGGTGGGCCAGGTCCCAGGGGCATTATTAAAATAGAGGAGGGAGGCTCACAGGGCCCCCCTCCTCAGGCTGATGGTCTGACCATTGTGTGATCAATTTTCAGATCATTAGCACTCAGGTAGTCTTCATCCCTATTGAATCCACCCTTAATCTTAGGAGACAATGGCACAAAATTCACTCAAGAGACGGTCATGAAAGAATTTATGGCCCCTATACTAGGAGAGTTGGGTGACATTAACATAAGGTTAAATGAACTTCATGGGGCTTTAAAAGCAACTATGGATACTTCTGACCCTTAAAAAAAAAAACACTCAAACACCCGAAGACGGCATGCTGCCTGGTATTCACAAGAGCTGCGCAAGGAGAAGGAAAATTGTAAAAAACTAGAGAAATCTTGGCAACAATTGCACAATTTGAAGAAGAAGGAAATCTATAAAAATGCATTGGCGCTTTACCATGAGAATATAAAAAAGCTTGCAAAGCTTACATCGACTTCCAACTTAGTCAGGCAGGTAATTCTACCAAAGAATTATATAAAGTCTATAAATCTTTTACTAACCCCACTGCCTGTACTAATAATACTCCTCCTTCCCAAACATTATGTGATGATATTGCCAACTATTTTGAAGAAAAATTTATAAAATATATGACATACTAGTCACTGACACCTCAGAAGATATATTTTTACACACTCCATCTCCCATGGAGAATGCCGCTCGATTAGAAAGGTTTTCTCCCCTCCAAGTGAGGTGAAAAGTATGCTAAAAGCAGCTAAATCTGGTTCTCCCCTTGATATTATGCCAGCTAAGCTCTTTGCTTTGCTGGCTACGCAAATAGCCCCCTCCATCTCTGCAATACTAAACAGATCTTTGAATGAAGGCCAACTTCCACGTGAATGGAAGGCTGCACAGGTTCTTCCGATCTGCAAGAAGGCGAATCTTCCGTCATCTGACTTGTCTAATTATCGACCATTCTCTCTTCTCCTGCTTATGAGTAATCATTTAGAAGGCTATATTAATGTAAAGCTTATGGAACACATAGAGTTGCACAATTGCCTGGACCCATCACAGTCCGGTTTTAGACCTATGCACAGCACTGAATCAACTCTCATAACTGTTAGAGACTACATCAGACACTCCCTTGACAATAATCAAGCGGTGTTACTGATGTTGTTAGATCTGTCGGCAGCCTTAGATACGGTGTCACATCACAAATTACTCAAAAGACTGAAGGAGATAGGGATCTCTGGACTTGCTCTAAAATGGTTTTCGAGTTTTTTTAAATCAGCGCACACAAACCATTAACCTGGGTCCCCTTCGCTCTCGTACCATTGAGCTCACGAAGGGTGTACCACATGGTTCCTCTCTTAACCCTACTCTGTTCAATGTTTATGTGGCTCCTCTCGCAAAGATTATTAGAGATTTTGGGTTTACCCCCTTCTCATACGCAGATGATACCCAACTTCTTTTATCATTTGACAATAGCACTGACTCTACCAAATCCCTCTCTGCAGAAGGCATTCTAGTGATTTCTGGTTGGATGACCGAAAAATCTCTTCAGCTAAACCACCACAAAACAGAGCTTATGTTTTTTGACAATGCTCAAACATTGTGGTCTTCGGAATGGTGGCCACCGGAGTTAGGCATAGCCCCGGTCCCCAAGTCAATGGCTAAAAACTTGGGTGTCCGTTTGGACCATTCTCTCACTATGAAAGATCAGGGAGTAGCTACGACTGGCACTTGTTTTCATATGTTGAGTCTCTTACGTAGAGCGTTCCATCTCCTCCCTTTATCTGTACGAAAAACTCTAATATAGGCTCTGGTGATTAGTCGTTTAGACTACTACAATGCGCTTTTAGCAGCCACATATGAATCTGTACTGAATAAACTTCAGGTGGTTCAAAATACAGCGGCCCATCTAGTTCTCAATATGTCATTCAGAACAGCCTATCTTCTGCTTGTGCAACGACTTCACTTGCTTCCTATACATCAGAGAATCAAGTTTAAAATCTGTTGTATTGTACACCAAGCACTAAATAGCAAGGGTCCTCGCTATCTTACTGAAAAACTCATCCGCTATCAGCCGAGTAGATCTCTATGCTCAGGGGAAAAATCCCTTCTGGTTACCCCCATTTAAGGAAGTCCCCATGCTGGGGGTAAAGCTTTCTTCTACCTTGCTCCACAATATTTGAATCTCCAGCCTCTGCATATTCAAAAGTGTTCTGACCGCCTCCGTTTATTAAAACAGAACTTTTTTGCAATTGATTCTTCTGGTCCAGTGTCCATGCTCCAATAACCTGGAGATACCCCTTAGGGGGTGATTCCGGTGCTTTACAAATTCCATCATTCATTCATTAAGATGTTGAAGCACAGTTGAAATAAACCTATTTTACATGTCCTTTCATATCCTTTCAGGTCAAGCAAAGGAGAAGGGACCAACATCATTGGGGACATAGCTGGTCACAGTGGTTCCGGATGTGACAGCACAAACACAGAGGGACCCAGTGACCAGGAGTGTGTTGGAAGTTCATCATCATCCCAGTCTTCCTCCGATGGACACTCCCAAGTGGTGGCAGACCCCCAGGATTAGTTCCACCTTCATTTTTGTTTCCCACCCCCAGCTCCATCGCAACCCTCCCTGTTGTCCCCCAAACAGTTGGACAGGCCCGCACCCTTAAGAGGGGGGGGCGTTTCCTTTGCTGCAAGCACCTCAGCCCATGCCGCTGTTACCTCCACTGCTCTGAGTGAGGAGACTATTTATTTCCTGAGGAACATCTCTGTAGGTCAGACGGCAGTCCTGAATGCACACATATTGGCCTACCTGAAAGACATTCACTGTGCTACGTCTGGCCTACAGAGATCTTTTCAGGCTATGGCCTCCTCCCTCACGTCAGCCTTCCAACCATCCCAACCTTCTACCCCACTTCCTGCCTGTTACCCATCCAAATTCACAATTTTCATACCTGCCCCAAGCACACGCACACATCCGCATGCACACACTTCATCAGACCCAAGCACCACACACAAACAAAAACCACATTTAAAACACAGGCATGCAACCACTCACTCCCCTCACCAGCACCAACATACCCCCAGACACCACACCAACAGACACAGACCCCTCCACAAGACCCAGCAATCACAGAGACACCACAGCAACACCCACAGACTCCTCCACAACACCCATCATCCCTTCAGACACCATACCAACAGCCACAGACCCCTCTACAACACCCATCATTCACGCAGACACCACAGCAACACTCACAGACCCCTCCACAACACCCATCATTCATGCAGACACAACACCAACACCCACAGACCCCTCCACAACTCCTAGCATGTCCACTTCGCACAAACAAAAAAAATGCAAACGCTCACAGTCACCCACTTAACAGACACCTACAGAACCCACACCTCTCACTTCCACTCCCTCTACCTCCCAAACCCAACTCCCTCCTAAACATCCTACCCATTTTTCCCGTGAATATGTCTTGTTTGTCCTTGCCCTTTCCCCTGTGACAACTGACTCCCCACACCAAAACTCAAAAAAGCCTCTCCCGAATCCCAACCCATCCCTTCCACATCCCAATCCACCCCTGAGAAACCTGATTCCTACCCTAGTAAAACCAGCCATACCCCTAAGCAGACCAAGAAAACCCCTCCTAAACCCCAACCCAGCCCTTCCACATCTCAATCTACCCCTGAGAAAACTGATCCCCATCCATTAAATTCAGCCATACCATTAATCAGACCAAGAAAACCACTCCTAAAACAAAACCCATTCCTTCCACATCACCCCTAGGAAAACCTGATCCCTACCTCCTAAACCAAGCTATACCCCTAAGAAGTCGAAGAAAACGCCCCCCAAGTACCATATTTTTAGGTGCCTGCTATGTTCAGTGGATGCCCCTTCGTGAGGACGTTCCCTGGCAGTGTCAGTAAGGGCAAGTTTGGTAGCACAACATTGTGGCACAGAGTTCATCAATGGACTGGCCTTTGGCCTTTGTTTGTATTATATTTTTAATCCATTCACTAAAAGGTTTCATACTTTGGAAGACATCAGTCCTGCCATTACATTTCTAACTATTTGATGTTATTGTATAGTTAGTGATGTGTGGCTACAGTTGTGTATGTTTCATCCCTGATTGCTGATCCATTTGAAGTGGTTAGTATGATCTGACCTTGGACCCAGTGCTGGAGTTACACAGGACAAGGGGAAATGTTTAATGGATGTCAATTTAGGATGAAATCCAATTGGGACTGACATTGCATGTGGTGTTATATTATATGGTAAGTATTTCCCCTATGATGTAGGTTGGATATGTGTTTGATGTGTCCACGGTAGATATTTGCTTATGCACACATGAAGGGAGTTAAATTATCATACCTTAGTGGAAATATGTATTAACATATGTCCATTTTCCTGTGTGTATCTTACACCCACTTTATCTGGATGTGTGACCAATGCTGTTAGTGCTGTGTTTGCTTTCATGACTTGCACTTATACATTGCCTACACATGCATGACACTTGGTTATGCTATTTGGTTGTCCCTGATATACTTCAATCCACAGGCCTTGTGCACATAGAGGTTTTAAGCCCAGGGCCCCAGCCTTTACGGCTTCCCTCTGGTAGAGGCATACCTATTATGCAGTGAGTGTGCACATTGTGCCCTTTCAATGGTTCTCATACTGGTTATTTGTAATCCCATTTGCTGATACAGAGTTTTAGCAGTGAAAGTGTGTTTCCGTTTCATGACACACCCATACAGATTTATCTTTGTTATCACAACAGGACCTAAGATGATTGCAAGGTGAGTGTGTCACAGAGATGAATAGTTGTGATATTGGTCAGGAGGTGCTGTTGTGTGACACAATTTAATGCTGACATCACCATTACTGATTATGAGTTGTAAACACATGTCTATTTGTGTAGAGTGTGTCTGTGTAGTGTCAGTGACCTAGCCAAAGACGGCATCCTAGAGCTGTCTGTGTCTACATCTCTTCATCACTGCTTAGTCCCCATGGGACTAATCTTCATCTCTATCATGTATCTAGACCATAGTTGTCTCAGAGCCCTGACTCTGTCCCCTCCTCTATCATTACGGGGAACCTAATTAATGCAAAAAAAGGGCAGTAACTTACTATCGCTGTTGTGATCAGTGGGGAAATGTCTCACCACTGGGTACATTCCATCTTTGTTTGTTATAGCCCGCATGTGCTCCAGCACTCTTTTCTTCACTGGATGCATTGTGCAGCTTGTGTATCTCCTACCAAAAGAGCACACTAGACAGTAGATGACAAAACACTGAATTGCAATTGAGAAGTTTTGTAATCTGTTTGGTATGCTTTCTACCTGGAACCTCACATTCCTTGATCGCACTGCTACCCATGCATGCTTTACATGTGGTACATGGGTAAAACGCAGTGGTTTTTGGTCTCTCAATTATATTGTCGGTGTAATGACTGTGTACCAGTAAGACCTTAAGGGATGTACTCTTTTTATGTGTGACCTGTGGGGCTATAGGTAACATGAGACCAATCGTGGGCTCTGTTTGTAAAATGTTCCAGTGCTGTTTGACTACTTGGCAGACTTCCTTAGACTCTGCCGAAAAATTCATAATTAGTCTGGTCACTGAATTCCCTCCTTTCCCCTTGCGTGTGGGAATTAATAGTTGCTGTCTATCCATGGTTTGTACCTTCCCAGCGGCTTCTTTCAAAACATTCTTTGGGTACCCTTTATTCTCAAACCTACCAGGTCCTTCCTTTCCACCTGTGTGTAGGCCTGTGGTGTGGAACAATTTCGCTTAAGGCACAAAAGTTCTCCATATGGGATACTATTGATGAGGCTCGGTGAGTGTTGGCTTCTAGCATGCAATATCGAATTGCTGGCTGACGCTTTTCTATACAGCCTTGTTTGCAATCGATTGCCCCTGGTAGGCCGAATGATGTAATAAACAGTGATGATCCACGTAGAACAAATACAATATTCCGCTTTTTAACCATATGCTCCATAGAACTTTGGTTGAAGAAACAAAGGATAAGAATTTGGTAGCTTGATAGGCAGTTTTTGTTTGAATTTAAAGATGCTGTCATTTCATTCTGTCCATCCAGTTTCACACTTTATATGACAGTATAATGTCCAGATGTTACACTAAGTCCTTAGTGAAAGATGATAGCCATAGGTGAATAAGTTCTTCCAGAAATTGATATTTTTCCAGCTTTGAAGTTTGTAATTTCTGTTTCCAATTTACTTTCATCTGCTCTGCATCGTTGTAGCATTAATATAAGGTATTTTCTACTTCTTCGTGTATGTAATGATGACATAAAATCTGATCGACACTTTGGACAGGAATTAATTTGATAAATTTGTCAAAAGATACAGTTTTGGAATCCGGTAGTGTTAAGTAAAGAAATCACTCTGAATCTATTTGAGTAGTTGACATGAAAGAGCAATCTTCACACTCATGGTTCCACGAGTAACCTAGTCCAAATAAGTCTTCAATACTTATTTCATATTCTTCTAAAACTCCAAAGATGACCATTTAAACCCCTGTTCATCTTGTTGAGCGTTCTAGGTAAATTGCACTGTTCCACTACATATATCTACTAGATCTCGAATGCCTGAAGCACAATGTATTACAGTCCTATCACTATGTAAACATTACAGCAAACCATAATCTCTTTTGTGGTTTCTGTTCAATTGCATCTACAAGATGTTGTGAATGAGGCAGGAAGGGGGGAACATGGCGGCCGTGAGTTAGTTTCGGTCGCGAGCTCTCGAATCCCGATGGGCAGAAATAGTACGAGCAGCGCTCTGTGTGCCCGTTAAAGCAGGATTACCTCCTCGTAAGCGCTTTTGACTCGTTTGTGTCCCTGAGGATCATTCCATTTCTTCTTGTTTGTGTCCGGTTTTGCGTTGCCGGTTTCCGACAATCGGCGGTCTTGGCTGTTTGTGGAGCTGCAGAGCACTGGGAGGAGTTTGGGCAGAGGCTACGGTGCGGCTCAGCTGGAGCCGCGGCAAGAATCGGCTTCCGGCGAGGAGGCAACGGGGAGTTTTGGTCTTGCTCTACAGGCTCCGCAAGCCTCGGTAATGCTGTGGATAGTGTCTCATGGCGGCAGGATGAAGCCAGGAAGTCCCTACATATGAAGGCAGTAAGGAGGGGGGGGAAGAACCACAGGAAGGGTGTGGGGGTCTGGAGGAAAACTCTGACGTCAAACTAATCCCAAGTGCAGTTAAAGGGAAAAAAGGGAAACAGAACAGACAATAGACCTGAGGAAGAAATAAACAGATACACTTTACGGAATAGAGGGGTTTGGGGGAAAGAGGAACTGGAGTGCTCTTCACTTAAAAAAACACACTCTAAGGGCCAAATAACTGCCTCATTTTCTCTTAATCAGCCAGACCAACCAAAACAGGCAGCTTTGTCTGTAAATCAACCGAAAGTGGTAAAATTGACTAAAAAGACGGTAGAAGTTACTAATCCCCAGTCAACTATAAAGAAACAATTAAGGAAGAAATCAGGGAAAATAAAGGTAACTCCCTCACTACGCTCATACTTTAAAGTTAAAGCACAGGCCTCAACAGTCACGGCAGAGACCTGCACAGCACTCGTGGAACCCCAGTTGGAGACTCTTAATTTAAAAGGTAGGATGGCATCTGATCCTGCTCCTGGTTTTAAGGAAGCTCCTTCAAAACAGGTCTTATTAAAAAATAGATATGATTCTCTGTTAAGCATTGAAGAAGATATCACTTCTTCTGCAGCAGAAAACTCCGACAACTACAACCCTTTAATTGTCTCTGAGCAACTGAAGGTCATGGCTAATTTCTCACCAGCTAGTAAGGAGTCAAATTCAGCGGAGCTCGAAAACACAATGGCGGTAATGCTAACAGAGTTGAGAGAGAGGTTCACAACATCCGAGCTCAATCAGCAGAAAATTCAAGGGTACTGTGAGACCATGGAGGGAAAAATCAACAGTCTAGTAGACAGGGTGGGTGCGATGGAAATGATACAAAATGAGATGTCAAACAAGGTGGCCACCAACCAGGAGGAGATTCTGAAACTTAAGAAAAATGAAAGAGAACTTAGAGACAAGCTAGAATCTCTAGAAAATAACGCTAGAAGAAATAATGTCAGAATTTTAAATGTTCCTGAGGGAAAGGAAGGAGGTGACATCAAGACTTTCGTGATTACTCTTCTAAAAGAGTATAATTCGAACGTAGATTCTGACATTATAGAACAGGATGTGCAGAGAGTCCACCGTGATCCTTTTGTGGCACGCCCTGGAAGGAAAACAGCGAGAAGGATTTTAGTGAACTTTAAAACATATACACTAAAAGAATCCATTCTAGCTGCAGCTTTGAAAGCAGGAACTTACAACAAGGATGACTGGTCCTTTCGTATCCGATTAGATGTCTCACGAGAAACCTTAGACAGGCAGTGGGAACTAGGGAAACACATTCAAGATCTAAGAGATTTAGGTGCCACGGCAAATATACGTTTCCCTGCCACGTTAAAGGTTATGAGGAATAACAAAATGCACACCTTTAAAGACCCAGACGATGTAAAAACCTTTATTGAGCAGATTAGGGCACAATCATTATAGTAGAAAATAGTCTGCCCATCATGGTGTGAGAGAGCTCATAGGAGGTGTTAATATACCTCGTGTCAACAGGGAGGGTTCCCCGGGGAGGGAGGGGTGGGTCACTAGTAAAAATGAAGAGATTTATTCAAGACACATTGGGTGGGGGAGCAATTGGGAGAAAATCAAAAAAAAATTTGTCCTACAATGTTTGATCCAGTTGATGTGGTCCTTTTTTTGTTTTTTTGTTGTCTTTATGTATAAGGGTTACCAGTGGTTAAGGAGAGCCGTTTATTATAGGCTATTGTCAAGATATAGCAAAATGTTTTTTTTAGATAAAATATGGCAGGTCTAGACAATACTAACTCTTTAAGAGTTCTATCGTGGAATGTGAACGGCCTGAGAGTGATTCCAAGGAGGAATAAGATTTTGGAATATCTGAAGTTGAGGGAGGCCGATGTCATATTTATTCAAGAATCTCATCTGTTAAAAGAGGAATGGCTTGATATCCTTAAATCTCAAACTTGGGTAGAGCACTGTAGTTGTACATCTCAAACAGTCACAGTCAAGGGGGTGGCTATAATATTTAAAAAATCAGCTCAAGCTACAATTGCAGAAGTTAAGGTCGACCCTCAAGGTAGGTGGGTGATAGTCAGGGCAAGAGTTCAGGGCACATGGTTAATTTTTGTATCATATTATGGTCCTAACTTGGATGACCCTCTCCTCTTCGTACATTAATGCTTCATTTACTTGATTACAATGATACAATTATTATGGGAGGTGATTTTAATGTCATTCTTGACTTAGATAAAGATACTACTTCAAAAAAACGTATTGCGGCTACCTCAAAAATGAGAACGGCCCTGAAATCTATAATGCAGGACCTTGGTCTAGTGGACATTTGGAGCCTAAAAGGCTCAAGAGGGGGGGAGAATATCGGGGAATTCTATAGGGGATTTTACATTCCACAATAAAAAGCATGGGCATCGATCCAGGATTGATTTTTTCCTGACGTCTAGTACTATTAGCAATTCTGTCAAGATGATTGCCCATATAACGGAACATTTATCAGACCACTCGGCTATTTTTATACAGTTTAAGTTTGTCGGTAAAACCCCAGAGCGGTGCTGGACACTAAATCGATCTCTCCTTTTTGAATCTTCAATAGTCGAGAATGTGAAAAAACAGACAAAAGAGTTTTTTCTTTTTAACCTCGATACGGCCCCCATAAATAAGGTTTGGGACACGTATAAACATATCTTAGAGGTATCCTAATCAGCCAAAATGCTTTGGAAAACAAGAAAAGGAAAATGGAACTTTCTTCTCTAGAAGAACAGATAAAAGATATGCAAGGAAAGCTGGCCCAAGTCCTAGATGTTAACATCTAATAGAAGCAGATCTAGCCAAGGCTAAGATAAAGTTAGCAGATTATTTAGAACTCAGGGTGAAAAAGAGATGGGAAGTGAGTAGACTCGCTAATTATGAATATGGGGAGGGCAGTGGTAAGTTATTGGCCTGGAAGGCCAAAACAGATCAAACCAGGAATAATATTAAGGATCTGAGAAATCAAGTCACGGGGGAGGTTATCACTGAGGACAGAGCCATTGAACAGGAATTTGTTCGGTTCTTTCGGGAACTTTATACCGAAGATTTAGCCCAAAACAATGAACAGATGGCTGCTTTCTTCAGCGATATAGATCTCCCGCAGTTAAATAATGAAAATAGAGAGATACTATCGGCCCCTATAACATTGGTAGAAGTCCAGAACTCAATTAAGAACCTGAAAAAGGGAAAGGCTGCGGGCCCTGATGCTATCCCTAATGAATTGTATAGTTTGCTGAGGGAAGAATTAGCCCCGATGCTGCTTAATCTTTTTAACTCAGTATACATTTTAAAACAAGACACCCCCCTCCTGGGATTTGGCAACTATAATCATCCTTCTCAAACCTAACAAAAACCCCAGAGTATGTGAATCATACAGGCCGATATCACTGCTCAACAGTGATTATAAATTATACACACAGATTTTGAATAAAAGGTTGGAGCGAATGGTCGGCTCAATCATTCATAATGACCAGAAGGGATTCATGAAGGGGAGGCAATTAGAGGATTTGACCCATGAGTTAATTGGCGCAGTAGATCTTGCCATAGAATTTGAAACTCCCTTGTCCATAATAACTTGTGATGCTGCGAAAGCTTTTGACAGGGTCAACTGGCCCTTTCTTAACGAAGTAATCCAGCGTTTTAATATGGGGGAAGTATTCGGGTCAGCAATTAAGGCATTGTATAGAAATCCTATGGCCCGGATATTAGTAATTGGAACCCTTTCTGAAAAAGTACAAATAAGAAGAGGGTCCAGACAGGGCTGTCCACTCTCCCCCCTTTTATTTAATCTATACATTGAGCCATTGGCCATCAAGTTAAGAGCATGTAAAAATATTCATCCATTTATATGCAATGATTGGGAAAAAAAGATAGGGCTTTATGCCGATGATTTAATGATTTTTGCAACCCACCTAGACCCAGTAATATCTGTTATTTGGGAAATATTTGACAACTTTGGTAAATTATCAGGATACGCTGTAAACCCTTCAAAAACAGAGATAATGCAGTGGAATACCAGTTCCCAGAGTGAGCTTATTAAAAAGAAGATTAGATATTTAGGGATTGAAGTGGTTCAAAATCTGGAAACTCTAGCAAAGGTGAACTTTGATTCAGTCACATCAAAAGTCAAGAAACAACTGCTGCAGTGGGATTCTTTACCTTTATCTTTCTTGGGGAAAGTCAAATTTATTAAAAATGGCTATTTTACCCAAATATACATTTATTTTCAATACAATTCCACTGGAATTCAAGAAGGACTGGATTAAAAGAGTACAAGGAGCCTTCTCCAGCTTCATTCGGGGGAAAAAAAGGCCCAGAATCGCATGGAAGAAATGTAGGGAAAAGAAGGAAAATGGGGGTATAGCGAGCCCAGATCTCTTACAATATCACAGAGCCTTTCATTTGAAAATTTTTAGACAGCTATTAAAGGATTCCAATAATATCACCCCTATGTTTCGTGCCATGACGTACGGCCCAACAGATGCATCTAACCACTTTCTCCATAAATTCGGAGACCCCAAATTTTTCAAAAAAATCAGATTAAAGTCTCTCCAATGGGCCTGTAAATTGTGGTATCAAATTAGGAAGATACTACAGATTCCATATTACAGCCACTATGCACCAATATGGAGATCGCCAGGAACTCCCGCATGTCTGCAAGACTCTTTAGCTACCCCGATAAGGGAAAAGGGAATTTGTAGATGGGGTCAGTTGCTGGAAGGTACTAAGCTAAAATCCTGGCAAGACTTTCAGGAGATCACAGAAGGCGCCGTCTCTCGTTTCAAATACTGTCAGTTAATAAGCTGGGCAAGGACTCTGAGACAGGGGGAGAAACAAAATAAATTTAATGAGGCAAAAATAGCATTGCGGCCTGGATTACAGAAAGAGGTCTCGGTATGGTACTGGTTATTGGTACAATCATCAGAAGACCCTAGTACATGGCAGATGGAGACGTGGAGGAGGGAACTTCCGGAGTATGATCTAGAAGCACTATGGCAAGTATCGGCATCTCTTTTGTGGTATTGTGTGAAATCCGCGCCTTTAAAGAAAAACCACCTTTTTACTATCCACAAGGCTTACTGGACGCCTCGAAGATTGGCAAAGATGGGCCTGCAAACGGTGAGGAAGTGCCAAAAGTGCGGAGAACCCAACGTAGATGAAACGCATATGTTCCGGTGGTGTCCCTCCATCCAATCGTTTTGGCAGAAAGTGGGTAAAATCTTGTCAGATATGGCGGGCCAAGAAGTAAAGGTGAGTCTGGCATTGGTAGTATTTGGGGTGATACCGGAAGAAGAATCTATTGGTAATATACCTAAACCTCTTAAGGCCCTTATCTTTATTCTAATCTTATTAGCCCGTAGAGAATTGTGTATTAAGTGCATCTTACCTATTGCTCCTTTAGAATCTGAATGGATAAGTTCGATCCACAGAATAGCTAAAATGGATAGAGCAACACATTCTAATAAGAGGACAAAGTGCTGGAGTATATGGGATAACTGGGTGGAGAATATTGCCTTTTATAGTAACTAAACTGCTCTTCCTTTTCATATTTTCACCAATTCCTCATGGCAACTTTTTTTTATTTCAAACCAACTTATCAAATCCTACTGGCGAAGCTTTGGTACCCTGTTATATAAAAAGTATAATTTAAAAAAGTATATCTTTATTTACTTTTCTAACCGAAACAACAACCACCATTAATCCTATGATTAAGTATCAGTAAATACAGGATGTTCTCAAATATCTAGGAGATTCATCAAGATGGATTGGTGAACCTAGAATGAGAATACAAGTAAGAACCTGTAATTAAGGAGAAAAGAGTGAGCCGACTTCGAAGAGAAGGATCCCGTGATGGTTACCATCCCCTCCAAAGTGGAGAGAGCGGGTACTACTCTGTTTGGATGGTAAGAGACTAAGGGCCTGATTCTGATGCGGGTTGGAAAGCTCCCCGACCGAATCGGTTTGGAAATGGTTTCCGACCCACTCGGATCGGGAGAGACCGACCGACGGAGTACGAAGCATCCGGATGCTTCCAGATACGATTTGGTTGGACTCCCATTGACTTCAATGGGAGCATATGTTCCTAACCGCATCATAATTGGGCCCTGGGTCGGGAAGACACGTTCCCGATCCGATTTGGAAGGAGCAAATGCCATTAGGAGGCCTTCCTAACCGCATCAGAATCAGGCCCTAGGTGGTAATGCTTTCCTAACCGCATCAGAATCAGGCCCTAAGTCGGAAATCTCTTCTTTCTCCAGTTTCATACTGATTAAACATATGAGGACAAAAAAAAAAAAAAAGATGTTGTGAATGAAAGAGTACATTAAAAAAAATATTTGCATAGCCGTTGACACCAGAAGGGTTTGACAACTGGTAATCTACAATATCTCCCTCATTCTCCAGTTTTTTCTTCTTAACATGTTCCTTGTTCTCCTTCTTTTCAGCAACATCCATAGATTCTTGGATAGATAATCAATGTTTCATAAATGAGATACTGTCCTAAATAAGAAGCTTATATACTTCTTAACCGATTGTACTCTTTGACACAACTTACATCAGCACTTACGTTGCTATCATCAAAATCAACCAAAAACAAAACTGGACAATGTTCTAACACGACAATGCTACATATGACATACGTTCTTTAAATACAGCACTACCAATATTAATAAAAGCTGCATTTACACTTAAATATTGAGATTGATGGATGGTTACAGTGTATGCTAGAGAGACTGGGTACTGCTGCTGCCAGACATATAAGTCTTTTACAAGCAAAAAATTTACAATACAGCTACCAATATGCATTAATCTGATCAAATATTATTGCTAAATATTGAACCTCATTCCTATTTGGAAAGTTAATGTAATCAATAACTTTACCCATAGCACCATTTACTAATCCTTCCTCAACATTTAAATTATGCTGCATAATTACTCTACAGTTTTTGAAAGTGCATAAACACTTATCTAATCTTGCAGTTCTGGAAACAGATTTCTCCAATTAATCTAATTTTGTTTGAGGTTTTCACTTAGCGTTACTGTCACCCCCTGGTGTTCCATTTTGTTGATTTCTGTCATTTCCAAAATGTCTTGCTTCTCCAGTTTTAGTAATTGTTTGCTAAAATTGGAGCACTCCTGAAGTGTAGTCATTAAGCAAACTATTGATTTCCCGCCTTCAATAAAATTGTACATTAGCCTATGGATTTCCCGCCTTCAATAAAATTGTACGTTAGCCATGTAGCTGTCTTGTATGTGTAGAATAGTTTCTTGATAAGTGACTTACTAAGAAACGTTTTCCCTCCTTTATCAGAACTCTTACTCTAATATCCTTCAGAATATTTCCATATTCCATGTCAGATGCTTGACATAATTTCCTAAGTAGTTCCTTGTATTGGAAGTTTAGGCAAATTTTTATATTTACAATAATTCCCAAGGAATTAGGAGTTTTATCTTTGAGAAGAGTCTTGAACACAGGCTGTCCTTTGATGTGGTAAGTGGTAGTAGGTCACTAAATACAATAAAGTGCTTTCCTCCAAGCAGTATGTCATACTATGTTTTTAAAATCTGTTGCATTTTCAAGGGTACCAAGGCAAGCAATGGGTTTGAGACCATGGTCACCTCATCGATGAATACATTTTTTAGATTTTTAGTTTCATCAGTACTCTTGAGGCTTCTTGACAAGCTTCACCGGATAACTTTTGATACTCCAGTTTATTGTCATGTTCAACAGGTAGCATAAGTAGTCAATTTACAGTAATTCCTTTAATGTTGTGTGCAGTTAATCCAGTTGACGTTGTTACTACACATGACACATTTGATTTTGTAGTTCCCAAATCTGTAGATAATTGGTAAGAACTTCAATTAAAAAGCTTTTTCCAGTGCCAGCTTGACAACTGACGTCTATTAGTATTGGCTTAAATGATGAGCATTTACATTAATTTTTCTCGTGGAGGGATCCATTCTTTATTTTCTCTTTTACCTCCATATAAATTTCTTTCTGTTAATCATTCAGTTGTCCAACTAACTCTTCTAAATCAAAACTTCCCTGTCTTGCTTGTTGCATTGCCCTTTCCACCTCATTCATGGCTATTGCAAATTCATTTTCAATAATTGGTTGTCCAAGAGGATCTTGACTCATTGATCCTGAACTTTGACTACTTTGTGAACTCTCCTCAGCTCTCTCAGAGCAATTGTTTCTTACTGTACAATCTCATCATTTAACATTCTCCAATAGTGTGGAAACACTGAACTCTGAACGCTGTCTTTCACAGCACTGAAAGAATCTTCGTAGCAGTCAAAGTCTCAAAGTAATTCTGATTCAAAACGCCAAGGCTTGAAGAGTTATAGAAGTGGCAATTAGAAAAACTCTCTTTTGTCTGAAGCTTGGCAACTTCGTTTTATGTGGTTAATTAAATTTCCTTTTGTATGTTGAACCACACAACCATCGCAACCAACTACTGCATCTTTCCCTTCATCTATGTTTTCTGGCACATTATTTTTATATCTGTAGTGTTGAAGTATTTCATAAAGACACATGTTTTCAAGATGTGGAATCCGTCTTGGATAGTATGTGTCCAACATATTTAATTTCACAATATCTGTACTTTCCAGGTCAAATTCTGCTAAGTACTGAATTTCTGGAAAAGACTTCAACTTAGACTTACCCAAACATTTTCACTTGACTTCAAGTACAAACGGGGGGGGGGGCATATTTACAAGGAATTGGCGTAGGGCAGCATCGCAAATCATTTTGCTGCACTTCCCTATTCCAATTTGAAAGGACAGGAATGCACCATTTTTGCAAGATACAGTGCATTGCTGTCCTTTCAGCCAGTGCTGGTGCACATTTTGCAGCCATGCACAAACGCAGGCACCCTTGGACCATGGTGCAAGAGTGTCTGTGTTGTTGGCACAATTATTTTTGTGCAGGAAGGGGTGTAATCCTCTTTCTATGTGTCCTGAAGAATGCAGCACACATCGAAAGAGGGAAAAATAAGGAGAAATGTAAACATTTCTCATTGTTGCACCTGCTTTAGGGAGGCACAAAATGTTGGCACTGCCCCAGATTTACCTGATGTTGTAAATCTGGGGCAGCTTCAAATTCCATGGGTGTTGAGTGGGAAAACCCACAGCGAAATCTATGGAATGCCTCTTTCACACAGAGTAAGGCAAGGCAGTGAGTTGTGTTGCTTTGCCTTCCTCCATATCTACAAGGCCATGAAAAGCCACGCAGGGTGGCTTTATGTGGCCTTGTAGATATGGCTAAGCCTTGTGCACCACAAGAATGTCACAAAAAGTGATGTTCCAACGGCACACAAAGCTTGTGAATATGCCCCTGGCTGAGCTCAACCTATCACAGCATTCATTGAAGACTATCTTTCTATGGGAAAGCATTTTCAAGCTGAAGCTGCACAATGTTTTGGTTAGAGTCTTTTCTGCAGAAATTTCCTCCCACATCTTCTTCATCTCTGTCTTCTCTGATTTTGTAAAGTACGAAGTTACATAACAAGCAACATCGATGGAGTTGTCCGCAACAAATTGTATACCCATATTTGCATTCCACATTTTCAGAATCACAGGGATATAGTCATTAATATACTTGGAGGCCTCTGTTCTTCTTAGGTTGTATGTGTTTTTAAGTGATTTTTGTATCAGTGTATGTCTGACCGCAGATAAAGAGCTGTTCACTCTTCCTTGGGAATGACAGGTCGTGGAAATCCAATACGACATCTTGTGTAACATTTTCCTTTACATCTGTATTTTCGACAACAGTTCTTGCCACATCTATGTATTTGAAAGAGCAAAACGTGTTTCCTCAAGCCTTTTTCATTATTGTCTTTCAGGGTGGCACATTTCACATACTGTTCTACGAAAGAGAGTACAGAGTAAGCACTTCGGTGCATCTTTTATCCATAACAGCATGTGAATTATAAGGAGCACCTCCTGCTTGGTACTCTTTGCACCAAAAGAAATCAGTAACTTCACCAAGAGGAGGATTTCTTTTGTTACAGATGAAAGACAGCATAGCTTGTAACCTGTGATTAACATATCTACAAACATTAGCAGGATCCAAAGAGCAATGTTCTCCTGCTGTCTTCACATTGATGTTCTTAATGTTTGACTTTGCGTCTCTCAAAAATTCAAGCGAGTCATACCACGAGTATTCTGCACAACTCCGTGTCACAAACCAAGTAGGTGCACCAAGGTTTCTCAACATATATTTCAGTTACCAATACTCGTTGGACCCACATTGGCACGAAATCAAATTAATCAAGTTCTCATCTTTCCCATTAACTTTGTCAACAAATTCTTTTGCAGAGAGATTTTATAGATTAACTCCTGTGTTCAGTATGTGGTTTACACCATGTCATAGTCCAGACAAGTCACTCTCAAATAGAAGATGGAATACGTATGGCATACATGGGCGAAATCTAGGATCCTCTAAAAATAATCTGGTTGCCCTGTATTCAGCTGCTGGTATTTGTACGGGCGATCATCATATCAGCCACCTGATCCAGTGGGAAATAGTTGTGGAAAACAGTGAGCTTCTAAACTTTTCTCCTACACACTCATGTGAGCTCCTTTAGCTTGTTTCATTTGAAAGAGATCAATAGCATCGCAAATAATGTCTTTGGAATGTAGTTGATGAATGCTATAGTGTTCATATATTTGTTCTGATTTGATTTGGCCCTATCCACTGTCCATTTGAAGGTAATATTTCATCCTTTATACAACTTACATCTCCAAGAACATCAAGAATGTTTGTAATACATATTGGGGTCGATTCCGATCTCGGCCGGTAGGGCTCCGAATAGGATTCGGCTTTACCGGATCCGATTCGGAGCCCTTTTTCCCGACCGAATCGTACGCGGGTCCGGCCGAGCGAGTACGATGCGAGTCCGCCGACCGACTCGTCCGGGCGACCCGACCGCTCCGACCGACTCGTACCCGGATCGTACCGCTCCGACCGACTCGCTCGGACCCGATTCGCACCGCGCAATGGAGACGTTTTCCGGCCGGGTAAGTACGATGCGCACCTCGACCGCTCCGACCGACTCGCGCCGTCCGACTCGAACTCGCTGTCGGAGCCGTACTTTGGGGGTCCGTGTCGGACCCCCTGTACGCGTACCCGTGCGAGGCGCACACAGGGGGACCCATGGGTCCCCCTACCTGTGCGTGTACGCCGTGAAGCGCTTCGCGGCGTACTCGCTGTAGGGGCGCCCTTGTCCGCCTCGCACCCATTGAGGCAATGGGAGCCCGCGTACGCGTTGTACGACCGGCTCCCATTGAGTTCAATGGGAGTCCGACCGACTCGTGACCGGTGGCATACGAATGCATCGGACTCGTTCGGTCGGACTGCACGGGTCCGATTCGGTCGGAAATTTCTCCGGGTCCGGCTCGGTCGGAGAGATTTCCGGCCCGAATCGGAATCGACCCCATTGTCTTGTTTCAGGTATAATGTAGCTTTGTTTTTACTTTATTAACATCCACAAACTCTTGCCAGATTTTTTAGTTTTTGGGATGGACAGCATTTACTAGAATGAAAGTGGTTCATCAATATCTCTCGCTACACCAACAGCTTCAATAATCTGTTCAAAATCTAAAGGTAAGCAGAAAGGCTTTTCTGTAGCTCTGTTGGTGGTAATTGCCATTTTTTAGCTTTATACGAACTATTGTCTGAAAAGGGTGTAAACATTGTATTAGAATTGATTCATAAATATTTAATTCTTTAAGTTCTTCTGGAATTTATACTAATTCTATCTTTTTAGATATTGCTCTGGCTAGCATTATGCTATCCTCTAACATAGCCATACTTACATATAATTTACCATGTTGACAAATCAAAACGTTCCTCTACAAATAAATATACACCAAATTCTTGCCACTTATCTCTGTTCTTCAGGCCAGTTTTTGAGAATACAACTACAGTGCGAATTTGGCTTTTGTTGTGAGTGCATGGACATAGATACAAATTCAGTTTGGTTTCTCAGAAGAAACTGTGTTAAACTTTGCAATCTCTTGCATAAAGTTATCAATAGCAATATCTGTCTCCTGTCCTTGTACACCTGCACGTACCAACTCCTCATATTCCCTAGACTACTCTTCAGGACCCAAGAAACTAAACTGAGCATCTTCAAAACCTTTTCCACCTCTGCTATTGTACCATGCAATAGAGCTCTATTCATTTCTCCAAAACGTAAGGCAGGAGTTTTCACAAAGTAAAGTCTCCTAACTAAGGGCATTACGATGGCGGATGGACTTTAGCCTGTCCGCCATCGATACGGATTTGGAACCGGCCGCCTATGAGGTGGCCTCCCCACAATCCTAATCATGATGCGACCGCCACCACGGCAGTCGCATCACCTACATTTTGCATTGTGGCGGGGATGCGGTCAGCAGCCCCAGCCACAATGCAAAATAAAAGGTGCAGACACATCCCAGCACTACATGGCAGACACCCTGCGGTGCGTGCTACATGGGGCAGGGATATGTAAGGGGGCACCTAAGTACATGTCCCTGCACCTGGGATTGAGGGGGGCCAGCTACGGGCTCCCAAATCCGTTTCCGCCATTCGTTTCAACCCGTGAAAACAAGGAAGGCTAGGGTCCTGTACTCCCCAGACTGGACCACCCAAATATTGAAATCACAGAAAAGTGTCAAGGGAGGTTTATTTTAAATACAAAAATATATACAGCAAACCAATGATCACAAGACAAACATCGATAAATTATGTGTGCCAGCCTGAAATTAAACCAGTCCTGCATTTGCACTGAAAACAGAAGGCGGACAATTGCTCATTCAAAGACACATGTCTACTGTCCTGCCTGTGGGAGGGTGGGGATGCATATCCTACTTCAGGGTGTTTCAGTGCAAATGCAGGACTGGTTTAATTTCAGGCTGGCACACATAATTTATCGATGTTTGTCTTGTGATCATTGGTTTGCTGTATATATTTTTGTCATAAATAACGTTCGGTATTATGTATGTGTTGTATATATTGTCTCACAAAAGAAATGGTTCTAAAGCACGCATATAAATGTGTTGCAATTGTGTGATTTACTAATGTGGTGTTTCCTTTTAAAAGACATGTCCAATTGATTTATGAATGTCTTTTTGAATTATCAAAACTAAGCAGAATAAATGCTCAAAAACCTCAGAATTAGTGGTCTCAGGTTTAACGTGAATATTTAAAATAAACCTCCCTTGACACTTTTCTGTGATTTCAATTCGTTTCAACCCGCCGCAAAATGAACTGAGGAAAGGGATATCATAATCCCTGCGGCGGTGCCTGCAAGGCACCGCCGCAATGTAAGCCAATGTTTTTGTTCCAACAGACGGTCGGAAAAGGACCACCTGTTGGAACCGTGGCGGGCAGTCTTTGCGACCGCCACGCTTAACCAATGATTCCCTCCGCCATCATAATATGGCGGGGGGAAAACAGCAGTACGATGGCAGAGGGCCCGTCACCGACCGGCTGGCGGTGGCGGGCCCTCCGCCATCGTAATGAGCCCCTACATTTTGCATTTTAGAGTGATGAACAGCTAACATTCTGAAGTGATGAAATGTGCTTTTGCACACTTTCTTCTATAGACATGCCTGTGAATGTCCCTGTAAATTAGTATGCTTCCTTACTTTGCATGGATCTAATCCTTGCAACATGACAATTTCCTGTTTCAGACTTTTGCTTGGAAAGCTAAGTAGGAAAATTCCCAATATATCAATTTATTCCTGACAAACACTGCAAATACCGCTGCAGTTCCATTTGTAAACAGAGCAGCGGAGACTCATCCTCAATAGAGGAGGAGCATTGCCCCACTGAGAATGAAAAATAAAAGGTAATACAATTTTTTATTGTTTTATCTTTCACTGGCAGCCGATGCTGCCGAGTGTAGGGCGGGGCCAGGCAATCCTCTCGCAACTAGCGAGGGACTGGGAGGAGGAGTGGATGGCGCTTGTAAGTGCACATGTCTGTTTGACCAGTGGTCTTAGGCCAGCCAAATAGACATGCACAGTTAGAATTTCTCCACCCAGCTGTATTGTGCAGCTGAATGGAAAAATGGCACAGGCTCCCAGTCCCTTTGTGAGTGCCTAACCATGCCGCTCAGACCAACCCAGGCGCTGTTCTCAAAGCATGAGAGCAGTGTCTGGATTGGGTGGGGAGTCTGGGAGCCTGTGCTGGCACAATACTTTTGGAAGAGGAGCATCGAGGTGTCTGGCAGACAGAGCATCAGCGGAAGAAGCAGGTAAGTGCATTTTTCTTTTTATTATTTGCCCCCGTGCTGCCCACCATTTTATTTTGGCAGCAGCCGCTGCTGATACAGAGGCCTGGCTATGCCTTCCTTATACCTTTTCAGCTATCACTTCCTCTACATTCCTAGGAACCATCTCCTCTTTTACAATGGGAATACCATATTTCACTTCATAACATCGACCAGTTGTATCGACTGCCTTCACTAATGTGTTCTCTTGAATATAGCTTTCTTTATTAAAGAATGGCTCAGTACTAGACGTATGCTTCCATTCACCTCTGAAAATTTTACAGAAATGACTTCTATTCACAAGTCTTTTTTTGGTTCCTTTTCTTCATAGACAACACTGTTTTATCCTGTGTTCTCATTCTGCTCAGTCTCAAAATAAATAGCTTCATCTTCAGGGCGAATGCCTTATCAACTACAGCCTCAATATGTTGTTTTTGTTTGACTGCTTCTCTTCTCCTTTTATGCTGCCTCATGGTTTGTACCAAATTCTGAAGAACTCTACTACGAAAGCTTTTTACTTTTATTTCCTTAACTTGGTTTTGTCTTCTTCTTAAATTATCTGGATTCTTATAAGATTTATTACTCTTGATGTTAGACAGTTTTTCTCCTTTCTTAGCTGATTTGAAAATGTTTTTTTCCCATGGTTTGGCTCACTTTGCATTATTCCACATACTATTGTAAGAAACGTATTCCTTTTCCTACCAGCAGCTCTTTTATCTTTAACCACATTATCCACATCTTTTTCCTTTCCTTTCTCTATTGTAAGGAGATAGTATCTGTTCCTCTGTTTCTTTCTTCTTTCTTCTTTATGTTTTATTCGGCATTGTAACTCTCTGTTTTTAAGTAGAAGTAGAAGTCTGCAAAGGAAAAACAAATTAAAAATGTAGGTTTTCATTATATACTTTTACATTACATAATTTAAGCATTTAATTACTTACATAAACAGTTATGTAAGTCTGTTTCTTATCATGTCTAAATCACAGTGTGCCTGCATGTGTCTGCATATGCATCAGTGTGTGACTGGGTGTATCACAGAACACATCAGTATGTGCCGGAGTGTGTCAGCATATGTGTCAGTGTGGGCCTTGGTATGGTAATGAGACAGAATATCGAGGCCAAAAAATTCAAACCACATGAATATCGAGTTGGAAATATCGTGGAGTGGAAATATCGAGTGCAAGAATGTCGTTGACAAGAATATCGATTTGAAGGTAAGTAATATCGAACTGAAAAAAATGTAGAAGTCATTAATATCGCTTGCAGAAATAAAGTTGTTTAAAATATCGATTTTTTAATTAGTGTTATGTATTTTAGTATATAGTTTAAATGTATGTGATGGTTTTTTTTGTATAAGGATTGTTTGTTTTTTAATATATGTGTAAAATTTTTAGTAGTTATCAATTTTATTTTAATAAAATTTTGCATTTTTAGTTCCGTAGCGGGTTGTGGGTTTATAGGGGAAGAGGGTGGAAAGTAATTTAATTATAATAAATAAATGATTATTTTTTATTTGCTAATACTTATTTAATTGAGATTTTATAGTGTTAATTGGGGGAGTAATTTATTAATTAATTATTGATTGGTTGTAAATTAAAAGTAATTAATTAATTGGTAATTAATTATGGTAATTTTGTACGTTTTTTTGGTGCGGGTTGTGGGGTTTATAGGGGTAAAGGGTGGAAAATAATTTATTTTTAATTAATTAATAAGTTGTTAATTAATATTAATTAATTAATTGAAAATTAAATATGAAAATTGTGTGATTAATTTTAGGTGCCGGTTGTGGGGTTTATATTGGGTAAAGGGTGGGAAGTAATTTATTTTTGATTAATTAATAATTAGTTGTTAATTAATATTAATTAATTAATTGGAAATTAAATATGGAACTTGTGTAATTAATTTTAGGTGTGTGTTGTGGGGTTTATAGGGCTAAAGGGTGGGAAGTAATTTATGTTTGATTAATAATTAGTTGATCATTAATATTAATTAATTGATTTATATTTAATTAATGTAATTGTTTTTTGTGTGTTGATTTTTCTTTATAGGGGTAAAGAGTGGGGAGTAAATTAATTTTACTTACTTTATAATTAGTTGTTAAATACTATTAGTTTTAATTGAAAATAAGTTTTAATTCTGTAATTAATTTTTTTACAGGTTAATTTTAGCTTCTGAGTTGTGGGGATTATAGGGGTAAAGTGTGGGAAGTTAATTAATTTTTATGAGTTTTAATTTGTTCTTTAGTTAATGATATTACTTTAATTGGTAATTAATTATGTTAATTATGGGAGTATTTTTTTTTTCAAATTTAGATGTGGGTTGTGAATTGTGAGGTGTTATAGGGTAGGAAAAGAAAAACTAAATTTATGTAATAATTAATGTTTTTGTTTCTAAATATTTTGTAATTAAAAATATTTATTTGTTTGAAAATTATTTTTCGTTTATTTAATATAATATTTGTAGGTATTTGTCATATATATTTAAATATATATGTTTTTATTTTTTATTTTTAAAATTAAATATAGTTGTATTTTAATTTTTAACATATTTATATATTTTTTTATTTTATTAAATAGTTTTTTGTTTTGCTAATATTTTGTTTGTTTTTAACTTTGAACTGACTGGAGTGGGAATAGTAAATTTTATCCCTCTGCTATCCAACACTTTCCCTACTGTTGCACTCACTGGAGTGGGAATAATAATTTTTACCCCTCCGCTATCCAACGCTTTCCCTACTGTTGCACTCACTAGAGTTGGAATAGTACATTTTACCCCTCCGCTATCCAACACTTTCCAACTGTTGCACTCATTGGAGTGGGAATAGTAATTTTTACCCCTCCGCTATCCAACACTTTCCCTACTGTTGCACTAACTGGAGTGGGAATAGTAATTTTAACCCCTCCGTTATCCAACACTTTCCCTACTGTTGCACTCATTGGAGTGGGAATAGAACATTTTAACCCTCCGCTATCCAACACTTTCCCTTCTGTTGCATTTAGTTTAGTGGGAATAGTAATTTTTACCACTCCGCTATCAAACACTTTCCCTACTGTTACACTGACTGGAGTGGGAATAGTACATTTTAACCTTCGGCTACCCAACACTTTCTCTTCTGTTGCACTCACTGGAGTGGGAATAATAATTTTTACCCCTACGCTGTCCAACACTTTCCCTACCGTTGCACTCATTGGAGTGGGAATATAAATTTTTACCCCTCTGCTATCCAACACTTTCCCTACTGGTGCACTGACTGTAGTGGGAAATTTACGTTTAAAGATTTTTTAATAGTTTAATATTTAATTTATAATAGAATGCTTTTTTTATTAGATTTTACATTATTGGTGAATATATACATACATATATATATATAGAAATCACAAGACGCCCTCCTGCACTTCCTTACGGCGAGAAAGAGAGCACGAACTCCAGTGGGTATAGTGCAGATTTTCTTTATTTTTCTCACATGTTCCTAGTCATGACGCGTTTCGGTCAACAAGTGACCGTGATCACATATATATTTCTCCTTTTTAGCATTCTTCTCTCGAACACAAATCCGGCGGCACCAGGTAAACAGACAATTACTGCTTCATTTTCAGTTTTTTAGAAGTTCATTTTTATTTTCTTCTTCTTTCATGGCAAAAACACAGAGCCAGTTCTGTTTTAAAGATCGGACAGAAGCGTTTTGGTGATTTGCCTTCTACTGGGTCATATATATATATATCACCATCTTCACTTTGCCACGCATTGAGCCCACGACTTAGCAGGGCGGCCAGTGCTACTGGTGCGAGGCCTCCAGTATATAAACCAAACAATCCCTCCTTTCAACATCCAAAGAGGTGCACCGACTCTGGTTGTGTTGCCTTCAAAATCGTTTAATTCATGAAGCATGTACAGAGGCAGGAGGCTCACAGTCCCAACGTTTCTGCTCGAAAAGAGCCTTGATCACGGGAGGCAGTCTCTCTGACTTTTGAATTGCCCACGTGGTTCTCTTAAAACGCAAGCCGTATTCTTTTGCAGAGTGCGCAATAAAATTGTAACTGGTTTTTAAAATGAACGTGTATATATATACATATTATTTAATTAAACACTCTTCTCCAGTGAGAAAAGAAATGGGTCGCACTCCAGGTGATCAAGGTCTCAGTGAGACCGAAACGCGTTGGTTCGGGTGTTTCCATGGATTGCTTTTGAATTGTTGAAAATTTGATGAAGTAAAAAGAACTTACAATCTCCCTGGAGTGCGACCCATTTCTTTTCTCACGGGAGAAGAGTGTTTAATGGATTTCGGCTGGGCTTGGCCGAGGGGTCACGCATCGCCACAGAGCGCCATAACGAGTCAGCAAAGGTGAGCCACTTGGTGGAAGATATGTATATATATATATACTTATTAAGTTTATTTGTTATATTTGTAAAATGTATATTACATTTAATTTGTTTTTTTAAAGTAATTTTATTATTTAATATATTTAATATTTATTTTTACTTTGATATTTTTTTCATTTATATTTTTTAGTCGATATTCTATCAGTGAACCCCTGGGTTTGTCAGTGTATTCATAAGTGTGTGCCTGGGTGTGCTAGTGTATGCATGAGTGTGTCCCTGGGTGTGTCATTGTATCCATAAGTGTCTCTTTGGGTGTGTTAGTGTATATATCATTGTGTGCCTGGGGATGCTACGGTGTGCCTTAGTATGTATCTGGGTATGGCAGCTTATGAATCACTGTCTACCTGGGTGACTCAGTGTATAGATCAGTGTGTACCTGGATATTTTACTGTATGTCAGTGTCTTCCTGGGTGTTGTAGTGTATGGATCAGTATGTGACTGGGTATGTTAGTGTGTGCATCAGTGTGTGCCTCGGTATGTCAGTGTATGGATTATTCTATCTGTGGCTGTAACACTATATGCATCAGTGTGTGCCTGGGTGTGTCAGTGTATAGATCAGTGTGTGGCTGGATGTGTCACCTTATGCATGAGTGTATGTCTGGGTATCTTTCTGTGTACATGATTGTGTGCTTAGGTGTGTTAGTGTACACATGAGTGTGTGCTTAAGCATGCATGTTAGTGTATAGGTCAGTGGTGACCTGGATGTGCTAATGTATACTTTACAGTGTGTATGGGTGTGTCACTGTATGCATATGTGTATGTCTAGCTACGGCTTACCCTAGGTCACTTATATGTAGAAAAGAGAAAGTTTAAAGCTTAGCAAGGCATTTTAAATGCCTACTCGACCTCACAGCAAAAAAGCACACACAGATTGTGCAGTAGCAGGCCTGAGACATGTTTAAAGGGCTACATGTCTCGATAGGTCACTTACAGTGTCACTACTTGAGCATATATCTACAAAAATGTGAGGTTAAGGCCCAGCCAGAGTTTTTATAGGCCAAGTAAGAATGTCAATAAAACTGTACACACAGGCTCAGTAGTAGCAGGTCCCAGACATCTTTAAATGGCTACTTCTCTGGATGTGTTAGTAACTATGTTGCTGTGTGACTGGCTCTCTTAGTAACTCTTTGGGTTTTTTAATGTGTGTGTAAGTAGAAGTATGAATTGCTCCCTGGCTGTATTAGTGAGAGTTGAGGTATGTCACTGAGTGTGCAACTGGCTAAGTTACAACTCGATAGAGAAGTGGTGTGTGGATGTGGGGGTGAATATGAAGTGTCTTTGTAGCTGTCTGACTGTGTGTCAGTGACTGTATGCTTTTGTAAATAGGTATGTCAGTAGCAATATGGGTGGGACACTGGATGTATAACTGGGCATATGGGTCTGTAGGTGCGTGTGTAACTCACTGAAACCTCAAAGTACATGTTTCAGTTTTTAAGCACATATAACCCTGTCCTTTGAGGTACATACAGCCTACCTTAGGGGCGACCTATATATAGAAAAAGGGGAGTTTAAAGCTTGCCAGAGAAGTGTTCAATGCCAAGTCGACCTAGCACTAACATTGTTCAGGCAGACTCTAGACTAGCAGGCCCGAGATATGTTTAAAGGATACTTGTGTGGAAGGGTGACTTGGTTGTATGTGTACTTGAGTACATATCTGAGTGACTGTATCAGTCCCTCTGTGTATGTGTCACTGGATGTCTAAGTAACTATGTTGGTATATGACTACCTCTCTTTCTCACTCTATGGGTTTGAAATTGTATATATAAGTGTCTTTATGTATTCCTTACTGGGTATGTTACTGAATGTTGGGTTATGTAATAGTGTGTGCACTTAGCTCAGTTACTGCTGAATACATAAGTGCTGAGTGGGTGCATGAGTGAATGTGTAAATGCCTCTGTTGCTGTCTGACTGTGTGTGTGAGTGTCTCTCTATGGTTTTGAAAACAGGTATGTTAGTCACAGTATGGGTGAGACACTGGTTGTATAACTGGGTGTATGGGTTTCTAAATGCGCATGCAACTCACTGAAACTTACAAGTACATTTGTTACCTTTTAAGCACATAGCACCCTGCCCTACCTTAGGTGTGACTTACATGTCATAAAAGGTGAGTCTAAAGCTTGGCAAGGAGTTTTAAATGCCAAGTCAGCATGGAAATAAAATTGTACCCACAGTCTCCGCCTGAGACATGTTTAAAGGGCAACTTGTCTACATGGCTCCCTTGGTTGTGTGAGTATTTGACTACATATCTGAGTGAGTGTACCATTTCCTCTGTGCATGTGTCAATAGATATGCAAGTTACTATGTCGCTATATGACTGCCTGTCTTAGAAACTGTATGGATCTATAAATGGGTATGCAGTAGCTGTATAGGGTGGTTCCTGGCTCTGTTAGTAATTCTTGGGTTGTATGTACAAGCTCTATTACTATAGGATACATAAGTGCTGTATTGGTGACTGAGTGGGTGTGTAAATGCCTCTGCCTTTGTGTGGCTGGGTATTGCTCTATGCTTTTCTAATTAGGTTTATTAGTTGCTGTATGGGTGTGATACTGGATGTTTAACTGGGCATATGGGTTCGTAGGTGCACATATAACTCTAAAACTTCAAAGCACATGTATTACCTTTTAAGCACATAGCACCCTCTTATTAAGCCTACCTTAGGGGTGACATATATATAGTCAAAGAAGAGTTTAAGCCTTGGCAAAGGGATTTAAGTTCCAAGTTGGCCTAGCCTTAAAACTGTACACATAGCACCTACTGTAGCAGGCTTGAGACATGTTTAAAGGGCAACGTGTCTGGTTGGCTCACTAGGTTCGGTCAGTATTGGAGTATATATCTGAGTGAGTGCATCAGTGCATCAGTGCATCTGTGGGTGTGTCAAAGGATGTCTAAGTAACTATGGGGTCTATTACGATGGCGGTCGGATGTCCACCGCCGGGCCAGCGGTGGCGCCCGCTGTACCGGCGGTGGACATCCGCCCGCCATCGCAACCAGGAAAACCGACGGTCATATTAGGATGGCGGTGGTGACCGCGGCGGTGGGACATTCCGACCGCCACTTTACCGCTGGTTGCCATCCGCACTCCTGCCTGGCGGACGCAGCAGGGCCGGGATAATGGTGGCGGTGCAGAGCAGGCTCCGCCAGCAGGATTATGATGCCGGCGGTAGCCAGCCTTTCCTCAGCGGTCAGACCCCCATTGAACGGCATGCAGTGATTGTCTTCCGGGGGCCCGTTGCGGGCCCCCAATGTTTTGGGGGGGTGTGGGTGCACTGGGGGAGTACCCATGGTCCCCCCCTGTACCAGGTGGCAGGCAGTGCAGGGAAATGCAGGACATGCTCCTTTCGGCATCGCGGCGGTGCTGCGGGCAGCAGCAACCGCCGCAATGTTAATGCCCGCGATCCGACTGCCACGGTCGGATTTCGACCGCGGGTCATCGTAATTCGACCGGCGGTGATGTCGCGGTACATGCGGGCGGTCTTTTCCCACTACCATGGCGGTCGGGGAGGTTTCCCGACCGCCATTGTAATAGGCCCCTTAATTTGTATTTGAGTATCTCTCTTAGTAAATCCGTGGGTCCGTACATGTGTATGCAAGTGGCTGTATGGATCGCTTCCTGGCTGTGTTAGTGAGTTTTGGGGTATAACTGTGTGTGCAACTGACTCTATTACTATTGGATACATTAGTGGTGTATCAGTGTGTAAGTGAATGTCAAGTGTCTCTGTCAATGTCTGACTGGGTGTATGAGTGGCTGTATGCTTTTGTAAATACGTATGTGTAGGACGCTGGCTCTCTATTTAGCCCACTAAAATGAAGTACACTGTGCAGAGAGTCCAGTGAGACCCAGATTGGTATAGCGAGGCAAAAGTAGATAATACTAACGCTCTATGTGTGGTAGTATGGGAGAGCAGTTTGGCTTATCAGAGGGTAGTGCTAAGCATGAGGCACACACTAAAGAATAAATCCGAGACCATTGTGCAAAAATAATATAGATTTGTATATACTTTTTCAGAACAAGAACTACTTTTTAGGGTATACATTTTCAAAGTTCACAAAAGAAATCACTGTTGAGCACAATTACAAACAATAGAAGTCAATAGGAGAAAATTAGAGGTGGGTGGTGCACTCCGCTCTGCCGGTGGAGTCCACAGAGTTTTTATCACTCCACGCTCCGCTTGGAACTCGGAGTTTGGAAAAAAACTACGCCCGCGGAGCGGAGTTTACCGGCACGCACTCTCCCCTAAATTGGGCTGGTGGGTCCATGAGGATTACGAGCTGAGCCAGAAATGGGCATCTGGCTCGAGCTTTCGAGGGCTTAGCCACCTCTAATCAGCAGCGTTAGATGCCATATGATACTGCTCAGATTGCAGCATCGCAGCATGCATGATAGAGCTTTAAATTTAAATAGATTGGCTCATACCTCAAAGATGGATATGTCCTGGTATTCTGGGTGGAAAGACGCGTGCGTTTCAAGCCGCACTCTGGAAGTGTGCTGAATCTATACTTTAGGTTCCAGCTTGGAGGTGACCCGTGCTGTCACTAGCGGTGATGGCACTGTTTGGGCTGCCTGAGAGCGCTGCAGCTTCTGAGGTTCTGAGGGGTGGGGCTCCACCCCCTCTCGCTCCCACCGCCACCCTCTGGTACTTTGCAGCCTCGTTCACCACAGTGACCGCACACCATCCTCTGGCTGCCAGGAGAGCACTGGAGTAGGATGATGAAGATGTAAATGCATATGAGAAGGTAAGCGAGTGGTTCCGTGGTGTTACACATTGCGTGGGCCGCAAGTGTGACGTTATCAGATACATGTCATGTGACTTGCTATAGTGCAGCTGTGACATACAGTCAGTTGTCACATCCTTTTCTACAGTAAGGTTGCTAGACTATCTCGTGTCACCAAGGTCGCAGTGCACTTTTATGGATATTCATTCTTCACCACCAAATGTATTTTTGGAATTGTAGCTAGAGGGAAACTCCGCCCGCTCGTGGAACTCCGTGGAATTCCACAGAGTTTTTGGATGACTCTGGGCCCCGCCCCGGCCTGAAGAAAATAGAAATAAGCATAGAAAATTACACAGTGGGTTCACGAGGTTCAATGTTCCAGCAGCAGAAGTTCAGGAGTGTCCCGGATTCGGTCAGGAGCAGGGTACTGAGGTCGTTAGTAGCAGGAGCACTGCAGAGAAGGGGGCCACCTGAAAACACACAGTACAGGAGGACTTAAAGGTAAGTCTGAGGGGCCCCAATTGAGGGTGCATGTCGAAAGGGCTTTGGGACCACAGGAGCAAAGCTGGTTAGCTATTATTTAGGTCCTGCGGGCTGGGTGCAGAGCAGATAGGGCAGCCAAGTGTTGTGCATTGAGACGGTCCTCGCGGCCAAGGACAGGCAGTTTGCAGAGGTGATTGCGGGACAGCTGGGCCACTCATGGAGCGGGTCTCAGGGGTCTCAAAGTCCTTCAATGGATGTCTGCATTCTGAGACATTGGAATCCAGATTGGACTCTTTCTTCTTGGTCTTCGGTGTGGGGCTCTGGTACCCCTGATATTGGTATGACATGGCTCCGGTAGGTCCTGGTGTCCTACCACATGATGGAGGGACAGATCTGACTCTTTGGAGCAGATGTACCTCTTCTTGCTTGGGTGCCCTGCCAGAGTCACTGGGGAGCATCAGATTGGTAAACTGGACTTCGTGGTTTGGTGCCTGGAGGCTGCAGGGGAGTAGCTCCTCTACTCCAAGGCAAGTTTTCAGCCGTTTGTTGAAGGATGGAGGTGCTTTGGGGTTCTTGGAGGTCTCACAATTGCAGGACGAGGCAGCAGGCCATGATGTTGAGTCCTGGAGGCAGCAGGCAGGGTTTGGCAGATATTTTCTGCAGCAGGTCTTCGGTTCTTGGGCCAGCAGCTCTTCTTTGTCCATTGCTCTACTTGGGTCAGTCGAATCTACAGTTCAGAGTTCAGGGATGTCACCTAAATACTGAATTTAGGGGTGCTAAAGAGAGAGTAGTAGCCATTGGCCTACCTACCTTTAGGGTGTCTACACCCTCTAAGCGACCACTTTCTGTGGGAATGGGCACTACCCTAGCCCTGATGGGTTGTTTTCCTACCATCTCAAAATGGAGGATTTGCAAAAGTAGTGTTCACATCGCCTGCCACACCTTGGGGTGGTGCTGGTTGAATGTGGACACACCTCCTCATCTAACTAATTTTCCCGCCTTTCCTCCCGCCATAAGGGGGGCAGAAAAGGGGGCTTGGCATCCTCCACTAGTTGGAGATGCCTGGGTTGCATTTCAAAGGCAGCTTCACCTTTGAAGCTTTCCGCCTCAAAAGGCCATCCTGTCCTGGGGAGGTGTGAAGCACCTCCGCCCAGAGCAGGCTTTGTTCCTGGCCTCTGAGAGTGCTGGCCCTCACCCCATGAGGTCAGAAGCATGCCTGGTGGTGGCATACTGGCTAAGAGTAGTCAGAGACCACACCAGTGCTTGGTAGGTTTTCAGAGGATCCTCTAAAGGGTCTCCGGTATGCATTAATTAATAAATCCAACACTGGCATCAGTGAGGATTTATTAAGCTGAGATGTTTGGTACCAAACATCTTAAGGTACAATGAAGCCATCATGGAGCTAGTAAACTCGTAATGACACGTATCCAGCTTCCCTGTGCACTTACAATATCCAAGAATGGACTTGATATTGTCGG
The DNA here is from genome assembly GCA_963921515.1 of Calotriton arnoldi. Lineage (NCBI taxonomy): Eukaryota > Metazoa > Chordata > Amphibia > Caudata > Salamandridae > Calotriton > Calotriton arnoldi. The sequence continues at coordinate 1,574,600 of CAWUFW010001925.1, read as the reverse complement.
GTCATATCTGCTCGTGCAGATATGTCCACCCATGGGATATAGTGCACCCTGCCTTAGGGCAGTAGGGCCTGCAGTAGGGGTGACTTACAAATAACTCATGCAGTGTCTGGGGGCATGGCGCACAGGGCTGTGTGCCATGTTGACTATTCCGCTTTCTCTGCACCAAGACACGCAGTCTGTAATGGCAGTTTGCAATGCCTTGGTGAGGCATCTATGGGGTGGCACAATTTGTGCTGCAGCTCCAGTGGACCTTCTTCAGTACCCATGCCCTAGGTGCCGGGGGTACCATTGACTAGGGACTTACAGGAGTTGCTGAAGTGGGGCCAATCATGATCTGGCACTGGGAACCTGATTAGCAGGGACCCAGTGCACTTTCAAATCGAAATCACTTCAGACGTCAAGCAAAAAGTGAGGGCCAACTATGTTTAAAAGGGGCACTTTCCTACCGTATGTGAGTTGCAGTATGGGTGAGAGACTAGATGTATAACTGGGCGTATGTGTCTGTAAATGAGCATGCAACTCACTAAGACTTCAAAGTACATGTCTTATCTTTTAAGCATATAGCACCCTGCCCTATGACCTACATATGGCCTAATTTATGAGTGACTTATATGTAGTTGAAGGGGAGTTTAAGACTTGGCAAAGGGGGTTTAAATGTGAAGCTGACCTAGCAGTAAAACTGCAAACACAGGCTCTGCAGTAGCAGGCCTGAGAAATGTTTAAAGGACAGTTTTTCTGGATGGGTGACTTTGTTTTGTCAGTACTTGAGAACATATGTGAGTGAGTGTCCCTATATGGGTGTGTCACTGGATGTCCAAGCATCTATGCCTCTACGTGACTGTCTGTCTTAGTACTTCTATGGGTCTGTAAATCTGTATTTACGTGGCTGTATGGATAGCTTACTGGCTGTGTAAGTGAGTGTTGGGGTACCATTCTCTCTGTGCGTGTTTCACTGGATCTGTAAGTAACTACGTCACTATATGACTGTCTCTCTTAGAAACTGTGTGGTTCTTTAAATGAGTATGTTAGTAGCTGTATGGATTCATTACTGGCTGTATTAGTGGTAAACAGCCATTACAACGAGGCTGTTACTACGAATAGCATTACATCGCATGCGTTACAACGCATGCGACGTAACAACGCGTAGCCATTACTACGCATACCATTACATCGCATGCGCTTTTACAACGCATGCGATGTAATGGCTATCCACATCATTGTGAGGAAACTGAGGCTGTTCCGTTTCCTCACAATGGCGTGCACCGGAACAGAGACGACGCTGAAACCAGGAGAGAGGAACCACGAGGAGAGAGAGGTAAGGGGGATTGTGCTTGGGGTGGGGGTTACTTTTTTAGGGTTTGGGGTAGTGTCGAAGTAGTGTTGTAATGTTTGTGTAGTGTAGGGTTGTGTTTTAGGGTTTAGGGTAGGGTCGGGGGGTCGTGCAGGGTAGTGTTGGAGTATAGGGACCAGACTGGGGGTAGGGGGAGGGTCGGGCTGGGGTTAGTGTTTTAGGGTTTAGGGTAGTGTTGTGGTGTTTGTGTAGTGTAGGGTAGTGTTTTAGGGTTTAGGGTAGTGTCGGGGGTCGTGCAGGGTAGTGTTGGAGTGTAGGGACCAGACTGGGGGCAGGGGGAGGGTCGTGCTGGGGTTAGTGTTTTAGGGTTTAGGGTAGTGTTGTGGTGTTTGTGTAGTGTAGGGTAGTGTTTTAGGGTTTAGGGTAGTGTCGGGGGGTCATGCAGGGTAGTGTTAGAGTGTAGGGACCAGACTGGGGTGGGGGGAGGGCCGTGCTGGGGGTAGTGTTTTAGGGTTTAGGGTAGTGTTGTGGTGTTTGTGTAGTGTAGGGTAGTGTTTTAGTGTTTAGGGTAGTGTCGGGGGGTCATGCAGGGTAGTGTTGGAGTGTAGGGACCAGACTGGGGGTAGGGGGAGGGTTGCGCTGGGGGTAGTGTTTTAGGGTAGTGTTGTGGTGTTTGTGTAGGGTAGTGTTTTAGGGTTTAGGGTAGTGTCGGGGGTCGTGCAGGGTAGTATTGGAGTGTAGGGACCGGACTGGGGGTAGGAGGAGGGTCGTGCTGGGGGTAGTGTTTTAGGGTTTAGGGTAGTGTTGTGTTGTTTGTGTAGTGTAGTGTTTTAGGGTTTAGGGTAGTGTCGGGGGGTCGTGCAGGGTAGTGTTTGAGTGTAGGGACCGGACTGGGGGTAGTGGGAGGGTCGTGCTGGGGGTAGTGTTTTAGGGTTTTGGGTAGTGTTGTGGTGTTTGTGTAGTATAGGGTAGTGTTTTCGGGTAGTGTCGGGGGGTCGTGCAAGGTAGCGTAGTGTTATTGTAGGGAGAGGACTAGGGGTCAGGGGAGAGTCGTGCAGTGGTACTACATTAGGTTTTAGGGTAGGGTGGAGTCACTTACCTTGCAAACGTTTACCACAACTATGCCTTTAACACGCATGTCTTTGCGTTGAAATGGCATGCGTGTTAAAGGCATAGTCGTGGTAAAATGTTGCGTTGTAATGGTACATTGCATAGTAATACCCGCGTTGTAATGGTATGCGTGGTATTGCTATGCAATGTAATGAGTCATATTCTGTATTAGTAACTCTTAGGGTGTGTAACTGTGTGTGGAAGTGCTTCTCAGTGCTAGATAGTTAACTGCTGTATGGGTGAGTGGGTAGATGTGTGAGGGCCTCTGTCTCTGTCTGAATGGGTGTGTGAGTGCCTCAATGCTTTTGTAAATAGGTTTATGAGTTGCAGTATTGGGTGGGAGACTGAATGTATAGCTGTGTGTATGGGTCTCCAAGTGCACATGTAACTCACTGAAACTTCATAGTGCATGTCTTAACTTTTTAAACAGATGGCACCCTGGTCAATGAGCTACCTACGGCGTATCTCAAGGATGACGCTTATCTAGAAAAAGAGGAGCTTAAAGCTTGGCAAGGGGTTTTAAATGTGAAGTAAACCTGGCAGTAAAACTGCACATGCACCCTCTGCAGCAACAGGACCAGTGCATGTTCAAAGGGCTATTGTCTCGATGGGTGACTAGGAGTATCAGTACTTGAGTACATATCTTAATGAGTGTATCAGTCCCTCTGTTGGTGTGTCAGTGAATGTGTAATAACTATGTTGGTATATGACTCTTAGTAACTCTATGGTTCTGTAAATGTGCAAGTTAGTAGCTATATGGATTACTTACTGTCTGTGCTAGTGAGTGTTGACATATGTAACTGTGTGCACCAGTGGCTCTTTCACTCCTAGATGCATAACTGCTATGTAGCTGTATCACTAAATGTGTAGCTACGTCTGTTGCTGTCTGACTGGTTGTGTGAGTGGCTGTATGGTTTTGCAAATATGTATCTCAGTGAGTGCATAGATAGATGAGTGAATGTTTAACTGGGTATATTGCTCTGTAACTGTTTTTCTAACTCACTGAAACTTCAAACTACATGTTTTACCTTTTAAACGCATACCTTCCTTCCCAATTGGCTACATTCAGTTTACCTTGCGGGTGACTTAAATGTAAAAAAACAAAAGCTTAAGACTTTCTAAGACGTTATAAATGTCGATTCAACATAGAAGTCTAAACTGAAGACACAAGTTCTGGACTAGCACACCTCACACATATTTGAAAGCCGCATTCTCTGGATTGCACAATTAGACGGTCAATGCGCCTAACAATATTTTATTTACAGGCTCTGGGCACAGCTAGAACTACAGGAATACGAATAAATTCAATATACCAACTGTGGGTAAGTTAATTAAGCCACGTCTAGGAGACAAAAACAATCAGTTCACCACTATCTACCACTAATAACCTTTTCACTCACCAAATTCCAACTGAATAACTCAGTATGTAACTACATTTGTTAATCACTGTTTCATTGTACAAATGGCTATGCAACACACTGTATACATGCATATATCCGTTACTGTTCAAATAGGTGTCCACTTCAGTCAGTACATCACTTTATATATAATTGAGTAAATCAGTGCCTGCATTGGATAATATTCATATTTCCTTTCATTTAACATGCACTAATAACATACGTATATATATATACATATATATATTCACTGAAAAAACCATAGGTTTCAGGGACGTTATAGTTACTTGCCCATTTCACTCGTACAAAACCATAGAAATTCGGCCGTTATAGTTAGTTGAGCTAACTATAACTCACGCCCCCACAATGCACTGCTGATGACGTCACATATTACATCATTCATGACATGGTCAGTGACATCACTGATGACATCACTGATGACATCTCAAATGACATCACTGATGACATCATCCAGCGACTGTGGGTTTCTGTAAAGTTTAAATTTGTTTTATATATATGCCAAGCTGTATTGAAGAATGAGTGGGTGTATAAGTGTCTGTATGGAGGATTTAGTAGGTACGTGACTGACTGTATAAGTGAGTGATTAAATGTGTCTTTCTGAATGCATGGGTTAGTGACTAAACTGTGTGAAAGTCTGTATCAGTCTGTCTGTTGTTGTGTAAGCTGCTGCATGGGTTGGTGAGTAGCTGCATGAGTGTCTATATGGGTTATTGATTGCTTGCCTGAGTATTTGTATGGCTGCCTGAGTGTGTGTGTGGGTGGGTGGGAGGTGTGTGACTCTGTGCATAGATGTGTGAGTGGTTGATTCACTGGGTGTATGGGTTCAAGAGTGCATGTGGAAACAGCTGTATGGGTGGGTGAGTGTGTGTATGGGTGTGTTGGTGAGTGAATGGATGTCTCAGTGGTACATGTGCAAGTAAGTACATATGTAAAAGGCAGTATATGTGAGTGATGGTGTATATAAATAACTATATGTGAGAGTCAGTAATTGTGAGAGTGGCTGCATGGATGAGTGTGTATTTGTATCAGTGATTCTATAAGAGAGTAATTATGTGTTAGTATCTGTATGAATAAGTGAGGTGGTGTCTCTATAACTGTATAGGTGAGTAAATGGAAGTATGATTGATTCTTTGCATGACTGACTAGGTGTGTGAGTAACTCTGGATATGTGGCAGTGTGTGAGTGTCTGTATAGGTGTATGAGTGCATATGATAGTGTTGTATTGATGAGTGACTGCATGTATGAGTGACTTTATGGGTGAATGAGTGGATGTGTGTGTAGACCTAGGAATCAGTGCGTGCGTATGTAGTAACTGGTATTGGTGTCTGTATTGTTTCGAAAATGGTAGTCTGTATTTTAGAATGGGTGTATCAAATGTTTTATTAAGGTATGAGGAGGTGCATCAGATTTTCACGTGGATGATGTCATCAATGATGTCATCAGTGATGTCATTTGAGATGTCATCAGTGATGTCATCAGTGATGTCACTGACCATGTCATGAATTATGTAATATGTGACGTCATCAGCAGTGCATTGTGGGGGTGTGAGTTATAGTTAGCTCAACTAACTATAACGGCCGAATTTCTATGGTTTTGTACGAGTGAAATGTGCAAGTAACTATAACGTCCCTGAAAACTATGGTTTTTTCAGTGAATTTCAAAGGTTTTTAACATGATAATTTGTAACTATAACGTCCCTGAAACCTATGATTTTTTCAGTGAATTTCTAAGGTTTTTAAATGCTAATTTCTAATTATAATGTTCATTAAACCTATCTGCTGTGCGATCCAAAAACAAGCTGGTGCTTGTAGTGTTATGGACAGTGGACGCAACCATGTTACCTCAGGCAGTGGGGAAGATCTCGGTCATGAACCTGTGTCGTCGCCCCCTGTAAGCGGAAGCGCAGTGGGCTGGTCCAACGTACGCCACTCCAGCGTAGAAGTGTGAATAAATAGGCCGGGGTTCTGGGCGTGGTTCACTTGTGTGAAAGCCAACGCGTCTGCCAGAGCGGCGACCCTCACCCTGCCACGTGGCTGCCGCCATGACCGCGGGCCTCCTCAACACAAGCCCCCTGCGAACACAGCGGCACAGCACTGCATAGTTATGTCTGTACAGACTACTGCCTTCGATCTACACAGCGGACAGCAGGGCTCACAATTCAGATTGAGTCGCGATTCCAGATGACGGAGTCCAGTAGGCATGACAAATTGCTCCCAGCGCGGCCCGCCCGGACCACGCATCATCGCAGGCTGCGTACACGCTGAGCGCCAGAGGTACCACTAACGCAGTGCACCACAAGTAAACGCCACGTGGCTTTATTAAGGCAGAATTCATTAAACAAAAGACATTGCTACCAGTGCGGCCCACACGGACCACGCATCATCGCAGGATGAGCACACGCTGAGTGCTTCAGGTGCCACTAGCTCACTGCACCATAAGTCATCGCCACGTACCCTTAAACCTACATAATATCCTTTTAGTATCCTTGCTTCAAGAACTTTTTTGATATCAATTATAGCTTTAGTACAATGACCAAATTCATCTTGCAAGTCCAAAGGAACACTCAATGGCAGTCTACACTGCGGACAGCAGAGCTCACAATTTGAATTCAGTCTTGATTTATTAATTGCAGACAGAATTGTACTCTATGTCGTTGAATTTTCTCAAGAGGAAGTGACAAAAAGCTTTCCTTGATGTCTGTGCTGACTACTGCCTTCGATCTACACTGCGGACAGCAGGGCTCACAATTCAGATTGAGTCGCGATTCCAGATGACGGAGTCCAGTAGGCATGACATATTGCTCCCAGTGCGGCCCGCCCGTACCACGCATCATCGCAGGCTGCGTACACGCTGAGTGCCAGAGGTACCACTAACTCAGTGCACCACAAGTAAACGCCACGTGGCCTTATTAAGGCAGAATTCATTAAGCAAAGATATTGCTACCAGTGCGGCCCACACGGACCACGCATCATCGCAGCTCTCAATTATAGCTTTAGTACAATGACCAAATGCCTTCGATCTACACTGCGGACTGCAGGGCTCACAATTCAGGTTGAGTCACGATTCCAGATGACGGAGTCCAGTAGGCATGACACATTGCTCCCAGTGCGCACGCATCATCGCTAGCTGTGCACACGCGGAATGCTTCTGATGCTCCTACCTCAGTCCACCACAACTGATGGACCCTTTATGACAGAATATTTTGTGTATGATTTCAGATCTGGTGCCCCTAACTTAGTGTAGCACAAGTCATGGACCCTTTATGATTGAATCTCTGTGTGTGATCTGATGATTACTGTTGTACTTGTTACCAGCACCAACCATTCCCGGAGGGCTGGCTTACACTCACCTCACACTGGACATGTGACCCTGTTAATAAAAAGGAGTCGAGTGCACGTGCTCATATCCAGTTCCACTATCTGTGTCCGTGTGTTCATAATGTATGCAACATGCTGCCCCTGGGCCCTACCACATTACATTGTGCTCTGGACAGCGTATGCAACCAACTTACCTTTGACAGTGGGAGAAAACTTTGATTATGTAACTTTGTCTCGGTCATTGTACAAGTACGTACGTAGAGACTGGATGATTAGAGTACTGCAAGGAGAGTGTATAGTGAATTTATAAGTGCGTGGGGATTGGCGGAGTGATTGTATAAGTACATATGTTGGCGCACCCTAACTCCGACAACGAGCTTGTCTCTAATTGGCTGCCCTCCATGTCCCAAAAACTGAAATTTGGATTTTGCATGGCCCAGTATTGCTACAGCTGCAATACTCCACTGAATGTGCAATAAACATTCACACCCACACAGATGTGTCATGTCCACCATCTTTCTTGTGTGGAACTATGGATGAATGTAGGCTCAGTGATTCCCTGTACCTTCCATGTTGGCCATGTTCAGGGACTTGGCTCACAGAGTGACACATTGACGCTTGTGACCCGGGTGACGGCAGCACTACAACAAGAACACCGGCATGGCAGTGTTGCAAGATTTTTTAAGCATTCTCTAGCCCAAAGACAACCAAAAAGTAGCCCATACTAGCCCAATATTGCTACTTTAAGGAAGGAGGGGCAGGGACATCATCAAGCAGGCGGTGAATGGATTGGAATTGATGTTGCAGCAGGCTGCCAAGTAAATATTTGTCTAATAAAGCGCTTTAACATACTAGTTTGCTGGAGCGCTGTATATATATTTATAATCTGGCATTAGCACAAACCTAAATTTTACCGCACAACCGGGAAAAATATAGCCCAATTGTGCGTGATCTAGCCCAATCTGGCAACAGTGCCGCATCAGTTGATTCCTCATACAGCTCACGATGGAGCCACGCCCATAGCTCCGGAGTCATTCTTCACAGCCTCACGCAGAACTGGCATACGCCAGGCCAGACCACTCCGCTTACGCTTACAGGGAAGGACAACAATGCTACATGGCCCAGATTTTCATTGCAGTGATCTGCTGGTCACACCCTAGTTGTCAGTACGCCACAGCCACTCCCTCACGGCTAGTATACACCCACACCACACCCATTAAGCACAGGCGTCACGGGACACGTGACCCTGCCAATAAAAAAGACCGGGCGCACGTGCTCGACACCATTTCAGAGTTGCTCGCACCGGAAGCACTGCGGCCGGCACAGGCACACCGGCACGGGACGGTGACTTTCGGTCCACTGAGGTACGGGTACCGTAACTGCTGAGCGGGTGTACAGCCTGCGGTGATGACCCGTCCCGGCGGTCTGGACAGCTCAGGTTTTGTGTGCCCTGCTGGACTGCAGTGTAGGCCTGAGCCATCGAACAGGGAGGCCTACCACCACGTGCGTTATGTATGAGGAACAAGTGCGTGGCCTCACTGTTCACTGAGTTAGTGGCACCGCAAAGACTGAGCGGGTGTGCAACCTGCGATGATGATAGGTGCACTAGTATGTCCTCTGGCATTGCAAAATCAAGACGCAGCACCAAATGTGAGACCTGTTGGCCTGCGGAGTGGGACTGCATGATGCGGAGTGTGCCCTGTCCGCAAAAAGGTGAGCAGTGAGGCCTGGGTGCGCAGCGGTGGGCAAATATGTCTGGGCGGCGGGAGTGGATACACAAAGGCGGCACAGCGATTTAGGCGTACGCAATTGTATATACTCTCCCATTACTAATTCGGTACTATGTTTAGATGTGGGAGCTTGAGGGCTCCACTAGGTCCCGGCACGTGGTTGGAGACACAGCACTCACTGTCCCTGATCATCTCTTCCTTTCTCTCCTTCACACTCTTTCTCTCTCTCTTCTTCTCTCACTCTTTCTCTCTTTCTCTTTGTCTTCCTCTCACTCTTTCTTTCTTTTTCTCTCTCTTCCTGTCACTCCCACTGTTTCTCTCGTTCTCTCTGTCTTCCTCTCACTCCTTCTTTCTTTTTCTCTCTGTCTTCCTCTCACTCTTTCTTTCTCTCTCTATCTCTCTTTCTCCCTCCTTTGATGGACGCATGACGCACAATCTTATCTTGCTTTTTGTCTTGCAGGCCTGCAATGAAGAGTGGCCATCCTGCAATCAACACTCAACCTGAATTGTGAGCTCCGCTCTCCGCGTGTACACAACGGGTGAGGAGGTTTCTTCGGCACACGCCGGTGGTGTAAGGTGGGCAGAGAGGCTTGTTTGCGCAACAGCGGGCAGTCAACTCCGGGCAGTGGGAGTGGATGGGGTGCAGCAGCCTGGGTGCGCAGCGGCATGCAGTCACCCCCGGGCAGTGGGAGTGCATGGGGTGCAGCAGCCTGGGTGCGCAGCGGCTGTCATACACCTCTGGGCAGTGGGAGTGGATGGAGTGCAGCAGCCTGGGTGTACAGCAGCGGGTAGACACCTCTGGGCAGTGGAAGTGGATGGGGTACACTAGCCTGGATACACAAAGGCGGGACAGCGATTCAGGCATACGCAGTTGTATGTACTCATCCATTGCTGATTCCATTTTTATGTTTCAGATGACTAAGCTTGAGGGCTGCCCTATATCCCGGCACGTGGTTGGAGACACACCGGTGACAGAAAGGTGAGCTGTGAGGATTTTATCCACAGTGTCAACACTCACTCTCCCTCTCCATCTCTTCCTTTCTGTCACTCACACTCACACTCTTTCTCTCTCTCTCACTCTCTATCTCTTCCTTTCTCTCTCTCACACTCTTTCTCTCTTTCTGTCTCTTCCTCTCTCTCTCATTCTTTCTTTCTCTCTCTTCCTCTCTCACTCTTTCTCTCTCTCTTCCTCTCTCTCACACTGTTTCTCTCTCTCTTCCTCTCTCTCACACTGTTTCTCTCTTTCTCTCTTCCTTGTATCTCTCTCTTTCTCTGTCTTCATCTCTCTCACACTTTCTCTCTTCCTCACTCTCACTCTTTCTCTCTCTCTCTTCCTTTCTCTCACTCTTTCTCTCTCTCTATTCCTCTCTCTCACTCTTTCTCTCTCTCTTCCTCTCTCTCACTCTTTCTCTCTCTTTCTGTCTCTCACTGTTTCTCTCTCTCTCTTCATCTCTCTCACTCTTTCTCTCTGTCTTCCTCTCACTCTTTCTTTCTTTTTCTCTCTCTCTTCCTGTCACTCCCACTGTTTCTCTCTTTCTCTCTGTCTTCCTCTCACTCCTTCTTTCTTTTTCTCTCTGTCTTCCTCTCACTCTTTCTTTCTCTCTCTATCTCTCTTTCTCTTTCCTTTGATGGACGAATGACACACAATCTTATCTTGCTTTTTGTCTTGCAAGCCTGCGATTAAGCGTGGCCATCCTGCAATCAACAGTCAACCTGAATTGTGAGCTCCGCTCTGCGCATGTACACAATGGGTGAGGAGGTTTCTTCACGTGGTGGACCCTCTTCGACACACGCCGGTGGTGTAAGGTGAGCAGAGAGGCTTGTTTGCGCAGCGGCGGGCAGTCACCTCCGGGCAGTGGGAGTGGATGGGGTGCAGCAGCCTGGGTGCGCAGCGGCACGCAGTCACCTCCGGGCAGTGGGAGTGCATGGGGTGCAGCAGCATGGGTGCGCAGCGGCTGTCATACACCTCTGGGCAGTGGGAGTGGATGGAGTGCAGCAGCCTGGGTATGCAGCAGCGGGTAGACACCTCTGGGCAGTGGAAGTGGATGGGGTACACTAGCCTGGATACACAAAGGCGGGACAGCGATTTAGGCATACGCAGTTGTATGTACTCATCCATTACTGATTCCATTTTTATGTTTCAGATGACTAAGCTTGAGGGCTGCCCTATATCCCGGCATGTGGTTGGAGACACACCGGTGACAGAAAGGTGAGCTGTGAGGATTTTATCCACAGTGTCAACACTCACTCTCCCTCTCCATCTCTTCCTTTCTGTCACTCACACTCTTTCTCTCTCTCTCACTCTCTATCTCTTCCTTTCTCTCTCACTCTTTCTCTCTCTTCCTCTCTCTCTCACTCGTTCTCTCTCTTTCTGTCTCTCACTGTTTCTCTCTCTCTCCGTCTCTCTCACTCTTTCTCTCTGTCTTCCTCTCACTCTTTCTTTCTTTTTCTCTCTCTCTTCCTGTCACTCCCACTGTTTCTCTCTTTCTCTCTGTCTTCCTCTCACTCCTTCTTTCTTTTTCTCTCTGTCTTCCTCTCACTCTTTCTTTCTCTCTCTCTCTCTCCTTTGATGGACGAATGATGCACAATCCTATCTTGCATTTTATCTAACAGGCTGTGATTCACGAATCGACGTCCCCCCCACACCGCCACAGCTGAACGCGTGCACAGTCTGCGATGATGCGTGGCCATCCTGACAACGCCTGACAAAGTTGCTTCAGCATGTGGTGCACCCTCTTACACACACGCCGGTGGCGGAAGGTGAGCAGAGATACTTCTTTCCGCAGCAGCCGGCAGTCACCTCTGGGCGGTGGGAGTGGATAGTGTGCAGCAGCCTGGGCGCACAAGAGTGCACAGACACCTCCGAGCAGTGGGAGTGGATGGGCTGCAGCAGCCTGAGTGCACATTGCCGAAACAGATAATTAGGCGTGTGCAGTTGTATGTACTCTGCAATTACTAATTCTATACTATCTTTCAGATCACTAAACTTAAGGGTGCACTATGTCCCGGCACGTGGTTGGAGACACACCGGAGGCACAAAGGTAAGCTGCGAAGATTTTCTCCAGTGTCAACACTCCCTCTCCATCTCTTCCTTTCTCTCTCTCACACTTTCTCTCTTTCTCTGTCTGTTCCTCTCTCTCATTCTTTCTTTCTCTCTCTTCCTCTCTCTCACTCTTTCTCTCTCTCTTTCTCTCTTTCTCTCTACCTCTCTCTCACACTGTTTCTCTCTCTCTCTTTTCCTTGTACCTTACTCTTTCTCTCTCTCACTCTTTCTCTTTCTCTGTCCTTGTCTGTCTTCCTCTCTCTCACTCTTTCTATCCTCTCTTTCACTCTTCCTCTCTCTTCCTCTCTCACTCTTTCTCTCTCTTCCTCTCTCTCACTCTTTCTCTCTCTCTCTTCCTCTCTCACACTATTTCTCTCTTTCTCTCTCTCACTCTTTCTCTATTTCTTTGTCTTCCTCTCTCTCTCTCTCACTCTTTCTTTGTTTCTCTCTTTCTCCCTCACTCTTTCTCTCTTTCTCTTTCTCCTTTGCTGGATGCATGACGCACCATCTTATCTTTCTTTTTGTCTTACAGGCTGTGATTCACAAATGGTCCAGCGATGACACGACATGGCTGTACATAGTTTTATTTGCTGTTGTTTTGTTTTAATAAAATGTTTTATATGTAAATCCATACATGTCTAAGATTCTTATTTCTCCAACCAAACGTGACTGTCACATTTGTTTGTGGGGGGTGGGGGTGAGGGGAGATGGCGGACAAGGAGCTCCTACTGGGGGATGTCGGAGCAGTGTTGGGTGTCCGACCTGCATGATCGTTGCCTCCATTACATCTGTTCTCAGAGACTTAAGAGCCGGCGGTCTGGCTCGTAGATGAAGAACTGCGAGCCGACTAGCAGGCTCATAGAGGGAGAACCGCGGCCCGTCAGTTCGCAGAGGAAGAGCTGCGGGCCAGCTCGCAGAGAAACACCTGTGGGCCGACTAGTATAGGGAAAGGTGCGGGCCATCGGCTTCCAAAGGGATAGCTGCGGAACACTGATGTGGGGAGAGGGAGCATGAAGAGCGTATCTCGCAGAGAGACACCTCCGGTATATTTCCAGTATTGGCTTCACAGATACAACTGCGGGCCCAAGAACTCGCACCCGAAGAGCTGTGAGCCGACAAGTGGTTCGCAGAGGCAGACTTGCGGGCCCAAGTATATTTTTGGAGGTATGCTGTTGATGGTGGAAAAGGGTGCATTACCTGCTAATGTAGGGAGACGCAGCGTGAAAGCGGTATCTCGCACAGACAGAGCTCTGGTATATTAAATTGCCCCCGGGACCATTCTTTTATATTTTCACTCGATGCAAGGCACAAGATGGCTGCTAACACTTCCTGGTTTGAATTGTTAGCAGCCAATCAGAGGCAAGCTCATGCTCGGGAGTTAGGCACAGTCCAGATATATATATCTTTTTTTCCTTTAATATCTCAAAAACTACTGAACGGATTTACACCATTTCCACAAAACAGCGCTTTCTGCACCAAGACCTTTCTCCCTGCCAAATTTGCAATTCTTTCTTTGTCACACAGTACATGTAATGCACCGCTCTCATCAAGAATGGAATCAGTAATGGCACAATTTCCCTGTTGCTCCACACATAAATACATGTAAAGAACAAATCAGAATAGTTCCTTTATTTTTTCAAATTGCAAAACTTCTCTCTATTGGTTATTTTTTAACTTTCCATATAAACAGTTTTAAAAAAATTTAAGAACACATACAGGTGAGAAGTTCAATGTATTCCATCAACAAACTTTCTAGAACATTCTACGACACGTGCAGGTTAAAAGTTCATAATTTTTTCAAACCTAACGATATTTTTTGCAACATTTTCTCGAACATTTAAGGGCACGTGCAGGTTAAAAGTTCACCATTGTTTTAAGTTCGAACAGTGGCTTCCAAATGCAAGTAGCAGGTGTGGTTGAACTGAGCAAATTTTATCCTATCATATGAACTCTACGTTGAAACTGCATTTTATTAACCAATCACAAAGATGCTTTTTGACAAACTAATATGCACCCTACTTTTTAGTAAACAATGTTTTTCATCTCCCAATCAGTTATCGTTTTGTATGAGAAAAAAAAGTAGTTCCCCATCTTTAAACATATCTCTTATTCTACGAATGGACTGCATGAGCTACAGACATCTATCCATATCTTCCAGCTACACCTTCAAAATGCTAGTGTGGATCGTAGGACATAGCTATGTTTTCTGGTGCAAGAGGTATGCAGTACAGAGACATATTGACTTAGACCTAGGTTTACAAAATGTGGACATTAAATGGTTTGGACAGAGAGGATTGAAGTGGCACCAATTACTCCCTTTGGTTAAAACATGTTTGCATCTCCAACTCCCTGACCTCATGATTGTGCACTGTGGTGGAAATGACCTAGGCACATTGACTGGGGTAGGTTTGCAAATGCTAATGAAGGACACCTTTAGAAAATTGTGTTGCTTTTGCCTCAAACTGTCTTTGTATATTCCAATATATGCCAAAGACAGAAGTGGAAATGGTCAAACAAATTTTGTTCTCAGATTGAAAAATCTAGGAAGAATGTCAACAAAGCTGTGTCTGCATACCTCAGAGACCATAGAATGGGGTCGATCTACAACAACAACATACGTTATGATATGGTTGATATCTACAGAAGTGATGGAGTACACTTCACAGATCAGGGAAATAGAGTTTTTCTGAATAACCTGAAGCTGTGCATCCGCACTTAGATGTAGCTCCAACTAATAAACACAAAGGCTCTTTTTAGAGCCGCCTTATATTCCCAATATCGGCACGCAGACTGACAACTGCGATCCGGCTAGCACAGGGAGACCTGCGGGCTGTCGGGCAGCCTCGCAAAAGGAGAGCTACAGCCCGTGGGCTCGGCTCGCGCAGAGAGAGCTACGGGCTGACGGCTCGCAAACGCAGAGCTGTGAGCCAATGGACTGGTAGTATTTTATGGTTTAGGGTAGTGCAGTGGTGTTTGTGTAGTGTAGGGGGTCCTGCTGTGGGTAGTGCTTTATGGTTTACGGTAGTGCAGTGGTGTTTGTGTAGTGTAGAGGGTGGTGATTGGGGTACATTTAGGGTTTAGGGTAGGGCAGTGGTCTTTACGTAGTGTAGGGGATACTGCTGTGAGTAGTGTTTTAGGGTTTAGGGTAGTGCAGTGGTGTTTGGGTAGTGTAGAGGGTCGTGCTGGGGGTAGCGTTTTATGGTTTAGGGTAGTGCAGTGGTGTTTCTGTAGTTTAGGGGGTCGTGCTGGGGGTAGTGGTTTAGTGTTTAGTTACGTAGTGCAGTGGTGTTTGGGTAGTGTAGGGGGTCATGCTGGGGTAATGTTTTAGGGTGTAGGGTAGTGCAGTGGTGTTTCTGTAGTGTAGGGGGTTGTGCTGGGGGTAGTGTTTTAGGGTTTAAGGTAGTGCAGTGTTGTTTCTGTAGTGTAGGGGGTCGTGCTGGCAGTAGTGGTTTAGTGTTTAGTTACGTAGTGCAGTGGTGTTAGGGTAGTGTAGGGGGTCATGCTGGGGTAATGTTTTCGGGATTAGGGTAGTGCAGTGGTGTTTCTGTAGTGTAGGGGGTCGTGCTGGGGGTAGTGTTTTAGGGTTTAAGGTAGTACAGTGGTGTTTCTGTAGTGTAGGGGGTCGTGCTGGCAGTAGTGGTTTAGTGTTTAGTTAGGTAGTGCAGTGGTGTTTGGGTTGTGTAGAGGGTCGTGCCGACAGACTGACTCACAGAGCTCCGAGCCAACGGACTCGCTTCTAAAGGCATAGCTGCGACCTCGTGATGTGGGGAGAGGCAGCCTGAAAAGAGTATCTTACACAGACACAGATGCCAGTGTTGCCTCGCAGAGGTAAAACTACACACCCGATGGCTTCTACACGGAGAGATGCGAGCTGACGGACTAATTCACAAAATGGCTGCCAACACTTCCTAGTTTCAACTGTTCACAGCCAATGAGCCGCGAGCTCGTGCTCGTAACGCTCAGCCAATCAGATGTAAGAATTCTCAAATATCGATATCTGTCAAATTTGATATTTCTCAAAAACTACTGAACGGATTTACACCATTTCAACAAAAGCACGCTTTCTCGACCACAACCTTTCTCCCTCACAAATGTGGCGCAATTCCGTTCAGCAGTTTGACCTGTAGCCTTGTCTAAAGTTTCCTATGGAAAATACATTGAGAAAACACATTTTGGGACTCCCCTTTTTCTCAGCTCCCCCTTGACCAAACACCCACAAACTTTCAAGATAGGAGCTGATCAAAAAAGATAAACTTTTTTGAAAATTTCGTAAAGATTCGTCAAACGACGCCAAAGTTATAAGCACATGGAGGGCTCCAGGAGAGGGGCCGCGCACCACCCCTCCCAACATGAGTGAAGCCCCGGGACTGTGGGGACCCCAGCGGGCCCCCGCAACCCCAGCAACCCCCAGCTATTATTTTTTAAGAAATGCCCGCGGGACCTAGCCCACCCGGGGACCTCATTAAAATAAAACGCGGGAACCCGCGACCCCAGCGCGAATTGCGCCGATTTTTTTATTTTTATAAAAAATGCTTTTTTTGGCCCTGGGGTCCTTCTGGGACCCCCTGAGCAGGCCTAGGGGGTCTCGGTGTTTCTACCCTGCCCCCTTCTCTTGTTTTATACATTTGTTTCTCTGTTTTCTAGTGACTCGCTTCTACCGAGCCACAAGATGGCTGCCAACACTTCCTGGTTTGGAGTGTTCGCAGCGAATCACAGTGAAGTTCATGCGCGGGACTTAGGCTCCGCCCAGATATCAAAACTTTTATTTTTCTTATTTCTCAGCAACCACTGAACGGATTTACAGCATTTTACAAAATGTCACTTTCTGAACCAAGCACTACCTTTTTGCCAAATTTGGGGTAATTCCGTTCAGTAGCTTCGGCTGTAGCCTTGCACAAAGTTTCCTATGGGAAATTGATTTTTTTACTCTTATTTTTTTTATTTCTCAAAAACTACTGAACGGATTTACCCCATTTAAAAAAAAGGTCGCTTTCTGAACCAAGCACTACCTTTCTGCCAAATTTGAGGTAATTCCGTTCAGCAGTTCGGGCTGTAGCTCGTCGCAAAATTTCCTATGGAAATTAACATGGAGAAAACACGTTTTGGGACCCCCCTTTTTTCTCATCCCCCGCTTGACAAATCTCCCCCAAACTTTCAAGATAGGAGCTAACCTAAAAAGTGCAACTTTTTGCAAAATTTCATAAAGATTCGTCAAACGATGCCAAAGTTATTAGCAAAATAAAAAAATGCTTTTCCTACGGAAACTAGGTTGTAACTATAACTACCTACTGGCGACCGCCAGTAGGTAATATTCACTGAAAAAACCACAGGTTTTAGGGACGTTATAGTTAGTTGGACATTTCACTCGTACAAAACCAGAGAAATTCGGCCGTTATAGTTAGTTGAGGTAACTATAACTCATGCCCCCGCAATGCACTGCTGATGACGTCACATATTACATCACTCATGACATGGTCAGTGACATCACTGATGAGATCACTGGTGACATCTCAAATGACATCACTGATGACATCACTGATGACATCATCCAGTGACTGTGTGTTTCTGTGAAGTTTAAATACGTTTTATATATATATAGGCCAAGGTGTATTGAAAAATGAGTGGGTGTATGACTGTCTGAATGGATGATTTAGTAGGTGCGTGACTGACTGTATAAGTGAGTGATTAAACGTGTCTTACTGAATGCATGGGTTAGTGACTAAACTGTGTGAATGTCTGTATCAGTCTGTCTGTTGGTGTGTAAGTGGCTGCATGGGTTGGTGAGTAGCTACATGAGTGTCTATATGGGTTATTGATTGGTTGTCTGAGTATCTGTATGGGTGCCTCAGTGTCTGTGTGGGTGGGTGGGAGGTGTGTGACTTTGTGCATAGATGTGTGAGTGGGTGATTCACTGGGTGTATGGGTTTAAGAGTGCATCTGTAAAGGGCTGTGTGGGTGGGTGAGTGTGTGTATGGTTGTGTTGGTGAGTGTTTAGATGTCTCAGTGGTACATGTGTGAGTAAATACATATGTGAAAGGCAGTATATAGTATATGTGAGTGTTGGAGTATATAAATGACTATATGTGAGAGTGAGTGATTGTGAGAGTGCCTGTATGGATGAGTGTGTGCTTGTGTCAGTGACTGTATAAGAGAGTAAGTATGTGTTAGTGTCTGTATGAATAAGTGAGGTGCTGTGTGTATAATTAAGTAGGTGAGTAAATGGGAGCGTGATTGATTCTTTGCATGACTGACTATGTCTGTGAGTAACTCTATGGGTGAGTGGCAGTGTGTGAGTGTCTGTATAGGTGTATGAGTGTATATGATAGTGCTGTATTGATGAGTGACTGCATGTGTGAGTGACTGTATGGGTGAATGAGTAGATGTGTGTGTAGACCTAGGAATCAGTGAGTGGGTATGTAGTAACTGCTATTGGTGTGTCTTTGGATTCGAAAATGGTAGTCTGTATTTTAGAGTGGGTGTATCAGAGGTTATATTAGGGTGTGAGGAGGTGCATCAGATTATCACGTGGATGATGTCATCAGTGATGTCATTTGAGATGTCATCAGTGATATCGTCAGTGATGTCACTGACCATGTCATGAGTGATGTAATATGTGACCTCATCAGCAGTGCATTGCAGGGGTGCGAGTTATAGTTACCTCAACTAACTATAACGGCCGAATTTCTCTGGTTTTGTATGAGTGAAATGTAGAACTAACTATAACGTCCCTGAAACCTGTGTTTTTTTCAGCGAATTTTTAAGGTATTTTAAATGCTAATTTCTAACTATAACGTCCCTGAAACCTATGGTTTTTTCAGTGCATTTCAAAAGTTTTTCAAATGCTAATTTCTAACTATAACGTCCCTGAAATCTATGGTTTTTTCAGTGAATTTCAAAGGTTTTTTAAATGCTAATTTCTAACTATAACATCCCTGAAATCTATGGTTTTTAGTGAATTTCAAAGGCTTTTTAAATGCTAATTTCTAACTATAACGTCCCTGAAACCTATGGTTTTTTCAGTGAATTTCCAAGGTTTTTAAATGCTAATTATTAACTATGCCTACAGAGGTAGGACATGTGCAGAAAGAGGAAGAAAGGCGCAGAAAGAAGCAAGAGAAATGCAGAAAGAGGCAACAGAAGTCCAGAAAAACGAAGAAAGGTGCAGAAAAAAGCAATAGATATGCAGAAAGAACCAACAGAGGTGCAGAAAGAGGCCTTGTTGCAAAGTCATCCTGTGCCCCCAACTTTTTGCTGACTGGTACTGGTGGTAACCGACTCTGACTAACCAGGCCCAGAGCCAGTGCTATGCTGAAAGACACTTAGAATACAGTGAAAACACCTACATACACTAGGGTAAACTATGGGTGGGGGTACCCCTGTGATTGGCATGACCTCCCCTGTAAGGCCCTAGTACGTAATAGGGCAGGGGGATTAAAACTACCTCTAAGTCAGAGGTGCAGAAAGAGGTAAGAGAAGTGCAGAAAGAAGCAACAGAGGTGTAGAAAGAAGCAAGAGAAGTGCAAAAAGAGGCAAGTGAGGTGCAGAAAGAAGCAAGAGCAGTGCAGAAAGAACCAACAGAGGTGCAAAAAGAGGCAAGAGGGGTGCAGAAAGAGGTAGGAGAGGTACACAAAGAGGCAAGAAAGGTACAGAAAGAGGCAGGAGGGGTAAAGAAAGAAAGAAGAGAATTGCAGAAAGAGGCAAGAAACTTCCTGAAAGAAGCATCAGAGGTATAGAAAGAACCAACAAAGGTGCAGAAAGAGGCAAGAGGGGTACAGAAAGAAGCAAAAGAGGTACAGAAACAGGCAAAAGAACTGCAGAAAATGGCAAGAGAGGTGCAGGAAGAGGCAGGAGAGGTGCACAAAGAGGCAAAAGGGGTACAGAAAGAAGCAAGAGGGGTGCAGAAAGAAGCAAGAGAAGTGCAGAAAAAAGCAACAGAGGTGCTTAAAGAGGCAAGAGGGGTGCAGAAAGATGCAAGAGAAGTGCAGAAAGAAGCAACAGAGGTGCCAAAACAGGCAAGAAAGGTACAGAAAAAGGGAGCAGGGATGCAGAAAGAGGTAAGAGGGAAACATAAATTTGCAAGAGAGGTGCAGAAAGAAGCAAGAGCATTGCAGAAAGAACTAACAGAGGTGCAAAAAGAGGCAAGAGGGGTGCAGAAAGAGGTAGGAGAGATGCACAAATTGGCAAGAGAGGTACAGAAAGAGGCAGGAGGGGTGCAGAAAGAAGGAAGAGAAGTGCAGAAAGAAGCAACAGAGGTGCTGAAAGAGGCGTGAAGGGTGCAGAAAGAAGCAACAGAGGTGCAGAAACAGGCAGGAAAGGTGCAGAAAGAGGGAACAGGGTATAAAAAGAGGCAAGAGAGGTGTAGATAGAGGGAAGAAGGGTGCAGAAAGAGGCAAGAGGGGTGCAGAAAGAAGCAAGTGAGGTGCAGAAAGAGGCAACAGAGGTGCAGAAAGACGCAAGAGAATTGCAGAAACAAGCAAGAGAAGTGCAGAAAGAGGCAAGAGAATTGCTGAAAGAAGCAACAGAGGTGTGGAAAGAAGCAAGAGAAGTGCAGAAAGAGGCAAGTGAGGTGCAGAAAGAGGTAAGAGAGGTGCAGAAAATGGCAAGAGAACAGCAGAAAGAGGCAAGAGGGATGCAAAAAAGGGAAGAAATGTGCAGAAAGAAGCAAGAGAGGTGCAGAAAGAAGCAAGAGAGGTGCAGAAAGAAGCAACAGAGGTATAGAAAGAAGCAAGAGAAGTGCAGAAAGAGGCAAGTAAGGTGCAGAAAGGAGCAAGAGCAGTGCAGAAAGAACCAACAGAGGTACAAAAAGAGGCAAGAGGGGTGCAGAAAAAGGTAGAAGAGGTGCACAAAGAGGCAACACAAGTACAGAAAGAGGCAGGAGTGGTGCAGAAAGAAGGAAGTGAAGTGCAGAAAGAAGCAAGAGAGGTGCTGAAAGAGGAGCGAAAGGTGCAGAAAGAGCAAGAGAAGTGCAGAAAGAAGCAACAGAGGTACAGAAAGAGGCAAGAGAGGTGCAGAAAGAAGCAAGTGAGGTGCAGAAAGAGGCAACAGAGGTGCAGAAAGACGCAAGAGAGGTGCAGAAACAAGCAAGAGAAGTGCAGAAAGAGGCAAGAGAATTGCTGAAAGAAGCAACAGAGGTGTGGAAAGAAGCAAAAGAAGTGCAGAAAGAGGAAAGTGAGGTGCAGAAAGAGGCAATAGAGGTGCAGAAAATGGCAAGAGAACAGCAGAAAGAGGCAAGGGGGATGCAAAAAAGGGAAGAAGGGTGCAGAAAGAAGCAAGAGAGGTGCAGAAAGAAGCAAGAGAAGTGCAGAAAGAAGCAAGAGAGGTGCAGAAAGAGGGAAGACGAGTGCAGAAAGAGACAACAGGGGTGCAGAAGGAGGCAGAAGAACTGCAGAAAGAGGCAAGAGAGTTGCAGAAACAGGCAAAAGGGGTGCAGAAAGAGGAAACATGTGTGCAGACAGAGGCAAGAGACGTGCAGAAAGAGGGAAGAGGGTTACAGAAAGAGGCAAGAGGGACGCAGAAATTTGCAAAAGAGGTGCAGAAAGAAGCAAGAGCAGTGCAGAAAGAACCAACAGAGGTGCAGAAAGAGGCAAGAGGGGTGCAGAAAGAGGTAGGGGGTACAGAGAGAGGCAAGAGGGGTACAGAAAGAGGCAAGAGGGGTGCAGAAAGAAGGAAGAGAAGTGCAGAAAGAAGCAACAGAGGTGCTGAAAGAGACAAGAAGGGTGCAGAAAGAGGCAAGAGAAGTGTAGAAAGAAGCAACAGAGTTGCAGGAAGAGGCAATAGAGGTGCAGAAAGAGGCAAGAGAGATGCAGAAAGAAGAGAGTGAGGTTCAGAAAGAGGCAAGAGAAGAGCAGAAAGTGGCAAGAGGGGCATACAAAGAGGGAGGAGGGGTACAGAAAGAGGCAAGAGGGGTACAGAAAGAAGGAAGAGAAATGCATAAAGAAGCAACAAAGGTGCTGAAAGAGACAAGAAGGGTGCAGAAAGAGGCAAGAGAAGTGCAGAAAGAAGCAACAGAGTTGCAGGAAGAGGCAAGAGAGGTGCAGAAAGAGGCAAGAGAGATGCAGAAAGAGGCAAGAGAGATGCAGAAAGAAGCAAGTGAGATGCAGAAAGAGGCGAGAGAGGTGCAGAAAGAAGAGAGTGAGGTTCAGAAAGAGGCAAGAGAAGTGCAGAAAGAGACTCTTGAGGTGCAGAAAGAGGCAAGAGAGGTACAGAAAGAGGCTCGAGAAGTGCAGAAAGAGGCAAGAGAAGTGCAGAAAAAGGCAAGAGAGGTGCAGAAGGAAGAGAGTGAGGTGCACAAAGAGGCAAGGGAGAAGCAGAAAGAGGCAAGAGAGGTACAGAAAGAGGCAAGTGAAGTGCAGAAACAGGCAAGAGAAATGCACAAAGAGGCAAGAGAGGAGCAGAAAGAGGCAAGAGAGGTGTAGAAAGAAGCATGAGAAGTGCAGAAAGAGGCAAGTGAGGTGCAGAAACAGGCAAGAGAGGTGCAGAAAGAGGCAAGAGATCTGCAGAAAAAAGCAACAGAGGTGCTGAAAGAGGCAAGTGAGGTGCAGAAAGGGGCAAGAGAAGTGCAGAAAGAGGCAAGTGAAGTGCAGAAAGAAGACAGTGAGGTGCAGAAAGAGGAAGAAAGGTGCAGAAAGATGCAAGAGAAATGCAGAAAGAGGCAAGAGAGGCACAGAAAGAAGAGAGGTTTGTGCACCATTAGTACCAATTTAACACCCACATTTAGCAATAAGTAACACATGACCATTCCAGCTTTGCAAAGGGCCTTCCACCACTCTGTAACACGTGAAGCAGCATTTTTGGGAACATTTGAGCCGTTCGAGCTAGAAACAAGTCTTTTTTTGTTCAAATCTGCAAATTAGGCAGCAGATGATGGAATATTTGGCAAATGCGGAAAATGTTTAATTATGTGAAAATTGGTGCAGCCGAACAGTCACTTAATTCCAGTGGCCCTGCTCATACTTCTGACTATGTCCAGAAGTGCTCCTCAGTGGTTCCTTCTTTTTTGTGTCTCATTGAGTTTATAGTTTAGCTTCTATGGCAACGAGGAAGACTAAACCTGAGGTTACCACTCCACAACACAGACTACAATACCACATAATTACTCTCCAAAACACATAATCCCACTCCACATAATTCGTATGCACTAAATTCCACATACTTTCTTTTCACATAATTTCACTGCACAACATAGCACTTAATTCCACTACACACAACGTACATCCACTCTACACCAAAAAACATTAGTAAAAATCTTTTACATTTACAATGCCAATAGCTCTAACTCTCCAAATGTGAAACCTATTACATTGCAAATGCTTCTTCAACTAGTAGTCGCGTTTGCAGAGTGGTGGAGAAAGGGTGCTGGGCCTCCGACCAGCGCTCAGGAATTCCGCTGCGTAGGACTTACAGGAGAAACCAGGAGGGCTTCTTGGCCCCCAAAGTCCCTCAGGAGTAAAGTGGACTTCATCCCCCAACCAGTACTGTGCTAGGAGGCGCATTTGCAGAGTGGTGGAGAAAGGGGGGGCGTGGCCTCCGAAGACTTAGCAATGCCACTGTGTGGGACTTAGTGGAGGTAATAGGAGAGGTAGTTGGCCCCCAAGGACAACCTTTTGGGCCAACTATTCCTCCTATTACCTCCAGTAAGTCCCACACAGCCGGATTGCTGAGTTGTCATAGCATGCCATGCCCCCTTTCCCCACCACTCTGCAAATGCACTCCCTAGCGTGCTCTTGGATGGGAATTAAAGTCCCCTTCGCTGCTGGGGGTCCTTAGGGGCCAA
Source organism: Calotriton arnoldi (assembly GCA_963921515.1). NCBI lineage: Eukaryota > Metazoa > Chordata > Amphibia > Caudata > Salamandridae > Calotriton > Calotriton arnoldi. Next base: position 1,550,918 of record CAWUFW010001925.1, on the reverse strand, counting down.
CTAGCCTACCTGATACCTCCAGTATGCCCCAGATAATGGGATTGCTGATAGGTGGACACAGGCCACGCCCCCTTTGTCCACCACTCTGCAAATGCGCCTCCTGGCGCTCTCTTGGTTGGGGGATGAAGTCCCCTTGCCTCCTGAGGGTCCCTGAGGGCCAACTAGCCCACCAGGTACCTCCAGTAAGCCCCACACAGCTGGATTGCTGAGAGTGGTCCTCAGGACACAAGAGGACCTCATCGCCCCACCAGCAGTGAGCCAAAAGGCGCGTTTGCAGAGTAGTGTAAAAAGGGGCATGGCCTCGTACCACCTCTCAGCAATCCCACTGTGTGGGGCTTACTGGAGGTACCTGGTGGGCTAGTTGGCCCCCAGGGACCCTCAGGAAAGAAGGGGGCTTATTCCTCCAACTTAGAACGCGCCAGGAGGCGCGTTTGCACAGTGGTACAGGGAGGGGGCGGGGCCTCCCGCGAGACACCAGCTTTTTTTAAATTTGCTTTTTGGAAGGGGGGCTGTGTGGCCCCCCCTTCCCTTTTTTATTTTTGGGCCCTGGGGACCCCCCACCAGGACCTGAGCATTTTCTTTCCTTTTTTTTTTTTATTTTTTAAATGGGAAGGGGGCCGCGGGGCCCCTTTCCCATGGCGGATTTCAGCCCCGGGGACCCCATCCCCCGGGGCATGGCCACATATTTATTTTTATTTTTTTAATTATTTTGTGGGGCCCCCTGAGAAGGGCCTAGGGGGTCAGGGTGTTTCTACCCTGCCCCCTTTTCTTGTTTTTTTATCTTTTTTTACTGTCTTGTGACTCGGTTTTACCGAGTCACAAAATGGCTGCCAACACTTCCTGGTTTGGAGTGTTGGCAGCCAATCAGAATGAAGCTTGTGCTTGGGAGGGTTCATGAATCCTCCTCGATGCTCAGATATATAAATTTTAATTATTTGAATTTCTCAGCAACTACTGAATGGATTTACACTTTTTGCCAAATTTGGTGTAATTCCGTTCAGCAGTTCGGGCTGTAGCCTGTTCCAAATATTCCTATGGAAATTAACATGGAGAAAACGCATTTTGGGACCCCCCTTTTTTCTTGGCCCCTGCATGACGAATCATCCAGAAACTTTCAAGACAGGAGCTGACCTGAGTGAACCATTAGTTTTGAAAATTTTGCGAAGATTCGTCAAACGGCGCCAAAGATATTGGCAAAAGAAAAAATGCTTTATATATATATATTTTTTTTCACCAAAGGAATAGCACCGCACTCTAGGAGGCTTCGTTTCTCAAATTAGATTTATTGTGACAGCACAATTGTCACCACCACCACCACCTACGTGTTTCGACCAAGAAATGGTCTTGTTCACGGTATCGTGAGTCCATCCTCTGTTACAACTATTTATGGTTCAGCCATATTAGCCCATTATGAGGCATTATGGGACTAGTAGTTTTTGTTACAGTCACAATTGCTATTTGTTGAATTGCAAGATGGTCTTTCATGGGGATGTGTGAGTCAAGGGCATGTCGTTGATCATGGATTATATCAATTTCCCTTTAATTGGTGTCACTCTTGGTGTTAGAGAATTATTCATAGATCTCATTAGTAGACCTGGGCGGTAAAATCCGCTCCGCTTGCGGAATTTGCGGAATTTTGGCAATTCCGCGTTCGGCGGAGAACGCGGAATTACTGAAAATTTGCCGATCCGCGGCGTAGCGGAATTTTTTCCTTGTTCGCGCTTTCAAAATGCCTGTTTGCGCATGCGGTAGCGACTTACCGGGATCCCTGCGTTCGCCGACGAGTTTTCCTATCCGGCCACGCGATCCCACGAGAGTGTGCGATCGCAAACACGTCATTCGGACACGCCATCGGACATCCGCGTTCGCGAACAGGAAACACGCATCCCGAACGGGCTGGACAAGTGAAACAAGATGGCCGCACCAATTGGTGACCGCATGGGCAAGTTCGCGAGATATTTCCCCCCGAGCACGCAAACAGCGTCCCCGAACAGGAAAAATGCATCGCGAACGGGCGGAACAAGCAATTCCGTGTGCTCGCGGAATTCTGCTTAGCTTGCGGAGATTTTTTACATCTTCGCGGAACTTTGCATAACATGACTACGTAAATTCCGCCCACCCCTACTCATTAGTTCAGTATATGCATATTATCATGGTGTCGATGGTTTTGTCCGCAATTTAATGTCATCGTTATATATTTGATTTTGCTGGCATAGTGCCAATTTAAATAGTTGACTAGTATTTAATGTCAAATCAAATATATAACGATGACATTAAATTGCGGACAAAACCATCGACACCATGATAATATGCATATACTGAACTAATGAGATCTATGAATAATTCTCTAACACCGAGAGTGACACCAATCAAAGGAAAATTGCCATAATCCATGATCAACGACATGCCCGGGACTCACACATCCCCATGAAAGACTATCTTGCAATTCAACAAATAGCAATTGTGACTGTAACAAAAACTACTAGTCCCATAATGCCTCATAATGGGCTAATATGGCAGAACTATAAATAGTTGTAACAGAGGATGGACTCACGATACCGTGAACAAGACCATTTCTTGGTCGAAACGGGTAGGTGGTGGTGGTGGTGACAATTGTGCTGTCACAATAAATCTAATTTGAGAAAAGAAGCCTCCTGGAGTGCGGTGCAATTCCTATGGTGAGAAAAATACAAGCGAGGTTAAGTCCAACCTCGACATCCTAGAACCTGCTGTGCAAAGAGCGCACTGAGAGTGGACTGGTTGTTGAAGATATATATATATATATGTATATATATTCAACGAAATTAAATGTTTGTTCAGGCAAAATCTTAAGAGCGGAGAGGGGAGGGGAGAGGAGTTGGCCTAACGGCTAGGGCGGTCGACCTCGAATCTGGGGAACCGGGTTCGAGGCTCGGCAATGACGCTGAACATTCTGTGATTCTGGGCAAATCACTTAATCTCACCGTGCCTAACAAAAAAATGAATGTGTCATGTAACGCAACTGGTGCTATGTACAGCGCTCTGATACCCGATACCTTCGGGTCAAGTTTGCGCTATATAAAACTCCGTAAAAAAAAAAAGAGCCACACTTCTTTTACTCCGCACAATTAACAAAAGGCAGACTGAAGTCTTGAAACATCACTCCTTATGCGTTTCAACCCTCCATGCAGGCCTTGGTCATAGGTGAGAGAAGATCATTAAGATAAGTGATCACATGCTTATATGCAGTAATTAAACAGTGTAGTCCTTAAAATACTCAGTTGTCCAGCATGCACCGTAAATGCCAATATGCTTGCAGCTTGTTAGTGTCCAGGATAAATGCCATCTCAACACTGCAGGAAAATAGCTCATATGTGCATGCTAGAAATAAAGTGACTACGTGCAAAAAGCAAAATTAAAATCGATCTTTTGTGCAGTCTGCCTTGTAAAATACAAGAGTATATAAACATGAGTTATGAGTGCATGTTAAATGAATGATTTTTTACCAACCAAAAATTACGCTGCATTCACGTGGGCTCTGAATTCCAAAAGGATTTAATCAGAATCAGTATCTCACCAATGTGTTTCACCTACTGCAGACTTGATCACCGTGGCAAGTCTGCTGTCAATTGCGATGTTAATTGCTTTCCCATTTTAAACCCTACTGAGAATTCTGGTACTTGCAGTATTGTTATTATTTCAACTTGAAGTGCAGTATTTATGTATATAGTTCTTAAATCCAACACAGTTCATGCTTGATTTATAGTCTCTGTGTAAAAATGACTTCAATATGTAAAAGAGATGTTTATCCAAGTTGCCAGTATTTTGTACAGGCAGTGCACAATTGCTTTTGTATCAGACATAATTGCTTGTTACCACAGTTCACAAACCCTCTCCATTTACACGTTTGCATTGACGTGAGGAAGATATTTCCCAAGGACATGTGCTCACCTTATCCTGTGAGGCTGTCCTGGCTGTTTCATCTTCAAAGTGTAGTACAAACGCAGGAGACCCGTGTCCCTTGTTTAACCTCTGCAACAGACTTCTGATTTCACAAAAATCTGGCATGAAGGGATTTTGTAGATGGAGAGGGTTCGTGGACTGTGGTAACAAGCAAGTATGTCTGATACATCAGCAATTGTGAACTGCCTATATGAAACGTGTTGGTGGAATACTGATGTTGATTACATTTTTTTGAAATTCAGAGCCCACAAGAAGGCATCATTATTTTTTGGTTGGTAAATGTTTGAGGATATTGGTCCTATCCCAAAGCTGGCACCAGCAGCAAGAGCGCGCCGCTCCAGACCACTTGCTTTGTCCTGCTGTGGGTTGCCAGTAGGTAGTTATAGTTAGGACCTAGTTTCCAATCCATAGGAAAAGCATTATTTACTTGCCTATAACTTTGACATCGTTTGACCAATCTTTATGAAATTTTCCCCAAAAAGTGTCAAATTAAGTTCTGTGTGTCATTGACAGTTTGGGGGTGATTCGTGCAGTGGAGAGCAAAAAATAGAGGCGCGAAAAAAGGGTATGTTTGTAATGTTAATTCTTATAGAAACATGATGTCGAACCTACAGCCCGAATCGCTGGACAGAATTACACCAAATTTGGCCGAAAGGTAGATTTTGTTATGCAGATTGTACTTTTTGTTATTTGGTACATATTCAGCCAGTAGATTTGGAGAAATTTAAGCTGAAAATTATAGATATATCTCTGGACGTGCATATTTCTCGGTGGTTTCATGGTTAATCATGGAAGCACGGGCCATTGGGAATGCTGTGAGTGGCTGAACGCAACCTGAACAGAAAGTTGCGGCCGTCATTTTATCATTAGGGAATGGTTCCCGAGGCTGAAAATGTGTGTGAAAGCTAACATAAGGGGTCAGGGTGGAGATACTCTGACCCCATGTTTGACAAATGGGTGTGTTAGTGACACAAGTTAAGTTTCCAAAAATAATTTTTTTTAAACGCACGCAATATTTGCGTCGACTCCGTGATCGCCAGCGCACCCCCGTGTACCATTGCGGGGACATCGTGAATACCGTGACATCATCGCGATTTTTGGTGAAAATATAAAAATTATATATTTGCAAACACTCGCCGGTCACTGCCACACACTCATGTACTCTCAAACTCACTCAGACCCTTATGCACCCATTCACATACCCACTCACACACTTATACATCCAGTCACATACCCACTCAGATACTCATGCACCCACTCACATGCCCATTCAGGTACTCATGCACCCACTTACAGACTCACTCAGAGAGTGATGCGCCCATGTACAGACCCACTCAGAGACTCATGCACCTACTTGGAGACCCACTCATAGACTCATGCGTACACTCTCATACCCACTCAGAGACTTTTACACCCACTCATAGACCCATGTGGGCACTTATGCACTCACTTAGATACTCATGCACCCACTTACAGACTCATTCAGAGAGTCACACACCCATGTACATTCCTACTCAGAGACTCACACACCCACTTACAGACCCACTCACACACTCATGTATGTTCTCACATAACCACTGATACTCATACACCTACTTACAGATCTATTCAGACACTGATACACCCACTCACATACCCATACAGTCACTCCCAAACTCAGTCACAGACCCTCACAGAGCTGTATGGACTCAGTTAGTTGCTCATGCACTCAGATATTCACACACCCTCACACAAACTCAGTCTGATAATACATGCACCCACTCACTCACCCAGTCAAGGCTCATGCATCCACTCACAGACCCACCCAGACACTCGCCCTTCCAGTCACAGACCAACTCAGACACTCATGCATGCACCCATTCACTCACCTACTCAGAGACTTATGCTTTCACTCACAGACCCATTGAGACACTCATATACCTACTCATAGATTCACTCAGACACTCGTACATACACTCACAGATCCACTCAGACACTCACACACCTAAACAGTCACTCACACAGAACCACTCATAGACCCACTCAGAGACGTATGCACCCAGTCAGTTATACACTCGGAGACTGAAGTACCTACTCACAGTTGCACTCAGATACCCATGCACTCACTGACAGAACCACTCAGACACTCACGCTGCCAGTCATAGACCCTCTTAAAGACTCATACACTCACTCACAAATCCAATCAGACACTCATGCACCCACCATGCACCCACTGACAGAACCACTCAGACACTCATGATGCCAGTCATAGACCCGCTGAGAGACTCATGCTCTCACTCACAGATCCATTCAAACAGTCATGCACCCACTCACTCACTCACTCAGACACCCACTTAGACACTCATGTATCCACTCACAGATCCAGTCAGACAGTCATATACTTACTTACAAATGCTCAAATGCACTCATGCACCTACTCACAGACTTATGCAACCAATCACAGACCCATTGTGACACTGATGCACCCACTCATAGATGTATCGAGGCAGTCATGCATTTCGTCACAGAAGTATTGATAGACTGATGTACCTTCTCACAGATCCTCTCTAATACTTATACAGTGAATGAGAGACTTAGTGATATAGTGATGCATGCAGTCATAGATTACACTGAAAAAGTTATTCACTGTGTTATAGAGATATTAAGGGAGCTGTACATTCTATTATACAGTCATTTCAATAGTCATGTGTTTAGTGTGTTGGCTATAATCCATTTTGCAGTTATATAATTTTGGAATGTTGTGGTGGCTATTGAATGACTGCATTTGTTTTGTCATTTTGTGATGTATTCACAGTGACCGCAGCTACCGATATCATTGCGACGCCAGGCGTCAACTGAGAAAACTGAAAATCGGTTTAAATGGTTGTTTTTATACAAACTCCCTACATAAATATGACTTTAAACAGTGCAGTAATAAACCCCTAGTGTGTAAAACACTGAAACATGTATGCATATATGTGTTTTGCACCCCCTATAAAAGGCACGATGGTCGCAGTTACTGGAGTCATCGCAACGCTCGGTGTAATCGTGAAAACGGGTAGTAGGGTTTAAACAGTTTCTTAAAAAACTTACTAGAAAAATATGTGTACACATGTTTTTAAGGCAGTGATGTAGTTAGTAATGTGTGTATTGTAATAGGTGGAATTAATTTTTTATGTTAACATTTTTTAATGTGGTGGTGGTTGTTGAATGTCTGCTTTTGTTTTGCGATTTCACGACGTGATCGTGATGATCGCGACTCGTCGCAAATTGAAAAATAATTTGAAGAAAAAATATTTAACATGAAAATGAACAAAATTTTGGGCTCTTGGGTGGCTCTAACTGTATTTTTCAGTATGTGAAATACATTTGCTGATCACAGATTCTCCACAGTAAATGCGACAATGCTGTGCCTACTCAAAAAATTCTTAAAAATAAAACAACCTATTAATGTAATTTCTGATAAACACATACCAAATCAAATAATGAGTGGTATATAATATAAGTATAATATACAATATCCAATTATAGAAAGAAAATATGAAAATCTTAGAGGCTCACTTAAGACAAAATTTACGTTACAATTAAGAACTAGAATTTTAAAAAAACTTAGAAATTCACTGAATAAAACAAAGGTTACAGGGATCTTATAGTTACGAATTAGCATTTAAAAAACCTTAGAAATTCACTGAAAAACCAAAGGTTACAGGGCTGTTATAGTTAGGAAATAAAATTTAAAAAACCTTACAAACAGGGACGTTATAGTTAGGCTGACATTTAGCTCATACAAAACCAGAGAAATTCAGCAATTATACTTGCGCCCCTGCAATGGACTGCTTATGACCGCACATATTACATCACTCATGACATGGTCAATAACATCACTCATGAAAGCTCAAATGACAAATGCAAAAAGAACAATTGATGGACAGAATGCTGATCAATGTAAAACATTCACCCCAGTACAGCGATCTAGGCCCAAATCCATTTTTTTGTTCCCCATGCCACTCCAGTTTAAACCCAGCCATATGCAAATCAGTCTTGACCCTGTTCCCCATGGGAATAGTCCAGCCCGAACTGCCAGGCCAGGTCCTCCCTGGACCAGAAACAAGCATCCTGTGACCGGTTTCGGGGCATCACTCCTCATCAGCCAGGTTAGCTTAACTCCAGTGGCATGGAGAGCACGGGACCCAGGTCTGGGCAAACCTGTCCCACTCGGGGTGACAAATGCAAAAAGAACAATTGATGGACAGAATGCTGATTAATGTCAAACATTCACCCCAGTACAGAGATCTGGGCCCAAATCCATCATTTTTTAACATCACCGATGACATCATCCATAAAATTTCTGATGCATCCACTCACACCCCAATATAACCTTTCATACACCCACTCCAACTTCCACACTATCATTCTCAAAACCATTGACACACCCATACCAGTACTTACACAGCCACTTACTGATTCATAGGTCTACGCACACATCCACTCAGTCACCTATACAGCCATTCGTACACCAACTCACTCACTAATACAGCCGCTGATATATCTACTCATACATCCATTAAGTCACTCACACACTGAGTTTGTCACCCATAGAGCTACTCACACACCCAAGTTACTCACCCATATAGTCAATCACACAGCACCCTACTCACCCATACAGATACACATACAACCACTCACTTACTCATACAGATACTAACACATACTCACTCACCTGTACAGTCACTGACACAAGTACACACTCACCCAAACAGCTACTCTCACATTTCCTCACTCACCCATACAGTCACTCATATACCCCATCTCTCACATATACTACCTTTCACCTACCCAGTTACTCACCCATAAACCCTTGACATCCACTTATTTTTAGGCCTGGGCGTAGTTCATGGAGTTTTGCTACACGGAACTCAGCGAAGTTAGAAAAAAACTCCGCGAAGTTCCGCGAGCGGCGGAGTGCAGTGCGAACTGCAGTTTGTGCTGGTATTCCTGCCGCTCGGGTAAAAATTCTACCCGAGCGGCAGCTCGCGCTCGCGAACTTACCATTGCGATCGCGAACTTACCGTTCGCGATCGCGAGAGGGGAAAAAACTCCGCTGCACATCGCGAAGCAGAGTTTTCTGCACTCCGCGAGCTCCGCGGAGTGCGGAATGCAGAAAACTTGGCAAACTCCGCGAACGGAGCGAAGTTCGCTGCCCTGGCCTACTTATTTTACATCCACGATTTCGACCCCGGGAACCCCATCCCCCAGGGCTGGTGTGTTTTTTTCAAAAATAATCAAATAATGGGAGGGCAGCTGCTCGGCACTCGTTCTGGGCTAATTTTGGCCCCAGGGATCCCACCCAGGGCACTCACTTGTCACTGATGGGGACATAGGGGGAGCATCAAGGCCCCAGTGGTTCCTGCTAGCTCCCCACCTCCTGCAGGAGCCAGCCTTGGTTTGGCACAGAGGGAGCTGCTGAACATGCAGCTCCCTCTGTCCAAAAGCAATTCTGCTACGCTTTCAGCAAGCGAGAGCATTTTTAATGCTCTCGCTTGCTGAAAGTGGAGGAGCATTTGCTATTGCTTGGTGGGAGCGGTAAAGCTATATATATATATATATACATTTTCAATGTCAACCATTATTGACATCCCTGTGAAATTACTTTGTTGTTCTCCAATTTTTAATGCACTTTTACATGAAATTCCTTTTCACGCAAATGATATGTACCACTTGCAGTAGAAGAGAACCAGTAATGGCAATCTTTCCTACTCTTTTTCCTGTGATAGTGATATAATTAGCAAACCATAAGCTTCCTTTCATTTTTCCTTGTGTTATTCCACTTGTGATTTGTCAGTTTATTGTAACCCTTTCTTAGTCTCCTGTTAAGAAGCCCAAACTGGTAGCGTTTGTGGCCGGATTCACAAATTCATCGCGATGCTCAGCATGCCCCCCCATGTAAGTTTACGATGGATTTGCGAATTTCAATGGGAGTCTTTTAAAGTATTTAATATTATACTAGTATAACTTTGCACCCACATTTTACTTCATTTGATAGTAGTGATTTAGAAATAAGTATGCCAAAATATGTAACATGTCTTAACCTACCCTCCTTTCAACTTTGAAAGTGCAGTCTATTTACAGCCCTTCCCCCCACACTGTTATAGCTCAGTTTCCATAGCAACCTCCTTTGGAACACTCTATTGTACCAGTAGGTCAAAAGATCACAGCCTCAGTAGCATACTAGCTGCAAGTTGAACTGTAGCAGGTGCGGTTGTCTGTAAATGTAAGCATTGCCAAAACAGCATAAATATTTTTAAATTTATCCCGAGCCAATCATTGATTGACTTACTTTTCTTTTAAAATTACTGCCTATTTTTAGCTACCACCATATTTATTCCATCCAATCAAATATGTCTTTTTTAAGCCAGGTCCTGTCCTCCGTTTTAATTGCCTTTCATTTTAAAAACAGCGTCATTCAGCGCCACCCTTCTCCAGTGTGCTGCTCCTCCTTTCCTTCAAAATGGTTAGAGAGTAGATTGTGGGTCATAGCTTTGTGTTTTGGTCAGATAATATCCTAGAAAGAATGTCATTGATAGGGATTTGGGTTTGCCTACTTTGGACATTACTTGGGTTGGCCAGAAAGGGTTAAAGTGAAATCAATTGCTGTCATTGGTTAAAAGCATTGTGGATTGCCAACACCCTGACCTCCTGATTGTGCACTCTAGTAGCAATGACTTAGGCACATTTACTGCGGTAGAACTGGAAATTCTAATGAAGGATACCTTTGGCCAATTAATGACACTTTTCCCCCATACTGCTTTGGTGGTCTCTAACATTTGCCAAAGGCAGAAGTAGTCTAATGAATTCTGTCCACTGATAGACAAAGCCAGGAAACATGTGAATAAATTTGTTTCTGCATTTCTCAGAGACCATACTATGTGCTTCATCTACAACAACAATTTACGTTTTGACATGGAGGATATATATAGAAGAGATGGAGTTCTCATCTCAGAGTTATAATATACACACAGTAAATACAAAGGCTCTTTTCAGAGGCATCTCTTTTCCCAAACAGTGCTTCATTTTCTTTTAAATAATTTTTTTGAATTCAAGAATTTGTAGCAAATTTGCAATGCAAAAGAACACATTCAATACACAACAGCACATTTACAATTTTAAACTCTGCTTTGACTCTGTACACCTGTCAATGGCTCCATTAGTACTCTCTGAGTATCTAAGTGCATGTGTGTATAGGTACAGCAGTCTTTCAGTGGCTGTGTGAGTGGGAGCATGAGTTTCTGAGAGTGTGTATGAGTGTCTCACTGGGTCTTTGACTGGGTGCATATGTCTCTGAGTGGATCTGTGAGTGGGTACATGGCTGTCTGAGTGAATCCCTCAGTCAGTGCATGAGTCTCTGCGTTAGTCTGCAAGTGGGTGGATAAGTGTCTGAGTGGGTCCGTGAGTGGGTGCATGAGTGTCTGAGTAGCACTGTAAATGGGTGTGTGTATCTCTGAGTGGCTCTGTAAGAGAGAATGTCTGAGTGGGTTTGTGAGTGGGAACATGAATGTCTGAGTGTGTCTCTGAGTCAGTGCATGAGTTTCTGAGTGAGTATGTGAGTGCATGCAAGAGTATCTGACTGCTTCTGTGAGTGGGTGCTTGAGTGTCTGAGAGGGTCTGTGAGTGGGTACATGAGTGTCTCGGTGAGTATGTGAGTGGGTGTGTGAGTGTCTGAGGGGGTCTGTGAGTGGGTGCCAAAGTGTCTGATTGAGTCTGTGAGTCAGTGCAGGAGTCTCTCAGTAGGTCTGAGAGTGGGGGCATGAGTGTCTGAGTGGGTATGTGAGTGGGTGTGTGAGTCTCTGAGTGGGTCTGTGAGTGGATGCATAAGTGTCTAAAAAATGTTTTGAATCAGTGAGGGAATCTGTGAGTGGGTATGTGGGTGGGTGCATGAGTGTCTGAGTGGGTCTGTGAATGGGTGCATGACTGTCTGAGTACATTTATAAGTGTCACTGTGTGTCTGTGAGTGAGTGTGTGAGTACCTGAGTGTGTCTGTCAATCGGTGCATGAGTGTCTGAGTAGCTCTGTGAGTGCATGCATGAGTCTCTGAGTGGTTCTGTGAGTGGGTGCATGAGCATCTTAGTGGATCTATGAGTGGCAGCATGTGTCTCTCAGTGGGTCTGTGAGTGGGTGCATAAGTGTCTGAGTGGGTGTTTAAGTGTCTGAGTAGGTCTGCAAGTGGGTATGTGAATGTTTGAGTGGGTATGTAAGTGTCTGAGTGGGTCCTTGAGTGGGTGCATGAGTGTCTGAGTGGTTAGTGTGCATGAGTCTCTGACTGGGTCTTGAGTGTATGCATGAGTATCTGAGTGGATCTATGAGTTGGTGCATGACTGTGTGAGTGGGTGGGTGTCTCTAAGTAGGCCTGTGAGTAGGTGCATGAGTGTCTGAGTGAGTGTGTGAATACATATTTTTTAATTTATAGTCAATATTCGCAAATCCACTGCAACATTACACAGGGGCCACGCTGAACATTACAACAGATACTGGAATATTGCATGTGGAAAAACCCACTGTTTTTTTACTTCTTTTATGCATAAGGGGTCCGTCAAAGACAGCTATATTCCACCCATGGGGTCACGGTACCTCTACCCCTTCTGTAACTTCCACTATTTATTTTGCCTCACCCCCCGGAACCTTATCCCGTTACATAAAATGGCGACCAGAGCTTTCTACATATGTTGTTGCCAGCCAATCACAGCTTTGCCGTTGGCATGTGGATTCATGAAGCGTTGCAAACTATTAGCGAAGCATTTGAGCCTCTAAAAATAGAAATTTGTTTTTCTTTTAATAACTCTAAATCTCCTGAATGGAGTTACGCCAAATAACAAAAAGGATTCTTTTTTTACCAAGATCTAGCTTACAGCCAAATTTGGTGTACTTCTGTCCAGCAGTTTGGGCTGTAGTTATTTTCAAAATCCCTAAGAGATAACATGGGAAATGCCCCTGCTTAACATATCACTTTTTGGGAACAAATTATTGGCAAGTGAAAAAATGCTTTTCCTCTGAAAACTAGGTCCTAACTATAACTACCTACTGGTGACTGGCAGAAGGTAGCTATAGTTAGGTCTTCTTTTTCATAGAAAGAGCGTTTGCTAATACGTTTGGCCCCCTTTGACGAATTTCCACAAAACTTTCCCAAAAATGTTCATCCACCTCAGCTCCTTCCTGGAAAGTTTCCTGGTGATCCATAAACAAATGAGGGTCCCAAAATGCAAAATCTCCATTCATTTATCATGGACTTATTTAAGACAGGTTTCGGCAAAAATTGCTGAATAGAATTACTCCAAATTCGGCTGAAAGCTAGATCTTGCTCCGCAGTTTTTTGTGATTTCGTGTAATTCTGTTCTGTAGTTTTTAAGATTTTAAGGGTCAAATATAATTGTATATTATGGCAGTTGTGCTTGCTAGAGTCCTGCAAGCCTCACACTAGAACACAAAATCAAAAATGGAGCCGTGTAATTGGTCGAAAGGCCCATTTTTCCTGTGAGCCTTTACTCTCTCGCTGAAGAGAGGCTCCCCCAAGTTCGGTGAGTGCTCTGATTGGTTGACGGTTGGAATTTTAGAAATGAAATGGCCACCATTAGCATTTATTGTGAAACATTTGAGGTGTTGTGGAAATGAACTAACACAACTATATAGGGAGCCAGCAGAAAGGCATGCTTCCCCTAGAATTAGAGAGGAGGTATTTATGGGATAACTACTATGAAGAAAATAAATATATAATGTTCTTAATTATTTTTTATGATCTTGCTGGACTCTAGCAGGATTGCGAATATTAAAAAGGAGTAGATGAGTTCTCAACAAGTTCTCAATAAACTCCATTAGTAGGAATGCATATTGTGGTGCTTGTTTTTGAGAGAAAGTGTGTCGGAGATAAGTACTGTGATGAGTAGATGGATAATTTTCATGGGGGTCATTCCATCTCACAAGTGTCCCGCGAGACTCACATGGAAATTTATGTCCTGCCATGAGGTGTTTTACAATTTCAAGTGAGTTTCGCGGGATCGTATAAAAAGGGGTAGTGAAAATCTGGTGCATATAAATGATACCTACTACAAGAGTATATGTTCAGTAACAGCTGTCCCTACTGAACTCTTTTTTGCATATTTTAGAAATCACATATTTCTCAGATACTTTTTTCCCATCTGGCCTCGTTTAAAAAAAATTCCCCCACCAAGGACTCCTTAGGTGGCTGAGGTGGCTGGGTTGCAGGAAGTAGAGCTCTCTTGTGAGAGGCCAGCGAGATCTTAAAAACAGAGAACTTTATTAATATCTCAAATGCAACATTACATCAACTATATTTCTACTTTAAGCAACGCTTCTCATGTCTCACTATCTTCAAAACAACAAAAATACACTGTTATGAACTTAATTCCAAATGTACGATCTCGTGAGCGGCTCACAAGAGCCAAGCAGGAAGCACAGCCCCCTCATAGTCCATGCACAGGATTGTGTGTTTGACTCTCATGATCGTCTTGCAATAGCCGTAAGTTTGTAAACTGACTAATTAATACAATATACATATTGTACTGCATTTATTATTAATGATTAGCATTCAATAATAACTGAACACATGAAAAAGATCTTTGTACAATAGATTAGAAGAAAATGTATAACTCTAAGATCTCACGAGCCTCCCGCAAGAGCCAATCACACACCTTGGAAATGGATGTACATAATGAAAACGCATAGTTTACAGTAGAGTAAAAACTGATCAGTGCCTTTTCGAAATATAGATATGAAGTTTACATAAAGATACATGCAAAAAGAATGAAAACCATGCTGAGAATATTTCTGAATATGTGAGTTATAAAAACGAAGAAGTTGAAAATTCTCAGCGCAAACATTGCTGGAGTAGTTAGTCTCCATGTTTTTTTAAATATATTTTTATTTTTTAAAAACCCTTCAAATTCACTGAAAAAGACAAAGGTTAAAATAACACGATCGGTGTAATAAAAATATAACATTTTCAATTTAAGTAAAACCTTAGAAATGTACTGAAAAAAAACAAAGGTTAAAGGAACATTATAGTTAAATGCAATTCTCAGTGACAATGTTAATGTTTTAAACTAAATAAACCACAGAAATTCATCAGTTATAGTAGCAGCACTAACTACAACTTGCACCCTCACAATGCACTTCTTATGACCTCCCATATGACATCACTCATGACATGTTCTATGACATGTTTTATGACATCACTGATGACATCTCAAATGACATCACTAATAACATCCTTGATTAAATCACTGGTGACATCGCCCAATGAGTGTGTAAGGTTACTTTATAGTTTACATAGTGGGTATTAATTGTATGTAACTTTGTACAGCTTAGGTGCAGCTAATTTACAATTTACAAAACATGTGTGCTCCTAATGCACCATAGCTGTATAGAGGTATTGAACACGTTATAAATGTTTGCATTCAAGAGTAACTCTGCATGCAAGTGACAGTTGATTTGAAGTTGAGTTCAAGTTAGGATTCCCAGGTATGGAAATTTCTTGGACGGTTGCTTGCTCATAACACTGCCCTGTTTGATGAATGTCCACGAAACTTTCCAGATCTACAGCTTTTTCTATATTGGTGGAGGGTGGAAAGTTTTGTGGTGATTGGAGAGGGAGTGCGAAGATGAAAGAGAGGGTCCAAAAACATGTTTTTCCACCAATGCATTTTTGCCAAGACATTTGCATACTTGTTGTGTATAAAAGGCGGAATGTATTTCCATGAAATTTGGCAGGATTATGCATTATGGTGTGCAGATGATTCTTTTGGGTACAGCAAGTAAGTAGGGTAAGTATTTTGTAAGGTATAAGTCATTTTAACTTAGTGGTATCTCTTGCTATTGTTTTGCAAAATGTCATGGTATTTCTCAGTATTTCACTAAACTATCGCATTACAAGATGATGACAAGGCATTAATTGATTAGCTAATGGTTTCCTTTACAAACGTTAAATGCAGCAATGTTTTTTAAGTACACTTTGGCTGTTTTCTGCATGAATAGATCATTATTAGGTTTTATTTTATTTCCTACCTATTACTACTTTATTAAAGTGGTAATAGGTAGAGGAAATCATTCATAAGTTTCTATATATTAAAGCAATGCACAGAGCAGTGCGGTACTTCTTAGGAAGTACTGCGGTACTTGGAAAAATAGATAAACTATGTTAACAAATTAAAAATACACTATACTAAACTATAATTTGCAAATATACCGTGCTACAGTGTATTTTTAATTTTTTACAAATGTAATTCTTTGCATAAAAATCTATGGAGTACTGTGGTAAAACAAAAAAATTACAGCGATACTTGCATTTGGTTTTTAAAAGGGCAGTTCTCTGTAAAGTGCTGTAAAATATATAGAAACATATAAATACATTTGCCTACCTATTACCACTTTAATAAAGTGATAACGGGTAAGGAACAACAAAAAAACCTACTACACAACTATATCTAAGGCCCTAACCCAGAACGCAGCAAAAGTGTGCTGAAAACAATATGGCTTTGTTAAACTTGCCATCTTTAGCGTGGTTTCCCCTGACTTTTTGCCTCTACCTCCTGTATTTTTGATGCTGTGCTGGATTTCGTTTTTGATGGCTGAGATGCTTTGGGCACTTTGCCACTACTGATCAGTGTCAGAGTGCATGTGCTCCCTGTGTAAATTGTTATTACAATTGCTTTTCCCTGATTGGCATATTTTATTTACCAGTAAGTCCCTAGTAAATTGTACTGAGTGTGCCAGGGCCTGTAAATCAAATGCTACTAGTCGTCAGATCACACAGACTCAACATCGTATTGTACGCAGACAACACCCAACTCATCCTCTCCCTACCCAATGAACCCAACATCTCCAAACACAACTTTCAAGAAGGAATGGAATCAGTCGCCAGGTGGATGAAGAACAGCTGCCTACAACTAAACACGGACAAAGCCAAAGTCCTCATCATGGGCCCACACCCCGATGCCTGGAACGACACCTGGTAGCCCCCCACCCTCGGGAACCCTCCCTCCCTCACGGACCAGGCACGCAACCTCAGAATCATCCTGGACACTGAACTCAAAATCTAATGGCAAATCAATGCTGTCACCTCCTCCTGCTACCACACCCTCTGTCTCCTATGAAAGACCTTCAACTGGATTCCCCTTGAACACAGGAAAACCGTCACCCACGCCCCCATCAGCAGCAGACTAGACTACGGCAATGCACTCTACACCGGGATCCACAAGAACCTCACTGCAAACTCCAGAACGTCCAGAACACCACCGCCAGACTAGTCCTCTACCTACCGTGCCACTGCCACATCAGCCAACTCCTACGGGCACTACACTGGCTACCGGTCGAGAAGAGAATCACCTTCAAGCTCCTCACCCACGCCCACAAAGCCCTCCACAACACCGGACCCGCCTACATGAACCACTGCCTCTCATTCCACGCACCCCAAAGATCCCTCCGCTCAGCCCAGCTCTCCCTTGCAACGGTGCCGCGCATCAAGATGACTGGCACAGGAGGTCGCTCCTTCTCCTTCCTCGTGGCCAATGCATGGAACAACCTCCCTCTCCACCTCCGGCAGACACCAACACTCTCCAAGTTCTTGAAGGACCTCAAGACCTGGCTCTTCCAGGAATCACCGTGAACATCCAGGAGCTGTGTGCGCCCCCCCTCAGCACCTTGAGACCCTTTCGGTGAGTAGTTGCGCTTTAACATACCCTGATTGATTGATTGACTAGTGGGCCTGCAGCACTGATTGTGCCACCCACATGAGTAGCCCTGAAAAGATATCTCAGACCTGCCACTGCAGTGTCTGTGCGTAGTTTTAAACTGCCATGTCGACCTGGCAAGTGGGTGTACGTTCCCTTAAATGTAAGACACCCCTCAGGTAAGCTCAAGGTACCCCCATGGGCAGGGTTGAGTGTATGTGAAAGTAGGACATGTACTGGTGTGTGTGACATGTCCTGATAGTGAAATACTGCCAATTTCATTTTTCACTATTGAATGGCTATCTGTCCCATAGGATAGCATGGGAGATACTTTGTAACATCTTGCAAGTATAACTTCCCATGTAGACAAGATAGAGGAATACAATTTAGGCTCTCTAAACTCAGAATTTAATAACACATCTTTTAGTAAAGATGGTTTTTAAATTGTGTGTTTGAAAATGCCACTTTTAGAAAGTAGGTATTTTCTTGTTTAACCATTCTGTGTGCCTCTGCCTGGTTGTGGATTGACAGGGGCTGGGAATGTGCATTCACTGTAGACAGCCACTAGGGGAGGGTTGATGTGTGCCTGGCCCTTCCTGGATGACTTAGAGCTGAGCTGAATAGCCCTTGGCTGCATTTAGAGTAGTGGGAGGAGTTTTCTTTAAACCTGAATAGGGCCGGTCTCCCTTGCACAATGCTGTCCCTACCCCCTGTGGTCATACTGCACCAGTGAAGACAGAACTGGTTTGGACTAGGCTCAGAGACCCTTGTACAAAGAAGAACACAGACAAAATGGGTTATAAGTAGTGGATCTTAAACCCCAGAACTTTATATCACTTCAGGACTCAAGAGGAACCTTTGCCAAGGAGAAGAGCTGGAGAACTGTGAGGAGGAGTACTGCCCCTTTGCTTTGTGCTGTGTGGGGTTGGTTTGCAGTTGCTGCTTCTGCCAAGGAAAGGACAAAGACTGGAACTTTGCTGAGAAACCTGCTTGAAGAAGAATCTCCAAGGGCTTGTGTGTGCTGGCCTCCTGTTCTGGAGTCTCAGGGACACAAAGACTTCACCCCCAGCTCCCCTGAACTCTTTTGCTGAGAGTTCTGACCTGCCAGGAGGTGCCTGTTCCAGTTGTGGCCTCTGGAGGTTGTTCCTACTGTTGGGAGCTGGATGAAACCTAAGACAAGCAAGAAAAGCAATCTCTGACGCTGTCAGCGCCGCCATCGTGATGCTGCAGCCTTCACTGAGGCCAGGGGCACCACTCGTGAAGTACATGACGCACCGCCCGGCCTGCACCGCAGCTCCAATGTGCTTCGACACCTGCCGACACCTGTAGTTATCTGCATTCTCTATGCCAGCTCTCACACCGACTCCATCATCGCCAGCGCCTGCATCCTGTTAACACGGCGCCGATAACCGCCAAGGGTGACTCCACTAACTTGTCAACTTCACATCACCTCAACAGATCCGACGCTTCACTGCCGACACAACTGACTTCCCCTGTCCTGGATTCAACACGTCACCTCCTAATGTACATTACACATGCCTTCCCCGTGGTAGCCAAGGAGCCAGTCTCGACCTTGGGCACCGACGCCTCACCTCCTCAATGCCGTGAATTATCACAGACTTCTTTTTCCAAGGTACTGTTTGTTAGTGGACTTGTGGATTGTTGACTCCGTGCCCGAAGCCGCGCACCTCATGGTCGGTGCCGTACTATGAATTTATTGCTGTCACAATGTCACAATAGCCCCAGTTGGAGCTATTTTTTTCTACTAGGTTTATTTTGGAAATAACTGTTTTGAAGTGCTATTTTACTACATGTATGCTGGATTTTTGTTGTTTTGGTCTTGTTGAGTTTAGATAAAGATACTTTATTTGTCTAAACTGGTGTGTAGTCCATTTTGTGGTGTTATCACTGTGTTACTGTGTGTTTTGAGTACAAATACTTTACTCATTGTGTCAAGCTACCAAGGGGGTGAGCAGAGGTTATCTAAAGTGTGTATCCCCCTTACCCTGACTAGAGACAAGGGTCTCTACGGGGCCAAAGGTACATACCTCTGTCAACTAGAGACCCCAGTTCTAATAGGCTTCCTTTTACATTTTGTAATGGCAGCCATCAGCCAATCCGATACTGCCTTCTCGTTGGTATGTATCGCGGTATACCGCTAAGTTACCGCGTTATACCGCAGCACAATATATAACTAAGTTTTTGAAAACATATACATTTAACACTTCTTACACTATATGCACCTATCGAAAATACAATTTTCATTACATAATCTATAGTCTTGCCACATTACATCTACATCCGTTAACCCACTTTCACGCTTCATCTGTTTCAAGTACCACACTCCATTCTACACCACTACACTCTATGCCCCTCCACTGTATGCTATTACACTCCATGCCGCTCCATTCTACGCCACTCCAGTCTATGCCACTCCACTGTACACCCCTCCACTATAAGCTGCTCCACTCTGCACTATTCCACTCTATACAACTACACCCTTTGACGTTACAGTCTACTCTATTCCACTCTATGCCACTCCTGTGTACTCCACTCAACTTTACCCTATTACACTGTACGTCACTCTACTCTAAGCCACTCCACTGTATGCCACTTCACTCTACGCCACTTCACTCCGCTCTATGCTATTCAACTCCAATCCCACTCCACTCTACCCAACTCCACTGTACGCCACTCCACTGTATGCTACTCCACTGTATACCACTCCACTCTGGGCACCTCCACTCTATGCCACTCTACTCTATGCTGCTACAGTCTTCCCTACTCCAGTGTATACTATTCCACTCCACTGTACGCCACTCCACTATGCGCTATTCCACTGTACACCACTACATTGTACCTCACTCCACCCTACACCACTCCACTCTACACGACTCTGCACTACACACCACTCGACTGTATGCTATTTCACTGTATTCAAATCCACTGTACACCACTCTACTGTACGCTATTCCACTGTATGCCACTCCACTGTATACCACCCCACTGTGCTTCACTCCACTATACGCTATTCCCCTTCATGCTTCTCCACTCTAGACCACTCCACTCTGCCCCACTCCACTCTATTTCACACCACTCTATGCTATTCTACTCTGTGCCATTCCACTCTACCCCACTCTAGTCTATGCCACTCCAATGTACGCTACTCTACTCTACGCTTCACCACTGTATGCTATTTCACTGTACACAACTCCACTCTACGCCATACCACTGTACGCCACTCCACTATATGCAATTCCACCCTATGTCACTCCACTCTACGTTATTCCACTCTATGCCAGTACGCAGTACCTCACTCCACTCAACGCCACTGTACTGTTCACCACTCTATTGTATGCTAGTCCACTCTACAACCCTTCACTGTATGACACTCTAATATTCGCTATTCCATTGTATGCAACTGCACTCTATGCCCCTCAACTCTACTCTATTTGACTCTAATGCCACTCCACTCTACCCAACTCCACTGTACGTCACTCTACTGTATGCTACTCCACTGTACACCACTCCTCTCTGTCTGTGCCACTCCACTCTATGCCACTCCACTCTATGCTCCTCCACTCTTCCCCACTCCAGGGTATGCTCTTCCACTGTATGCCACTCCACTCTATGGCATACAGTGGAATAGTGCATAGAGGAGTGGTGTAAGTGCTATTTCACTGTACGTTACTCCACCCTATCCCACGTCATTCTACACAACTCCACTCTGCCTCTCCAGTCTACACCACTGTGCTATTCCACTGTATGCCACTCCACTGCACCTCACTCCACCCTACGCTACGCCACTCCACTCTACACGACTCCACTCTTAGCCTCTCCAGTCTACACCACTCCACTGTAAGCCATTCCACTGTACACTATTCCACTGAATCCTACTCCATTCTTTCTCACTACACTCTACATCACTCCACTGTATGCTATAACACTGTACTCCACTCCACTCTACACCACTCCAGTCTACGTCACTCCACTGTATGCCACTAAAATCCACACCACTACAATCTGCGCTATTCCACTGCATGCAACTCCAGTGTACACTGCTCCACTCTATGCTATTCCACTCAATGCCACTCCACTGTACGCCACTCTGCTATATTCTATTCCACTGTACATTCCTCCACTTGATGCCACTCCACCCTATGCCAGTCTACTCTACCCCACTCCACTCTACATCACTCCACTCTCTGCCACTCCAATCTACACCACTTCACTGTATGCTAGTTCACTGTTTTGCACTCTACTCCACTCTACTTCTACTGTATGCAACTACACGCTACCTCACTCCACTGTATGTCGCTCCAATCTATGTCACTCCAATCTGAGCTACTCCATTGTAAACTTTTACACTCTACCACACTCCACCCTATGTCACGCCACTGTAGCTATGTCACTAAATGCCACTCTACTGTATGCCACTCCAGTCTACACCGCTCCACTGTGCCCCACTCTATGCGAATCCACTATACACTATTCTACTGTGTGCAACTACACTCTACACAACACAACTCCATGCTATTTAACTCTACGCCACTCCACTTTACCCCACTCCACTGTATTCCACTTCACTGTATGCTATTGAACTGTACACTACTCCACTGTACGCCAGTCCACTCCAATCTATGGCACTCCACTCTACGCTCATTCAAACTAAGCAAATCCACTGTATGCCTCTTCAATCTATGCCACTTCACTGTATACCACTCCACTCTTTGCTACTCCTTTGTGCGCTGTTTCAATGTACGCTACTCTACCACACGCGATTGCACTATATGCCACTCCACTCGACCCCACTCCCCTGAATGCAACTATACTGTATGCTATTCCGCTGTATGTCACTCTACTCGACCCTATTCCACTCTACGCCATCCCAATCTACACCACTCCTCCGTATGCTATTCCACTGTATGCCACTCCAGTCAACACCACTCCACTGTACGCCATGCCACTCTACTCTAGACTATTCAAGTCTATGCATTTCCACTCCACATAACTCCACTGTATTGCACTCCACCATACGCTGTACCACTGTATGCCACTCCATTTTACAACACTCCACTGTATATCACCCCACTTTACGCTATTGCAATGCACACCACTCCACTCTACCCAACGCCACTTCACGCCACTCCACAATACTGTGCTCAACAATGTTCTCACAAATAATGTGATTTGTGAAGCAATTAGTGTTGTTATCAATGCTATGATTTCACATAGTGTAAGTGATGTAATATGCAAAGGTATAACCTGTGCATGGAGAAGATCCAAGTTATAGTTAAAATAGTATGGGGAGCGAGGTGACAATACTGTGTACGGAGGTGCGCTTCTTATAGTAATTTGAAGGTGTTGCATAAATTATAAATAAAATGTATTTGTACAATTTTTTAGATATTTGTGTACTTTCAGTTTGGTTGGTATAGAGCAAATTCATAAAGTTATAGAAATTTAAAGGTGGTGTGTAAGTAATAAATTAAAGGAATAAATATAACTTTATTTTTGCTAATATTTGTGTTGCCTATGTTTGATTTGTATATAAAGAATAAATAATGTTTTCCTAACTATAACAAAGGTTGAACCATTGATTTTTTCATTGAATACATCGATAGATAGATAGATAGATAGATGGATAGATAGATAGATAGATAGATAGATAGATAGATAGAAATATAGATAGAAATATAGATAGATAGATAGATAGATAGATAGATAGATAGATAGATAGATAGATAGATAGATAGATATGTAGTATGGATATGCTTTAGAGAACAAGTGTTTTCCTTAAACACTTTGGTGGTTTTAACATTCCGAGCGGTCCTCTCGTGGGAGCATGGGAGCCCGATGGCTCCCGCAAGGGTATTGCGGGAATGTGGCAACCAAAATTTTACAAAATGTACTCTAGAGGGTTTTCTTCTGGGGCTTCACCCACATGGTCCAGGGGGGTCAGGGTAGCCCTACCTTGCCCCCCTTATACCTTATTTTTTTTCATTTTCAGGACGCGGGGATTGAGTCCCTGTGTCCTGAAATAGCTGCTGCATCATTTTTCCTCATGTTGCAGCCAGCCAATCAGAGTGTGAGCTCATGTGCCCTTCTCTCTCCCACAAGAGTGAGACAGTTGATGGGAAAAAGGGCCCTCTAGGACAATCAGATGGCTCTATTATTTAAAGTTGCCTGCTTGCAAAATTTGGCGAGAGTTTTGAGACCTCAACCGCCCAGATATACATAAATTTTTCAAAAACTACTGAACAAATTTACAACGAATCACAAAAGCACGCTTTATGGCCTTCTGCCAAATTTGGTGTGACTCCGTTGAGCCATTTGTGCTATAGAACTGATCAAAATTCCCTATGGAAATTGCATGGAGGAATTGCATTTTTGGAATCCCCTGCCCCATTTTTTCTAGGTCCCCGCTTGATGGATCATTGCAAATCAATCAAGGAAGGAGCTGAGGCAGATGAACTTTTGTTTGGAAAGTTTAGTGGGATTCATCAGACTGCAATAAAGGTATTTTGTGTATATATTATTTTGCTGTGTCACCGGTGCCTGCCCACAGCACACACCCCTTCTAGTTTCCAATAAACCACTACAATGTGTCTAGTCAGACATTGCGGATCACTCCATTTGGATGGTGCGTTTAAATTCATTTTATCGACTGTTGATTCATGTTCTCGATTTCTATGGGTGTGGCCTTAAAGATTTGCAGGTCTTTATTGCTACATGTACAGTAGAGGCACTCCACTCAGCCAGAAACCGGCCTTTGCCTCTAAAACTTAACGGGATACCATGGGCAGCCTGGGTGCTCCATGATATGCTGTGCATTATTCCTCTCCTTATCATCCTGAGGGAGAGTTAATAGTGCAGCCTCCATTAGCCTAGAAGATCTTTGGGTGGTCGGACCCCCTATGAGGTCTTTTTTGGAGTCCAGATGTATATTCCAGATCTTGATAACCTTGGCACTGGGGAGGCTGGTATGCACTTTGACATCAGTGAATGTTCGCTGTAGGCCTGGGCGGAAAACTACGCTACGCTCGCATAGTTTGCGTAGTTTGCGCAACTACGCGCTACGCGAATTGCACGTAGCACAGTGCAAAAACGCGTAGTGTAGCGGGCATTTTTTGCTTGCTCGCGGTCCTCAACGTCAAGTTGGCGACCGCGAGCGAGCAAAATGACATCCCGGCGAGACTTTTTCCTCGTTCGCGATCAGCAACATCAAGTTGCCGATCGCGAGCGTGGAAAATAAACCTTCCGCGAGATTCTCAACGTGGGGAGGTCAGGTTTCTCATTGCGAGTGGTCGCGTATGCTCGCGACCGCTCGCGATGAGAAACTACCAGTCCGCGTTGAGAAAACTGCCGCTCGAGTACAAATCTACTCGAGCGGCAGAAAACGACCGCTTGCACTGTGCAAGATGCCGTTTGCAATGATTGCACAGTGCGGACAAGCATCCGGCACTGTGCAATCATTGCGAATAGCATTTCCTACCGCACTACGCAGTTCGCGTAGTGCTACGCGTAGCTCGCGTAGTGCGAAGTGCACTTTGCGTAGCTACGCGTAGCGCTACTACTCGAACTACGCCCAGGGTTAGTTCGCTGTCTTACAAGAATTAAAAGACTTCCAAGATGAGAGCTTGAATGTGAATTCTAAATGTCCTGCCACTGACAAAGTGAAGGAGCAACCAGCTACTTCTGGCTGGATTCCTAAAGTTGGGGATCTAGTCCAGGAGAAGATTACAGATAAGAGTGAATTCGGCCCATCCTACCATGGCCCTGTGCCTTTATTTGCTGGTCAAGGTACTCAAACTGTGATTTTGCCACCACTTGCTGGTTGTAAACAGAAACAACAAGTTTCCATTGATTTAATCAAGCTCCATCAATTGGCAGTCCTAAACAGCAGGCCACAAGGATATCTGGGTAGTTCCTTATCTCCTCTACCTACCCCACAAGAGATCCCTCTACAGGCACTAAGCAGTCCTAATCTAGCTACTCCCAGGCTGGGAACTTCTTATGCTGAGCTTGCACTCATGTCTGTTTCTACTACCGCACCAAACAACAAAATTATATATTATCAACCGCCTTTAGAGATTCCAGGGTACTCTCCTTTGCCTAACGAGGTTCCTGTTTTTGTTCAGACTACCTCCAGTTACTTTGCCAAATGGATGATTTTTCTTCAGATTCTTCACATACTTCCTTGCATGGTACACACACACTATTCTCTTGGTTTAAACAAACGTATCTGATTCGTCCATGGTACTACTGTTGGATATTCCTTTACTTGGTTTTTCTCTTCATCTGGATTGGATTTGTTACATTGTTCTTTCTGCTGTTGAATGGACACTATCTCCCAGAGCGTTTTTCTCCACAACTGGTAGCTGAAGTACTTGCACCCCATTCCTCCTCACATAAGGTACGAAGAGACTTGTCCCATGTGAACATTACTGCATTTCCTGTCCATGATGGTATTGTTTGGGGTAAAGTCCCCTTTGACATTTTTTTGTCCCACGGAAACTTTGCAAATTTCATATGTTTTTCAAATTGCTATGGACAATTTTATTACTCCAGGTTACATCTCTGATGAATGGGATGTTGCAACTTTTTCAAACATGTTATCTGAATTTGAATCCTATACGGTATTTGAAAATGAGTATTTGTATTTGAATTCTGCAAACTATGGTGAAATGTTTTGCTATCATTATTACTTACACTGAGCAAGTATACCATGTGCTATTTTTAACTATACACATTAAGAACACTGCCTAACACCACCTGTAGGAAGTCCCCAACAGTATTTGAAAAAGTTTCCTTACTTTTCTGATCATGTCCCCACAGACCTGGTTTCATTTTATAAACAAGCTTACACCTTCCCAAGCAATGAAAAACATGCTGACACAAGCAAAATTAATTTATTCTGATTCTTTTATTTCGAAATTTACTGTTAAGGGTTTCAATTATTGGAAAAACAATATTGATTTGAATTCATTTTGGGGTACAAGACACTGGCAGGTCCAGGGCGCGGATGCCTTATTTAGGGCTTGTTTGATGCCTTGACAAATGATATTTTTAAATAGAACAGTAAAACAGACTATTTATCTTGGATACCTAATGTTAAGAAAGTAAATACACCTAGTATTCCCTCTGTTGCATGATTTGATAATTGGCAACAGTCCAATAATATTAAAGAAGAGCAACTTAATGGAATGGTACATACAACTCTTCACTTTACATTTCAGGTGGGTGGTTAGTGTTGTCTCTTGACACTAATTACTGCAATGCATATTTTTTAAACTCCTCTAAGGGTTTTAAAGCTAGAAGACGAGACCCCAGATATGCCCAGTCACAACATTTGGGTGTAGTAACTCCCCATTCGAAACATTTCATATATGCAGATTATAATGAACTTTGAAAGATTTCACAACAAGAAGTTGCTGAAAGGTTGCGACAAATTGATAAGGAAAATTTTGTAAAAGCATTAGCTGACATAGATAATGGCATGACCACATTGTCTACTCGAATTTACACATTGAATAATATTGTGTCATCTGCATTTGATATACAAAATGTACATGTCTGTCATTTTACATGGTCAAAGTCAATTAAGATAGATGTTGCTATTGAGTTGAACATTGCAGGTTTTAAAATCTAACAGAGTGCCATGGAAATATCTGAATGGAACAACATAGTTTTTGCCTTATAACTTGTCATGTATTCTACAAGTCATGGCAAAGAAGGATGCAATTGATACTATGCTTAGTATAGAGCTTTTAGAAAAACTGTGCTTTTCTGTAGTTGAAACAACTTCAAATAAATAGTTAATTCATGGTTTAATTTCTTTGAGGATCCCTACGTTTCATTTCTTGTCTCGTCTGAAACACTTTCAAGTAGGCAGATATGAGCGGGTGGGCGGAAATGTTTTGCATGAAACTTGGTTTCTTCCCTTACTAATGTGTGAGTGGTGACTGAGAGGGTTTTCTTTGTGTGAATGAATATGGAGTTTCCTTGAGCCATTCATTTCTATGTGAAGTGATAGCACTGCATGGAGCGCGCAATGCGTCCATGGCCAATTTTGCGTATTACTTAGGAGAGTTCTTATCCTTAACTAAGCCAGTTTTCTCATTACTTTCCAACGGAAGTTACTTGATTCTGAGCGGTCAAAGTTGCAGTGGAATGAAGCCAGGTGTTCCTTACATTGCAACAGTTTCCAAGGCAGTGATTTGCTGTATGAATGTATTATATCCACCTACATGGCTGGGGAAATTATCTTGTGGCCAACAGTCCCTATTTCTAATGTTATCATTGATAAGTTAAGCCAACTGAAAGCCTTATTATTTCACAAACACATGGCACTAACATCTGCCCAAGAAACGTTTGCTCTCCAAGTTGCCCGGTCTTCCTCAAAAGTACAATTGCTTTTGCACACTAATTTGCTGCTACATTTTGGTGAACTTGTGCACCACATTTTTAATGCTTCAAATACCCCTGGAGTAGTACACCTTTTTAAAGCGATTGGGAGTGTTTCTGCATTCCAGACTCTGATACAGTCTTTTATACACTCTCTATTTTCAAGTATTTTGGACGCATTCCATTGGTATTACTCCTGTTTACTCCTGTTTTGGTCCTACTTTTGTTGCTATGCAATGGATGTTCCACAGCAAGGCCAAATGGTGATACGATTGCCACACGCCCATCTGTGCTGCGAACATATGGTGCAGTACTTTGGATCCTTTTTGTTACTGCAATTGAACAGCAACTTGTCTTTGTCTTTCCTGAATCTGTTGTTTCAGAGTGTACAGCCTGTGTTTACTGCCTCTGGTGGTCGTTTGAATGTGTACTAGACTAATGGCTTGCTATGCAACTGGTGCAGACTACAAACATGGATCTGTTAGTGTATCCATTAACGGTGCACCTCCAGTGTTGTTCTATGTTGCTACCTGGTAGAAATTGGGTTTCTGGTTGGTAGACGTATGCACTCTGTACAAGCAGGAACCACAATCCTAGTCAGGGTAAGCCAGATACACACTGAAAGATAACCTGCGCTCACCCTCTGGAAGCTTGGCACAGAGCAGTCAGATTTATCTAAAGAGGCAATGTGTATAATATTTGTGCAACAAACACACACACAAAGTAAAACAATGAAACCACCATAAAAAGACTCTGCACCAGGTTAGAAACATAGACAATAATTCTATAACGAAATCTGGAACAAAATTACTAACATCCAATACGTAGAAGCTAAGTTATGAATTTGTAAAGAATAAAAAGAGTTCTAGGGCTTAGAAGCAATAAGCGCCAATGGGAGTTATCTGAATGCACTCACCCGGGGCAAAGTCAACACTTCAGGCCCACCGCGATGGAGGGCAGGTCAGGGATAAGAGCCATGCAGGCCCAGTGAACCGAGTACCATGATCCTGGTCGTAACATCGAGATGCGGGGCACAGACTAGCGATGCGTCAATGTCAAGGCCACAGTCAAAGTGATGCATTGATCTTCTCCACACACTGGTGGTGAGGCATTGGTTCCGAAGATGAACTGCTGAGCTGAGATGCATTGGTTCCGAAGTGTGATGCGCGGGGTTTCTCCACGCAGTGAAGGGGATGCATCGATCTCACCACACTGCCGCAAGTAGCGATGTACAGTTTCGAAGCATCGGGCTCTCAAGGTGATGCATTGGTTGAGTTAGTGAATGCATCGATTCTACTCCCACAACAGGGTTGATGCGCTGGTTCTGCTACGCGCAGACAGGAGATGCGTTGATATTTCTGGTGCAAGTATCTGGGTCCACTTCTAGTGAACCAGGTACAGGAGCAGGTGTAGTGACTTTGATAGCCCTGAGTCTCAAGCAACAGGAGGCAAGCCAACAAGCTCTGGGAGATCATTTGGGTTGCAAGGCAGAGTCCAGCTCTCCCTCAGCAGGGTCAGAGAGCAGCAGGCATCAATGTAGCACAGCAGAAAGGAGTCTTCCAAATCAGCACTCCAGCAGAGTGTCAGTCAGTGGCATCACTAGGGTTGGTGTCACCCAGTGCGGTAACTCGGTAACTCATGGTGTCACCCCCTCACGACTTACCCCATGACACCATCACATGGGGTGACACCTTTCCCAAATGAGACTATTTAGTAAATAATCTCATTTGGGAAAGGTGTCACCCCATTTGATGGTGTCACCCGGTGCGGTCTGCACCCCCCGCACCCACCTAGTGATGCCACTGGTGTCAGTCCATGATGCAGCACAGAAGTTATTCTGACAGAGTTCAGTTACAGGTCCAGAAGTGTCTGAGTTGGTAGGGTCCGAGGTCCAGTGCTTATACCCAGTTGTGCCTTTGAAGTGGGGGTGACTTCAAAGAAGGGTCTTTGAAGTGCACAGTGATCCCCTTCATCCTTCCCTAGCTCCAGACTCATTACAGCAGGGTAAGCAGCCCTTTGTGTGTGGGCAGGGCCCAGCCTATTCAGGTGTAGATGTTAGGCTGTGCACAGCTCCTCCCTCCCTTCCTCCCAGGAAGATGCATAAAGTCACACCCAGCCTTCCTTTTTGTGGGACTGTCTAGAGGGAATACACAAAGTAAACTGTCTCCCAGCCCAGCCAGTGATCAGAGACAGTCACCAGACACCAAAGGGCAATGAGCAGAAAAATGTCCAACCTTCTAAAAGAGGCATTTGCAGGATGGTAACTACTAATCCAATTTCACCATTAAAGAGGATTTGTCATTCTCATTCCAGCGGTACTAAACATGACATCTCTAGTAGGCCTGGGCGGGGTTCGCAGAGCTTCACTCTGGGGAATTCCATGGAGTTGCCCAAAAACTTCGCTAAATTCCACGGAGTTCCGTGAGTGGGCGGAGTATTGCTCGGCCATCCCTAATGAAGTCCTCTTGGCTGGTCTTGGGGGCCAAGAACCCCTATTGTTGCCACACATAAGTACCCCACAGCGGGACTGCTGGGACATCGTCGGAAGTCCTGCCCCCTTTCTCAGCCACTCTGCAAAGGGGCCTCTTGGTGCAGTACTGGTTGGGAGATTAAGTCCCCTTGGCTACTGGGGTTGCTGGGGGCCAAGAATCCCTATTGTTGCCACAAGTAAGCCCCCCACAGTGGGATTGCTGAGACGTCATCGGTGGCCCCACTCCCTTTCTCAACCAGTCTGCAAAGGGGCCTCCTGGTGCACTACTGGTTGGGGGATGAAGTACCCTTGGCTGCTGAGGGTCATTGGGGGCCAAGAAACCCTATTGCTGCCACAAGTAAGTCTCCCACAGTGGGCTTGTTGAGATATCATTGGAGGCCCGCACACGTTCTCAACCACTCTGCAAAGGGGCCTGCTGGCACACTACTGGTTGGGGAATGAAGTTCCCTTGGCTGCTGAGGGCTGTTGGGGGCCAAGAACACCTATTGTTGCACAAGTAAGTTCCCCACAGTGGGATTGCTGAGATGTCATCGAAGGCCCACCCCCTTTCTCAACCACTTTGCAATGGGGCCTCCTGGCACACTACTGGTTAGGGGATGAAGTCCCCTTGGCTACTCAGGGTCCAGGAATCCCTATTGTTGCCACAAGCAGGATTGGTGAGACATTGTCAGAGGCCCCACCCCCTTTCTCAAACAGTCTGCAAAGGGGCATCCTGGTGCACTATTGGTTGGGGGATAAAGTCCCCTTGGCTGCTGAGGGGCGTTGGGGGCCAAGAACCCCTATTGTTGCCACAAGTAAGTCCCCCACAGTGGGTTTGTTGAGATATCATTGGAGGCCCCACACCCTTTCTCAATCACTCTGCAAAGGGGCCTTCTGGCTCACTACTGGTTGGGGGATGAAGTCCTCTTGGCTGCTGAGGGTCGTTGGGTGCCAAGAACCCCTATTGTTGTCACAAGTAAGTCCCCCACAGCGGTATTGCTGAGACTTGGGGTGATTGCACCAGTAAACTTTGCTCCACCGGCGGGTCGGCAGAGTTTCTGCCGAACTCCGCTTTCCAAGCAGAGTGGCAAAACTCTGCAAACTCCATCCGCGGAGCAGAGTTTCCCGCTCACCCCTATTCTCTACCTTCTCCTTTTCTCAATTAGGAATCACAGCGTATTAAGTGTAATAAGGAATTTCCAATGTTAACCTATTAGAGGGGTAGGCCTCTAAGTAGTGAAAAACAAGTTTGGGAGTTTTTCACTACCAGGACATGCAAAACGTAAAAGTACATGTTCTTCCCTTTAGTTACATAGCACACTGCCCTATGGTCAACCCAAGGCTTGCCTTAGGGGTGACATATGTAATAAAAGGGGAGTTTAAGGCCTGGTAAGAGGTTTAACTTGCCAGGTCAACATGACAGTGCAAACTGCACACAGGCTCTGCAGTGGCAAGCCTGAGACATGGGGCTTCTTCATAATAATACTGACGCTTATAAAGCGCGACAGCTATCCCTAATAGGGGTGTCCCGGCGCTGAAGCAGCAGGTAAATGCGCCCAGAGCGAGCACCAGTACCAACGAGCCCTCTCTAGTCAGCCATAAAGAGCCATGTCTTCAGGACCCTTCTAAAACAGGCTTCGGAATTGATCTGTCGCAGGGGCCCTGGCAAAGCATTCCATAGCGACACCGTTCTGACTGTGAAAGCTCTGCCGCCCAAACGTGATTTCACAAATCATGGGGTACACAGCAAATTATGAGAATTGGATCGCAGAGTACGAATTTGCTTATAAGGACACAGTCTATCCTTCAGATACCTAGGGCATTTGCCATTAAGGGCCCGGTAGGCCAACGTCATAGCCTTAAATTTAATTCGTTTCTCGACTGGAAGCCAGTGGAGCTTTTGTAGGTGCGGAGAGACATGCTGTCGAAACGGTATCCGACAGATCAGCCTCGCAGCCGCATTCTGAATCATCTGAAGTCGGTAGATGGCATACTTGGGAAGGCCCAGATATAGACTATTAGCGTAGTCCAGCCTGGATGTGACTGTGGCATGGACTACTGCTTTGCGGCAGTCTTCCGGTAGAAAGTGTAAGACTTTCCGGAGATTTTTTTAGTTTGCTGAAGCAGGTAGTAGTGACCTGCTGTATTTGAGTTGAGAAAGAGAGGTCCGCCTCCCATCTCACTCCTAAATTTCGAATACGTGTGGCAGGGTGTGGAGGAGGACCCATTTCTGACGGCCACCATAAATCAAAGTCTGGCACTGTGCCTTTCCCAAAGAACAGAACCTCTCTCTTCTCCGCATTAAGCTTTAATTTATTCAAGTTCATCCATAGGGCTATGTCGCGAAGACAGCCCTTAAAGTTCTTAAAGGCATCTATCGTCCGCTCCTTAAATGGAAACACTAATTGGGTGTCGTCAGCGTAGGAGATCGCCTTAACTCCCCAGTTGGCAATCAGGGCAAACAGTGGGGCCAGATATAAGTTAAAAAGCAAGGGACTCAGAGCTGAGCCCTGGGGGACACCGCACCAGAGCTGTTTAGGTTCAGCTTCGAACTGTTGGAGAGCAACTCTCTGCGTGCGCCCACACAGATAGGATGTCAGCCAGGTCAACACTTTCCCACCAAAGCCCGCACCTTGTAGTCTTTGGATCAGTATGATGTGATCTACAGTGTCGAACGCAGCGGATAGATCCAGGAGCACCAGTAATACTGATGCCCCTGAATCCAATGACCATCTTACAGACTCAGCCACCTCAAGGAGAGCGGTCTCCGTACTGAATCCCGCTCGAAAACCAGATTGTGTGTCATGCAATACGCTATGCTGCTCAATAAAAGTGGTCAGTTGTCGCTGGACCAACTTCTCCAGCATCTTTCCAGGGGCGGGGAGCAGAGAGATGGGTCTAAGGTTGCCAAGGTCGCCTGGGTCACCATTTGGTTTCTTTTGCAGAGGAAGAAGTGTTGCAAGTTTCCATTGGTCAGGAAAGATGCCTGTATCTAGGGAAGTGTTCCATATATGAAGCAGCCCGCCCATCAGGGAGAACGCTAACATGTTCCACAATTTGGGAGGGCAGAGATCATTTGGAGTGCCCCAGCAGCATTTGTGAATTACATCTAACGCATCCTGAGCTGAAATCGGTGTGAAGTTAGTGAATGAAAGAACCTCACCCGAGCCCTGGGAAAGATCTGATTTCTCCGTTGCCTCAGGGGTCGAGAAGGAGTCGTAGACCTTTAAAATTTTATTGTCAAAGTGACTAGCGATTTTTTCACACAAAGCTAGGGACGGAATCAATCCCGTCTCTATAGCCTTAGGTTTAAGAAAAGTTTGGACTACTTTAAAAACCTCTGTAGTGTAGTGGTCGGCGTTGTGGATGCATATGACAATATAGTCTCGCCTGGCTGTTTTTAGGGATTTGTGAAAGTCTTTTAATGCTTTTTTGTAGGATCCCTTCGCTAGGTCGCAGTAGCGCAACCTCCACTGGCGCTCCAATTTTTTGCACCTGCTTTTTGATTCTTTAAGGGCATCAGAGAACCAGGGAGCTGAGGGGGATAGTCTAATAGATTTCACTACTCTGGCCGGCGCGACTGACTCCACGGCAGTGGCAATCCATTGATGTAAAGCAACTGTGTCTACATTGGGGTCTGAGGATAAGCGGGGGTAATTGTCCTGCAGAATAGGGCTTAATGAAGCCTCAGACAAGTTCTTCCAGTTTCTCTTAAGAATAAAGCACGTGTCTTTGGCTTGACCCGGTTTTGGCAGTGAAAAAGAAAACGGGATCAGATAGTGATCTGACCAGACCAGTGGGGACGGTGGCTCCACATCAATGGTAGTGATATTCGTGAAGACTAAGTCCAAAGTGTGCCCTGCTTTATGGGTCGGTGCGGACACCTGTTGTACAAGATTGGCCCCTGCTAAGAAAGCGACCAATTGCGTTGCTTGTGGACAGTTCAAGTCGTCCACATGCAGATTAAAATCACCCAGGGCTATGAAATTGGTATACAATACTGATTTTTGGGCAATGAAATTGCACAGAATCTGGGATGCAGTCGTTACACAATCAGGTGGTCTGTAGATAAGAATGCCCGCTAGGGCAGTCGAGGGGTTGATTTGTAAACAAAAATTTAGACCCTCGATGCCCTGTATAAGGAGAGGGGCAGAGAACACAAGCTCCCATGAGTCTTTAAAAATGATAGCCACCCCACCCCCCCTCTTGTCACCATCTCGATTGGCGTAGCACATTTTGAAACCTGGTGGAATAGCTAGGGCAATTGTTGACATTGTGTCCATGTTTAACCAGGTTTCAGTTAAAAACATAACATCCCAAGTAGCCTCAATTAAAGATGACCAGATATCCTCCACGTGTTTGGGGAATGATCTGCAATTAACGAGACATGCCTTAATTTTGGCATTGCGCCCATTTGTCAAACACCGAGGGGTAACCTTTGTCAAATTGGAAGGCATACCCTGATTCAAAAACTGACCGCATGCGCCACAGCTGAGCGGCAATGGGGAATTAGCTAGATCAATCAGGTGTGTTTCTGAGCAGAGAGAGCCTTGGAAGCGCATCAGGTCGTCTCGCGACCAACAAATGGCTTCATCTCTTCCACTACCGGCAGCATGGCCGGTGCCGGCCGCGATCCGGTCGCGGACGGGCGCAGACGGGCTTGCCTTTGGCGCGCTGGCGGCGCGCCCGCTGCGCGCGTCCGCTATGCGGCTGGCAGGTCCTCTGAATCATATACCCGGTGGCAGGAAGTGAGGCGCAATGTGGGCGGAGTCGCGTCTGTCTCTCCGTGCAATCGGCACTGTTCGCCGTGACGGACCGGGGACCGCGTAACAAGCAGTCAAGCACCACAGTAAGCGTTAAAAATTAAAACTAATCAATTTTTAAAAACAATGTGCAAACAGAGCAATAGCAGCAGTCTAGCAGCTGGCCTTGCGGTGTGCATTTACCAAGTGCTGCGCGGCCGGCAGGTCCTCTGAATCATATACCCGGGGGCAGGAAGTGAGGCGCAATGTGGGCGGAGTCGCGTCTGTCCCTCCGTGCAATCGGCACTGTTCCCCGTGACGGACCGGGGACCGCGTAACAAGCAGTCAAGCACCACAGTAAGCGTTAAAAATTAAAACTAATCAATTTTTAAAAACAATGTGCAAACAGAGCAATAGCAGCAGTCTAGCAGCTGGCCTTGCGGTGCGCATTTACCAAGAGGATGGCACAAGCAGTGCTGCAGTCCCACTAATAGCATTTAATTTACAGGCCCTGGGTACATGTAGTGCACTTTACCAGGGACTTATAAGTAAATTAAATATGCCAATCGGGTATGAACCAATGTTCCCATGTTTAAAGGAGAGAGCATGTGTACTATAGCACAGGTTAGCAGTGGTATAGTGCTCAGAGTCCTAAAGCCAACAAAAACAAGGTCAGAAAAAGCATTGGAGAATGGAGAAATGTTGGGGTGACCTTTCAGAGAAGGCCATTTGCCAACACTACCATTCCTGCAGAGTGCCTATCGTGAGGTATCTGTGCCAGATTGGATGGATGCTTCTGCTCGAGGATCTATAGCGTCTGGCTCCTATTCTAAGGCTACACTTCTGGCACCCTGTCCTCTGCCCTTGCTGATGGGCCTGGTACTGACTAAGTTAGTTCTTTGGAACTTTTTCTTCAGGGTACTGTGGATCTGTCACCTGTGTATGCAGGTTACCTCCAGGACCCAAATGACTTTCTGGATGTGGTGGAGATTTCTGGGCTACCGTCCTGTAGTACAGACACCTCATAGGCATTTTTAATTTCCATTATCAGTTTTTAAAAATGATTTTACAGATTTTTTTGTTGCCATTTTTAATGGCTTTTTATTGGGCTAATACTGTTAAGGTTTTATGTTGCATAATGCTATGCCTTTTTAATGCTTCTAGAATGGCTAGCTTTTAGTGAATAAGTCTCCTTCATAACAAGGGGAGTGTGTTGCACGGCTCGTGTGTAGTCTCCATTTTGGTTTCAACTCTTTATGTTGACATCTCTTTCTCGTGGTGCCTTTTGCCACACTTTCTGCTAATGCATGAATGTGCTGTATGTGCATTTTTGATAGTCAATGACGCCCTGCAGTCTGTACAGTTAGTTCCAGGGTTGTACATGAAGAACACAATGCCATTGTTTTCCTTTCTTTTTATGCTTGTTAGGAGACACTTAATTTTAGCTGGACAAAATCAAATGAGCTGCTCTATGCCTCTTCTACAGTTTGACAAGAACAGTACTTTATCATACAAACAGCTCCTTTGCTAAAGCTCTTTGAGAGGAGCATTTACATGCTGGGATTATCACGGAACTGCTGAAAGCTGTGACTGAGATGCAGCCCTGCTGACTCTGATCTCTATCCTGCTAAGGAAGATAACCTGTGCATTGCGACCGTGCTTCCTGACACTTTAGACCAAGGTATGGGGGTTAGGCGATCCCAATTAATCTGGCAGAATGGTGCACCCACTATGTTTTCTTTAATATAGTATTAGATACAGATAGAAGTAAGTAAACATTAGTAACAATAAACGTAGTTGAATTATTCACATTGTTTACCATTCTAATAATGCTGATTACACTAACATGTCTCATCTTTCTAATAATCACAGCTTATGCTTTCTTTGGAAGAATATGATCATTTCAATGAATGTTCGAAAATGCATTATTGTATCTCTCTGGTGTTTACCTTGGGCATACAAGAGTGACAAAACAAAAGGATAAAGGGCCAGATGTACGACCATGTTATTTTGCGAGTCGCAATTTGCGACTCGCAAAATGACATGTATAACAGTATAAAATGAAGCAGTTTTTTTAAATGCAGCCCGTTTTCCTTAAAGGAAAACGGGATGCATTTAAATAGAAATAATGAAACATTTTCATTTCATTTTTTATGGGCAGGTAGTGGTCCCTGGGACCACTGCCTGCCCCTAAAAAATATTTCCCCCTACAATTGCAAAGGGGAAGGGGTCCCCTGGGGACCCCTTCCCTTTTGCGATAGCATTACCACCCTCTTGAAGAGGGCGGTAAATTGCAAGTGTTTTGCGACGGCAATTGCGGTCGCAAAACATGCTTACATGGCTTGTGAGGTCGCTATTAGGAAGGGAACGCCCCTTCCTAATAGCGAGTCGCAATACACTATTTTGTGAGTTGCTAGATATTTGCGAGTCACAAAATAGTGTTAGTACATGGCCCAGTGGATTTTTGCACGTGCAAACGGGTCACAAACCCGTTTGCGCATGCAATTATCCGTCGTACATCTTGCCCTAGATCTGTTAACACGGGTTACCTGGGAATCAGAGTGTCATGCTGGAGGATACCAATAACATTTGTTACCCTGATTGGTTTAGGGGTTGGATGTGGTACTGTGATCTAGCCAAAACCCACCAATACTTACTGATATTATATGTGGACAAAGTTTCTAAACTATGAAGTTCGTGTTGGTCTAATACACAGCCCTGCTATATTTGGGGGAACTGTGTAATTGGTCTATGACATAATTTATGACATCATTCATGATATCACTGATGACATCATCCAATGAGTGTGCTGGTTTGTTTATAGTTTACAAAGTGGTGGGGAAGTTCCATACTACTCATATACCTAATTTGGTACTGCCTGTGTCCAGCTAATGGGTGTAAGTGTTTACAAAACAAATGTGCTTCTAATGCATCATAGGCGTGTTGAGGTATTGAATACATTATAAATCTTTGTATTGTAACTCTGTGTGCAGATGACAGTTGACAACATGTGTCTAGTATGTTCCACACAAGTTTTACGGTTCTGCAGAAAATGTTTCCAACAGGGCAAAGATTCTATGTAGTAGATACTAAGTATTGTAAGCAGCCGTGAGTTAACAGACAGAATCGTCTCAGCATGACACTTTCTACATAACATAGAAGACTATGTGCACCAGGTACTATGTACAGGTGCTTCTTTTGCTTCAGAAGATAGGCTATCTGTAAAGTTTTTACCACAGTATGAAGAATGCAGGTAGTATAAGCTTTAAAACCATCAGACATTTTTTTAAGCGAATAGAGTCTTTTGTAGCAATGTTTCATAGAGTGTACACTGTTCTTAGTAGATACTTTTTAATAATCTGTGGTGAATTTTTCATGAAAGTATCACTGTCTGCAAACAGTGTGGTACTGAGTAAACTCTCTCCATAGAATAAACACTGTTTACAGTACCCACTTTTCTAGTCCTATGAACTTCATTTCTCAATGTAGGTTCGGTGACTGCGAGGGGTTTGATACAGATAAAAGATGCCCGTAGAAGGGCATTCATTTTGAAACAAATGTTGAGTATCTTGAGGTACTTGGCTTTGTCTGAACAGTTGTATACATATTGAACATCATGTGCGGTGAGGGTCTCCCATATATCAGTCGTTGATATTAGTGTGAAGTTGTATCTTCGATGGGATTAATGATCCTTCATATTATTCTGAGCTATTTGTACTTATTTTCAGGCCTTTAATACCATACTAGTTTATAGAGTAATGTGTACAGAAGATGCCAACCCTACACTCTCCACAGGCAGCCACCCAGAGGCAGCAAACCCCACTACGCGCACAGGATTTTATTGTGCATGGCGTGAGGTTATCTACAGAGCCTGTCTTGCAGCCAGGCCCTGCTCTCAACTCCCCACAGGCAGTCAACCCCTTACTATACAAAGCCTTTGGTTGTGCACAGCAGGGTTTGGCCATGGCTTGGCCTGCCACCAGGCCCTTTTGCTAAAGCACCAGCAGGCTGCCAAACCACCACTGCACACATCCTTTGGCATGTGCAGCACAGGGTTTGCCTTTGGGCCCAGAGTACTCCATATCCTGGGGCCAAAACACATAAAATAAGGGGAGGGGTGTACAGCCCTTAATTGGCCCAGGGACCCCAATCCCTGGGGACAGTTCCAATAAAAAGAGGAGGGTGGCTGCTTAGCTCCCCACAAGCTTTAGAATGCCCCGTTGACCCTATGACCTAAGGCTACATACAATTAAACAGTGGAGGAGGGTGCACAGCTCCCCTCCCTGAGCCTTAAAAGGCCCTGGGTACCTCATCCCATCAAGGCCAAACACAATCAAACAGGTGAGGAGGGAGTACAGCCCCCCCCCCTCTCCTGAGCCTTCTTAGACTCCAGGGACCCCATCCCCCAGGGCCAAAATCTGAGGGGAGTGCACACCTCCACCCCAAGTTTTAATGTGCCCTGGCACCAAATACAATAAAAATGGGGGGAGGGCCCACTCCCTGAGCCTTCTCAGGCCCCCGGAAACCCATGCCCCTGGGCTCTGCATTTTTTTTTTTAATGGAGGGGGCTATGGGGTCCCCTTCCCCGAGCCTTCTCAAGCCCCAGGGGTCCATCCCTGGGACCCAATGAACTTAAAAGGGGAGGGGCAGCATTGCCCCCCCAACCCTGATCCTTATTAGACCCTGGGAACCCATCCCCCAGGGCTGTTTTTATTTTAAAAGGAGAAAGGTGCTGTCTGGCCGTATATATATTTTCACTGAAAACTGTTTAAAGCAGGAGTCTTCAAACTGTGGGGCGCGACCCCCAGGGGGGTCGTGGAGTGATGTAAAGGGGGTCGCACATTCCCGGTCACACTGAAGGATTTTGCGGAAAATAAAAAGTCAAGTGTCTCAAGGCTGCTGTGGTCGTGTTCCGTGAAGCACCCAGTGAATTCAGTGTTGCTGTATACTATTGCTTTGAATTAAGCTGCTTTTTTGTTGTTGTTTTTTTAGCGTTTTGGTAGTTGAGAGAGGTTTCTTTTCAGAGGACGTGTGAGGAATGACCGGAAACTAAAGTTTGCGATTTTGATATTTTTGAGCATCACACCAATAAGACTTTTTTTTTTGCGGTGGAATTTTTGTCATTGTTGTAGGTTGAGCTGGTGTTCGTGGGAGTGGCGGAAAGGCCCCTCTATGTTTTCAGCCAACTGTTGCTAAAAGTAACAGTGCCGAATGAATTGTCATCTGGTACCTAAATAACATTTCCGTAACCCAAATGGGACGTTTCATTAAATTGGGAATGACGTTTCATTAAATTGGGAATGACGTAATGCTGGAGATGTGTAGATTGCACACAAAGTTGCAGGGTGTGCTTAATACCGCAGTTTTCCAATTTTTTTTCGGCTCAACAGATATTGTTTCCTTTCTGCTGAAGTGCAGTTTTTTTCATGCTCGAAAGGGCGCCCCTACCAAATGCAGGTGGTGTCTTCCTTTCTGCATCAATACAAGGGTCAAGTACATGAAAATAGTGTAGGTGAAAGCGAGGCCCCAAGTCTCCAAGTCAAGGACCATAGAAATCAGGCCGAAAGTCCAGCAGAAGTCCGAGGCAACAGGCAGTGAGTGGCCACATGGAAATCAGGCTCTTGAAACCAGTGTCAGGCAGTGCTGACCGCCTGCAGTTCTGTTCCTGTGCAGTAAGTGCCACACTCCTCTCTGCCCCCATGGGTACTTTACTGCTTTTACTTGCTCCGGGAGTTTAAATGCAAAAAGTGTGCCTTCGTGTTTGTCTGCAGCCGAGGTAGTTTTTGTACAGCCAGGCGGTGCTTCGCCTGTCCCTGTGAATGCTTGTCAGAGCTCCGTGGGATCTCTTAAACGTCCTTGTTATGCTAATGTATATAGTTGCTTTCAGTGAGGTGTTGATACTTCCCAAATAGTTCTGTTTGATTGCTATTACCCTTAACCCCTTAAGTGCTTCTGTCGGCCAACGGCCGTCGCGAGCACTACCTCGGTAGTGCTGCGCACGTCCGTTGGCCGACGCAGCCCCGCCCGCTTAATATAACGTTCCGCACTGGCGCGGAACGTTCGAAGCAGTTAAGCAGTTAACTTTGTCCTTTTCTTAGGAAAGATTTTTTTACGTCATATTGATGCAACATGCAATTTACTGACAACACTGTGCAAAGTTACTTGCAGAAATATAAACCCAGAGCTTTGTCTATGGTGTTTAATATTAGAGAAGCGGATATCCACACAATGGCTGATTGAGTCGGGAAGTTCGGATCAAAATCTCAGCTTCCTTGCTTGATCAGATTGTGTGATTTTTGGCAAATCACTTTACCAGGCTGCCATCACATTTGAGAGCACTTTGAAGTCATTCAGCTGAGGGCGAGTACTAACCAGATTTATTAGACAATAATATTACTACCGTATACTAAAATTATTCTGCTTATTTAGTATGTGGGCACGCCAAATTGACTTGTCTCCTTGTTAAACTAATGACGTCATCACGAAGGCATGATAGGCTTCATGAATGTTCATGTTTAAAAACGATTACCTTTATTAAATGTAATTTAGTACATCAGTATGATCTAATGTACTCGGTGATGGGCAGGGAACCCAAAACAGCCCAGGTGGTTTCGATACTAGCTACAAATTGCTACAAGTGAACATAGTGAGCAAGCCTGACATTCTCAAGGTCATTAATGGGGAAAAAGGGTCTCTTCCCAGGAAGTGTAGGAAAAAATAGGACAACACAGTGCATTTTCAGCACAGTCTTCTAAAAGTTATATATGTCAGTAAGAAAATTGTGTGCCCAGTACAAAACACTAGAGGCACAAATCGGGATTATATATTGGGTGCGCAAATTGGCTGCAGTGTGACCCACGGGGTGTGGGGCACTTACACAATTCCTATTTTAAGAGCAATTTCCCTAGTGTTTTTCAAATAATCGAGGGGCGACCACCTTCGTAATGGCTCTACACCAGGGGTCTTCAAACTATGGGGC
The DNA here is from genome assembly GCA_963921515.1 of Calotriton arnoldi. Lineage (NCBI taxonomy): Eukaryota > Metazoa > Chordata > Amphibia > Caudata > Salamandridae > Calotriton > Calotriton arnoldi. The sequence continues at coordinate 1,508,663 of CAWUFW010001925.1, read as the reverse complement.
GCGACCCCCAGGGGGGTTGTGGAGTGATAGAAAGGGGGTTGCACATTCCCGGTCACACTTCTGCCTATTATTATTTCCATTTGTAGTGTGCTACTGTTACCAAAAGGTGTCCTAGGGCTAATAACCATTTTCTGCCTAAAATGGCAAATGAGAAACACACAGAAGGGGAAGGAGAACCAGCCAAATGGGCTAACCTACAGGGCGTAGAGCCAGGTTTTTATAGCTCCCTAAAGGATAATAGATTATTGGTGGAGTGAAGCAAAGGAGGGTGCAAGTTCCAAAACTGTGTGGCCTGCACCAAAACAGCGAGACCGACAATTTGTGCCTTCCTGAATTAGGGAACAATAAGAAGATTGGCACAGGCCGAGAGGAGCATACGGGTCGGTTTATACTATAAACTGACCCGTATGCTCAGTGAGGGGAGGGTGAGAGGAGACGGGATGATAGAGGACTGCAAGGGAACGAGAGAATTCCATTTAAGAGGTCACGGATGAGGAGAAATGTGAAGTGCCGAAGGATGTGCAGAAACGCAACAGTAGAGGTGAGTGTGAGCGAAAGATGAGGGCACAGAGGAGGGTTACTGTTAAACTGTGAGAGAAGATGGTCGAGAGATGATCTGTGACGTAAAAAGACAATTTGATGTGACATGGGTGAGGGACAGCAGCGATAGGGGAAGAGAGGGAGTACTGGGATGGGTGCTGAGGTAACAGGGGAGATGGACGTTGTTTCAAGAAGGTGTGAAAGAACAAAGGGGAGATGTGAAAGATGAATGGGGGACTGGAGTGGTGTAAGATACAAATAGACAGAAATTTGAAGGGATAGACTTGAGGTGAATGAGAAGAAGTGCTGAGGGGCGAGAGAGGTGACGAGGCCAGAGAGGCCATGAGATAAATGCAAGAGACTGTTGGAGATGAGGGCAGTGAAAAGACAGAATGGCAAGAGATGATTAAACGTGAAGTGAGAGGTTGAATAGGGAGAGTTCAGAAGTTGTAAACAGGGGTGAAAGAAAATGGCCTGCAAAGTGAGAGGGGGATCCGGGGTTGGGAGAGGAGAGAGGGATGGAAGGGAGGGGGTGGGAGGAAAGAGGCGTGGGTAAACTGCTTAACTCTGCACAAGACCGCCAGGGTTTTAAGGGACCCTTGCTGCTCCTGGCTAGGGCCAGGTGAGCTTTTAATGTGGCAACATGTATTCCTGCGGAGGGAAGGCCCTTCACAAAGGTTGACTAGACATCTTTCTGTTGTTTATTGCGGTATTTTGGTTATAAACTGGTACTGACGAGGTGAAATCTTTCCTCCGTGTTACTGTGTGTAAAAAATGTCAAAATAAGGAAGCAATACTATACCAAAATATGCGGCATCACAAAGCATTATTTACATTTTCTTACCACACAATTTAGTCGAACCTGCAGCATAATTAGGTCCTCATAATTCCAGTATCCCTGTCTTTAGGTTAGAAATTTTTGCCAGGAGGGGGTCCTTACTCCTGAAAATTTTGACAGGGGGGTCTCGGCATCCAAAAGTTTGAAGACCTCTGGTTTAAAGTGATGCTATCGTTAGGAAAGGTAATACGATTTTAGCTTACTTTAAAAAATAGAAATTCACAAAAAAAATAAAGGTTATAGTGACGGTAATTCTAAATCTAACATTTAAAAACAAAATACCATGAAATTCACCAGTTTTATTTTACTAAGCTAATTATACCTTGCTTCCCCACTATGCACTGCTTATGACCTCACACATTACATCACTCATTTCATGTTAAATTACATCATTGATAACTTCAGTAATGCCATGTCAAATGACATAATTGATGACATTTTCAGTCTAACCTCAGAAAAATAAACATGCAATATAAAAAATGCATAATAGATAACATATTATATGGTCAAATACTGCTGTCTCTGGGTTCTGGTGACATTTATAAACTACTCACCCTTCAGTCTTGTGGTGTATGACTCAGCAGTGAAAATAAATTTGGCTGAATAACATGTTATTTAGGGCAATAGTCAAATAGATTTGGAAATACTGTTTCCTCAGCCTCACAGATGGCACCAGTCTCTTTCAAAGTATGTTTTATAACTGAACAAAGTTACCTCCTTGAATCTTGCTATTGGTTACTAAATATGCATGACAAAATGCATGGAATAAACCATATATACAGTAGATACTTCGCCTCTCGCTCACTCTCTCTCCCACTCACTCTCTCTCTCTCTCAAGATGTCATTCAGGTATGCCACACTTTTGTCATAAATACAGAATGTTAGCACTCTAATTGTTCATTAGTACACTGAGGTGGAGCTGCAATAGAGTACTGGAGAATAAGCTAACAGGTAGCTGTTTTTGTTTGGAAGAACATGTTTTACTCAAAATATCAGACTGTTCTCACATGGCTGAACAAGAGAGTGGGAACTTATAAAAAATGTTTTCTCTTCTGGAGCACTTTCCATAACCTTTCATAACCTGTATGAGAAAATCATGAAAGAAAACGTTTTTCTCTAATGCATGGTTCAGCAAATCCCAACAGAGGAGCCACATTTTTCACAGAGTGTAATCAAGTTACAACACAGCAAATTTCTTAAAATAAGTATTGTACCACCAAAAAATGACTTTCAATGTTGTCACCATTATTTTTATTCCTTTCTGTGACCCTAAAAAACAGGTTTTTACTACAACACATTACAGTAGGAACCTTTTCCCCAAATCCTGTTCTGTTGTCCATATTGTGGCCATCCAATCACGGTCGAGTTCCATGCCTTTTGCTGACGCTGCTTCTTACATATTTTCTAAATCATTTTCAGGACACATTTTATGTTGTGGCCAGACAATCGAGTCTAGATGCCAACAGTCCAGAAATCAGTAACTATTTCTAGTGGTGAACCCTTTCATGCCCACTCCAAGCACCTTTTTAAATGCTAATTTCCCAAAAACTACTGAACGGATTTTCATTACACCAAATAACTAAAACACTCTTGGGAAAGTTCTAGGTTTTCACCAAATTTGGTGTAACTTTGTTCTGCTGTTTTTTCTGTATCGGAAAGCAACCTTTCCAATGGGAATATAAATGAAAAATCAACATTTTGTCCTCCCCATTTTACTTGACCCTTGCTTGACAGATCAGCATGAAACTTTCCATGATGGCACCACACTGAATGAAGATTTTTTGGGAAAGTTGTTTGCAGATTGGTTGAATGGCATCAAAGTTATTAGGGAAACCAAAAAATGCCTTTACTGTTAAAAGTCTGAAGTAACTATAACTGCTGTAGTGCTTTTAGCACCAGAATAATATCCCTGACGTTATGGTTAGGTTTAACTTCCCATTTAAATGACAAGTTTCGTTTTGTTAATAACTTTGGTGCTCTTCTTTCCAAAATAGATGCTCATGCGATTTGGGTTTGAATTAGAAAATGTATTGCTTATCCATCAAAGAGTGCACAAAGGAAGAGGTTGAAAAGTGATATTTCCCATTTTACATATCATTGGGAAGTTTGGACTGAGCTACAAAAAAGTGGCCAAATAAAATTACACCACACTTGGCTTGAAATTAGGACTTTACACATGGAATTGCATTTACTTGATTTGCTGTAATATTCATTCAGTAGTTTGATAAATTAGCATTAGAAAAGTGAATTTTGTGTGCCTCAAATTGAGCCAACCTGTCAATCAAACTTTGGGAGAAAAAGATATCAGCCAGATGTACGACCATAGCATTTTGCGACTCGCAAATTGAGGCAAATTGCGAGTCGTAATTTGCGAGTCGCAAAATGCTATGTACAACAGATTATGAATATTAATGAGGCTGTCGCAATTTGCAATGGGAATGACTAGCACTCCCAGGAATGGTGGCCTGCTGGGGTCAGCAGACCACCATGTCCGGGACTGCTTTTAAATAAAACAGTTTTTTATTTTTTAAATGCAGCCCGTTTTCCTTAAAGGAAAACGGGATGCATTTAAAAAATAAAAATGAAACATTTCCGTGTCATTTTTTAAGGGCAGGCAGTGGTCCCAAAATATTTGCGCATGCATTCACGAAGGGGAAGGGGTCCCCAGGGGAGCCCTTCCCGTTTGCGAGAGCTTTACCAGCCTTCTGAGAGGGGTGGTAAACTGCGAGTGTTTTGCGACCGCAATTGCGGTCGCAAAACATTCATACATTGCTTTTGGAGTCGCTATTAGGAAGGAAAGCCCTTGGAACGCCCCTTCCTAATAGCGAGTCGCTAACCCCATTTTGCGAGTCGCAAATTGTTTGCGACTCGCAAAATAGGGTTGGTACATGGGCCACACGTTTTTTGCGATTGTAAACGGGCCTAAAACCCCTTTGTGACCACAAAAAACGGTCGTACATCTAGCCCCAAGACAATTAGTCCACAAATGGCCGACAAATGCTCATTTGTGGACCACTGAAGGAGCTAACTTTAAGAAATAATCGAATCTGATTGAATGACGGAGATTTTCTCCTGTCCTCCTTTTTAGGTCTGCAAACCTTAAGCCAGGTATGCAGACCCATACCTCTCTCATTTTCTGGCTGAAACTTTCATCAGGTTGCAGACACCCAGTCCCTGTGTGCTGAAAAAATAAATGAAGGCATTAGAAGGGGCAGAGAGGGCATCCTTTGATCCCTCTGCTCTGGTGGAAAGGCCACAAAGGGGACTCAGTTCTAAAAAAAAAAAAAAAATTAAATGATGTAGCTGCAGGTTTCACGGACCCCCAGAGCTAAGTTTGCAGCTTCTATCACAGTCCCTCGATGTATGAAAACAAAAGGAAAGTGTCCATGAGGCCCTTGAAAAGGGTCTAGGACCCTTGCTGAATCTGTACCTTGGTTGCAAACTCACCACAGTGTCTACATACCCTAATTTAAAAAAAAAAAAGACAAACAGGGAGTGGCCATAGGCCAGTGTCTGCGTCTAAGCCCTGCTGTAGAAGACTGCTCTGGGGCCGGCTGAAAGCAGCGGGTTGGGTACAGGGCTGAGACGAAATCAAGGCCTTGCAGACATTCTCCACTGCATATGAGATTTGGAGATGCGCGCGTGGAGGTGTTCTGCCCATGGAGGCTTGTGCAGGAATGGTTGCATGTGGGTTATGATGAAATGAAATGATTAAGAAAAACAAAAGTTAAAGTGTAATTATGGTTAGCTTTCGTTGCAAAATCATATACCTTGAAAAAAACCTTAGAAATTCACCTAAATAATGACAGTAGAAGTGCAGTTATGGTTCCTAATTGAAATAGAAAAAACTTGGAGGCATATTAGCAAGAACGGCGTTAAAATTATCGCCGCTTTAGCGGCAGGAAACTGCCGCTAAAGCGGCGATAATGGGCTTGATAATATGCCCTTGAGAATTCCAATAGAAGCCCATGTTCTGCTGTGATCCTGGGCTTCTATTGGAATTCTCAAGGGCATATTATCAAGCCCATTATCGCCGCTTTAGCGGCAGTTTCCTGCCGCTTTAAGTTTAAAGCCGTTCTTGCTAATATGCCCCATGGAAATTCCCATGTATGGTTGGTTAGCTGTGCATTCCATTACACACATAACTGCCATGTAAACCATAACTCACATGCTAAATGCAATGCTTATGATCTTTTAATCATAATACCAATAAGCACCCCTAAAAGCTCAATCTAATTAAATATTAAACACAAATGCTAACCAATGAATAATATTCATAGACCTCTCTTTCAGCGTTTGAGTAATCTCCTCTGTAAGATTATTTATGATGTTGGTAATGCAGCTGTCACGTCACATTTAAAGTCATAAGCATTGCTTTTGGTGAGCAAGTGATGGTTTGCAGGGCTAAAGTGTGAATTGTGGATTGTGCAGCTAACCATAACTTGCAAACGTCACTGTTTGTTTTTGTTTTAATTTACAACCATAACTTGAGAAGTGCGCTTTACCTGTGGTTTTAAGTGAATTTCTAAGTTATTTTTAAACACGCTGTAAGGTACAAATTACAGTATAGTAATATTATTAGTTGTTCCTCGCCATGTTACATTATTACATTGTCAGTCCTGGGTTAAAAAAGTAAAGCACTGAAAGCATGAGTCTAGATTTGAGCGTTACATGGGCAAATTATATGCTCGATGTGCTGAAAATGCCGGTTACAAGTTCCATAGTATTTCTAATGAAGCAATTTGCTTTACGTCCAGTCATATTTCTCCTGCTGCCATCAGCAATTAAAGAATGCCATGGCGCGGTCACTGTATAATAACAGGCTGTCTTTACTAAGCCCCAGATGAAAATGAAGGACTTTCTAATATGCAGCTTGTTGGAAACGGGGTTACCGATTCCGGCACGGTAGCATGGCGCGAGGCGGAAAGGCACCCGAAGGCAATGTGTAAGGCAGTTGTGCAGCACACACTCACTCTGACTCAGTAATGAGGACGCAATAATGTGACACCACACCAGGTCTGTGTATTAAAAACAAGTTCTTTTATATAAATCAATGCAGCATCAGATGAGGCAGATTAATTCAGGGCAACATTTCAACTCTTCGAAGTACTCAATTAGTGCGTCATCTCATTAAAGCACCATAGCTCATCAACAGTGTAGGCCACTAAAAGGCCGCAGGAATCATCTCCTAAACGTAGCACCAATAATGATCACAGGGTGCAGGAATAAAACATGGGCCTAAAACATGCAGTTCACCTCATGAATATTCAATCACTTGTAAATAGGCATTTTACGTTACATTTCAAACAGGGCCTGCGTTAATCTAGGCGCTCCCATAGGCAGTACAGGGGCGTCGCAAATCCGGTACACCTGCAACATAAAACACTTCAACTCTTGGCGGTGTACACTTCAGCTTGATTCAACTACGCACCTTTACACTAGGCAAAGACTTTTCAGTAATAAGGATCTGCATCAGGCCTAGACAGTAATTCAAACAGGCATAACAATGAAGCTGGTGAATAGCTGAGGGAACCCCTCCACATGTCTCTCTCTCTGGGGCTTCCCTAGTAATGAAGGCTTCTGTGTCTCTCAGGGGTTAATTCAGGCCAGGCCCACTCCTCTCCGGGGCCTCGCCTAGTGGGGACAGTCACTGTTGGCTTCCCCCTCTAAATGACAGGGTAGTGGTGGCCCCCGGCCCCCAGTGGCGTCTTTGCGTGCCCTAGGGGCCTCCCGGGCTCACCTGCGATAATTTCGGTGGTCGCTCTCCAGAGTGACTGGCTCCTTTCTGGGCCGGCCCGTGTTTGGCAGGGCGGGGCCCAGACTGGGTTCCACGGCCTTCCGGCTGGAATTGCGGGTCGTTGGGGGGCCGGTATCACTCTCCTCCGGCCCCCGTAGTCAGCGCTGTACTGCGGGGAAGGGAGCGGGAGCCGGCAGTCCTCTCCGGCCGGCTTCCCGCCTCCCTCTGCTCTCTGGGGACTTCTCTGCGGCTTCCGTCGGCGCTGGGGGCGCGGCGGGAGCCGGCGCCCAATCGCTGCGCGGCCTTCCCGGGGGCGCGGCCGATGACGCGGTCGGCGTCCCCGGTCGCCTAGCAACGGCGTCGGCGGGGGCTGAAGTCCTTGTTCTTCCTCCTGGGCCGCGGCGGTGATTTCCAGGCCGCAACTTCTTCTGCGGGGGCTCCCGGGCCCGGCGGTGATCTTCAGTCAGCTCCGGACCTTCGGTGAGGGCGCGGACGGCGCACCTCACCACCCGGGCCTCGGGGGAGGCCACGCCCACCTCCGCAGTTCCTCACACGCGGCGACGGCCGCAAAGGCAGATTCCAGCCACACGGTCAGTGGCTTGAGGGGGCGATTCCTCCCGCGTGGAGGCACAGCGCGGGGGCGCGCTTGAAGCAAGTTGGCAGGGGGGTGGATATAGAAGTGCTTTGGGCAGCCCAGCAGCAGGGCGGCACTGCGACAGCTAGGAGTGGATGGGGGTAAAGGTCTAGCGCTACAGGGCACGGCGCTGTACCTGGTGATCCCCAGTTTGGCAGTTCAGGTTTCTGACCTTGCTGGTTTGTCAGGCTTTGCAGTTTCAGGTTGCTTGCGGTAGTTCTTTGTTGGTTGCTTCTTGGGGTTTCTCCTTATGGGGGAGGGAATGAGTTGGTGGTACTTGGGGTGCTGGATGGTACTTCCCAGCACGCTGAAGATGGTTCCCTGGGTCCCCTCACGCTGGGCAAGGTCAGTGGGTGGTGGGCGTTCCTCAGCTAACTTACTACGGCAGTGCCTTAGCCCTGTCAGTAGCAGTAGTGTAGGTCTCCCCCTAGGCCCTAAAGCCTGTACTCCGGCAGAGGTTCTCCCAGGATCAGTGGTGCCCCAACTGACTAAAAGATTTCCCTCCAAACCTCTTATACCCCTAGGTCAGGTGACCCTCCTAAAGGCGGCAAAACATAACTCCTCCCACAGCCCGGAAGGTTCTGGAACCTTCCTCCATGTCTGGCTATGTGGCCCAGAGGCGGGACGGGATGGATACTGTATCCCTATGTCCCAGCCTGACCCTGGCTACTAGTATGTGTATGTGTGCAAGGCCAATCTGCAGTAGCAGGGGCCTGTGGCAGCCATCTTGGGTGAGAGAGCACCTGCACCTCAGCACTGGTTGGCAGTGGTAAGGCTCCCGGAGACCTAGGTCCAGTAAAAATACGGTGGCAAAAATGAGGCGCAAAAGGGAAAAAAACAGGGCAAGACCACCCTAGGGCTGACAGGTCTAACACGCGTCCCCCCCAGCCGAAAGAGGGGAGAGCTTCCCAACCTCTAGGGAGTTCTCATCGCTAAGGCGGAAAAACCAGGAGAGACCGTCAGCGTTGGCGTGGTCTACACCGGGTCGATGTTCCACCCGAAAGTCCATCCCCTGGAGGGAAATGGACCCCCTCAACAATTTGGGGTTTTCGCATCTCATCTGCATGAGCCAGCGAAGGGGTCTGTGGTCGGTCTGGATCAGGAAGTGACAACCAAAAAGGTATGGCCTCAACTTCTTTACAGCCCAAACCACGGCAAAGGCTTCTCTTTCGATGGTACTCCACCGCTGTTCCCGGGGGAGTAGTCTTCGGGAAATGAAGGCCACTGGCTGGTCTTGGCCATCGTCATTCAGCTGCGAGAGCACAGCTCCTATGCCATGCTCAGAAGCGTCTGTCTGCACGATAAATTCCCGTCCAAAGTCTGGAGTCCTGAGCACCGGTGCGGTGCACATCGCACGTTTGAGGGTCTCAAAGGCTTCCTGGCAGGCAGCCGTCCAGATGACTCTGCGTGGCTGCTTCTTCGAAGTCAACTCCGTCAAAGGGCCCACAATGGTTCCATATCCCTTGACGAACCGGCGGTAGTATCCCGTGAGGCCGAGAAAAGCCCGGACCTCTGTTTGGGTCTTGGGGGGCTCCCAGGCCAAGATGGTCTCGATCTTGGCTTGGAGGGGTTGCACCTTACCCCCACCCACCAGATGTCCCAGGTACACGACAGATCCCTGTCCAATCTGGCACTTGCTGGCCTTGATGGTTAGACCAGCCCGTTGAAGAGCCTGTAGCACCTCCTGGAGATGCTCCAGATGGTCCTCCCAGCTGCTACTGAAGACAGCTATGTCATCCAGGTAGGCAGCAGAAAAGGCCTCTAGGCCAGACAGCACCTGGTTCACCAACCGCTGGAAAGTGGCTGGAGCATTTTTCAACCCGAAGGGCATCACCCGAAATTGAAAGTGGCCCTCGGGGGTGGAAAACACAGTCTTCTCCCTTGCTCCTTCCGTCATGGTGATCTGCCAATAGCCTGACGTCAAATCGATGGTACTCAGATACCGGGCTGCTCCCAGCCGGTCAATGAGCTCATCCGCCCGAGGGATGGGGTGAGCGTCGGTCTTGGTTACTGAGTTGAGTCCGCGGTAATCCACACAGAACCGAAGTTCTGGTGTGGTGCCCGGTGGGGCCGGTTTCGGCACCAACACCACCGGACTAGCCCAAGGGCTACTGGAAGGCTCAATCACCCCCAGTTCTAGCATCTTGGTAACCTCACCCTGGATACTAGCCTTGACCTTATCGGACAGCCGGTAAGACTTGGTTTTTACAGGCGGACTGTCCCCTGTGTCCACATCATGGGTACACAGGTGCGTGATCCCAGGCGTGAGGGAGAACAACGAGGCGTACTGCCCCAAGACCTGGCGGCAGTCCCTCTGTTGCTCTGGGGTCAAGGATGGGGCGAGGACCACTCCCTCTACCGAGCCATCCTTCTCATGGGCCGCCAGAAGGTCTGGAAGAGGCTCACTCTCCTCCTCCTCACTTCCATCTGTTATCATCAGGAGAGTGAGCTCTGAACGCTCCTGGTGTGGCTTCAGGCGGTTGACGTGGAGCACCCTGTGGGGTTGACGGGGGGTCTTCACATCGATGACATAAGTGGTCTGGCCTCTCCTTTCCAAGATCTCAAACGGTCCAGTCCACCTGTCCTGGAGGGCGCTAAGCTCTCCTGGCTCCATGACCCACACCTTCTGTCCAGCGTCCAACTCTACCGTCCGAGCGTTCCGGTCATACCACTTCTTCATGACGGCCTGACTAGCCTCTAGGTTGTCCGAGGCTTCCTTCCACAGCTTGGCCACTTGGCTGCGGAATGCCAGCATATAGCTGACCACATCACGGGGAAGCTTCGAGGAAGACTTCTCCCACCCCTCCTTGACAAGACTGAGGGGCCCCCGAACGGGGTGGCCATAGAGCAGCTCAAAGGGGCTGAAACCGACCCCCTTCTGCGGCACCTCTCGGTAGGAGAAGAGCAGACAGGGTAAGAGGACGTCCCACTTCCTTCTCAAGTCCTCGGGTAGGCTCCGGATCATCCCCTTCAAGGTCTTATTGAAACGCTCCACGAGCCCGTTCGTCTGGGGGTGGTAAGGAGTGGAGAACCTGTAGGTCACTCCACACTCCTTCCACATGTCCTGCATGTAGGCCGACATGAAGTTCGTGCCCCTGTCTGACACCACGACCTTGGGGAATCCCACTCGGGTAAAAATCCCCATCAGGGCCCGCGCCACCACCGGTGCAGTGATGGTCCTCAGAGGGATTGCCTCTGGGTACCGGGTGGCATGGTCCACCAACACCAAGATGAACCTGTGTCCCGAAGAAGTCGGCGGGTCCAACGGCCCGACAATGTCAATCCCTACCCGCTCAAAAGGGGTACCGACAACCGGGAGAGGTTCCAGAGGGACCTTCAACTTTAGTCCCTGTCTTGCCGCTCGCCTGGCAAGTGGTGCAGGTCTTGCAGAAAGTGTCAGAGGTGACGCGCATCCTGGGCCAGTAAAAATGTGGGACCAAACGCGCAAACGTCTTGTCCTGGCCCAGGTGTCCTGCTAGGGGTATCTCGTGTGCCAACTCTAGCAGAAAGGCTCGGTAGCATTGGGGGACCACTACGGCCCTTGATGACCCATGCACCGGAGCCTTAGGCTCACTGTAGAGGAGACCATCCTCCCAGTAGACATGGTAGTTACCAGTCTCTGTTCCAGTTGCTTGGGCTTCGGCCTGCTGCCGCATGCCTTCAAGCGTAGGGCACTCCTTCTGCGCCCGGCAGAATTCCTCCCGGGTAGGCCCTCCTTCCACCTGCCACTCTGCAGGAGTCGGCAGGTCCCCTCCGGGAACACCATCCACCTCAGCGGACTCCGGGGTCACCTCCCGGGCTCCCCATCCATCTCACCGGGTGTTTCCTCCTGGACATCTCCTCGTCCAGCAGTGGGCTGGGCCATTATTTCAGGCTCCAACCCGGGCTGAGTTCCTTGTCGGGCAGCCATGGACCGCGTGACGACGCAAGTCCATCCTGGTAATCCCAACATCTCAGCATGGGCATTGAACTCTACCTCCCTCCAGGCAGTATGTTCCAAGTCGTTTCCCAGCAGACAGTCAACTGGCATGGCAGGGCTCACCGCAACCTTCAACAGGCCTGAGACTCCTCCCCACTCAAAGGGAACTTGGGCCACGGGTTAATGACCCAGGCTATTATCAGCCATAACAACCGGGTGGAATACCTCAGGAATCACCTGCTCTGGGGACACCAGCTGACGTCTTACCATCGTCATGCTGGCACCTGTGTCCCTCAGAGCCTCCACCTCCTCCCCGTTCACCAGGACCCTCTGCCGATACTTGGCAGTGTTCGAGGGTACCTGAACCCGTGGGATGATCTCTCTATCCCCCAGAGAAACTAAGGTCAAGCCTGTCCACTCACCTCCCCTACCTAGGGACAACTCCTCCCCAAGCGCTACACTGGCCACCCCGGGGCTCTTACCTCCTGTGGGGGCTGGGGTTCTCTTGCAACACTGGGGATCCCCTTGTAGTGTCCAACCTCCCCGCACTCGTAGCACCGGACAGTTCTGGGCTGCTGACTCCTGTCAGGGTAAGTGGGTTTCTGGAATCCAGATTGGGATGGGGAACCTACCCCTCTCCCAGGCGGTCTATTTTGGGCGCCTTTAAAGAACTCCCTCCTTTTATCTCCCCCTCTTTCTTCTGGGGGAACCCCTGTCCACCTTTCGGGGGGTCCGCCCCAGCTCCCTTGTGGGACACCCGAGTGCTGACCCACGTGTCTGCCTCCTCTGCCAGCTCACGCGGATCGGTCAGCTTGCGGTCCACCAAGTACTGGCGCAGCTCCGGAAAACATTTCTCTAGGAGGTGCTCTCTCAAGAACAGGTCGTACAGCCCTTTGTAATCATCAATGTTGCTGCCACGCACCCAACCCTCCAATGCCTTCCGGGCATAATCAAAAAATCCACCCAGTTCTGTGTGGGAAGCTTGTGGCTGTTGCGGAACTTTTGGCGGTACTTCTCTGGGGTGAGGCCAAACTTCTTAAGCAGGGCCTCCTTCATGATAGGGTAGTTCGTCTGATCCCCCTTGTCCAAGGTCAAAAGTGTGTCCCTTACTAGTGGAGGTATGTACCTGTAGAGACCTCCCCCCAGTAGCTCTCAGGAACCCTATGGGCCACCAAAGACACCTCGTACGCCGCCAACCACTTAGCAATGTCATCTCCCACACTAAAACTGGTTATCACCTCTCTAGGTAGATAGAACTTGGGCTCCTGGGAAACCTCAGCGGGTACGCTGCCACCATTCAAGTTGCCCTGCCTCTCCATCTGCAAGGCTCGGAGCTCTAATTCTTTCAGGCTAAGCTCATGCGCAAGCTTCCTTTCCTCCATGGCTAGCCTTGCCTGTTCTCGCTCCCTGTCTATCCTAGCAAGTTCTAACTTCAATTGCCTCTCCTCCATCCTGTCCTCAAATTCCTCTGCAGACAAACTCCCCCCTGACGCACTACTGCCTGCCCTGGAACGTCTTCCTGGCAACACATTCTCGCTAACGTCAATGTGCAGTAGGTCCAGTTCTCCTGGGTCGTCTGCCTCCCTCTGCTCCTCGTCCCCTCTTCCCCCCAGGTGGGCCATTACCCATGCCCTCAAAGCTTTCTGAAGCTCCTCTTTCCTGGCGCCTCGCTTGACGGACACCCCCCTCTCTAGACAGAACTCCTTGAGCTGTGCCACCGTATACCTTTCTAGGTTGGCCAACTCAAACTCCATCCTGCTAGGTGGGGCCCCAGACAATTTAGAGAAAGGGTTCTAGACTGTAGGTAGCAGGTCTAACGCAGGAATGTACACAATCAGGCAATCACAAAAGAATTCTTAGCACTTGCATTTATATAGGTGTCCAATTGCGGCGCACACTGAGTCCCTGTGGGGTGCTGCACAAACACCAGTCCTTATCCCACCGCTGAACAACAATGTTGGAAACGGGGTTACCGATTCCGGCACGGTAGCATGGCGCGAGGCGGAAAGGCACCCGAAGGCAATGTGTAAGGCAGTTGTGCAGCACACACTCACTCTGACTCAGTAATGAGGACGCAATAATGTGACACCACACCAGGTCTGTGTATTAAAAACAAGTTCTTTTATATAAATCAATGCAGCATCAGATGAGGCAGATTAATTCAGGGCAACATTTCAACTCTTCGAAGTACTCAATTAGTGCGTCATCTCATTAAAGCACCATAGCTCATCAACAGTGTAGGCCACTAAAAGGCCGCAGGAATCATCTCCTAAACGTAGCACCAATAATGATCACAGGGTGCAGGAATAAAACATGGGCCTAAAACATGCAGTTCACCTCATGAATATTCAATCACTTGTAAATAGGCATTTTACGTTACATTTCAAACAGGGCCTGCGTTAATCTAGGCGCTCCCATAGGCAGTACAGGGGGCGTCGCAAATCCGGTACACCTGCAACATAAAACACTTCAACTCTTGGCGGTGTACACTTCAGCTTGATTCAACTACGCACCTTTACACTAGGCAAAGACTTTTCAGTAATAAGGATCTGCATCAGGCCTAGACAGTAATTCAAACAGGCATAACAATGAAGCTGGTGAATAGCTGAGGGAACCCCTCCACATGTCCTCTCTCTGGGGCTTCCCTAGTAATGAAGGCTTCTGTGTCTCTCAGGGGTTAATTCAGGCCAGGCCCACTCCTCTCCGGGGCCTCGCCTAGTGGGGACAGTCACTGTTGGCTTCCCCTCTAAATGACAGAGTAATGGTGGCCCCCGGCCCCCAGTGGCGTTTCTGCGTGCCCTAGGGGCCTCCCGGGCTCACCTGCGAGTGATTTCGGTGGTCGCTCTCCAGAGCGACTGGCTCCTTTCTGGGCCGGCCCGTGTTTGTCAGGGCGGGGCCCGGACTGGGTTCCACGGCCTTCCGGCCGGAATTGCGGGTCGTTGGGGGCCGGTATCACTCTCCTCCGGCCCCCGTAGTCAGCGCTGTACTGCGGGGAAGGGAGCGGGAGCCGGCAGTCCTCTCCGGCCGGCTTCCCGCCTCCCTCTGCTCTCTGGGGACTTCTCTGCGGCTTCCGTCGGCACTGGGGGCGCGGCGGGAGCCGGCGCCCACCGCTGCGCGGCCTTCCCGGGGCGCGGCCGATGACGCGGTCGGCGTCCCCGGTCGCCTAGCAACGGCGTCGGCGGGGGCTGAAGGCCTCGTTCTTCCTCCTGGGCCGCGGCGGTGATTTCCAGGCCGCAACTTCTTCTGCGGGGGCTCCCGGGCCCGGCGGTGATCTTCAGGCAGCTCCGGACCTTCGGTGAGGGCGCGGACGGCGCACCTCACCACCCCGGCCTCGGGGGAGGCCACGCCCACCTCCGCAGTTCCTCACACGCGGCGACGGCCGCAAAGGCAGATTCCAGCCACACGGTCAGTGGCTTGAGGGGGCGATTCCTCCCACGTGGAGGCACAGCGCGGGGGCGCGCTTGAAGCAAGTTGGCAGGGGGGGCGGATATAGAAGTGCTTTGGGCAGCCCAGCAGCAGGGCGGCACTGCGACAGCTAGGAGTGGATGGGGGTAAAGGTCTAGCGCTACAGGGCACGGCGCTGTACCTGGTGATCCCCAGTTTGGCAGTTCAGGTTTCTGACCTTGCTGGTTTGTCAGGCTTTGCAGTTTCAGGTTGCTTGCGGTAGTTCTTTGTTGGTTGCTTCTTGGGGTTTCTCCTTATGGGGGAGGGAATGAGTTGGTGGTACTTGGGGTGCTGGATGGTACTTCCCAGCACGCTGAAGATGGTTCCCTGGGTCCCCTCACGCTGGGCAAGGTCAGTGGGTGGTGGGCGTTCCTCAGCTAACTTACTACAGCAGTGCCTTAGCCTTGTCAGTAGCAGTAGTGTAGGTCTCCCCCTACGCCTTAAAGCCTGTACTCCGGCAGAGGTTCTCCCAGGATCAGTGGTGCCCCAACTGACTAAAAGATTTCCCTCCAAACCTCTTATACCCCTAGGTCAGGTGACCCTCCTAAAGGCGGCAAAACATAACTCCTCCCACAGCCCGGAAGGTTCTGGAACCTTCCTCCATGTCTGGCTATGTGGCCCAGAGGCGGGACGGGATGGATACTGTATCCCTATGTCCCAGCCTGACCCTGGCTACTAGTATGTGTATGTGTGCAAGGCCACTCTGCAGTAGCAGGGGCCTGTGGCAGCCATCTTGGGTGAGAGAGCACCTGCACCTCAGCACTGGTTGGCAGTGGTAAGGCGCCCGGAGACCTAGGTCCAGTAAAAATACGGTGGCAAAAATGAGGCGCAAAAGGGAAAAAAACAGGGCAAGACCACCCTAGGGCAGACAGGTCTAACACAGCTTGACTGGTATTATAGGTGAAAGCAATTCAACAGTAGAATCTCTCGATTAATACGTTCATTAAAATACTACATTCGGGTGGTAATCATTTGTTTAACAATACGAAAAATGGCACTCAGGTTTGTGTGCACCGCAATACACTGGGGTTATCATGGCCGAGTGTTGGGACAAGGATCAAAGATAAAGAAAGGACTGTTTTACATTTAAAATCCACCAGATTTCAGTATATTAGAGCACATGTTCTCACCGGAAAGATATTCATGTCAAACAGGGGCCAAATGACAGTGAGTGCCCCGGGCGGGAGCGCAACGGGCGTTAGCGCCTGCTTTGCGCACCACTGGGGCATTTTGGTATTACAGAAGGGGCCACAGACGCTTGTGAGGCCCCTTCTGTAATACCAATAGCGCTGGCGCACAAAAGCACCAGTGTTATCTGCAGGATGCGTTCCCTCATTTACATGGGGTTGTGCCCCATGCAAATGAGTGAATCTGGATCCCTCTGCGCCCGCGCCGTACTACAAACAGGGGCACAGAGGCAAAGAAGCCCTCAGGAGGCGCACTGACAATGTGCCAGGTGTCACACTGTGACTGCGCCTCCTGATGGCAGCCCCCAGGCGGAGAAAAAGGCTATCCCATGTCAATGCATGCGCCCACTTGCAAGGGGATCTCTAATCCCCTTCAAAAGGGCAGGCGGGTTGCCGCCTGCACTGTGAAAACACGGAGCGACTTTAAAGCAGCTGTTCCGGTTTTCACCTGAATGCACTGCCCCTAGGGCAGCACGAGTTTGCGGCTGCCCTGGGGGCAGTGCATTGATGGTAATAGAGCGTATTTTCACCATTTGCGCCTGGCGCAAAGAATGAAAACGTGCAATGTACATAATACGGGCCCGGAATGGTTAGGAGGATCCAAAATGTCCTTTGGTTTATAACTAGTCCAAGGTATTTAGGAACCGGGAAACGTCTTCAATGTTTGCTTTGCTAAAACGTAAATCTACATAGCTGAGATTCATGCCCACTTTTGTAAACTGGACCTCATGATGTTAGGGGGATGCCACTATTACCACATTTATGATTTGGTTTCTTCATTGCACGTTTGAGCAAGAACCTAGATGAAGTGGGAGGCAAGTTATCGGTTGTACTTAGGAAAGGATGTGCAAAGGACTGAAACTCAACAGAAAGATACAGTTTCTGTGGAGGGGATTGAAGAAAGCTTGGAGGATGGGAATTATCCAGAAGTACAGGGGTCAGTAAATCAAAATATGGGCAAACTAATGTGTTTAAGCGATTGGAACAATGAAAGTATGCATCAGCATTATAATTATTATAATCAATAAGATTGATATCACATCTCCACAACATGTCAGAGAATTGAGTCTGATGTGTCATTGTCTTGACACCGAGCCAGGGTTTCAACTTAAAGGTGCATTACTGCAGATATGTTAGGGCCACACAGCTCAAATAGGAGGTACTGCTACACACCAATCAGTGCAGTTGTGGCAGACACGGATAAATACCAATTGGGCGGATGGAGAGGCTCAGGGGGGGAGAGAGAGAGCCGGCAGGAGGCATGCGTGGGGTGCGTGTCGGGTGAGTTTAATAATAAAAAAACACTTACCTGATGCTGCTGGCTGCGTCGCGCTCCTCTGCTTCCAGTTTCTGGCATCACAGACTCCCCATCCAACCCCCACACTACTCTCAAGCATGAGAGCAGCGTGTGGATTGGCCTGAGTGGGCTGGATTACCGCTCGCTCAGAGACAGGGAGTCTGTGCTGTTTTTCCAACCAGGCTGTGCAATATAGCCGGGTTGGAGAAACTAAGTGCGCATGTCAGTTTGGCCAGCCTAAGATGGCCGGCCGAACTGACATGCGCACTTAAGAGTGCACATCTACCCCTCCTCCTCCCATGGCCCGGCCCGTACCTTCCAGCACACGCTGGCTCAGAGCCAGCAGATGAAAAATAAAACAATAACAAGTGGCGACACTCTTCCACCATTGCGAAGGAGCTGCAGCTGAATCAGTGCAGTGATGTACATTGAATAATCTGTGAAAGCTGGGTATGGGACCACATACTGATATAGCAGAACCACTGGTTGCTTCCTTGATTCAACAGTACCACTTAAAAAATCTTATCCTGCATTCAACTGTAAACCAAACATTAACCCATTGTTCAATGCTGAATTGGTTGCCCTTAAGCTCACTGTGCATAGAGCAGAGAGACATTGTCGTACTAATTATGATCTATCGCTGAAGCAACTGTATACTCTTGTCTTATGCAAATACAAACCAAGGCCTAGATTTATAAAACTGCAAAAACAACAACTGATGGACAGAATGCAGAACAATGTCATACATTCACCCCAGTACAGAGATCTGGGCCTAAATCCATCGTTTTTTTGCTCACCATGCCATTCCAGTTTGAACCTAGACATATGCAAATCAGTCTTGACCCTGTGCCTCATGGGAACAGTCCAGCCCGAACTGCCAAGCCAGGTCCTCCCTAGACTGGAAACAAGCATCCTAGGACCGGTTTCGGGGTTTCACCCCTCTTCAGCCAGGATAGCTTGATTCCAGTGGCATGGAGAGCACGGGACCCACGTCTGGGCATACCCGTCCCACTCAGGGTGACAAATGCAAAAACAAAAATTGATTGACAGAATGCAGAACAATGTCATACATTCACCCCAGTACAGAGATCTGGGCCTAAATCCATCGTTTTTTTGCTCACCATGCCATTCCAGTTTGAACCCAGCCATATGCAAATCAGTCTTGAGCCTGTGCCTCATGGGAACAGTCCAGCCCGAACTGCCAAGCCAGGTCCTCCCTGGACTGGAAACAAGCATCCTAGGACCGGTTTCGGGGTTTCACCCCTCTTCAGCCAGGATAGCTTGATTCCAGTGTCATGGAGAGCACGGGATCCATGTCCGGGCATACCCGTCCCACTCGGGTGACAAATGCAAAAACAACAATTGATGGACAGAATGCAGAACAATGTCAAACATTCACCCCAGTACAGAGATCTGGGCCTAAATCCATCGTTTTTTGCTCACCATGCCATTCCAGTTTGAACCCAGCCATATGCAAATCAGTCTTGAGCCTGTGCCTCATGGGAACAGTCCAGCCCGAACTGCCAAGCCAGGTCCTCCCTGGACTGGAAACAAGCATCCTAGGACCGGTTTGGGGTTTCACCCCTCTTCAGCCAGGATAGCTTGATTCCACTGGCATGGAGAGCACGGGATCCGCGTCCGGGCATACCCGTCCCACTCGGGTGACAAATGCAAAAACAACAATTGATGGACAGAATGCAGAACAATGTCATACATTCACCCCAGTACAGAGATCTGGGCCTAAATCCATCGTTCTTTTGCTCACCATGCCATTCCAGTTTGAACCCAGCCATATGCAAATCAGTCTTGACCCTGTGCCTCATGGGAACAGTACAGCCCGAACTGCCAAGCCAGGTCCTCCCTGGACTGGAAACAAGCATCCTAGGACCGGTTTCGGGTTTCACCCTCTTCAGCCAGGATAGCTTGATTCCAGTGGCATGGAGAGCACGGGACCCACGTCTGGGCATACCCGTCCCACTCGGGTGACAAATGCAAAAACAACAATTGATGGACAGAATGCAGAACAATGTCATACATTCACCCCAGTACAGAGATCTGGGCCTAAATCCATCGTTTTTTTGCTCACCGTGCCATTCCAGTTTGAACCCAGCCATATGCAAATCAGTCTTGACCCTGTGCCTCATGGGAACAGTCCAGCCCGAACTGCCAAGCCAGGTCCTTCCTGGACTGGAAACAAGCATCCTAGGACCGGTTTCGGGGTTTCACCCTCTTCAGCCAGGATAGCTTGATTCCAGTGGCATGGAGAGCACGGGACCCACGCCTGGGCATACCCGTCCCACTCGGGGTGACAAATGCAAAAACAACAATTGATGGACAGAATGAAGAACAATGTCATACATTCACCCCAGTACAGAGATCTGGGCCTAAATCCAACGTTTTTTTGCTCACCATGTCATTCCAGTTTGAACCCAACCATATGCAAATCAGTCTTGACCCTGTGCCTCATGGGAACAGTCCAGCCCGAACTGCCAAGCCAGGTCCTCCCTGGACTGGAAACAAGCATCCTAGGACCGGTTTCGGGGTTTCACCCCTCTTCAGCCAGGATAGCTTGATTCCAGTGGAATGGAGAGCACGGGACCCACGTCTGGGCATACCCGTCCCACTCGGGGTGACAAATGCAAAAACAAAAATTGATTGACAGAATGCAGAACAATGTCATACATTCACCCCAGTACAGAGATCTGGGCCTAAATCCATCGTTTTTTTGCTCACCATGCCATTCCAGTTTGAACCCAGCCATATGCAAATCAGTCTTGAGCCTGTGCCTCATGGGAACAGTCCAGCCCGAACTGCCAAGCCAGGTCCTCCCTGGACTGGAAACAAGCATCCTAGGACCGGTTTCGGGGTTTCACCCTCTTCAGCCAGGATAGCTTGATTCCAGTGGCATGGAGAGCACGGGACCCATGTCTGGGCATACCCGTCCCACTCTGGGTGACAAATGCAAAAACAACAATTGATGGACAGAATGCAGAACAATGTCATACATTCACCCCAGTACAGAGATCTGGGCCTAAATCCATCGTTTTTTTGCTCACCATGCCATTCCAGTTGGAACCCAGCCATATGCAAATCAGTCTTGACCCTGTGCCTCATGGGAACAGTCCAGCCCGAACTGCCAAGCCAGGTCCTCCTGGACTGGAAACAAGCATCCTAGGACCGGTTTCGGGGTTTCACCCCTCTTCAGCCAGGATAGCTTGATTCCAGTGGCATGGAGAGCACGGGACCCACGTCTGGGCATACCCGTCCCACTCGGGGTGACAAATGCAAAAACAACAATTGATGGACAGAATGCAGAACAATGTCATACATTCACCCCAGTACAGAGATCTGGGCCTAAATCCATCGTTTTTTTGCTCACCATGCCATTCCAGTTTGAACCCAGCCATATGCAAATCAGTCTTGACCCTGTGCCAAATGTGAACAGTCCAGCCCGAACTGCCAAGCCAGGTCCTCCCTGGACTGGAAACAAGCATCCTAGGACCGGTTTCGGGGTTTCACCCCTCTTCAGCCAGGATAGCTTGATTCCAGTGGCATGGAGAGCACGGGACCCACGTCTGGGCATACCCGTCCCACTCGGGGTGACAAATGCAAAAACAAAAATTGATTGACAGAATGCAGAACAATGTCATACATTCACCCCAGTACAGAGATCTGGGCCTAAATCCATCGTTTTTTGCTCACCATGCCATTCCAGTTTGAACCCAGCCATATGCAAATCAGTCTTGACCCTGTGCCTCATGGGAACAGTCCAGCCCGAACTGCCAAGCCAGGTCCTCCCTGGACTGGAAACAAGCATCCTAGGACCGGTTTCGGGGTTTCACCCTCTTCAGCCAGGATAGCTTGATTCCAGTGGCATGGAGAGCACGGGACCCACGTCCTGGGCATACCCGTCCCACTCGGGGTGACAAATGCAAAAACAACAATTGATGGACAGAATGCAGAACAATGTCATACATTCACCCCAGTACAGAGATCTGGGCCTAAATCCATCGTTTTTTTGCTCACCATGCCATTCCAGTTTGAACCCAGCCATATGCAAATCAGTCTTGAGCCTGTGCCTCATGGGAACAGTCCAGCCCGAACTGCCAAGCCAGGTCCTCCCTGGACTGGAAACAAGCATCCTAGGACCGGTTTCGGGTTTCACCCTCTTCAGCCAGGATAGCTTGATTCCAGTGGCATGGAGAGCACGGGACCCACGTCTGGGCATACCCGTCCCACTCGGGGTGACAAATGCAAAAACAACAATTGATGGACAGAATGCAGAACAATGTCATACATTCACCCCAGTACAGAGATCTGGGCCTAAATCCATCGTTTTTTGCTCACCATGCCATTCCAGTTTGAACCCAGCCATATGCAAATCAGTCTTGACCCTGTGCCTCATGGGAACAGTCCAGCCCGAACTGCCAAGCCAGGTCCTCCCTGGACTGGAAACAAGCATCCTAGGACCGGTTTCGGAGCTTTCACCCTCTTCAGCCAGGATAGCTTGATTCCAGTGGCATGGAGAGCATGGGACCCACGTCTGGGCATACCCGTCCCACTCGGGTGACACATGCAAAAACAACAATTGATGGACAGAATGCAGAACAATGTCATACATTCACCCCAGTACAGAGATCTGGGCCTAAATCCATCGTTTTTGCTCACCATGCCATTCCAGTTTGAACCCAGCCATATGCAAATCAGTCTTGAGCCTGTGCCTCATGGGAACAGTCCAGCCCGAACTGCCAAGCCAGGTCCTCCCTGGACTGGAAACAAGCATCCTAGGACCGGTTTCGGGTTTCACCCCTCTTCAGCCAGGATAGCTTGATTCCACTGGCATGGAGAGCACGGGATCCGCGTCCGGGCATACCCGTCCCACTCGGGGTGACAAATGCAAAAACAACAATTGATGGACAGAATGCAGAACAATGTCATACATTCACCCCAGTACAGAGATCTGGGCCTAAATCCATCGTTCTTTTGCTCACCATGCCATTCCAGTTTGAACCCAGCCATATGCAAATCAGACTTGACCCTGTGCCTCATGGGAACAGTACAGCCCGAACTGCCAAGCCAGGTCCTCCCTGGACTGGAAACAAGCATCCTAGGACCGGTTTCGGGGTTTCACCCCTCTTCAGCCAGGATAGCTTGATTCCAGTGGCATGGAGAGCACGGGACCCACGTCTGGGCATACCCGTCCCACTCGGGGTGACAAATGCAAAAACAACAATTGATGGACAGAATGCAGAACAATGTCATACATTCACCCCAGTACAGAGATCTGGGCCTAAATCCATCGTTTTTTTACCCACCGTGCCATTCCAATTTGAACCCAGCCATATGCAAATCAGTCTTGACCCTGTGCCTCATGGGAACAGTCCAGCCCGAACTGCCAAGCCAGGTCCTCCCTGGACTGGAAACAAGCATCCTAGGACCGGTTTCAGGGTTTCACCCCTCTTCAGCCAGGATAGCTTGATTCCAGTGGCATGGAGAGCACGGGACCCACGTCTGGGCATACCCGTCCCACTCGGGGTGACAAATGCAAAAACAACAATTGATGGACAGAATGAAGAACAATGTCATACATTCACCCCAGTACAGAGATCTGGGCCTAAATCCAACGTTTTTTGCTCACCATGTCATTCCAGTTTGAACCCAACCATATGCAAATCAGTCTTGACCCTGTGCCTCATGGGAACAGTCCAGCCCGAACTGCCAAGCCAGGTCCTCCCTGGACTGGAAACAAGCATCCTAGGACCGGTTTCGGGGTTTCACCCTCTTCAGCCAGGATAGCTTGATTCCAGTGGCATGGAGAGCACGGGACCCACGCCTGGGCATACCCGTCCCACTCGGGGTGACAAATGCAAAAACAACAATTGATGGACAGAATGCAGAACAATGTCATACATTCACCCCAGTACAGAGATCTGGGCCTAAATCCATCGTTTTTTTGCTCACCATGCCATTCCAGTTGGAACCTAGACATATGCAAATCAGTCTTGACCCTGTGCCTCATGGGAACAGTCCAGCCCGAACTGCCAAGCCAGGTCCTCCCTGGACTGGAAACAAGCATCCTAGGACCGGTTTCGGGGTTTCACCCTCTTCAGCCAGGATAGCTTGATTCCAGTGGCATGGAGAGCACGGGACCCACGCCTGGGCATACCCGTCCCACTCGGGGTGACAAATGCAAAAACAACAATTGATGGACAGAATGCAGAACAATGTCATACATTCACCCCAGTACAGAGATCTGGGCCTAAATCCATCGTTTTTTTGCTCACCATGCCATTCCAGTTTGAACCCAGCCATATGCAAATCAGTCTTGACCCTGTGCCTCATGGGAACAGTCCAGCCCGAACTGCCAAGCCAGGTCCTCCGTGGACTGGAAACAAGCATCCTAGGACCGGTTTCAGGGTTTCACCCCTCTTCAGCCAGGATAGCTTGATTCCACTGGCATGGAGAGCACGGGATCCGCGTCCGGGCATACCCGTCCCACTCGGGGTGACAAATGCAAAAACAACAATTGATGGACAGAATGCAGAACAATGTCATACATTCACCCCAGTACAGAGATCTGGGCCTAAATCCATCGTTCTTTTGCTCACCATGCCATTCCAGTTTGAACCCAGCCATATGCAAATCAGTCTTGACCCTGTGCCTCATGGGAACAGTCCAGCCCGAACTGCCAAGCCAGGTCCTCCCTGGACTGGAAACAAGCATCCTAGGACCGGTTTCGGGTTTCACCCCTCTTCAGCCAGGATAGCTTGATTCCAGTGGCATGGAGAGCACGGGACCCACGTCTGGGCATACCCGTCCCACTCGGGGTGACAAATGCAAAAACAACAATTGATGGACAGAATGCAGAACAATGTCATACATTCACCCCAGTACAGAGATCTGGGCCTAAATCCATCGTTTTTTTACTCACCGTGCCATTCCAATTTGGACCCAGCCATATGCAAATCAGTCTTGACCCTGTGCCTCATGGGAACAGTCCAGCCCGAACTGCCAAGCCAGGTCCTCCCTGGACTGGAAACAAGCATCCTAGGACCGGTTTCGGGGTTTCACCCTCTTCAGCCAGGATAGCTTGATTCCAGTGGCATGGAGAGCACGGGACCCACGTCTGGGCATACCCGTCCCACTCGGGGTGACAAATGCAAAAACAACAATTGATGGACAGAATGAAGAACAATGTCATACATTCACCCCAGTACAGAGATCTGGGCCTAAATCCAACGTTTTTTGCTCACCATGTCATTCCAGTTTGAACCCAACCATATTCAAATCAGTCTTGACCCTGTGCCTCATGGGAACAGTCCAGCCCGAACTGCCAAGCCAGGTCCTCCCTGGACTGGAAACAAGCATCCTAGGACCGGTTTTGGGGTTTCACCCTCTTCAGCCAGGATAGCTTGATTCCAGTGGCATGGAGAGCACGGGACCCACGTCTGGGCATACCCGTCCCACTCGGGGTGACAAATGCAAAAACAAAAATTGATTGACAGAATGCAGAACAATGTCATACATTCACCCCAGTACAGAGATCTGGGCCTAAATCCATCGTTTTTTTGCTCACCATGCCATTCCAGTTTGAACCCAGCCATATGCAAATCAGTCTTGAGCCTGTGCCTCATGGGAACAGTCCAGCCCGAACTGCCAAGCCAGGTCCTCCCTGGACTGGAAACAAGCATCCTAGGACCGGTTTCGGGTTTCACCCCTCTTCAGCCAGGATAGCTTGATTCCAGTGGCATGGAGAGCACGGGATCCATGTCCGGGCATACCCGTCCCACTCGGGGTGACAAATGCAAAACAACAATTGATGGACAGAATGCAGAACAGTGTCATACATTCACCCCAGTACAGAGATCTGGGCCTAAATCCATCGTTTTTTTGCTCACCATGCCATTCCAGTTGGAACCTAGACATATGCAAATCAGCCTTGACCCTGTGCCTCATGGGAACAGTCCAGCCTGAACTGCCAAGCCAGGTCCTCCCTGGACTGGAAACAAGCATCCTAGGACCGGTTTCGGGGTTTCACCCCTCTTCAGCCAGGATAGCTTGATTCCAGTGGCATGGAGAGCAAGGGACCCACGTCTGGGCATACCCGTCCCACTCGGGTGACAAATGCAAAAACAACAATTGATGGACAGAATGCAGAACAATGTCATACATTCACCCCAGTACAGAGATCTGGTCCTAAATCCATCGTTTTTTGCTCACCATGCCATTCCAGTTTGACCCCAGCCATATGCAAATCAGTCTTGACCCTGTGCCTCATGGGAACAGTCCAGCCCGAACTGCCAAGCCAGGTCCTCCTGGACTGGAAACAAGCATCCTAGGACCGGTTTCGGAGTTTCACTCCTCTTCAGCCAGGATAGCTTGATTCCAGTGGCATGGAGAGCATGGGACCCACGTCTGGGCATACCCGTCCCACTCGGGGTGACACATGCAAAAACAAAAATTGATGGACAGAATGCAGAACAATGTCATACATTCACCCCAGTACAGAGATCTGGGCCTAAATCCATCTGTTTTTGCTCACCATGCCATTCCAGTTTGAACCCAGCCATATGCAAATCAGTCTTGAGCCTGTGCCTCATGGGAACAGTCCAGCCCGAACTGCCAAGCCAGGTCCTCCTGGACTGGAAACAAGCATCCTAGGACCGGTTTCGGGGTTTCACCCTCTTCAGCCAGGATAGCTTGATTCCACTGGCATGGAGAGCACAGGATCCGCGTCCGGGCATACCCGTCCCACTCGGGGTGACAAATGCAAAAACAACAATTGATGGACAGAATGCAGAACAATGTCATACATTCACCCCAGTACAGAGATCTGGGCCTAAATCCATCGTTCTTTTGCTCACCATGCCATTCCAGTTTGAACCCAGCCATATGCAAATCAGTCTTGACCCTGTGCCTCATGGGAACAGTACAGCCCGAACTGCCAAGCCAGGTCCTCCCTGGACTGGAAACAAGCATCCTAGGACCGGTTTCGGGGTTTCACCCTCTTCAGCCAGGATAGCTTGATTCCAGTGGCATGGAGAGCACGGGACCCACGTCTGGGCATACCCGTCCCACTCGGGGTGACAAATGCAAAAACAACAATTGATGGACAGAATGCAGAACAATGTCATACATTCACCCCAGTACAGAGATCTGGGCCTAAATCCATCGTTTTTTTACTCACCGTGCCATTCCAATTTGAACCCAGCCATATGCAAATCAGTCTTGACCCTGTGCCTCATGGGAACAGTCCAGCCCGAACTGCCAAGCCAGGTCCTCCCTGGACTGGAAACAAGCATCCTAGGACCGGTTTCAGGGTTTCACCCCTCTTCAGCCAGGATAGCTTGATTCCAGTGGCATGGAGAGCACGGGACCCACGTCTGGGCATACCCGTCCCACTCGGGGTGACAAATGCAAAAACAACAATTGATGGACAGAATGAAGAACAATGTCATACATTCACCCCAGGACAGAGATCTGGGCCTAAATCCAACTTTTTTTGCTCACCATGTCATTCCAGTTTGAACCCAACCATATGCAAATCAGTCTTGACCCTGTGCCTCATGGGAACAGTCCAGCCCGAACTGCCAAGCCAGGTCCTGTCTGGACTGGAAACAAGCATCCTAGGACCGGTTTCGGGGTTTCACCCTCTTCAGCCAGGATAGCTTGATTCCAGTGGCATGGAGAGCACGGGACCCACGTCTGGGCATACCCGTCCCACTCGGGGTGACAAATGCAAAAACAAAAATTGATTGACAGAATGCAGAACAATGTCATACATTCACCCCAGTACAGAGATCTGGGCCTAAATCCATCGTTTTTTGCTCACCATGCCATTCCAGTTTGAACCCAGCCATATGCAAATCAGTCTTGAGCCTGTGCCTCATGGGAACAGTCCAGCCCGAACTGCCAAGCCAGGTCCTCCCTGGACTGGAAACAAGCATCCTAGGACCGGTTTCGGGGTTTCACCCTCTTCAGCCAGGATAGCTTGATTCCAGTGGCATGGAGAGCACGGGATCCATGTCCGGGCATACCCGTCCCACTCGGGGTGACAAATGCAAAAACAACAATTGATGGACAGAATGCAGAACAATGTCATACATTCACCCCAGTACAGAGATCTGGGCCTAAATCCATCGTTTTTTGCTCACCATGCCATTCCAGTTGGAACCTAGACATATGCAAATCAGTCTTGACCCTGTGCCTCATGGGAACAGTCCAGCCCGAACTGCCAAGCCAGGTCCTCCCTGGACTGGAAACAAGCATCCTAGGACCGGTTTCGGGGTTTCACCCCTCTTCAGCCAGGATAGCTTGATTCCAGTGGCATGGAGAGCACGGGACCCACGTCTGGGCATACCCGTCCCACTCGGGGTGACAAATGCAAAAACAACAATTGATGGACAGAATGCAGAACAATGTCATACATTCACCCCAGTACAGAGATCTGGGCCTAAATCTATCGTTTTTTTGCTCACCATGCCATTCCAGTTTGAACCCAGCCATATGCAAATCAGTCTTGACCCTGTGCCTCATGGGAACAGTCCAGCCCGTACTGCCAAGGCAGGTCCTCCCTGGACTGGAAACAAGCATCCTAGGACCGGTTTCGGAGTTTCACTCCTCTTCAGCCAGGATAGCTTGATTCCACTGGCATGGAGAGCACGGGATCCGCGTCCGGGCATACCCGTCCCACTCGGGGTGACACATGCAAAAACAAAAATTGATGGACAGAATGCAGAACAATGTCATACATTCACCCCAGTACAGAGATCTGGGCCTAAATCCATCGTTTTTTTGCTCACCATGCCATTCCAGTTTGAACCCAGCCATATGCAAATCAGTCTTGAGCCTGTGCCTCATGGGAACAGTCCAGCCCGAACTGCCAAGCCAGGTCCTCCCTGGACTGGAAACAAGCATCCTAGGACCGATTTCGGAGTTTCACTCCTCTTCAGCCAGGATAGCTTGATTCCAGTGGCATGGAGAGCATGGGACCCACGTCTGGGCAAACCCGTCCCACTCGGGGTGACACATGCAAAAACAAAAATTGATGGACAGAATGCAGAACAATGTCATACATTCACCCCAGTACAGAGATCTGGGCCTAAATCCATCGTTTTTTTGCTCACCATGCCATTCCAGTTTGAACCCAGCCATATGCAAATCAGTCTTGAGCCTGTGCCTCATGGGAACAGGCCAGCCCGAACTGCCAAGCCAGGTCCTCCCTGGCCTGGAAACAAGCATCCTAGGACCGGTTTCAGGGTTTCACCCTCTTCAGCCAGGATAGCTTGATTCCACTGGCATGGAGAGCACGGGATCCGCGTCCGGGCATACCCGTCCCACTCGGGGTGACAAATGCAAAAACAACAATTGATGGACAGAATGCAGAACAATGTCATACATTCACCCCAGTACAGAGATCTGGGCCTAAATCCATCGTTCTTTTGCTCACCATGCCATTCCAGTTTGAACCCAGCCATATGCAAATCAGTCGTGACCCTGTGCCTCATGGGAACAGTACAGCCCGAACTGCCAAGCCAGGTCCTCCATGGACTGGAAACAAGCATCCTAGGACCGGTTTCGGGGTTTCACCCCTCTTCAGCCAGGATAGCTTGATTCCAGTGGCATGGAGAGCACCGGGACCCACGTCTGGGCATACCCGTCCCACTCGGGGTGACAAATGCAAAAACAACAATTGATGGACAGAATGCAGAACAATGTCATACATTCACCCCAGTACAGAGATCTGGGCCTAAATCCATCGTTCTTTTGCTCACCATGCCATTCCAGTTTGAACCCAGCCATATGCAAATCAGTCGTGACCCTGTGCCTCATGGGAACAGTACAGCCCGAACTGCCAAGCCAGGTCCTCCCTGGACTGGAAACAAGCATCCTAGGACCGGTTTCGGGGTTTCACCCCTCTTCAGCCAGGATAGCTTGATTCCAGTGGCATGGAGAGCACGGGACCCACGTCTGGGCATACCCGTCCCACTCGGGGTGACAAATGCAAAAACAACAATTGATGGACAGAATGCAGAACAATGTCATACATTCACCCCAGTACAGAGATCTGGGCCTAAATCCATCGTTTTTGCTCACCATGCCATTCCAGTTTGAACCCAGCCATATGCAAATCAGTCTTGACCCTGTGCCTCATGGGAACAGTCCAGCCCGAACTGCCAAGCCAGGTCCTCCCTGGACTGGAAACAAGCATCCTAGGACCGGTTTCGGGGTTTCACCCCTCTTCAGCCAGGATAGCTTGATTCCAGTGGCATGGAGAGCACGGGACCCACGTCTGGGCATACCCGTCCCACTCGGGGTGACAAATGCAAAAACAACAATTGATGGACAGAATGCAGAACAATGTCATACATTCACCCCAGTACAGAGATCTGGGCCTAAATCCATCGTTTTTGCTCACCATGTCATTCCAGTTTGAACCCAACCATATGCAAATCAGTCTTGACCCTGTGCCTCATGGGAACAGTCCAGCCCGAACTGCCAAGCCAGGTCCTCCCTGGACTGGAAACAAGCATCCTAGGACCGGTTTCGGGGTTTCACCCCTCTTCAGCCAGGATAGCTTGATTCCAGTGGCATGGAGAGCACGGGACCCACGTCTGGGCATACCCGTCCCACTCGGGGTGACAAATGCAAAAACTAACAATTGATGGACAGAATGCAGAACAATGTCATACATTCACCCCAGTACAGAGATCTGGGCCTAAATCCATCGTTTTTTGCTCACCATGCCATTCCAGTTTGAACCCAGCCATATGCAAATCAGTCTTGAGCCTGTGCCTCATGGGAACAGTCCAGCCCGAACTGCCAAGCCAGGTCCTCCCTGGACTGGAAACAAGCATCCTAGGACCGGTTTCGGGGTTTCACCCCTCTTCAGCCAGGATAGCTTGATTCCAGTGGCATGGAGAGCACGGGACCCACGTCTGGGCATACCCGTCCCACTCGGGGTGACAAATGCAAAAACAACAATTGATGGACAGAATGCAGAACAATGTCATACATTCACCCCAGTACAGAGATCTGGGCCTAAATCCATCGTTTTTTGCTCACCATGCCATTCCAGTTTGAACCCAGCCATATGCAAATCAGTCTTGATCCTGTGCATCATGGGAACAGTCCAGCCCGAACTGCCAAGCCAGGTCCTCCCTGGACTGGAAACAAGCATCCTAGGACCGGTTTCGGGGTTTCACCCCTCTTCAGCCAGGATAGCTTGATTCCACTGGCATGGAGAGCACGGGATCCGCGTCCGGGCATACCCGTCCCACTCGGGGTGACAAATGCAAAAACAACAATTGATGGACAGAATGCAGAACAATGTCATACATTCACCCCAGTACAGAGATCTGGGCCTAAATCCATCGTTCTTTTGCTCACCATGCCATTCCAGTTTGAACCCAGCCATATGCAAATCAGACTTGACCCTGTGCCTCATGGGAACAGTCCAGCCCGAACTGCCAAGCCAGGTCCTCCCTGGACTGGAAACAAGCATCCTAGGACCGGTTTCGGGGTTTCACCCCTCTTCAGCCAGGATAGCTTGATTCCAGTGGCATGGAGAGCACGGGACCCACGTCTGGGCATACCCGTCCCACTCGGGGTGACAAATGCAAAAACAACAATTGATGGACAGAATGCAGAACAATGTCATACATTCACCCCAGTACAGAGATCTGGGCCTAAATCCATCGTTTTTTGCTCACCATGCCATTCCAGTTTGAACCCAGCCATATGCAAATCAGTCTTGACCCTGTGCCTCATGGGAACAGTCCAGCCCGAACTGCCAAGCCAGGTCCTCCCTGGACTGGAAACAAGCATCCTAGGACCGGTTTCGGGGTTTCACCCCTCTTCAGCCAGGATAGCTTGATTCCAGTGGCATGGAGAGCACGGGACCCACGTCTGGGCATACCCGTCCCACTCGGGGTGACAAATGCAAAAACAACAATTGATGGACAGAATGCAGAACAATGTCATACATTCACCCCAGTACAGAGATCTGGGCCTAAATCCAACGTTTTTTTGCTCACCATGTCATTCCAGTTTGAACCCAACCATATGCAAATCAGTCTTGACCCTGTGCCTCATGGGAACAGTCCAGCCTGAACTGCCAAGCCAGGTCCTCCCTGGACTGGAAAAAAGCATCCTAGGACCTGTTTCGGGGTTTCACCCCTCTTCAGCCAGGATAGCTTGATTCCAGTGGCATGGAGAGCACGGGACCCACGTCTGGGCATACCCGTCCCACTCGGGGTGACAAATGCAAAAACAACAATTGATGGACAGAATGCAGAACAATGTCATACATTCACCCCAGTACAGAGATCTGGGCCTAAATCCATCGTTTTTTGCTCACCATGCCATTCCAGTTGGAACCCAGACATATGCAAATCAGTCTTGACCCTGTGCCTCATGGGAACAGTCCAGCCCGAACTGCCAAGCCAGGTCCTCCCTGGACTGGAAACAAGCATCCTAGGACCGGTTTCGGGGTTTCACCCCTCTTCAGCCAGGATAGCTTGATTCCAGTGGCATGGAGAGCACGGGACCCACGTCTGGGCATACCCGTCCCACTCGGGGTGACAAATGCAAAAACAACAATTGATGGACAGAATGCAGAACAATGTCATACATTCACCCCAGTACAGAGATCTGGGCCTAAATCCATCGTTTTTGCTCACCATGCCATTCCAGTTTGAACCCAGCCATATGCAAATCAGTCTTGACCCTGTGCCTCATGGGAACAGTCCAGCCCGAACTGCCAAGCCAGGTCCTCCCTGGACTGGAAACAAGCATCCTAGGACCGGTTTCGGAGTTTCACTCCTCTTCAGCCAGGATAGCTTGATTCCAGTGGCATGGAGAGCATGGGACCCACGTCTGGGCATACCCGTCCCACTCGGGGTGACAAATGCAAAAACAAAAATTGATGGACAGAATGCAGAACAATGTCATACATTCACCCCAGTACAGAGATCTGGTGCCTAAATCCATCGTTTTTTTGCTCACCATGCCATTCCAGTTTGAACCCAGCCATATGCAAATCAGTCTTGAGCCTGTGCCTCATGGGAACAGTCCAGCCCGAACTGCCAAGCCAGGTCCTCCCTGGACTGGAAACAAGCATCCTAGGACCGGTTTCAGGGTTTCACCCCTCTTCAGCCAGGATAGCTTGATTCCACTGGCATGGAGAGCACGGGATCCGCGTCCGGGCATACCCGTCCCACTCGGGGTGACAAATGCAAAAACAACAATTGATGGACAGAATGCAGAACAATGTCATACATTCACCCCAGTACAGAGATCTGGGCCTAAATCCATCGTTTTTTGCTCACCATGCCATTCCAGTTTGAACCCAGCCATATGCAAATCAGTCTTGACCCTTTGCCTCATGGGAACAGTCCAGCCCGAACTGCCAAGCCAGGTCCTCCCTGGACTGGAAACAAGCATCCTAGGACCGGTTTCGGGGTTTCACCCCTCTTCAGCCAGGATAGCTTGATTCCAGTGGCATGGAGAGCACGGGACCCACGTCTGGGCATACCCGTCCCACTCGGGGTGACAAATGCAAAAACAACAATTGATGGACAGAATGCAGAACAATGTCATACATTCACCCCAGTACAGAGATCTGGGCCTAAATCCATCGTTTTTTTACTCACCGTGCCATTCCAATTTGGACCCAGCCATATGCAAATCAGTCTTGACCCTGTGCCTCATGGGAACAGTTCAGCCCGAACTGCCAAGCCAGGTCCTCCCTGGACTGGAAACAAGCATCCTAGGACCGGTTTCGGGGTTTCACCCCTCTTCAGCCAGGATAGCTTGATTCCAGTGGCATGGAGAGCACGGGACCCACGTCTGGGCATACCCGTCCCACTCGGGGTGACAAATGCAAAAACAACAATTGATGGACAGAATGAAGAACAATGTCATACATTCACCCCAGTACAGAGATCTGGGCCTAAATCCAACGTTTTTTTGCTCACCATGTCATTCCAGTTTGAACCCAACCATATGCAAATCAGTCTTGACCCTGTGCCTCATGGGAACAGTCCAGCCCGAACTGCCAAGCCAGGTCCTCCCTGGACTGGAAACAAGCATCCTAGGACCGGTTTCGGGGTTTCACCCCTCTTCAGCCAGGATAGCTTGATTCCAGTGGCATGGAGAACACGGGACCCACGTCTGGGCATACCCGTCCCACTCGGGGTGACAAATGCAAAAACAAAAATTGATTGACAGAATGCAGAACAATGTCATACATTCACCCCAGTACAGAGATCTGGGCCTAAATCCATCGTTTTTGCTCACCATGCCATTCCAGTTTGAACCCAGCCATATGCAAATCAGTCTTGAGCCTGTGCCTCATGGGAACAGTCCAGCCCGAACTGCCAAGCCAGGTCCTCCCTGGACTGGAAACAAGCATCCTAGGACCGGTTTCGGGGTTTCACCCCTCTTCAGCCAGGATAGCTTGATTCCAGTGGCATGGAGAGCACGGGATCCATGTCCGGGCATACCCGTCCCACTCAGGGTGACAAATGCAAAAACAACAATTGATGGACAGAATGCAGAACAGTGTCATACATTCACCCCAGTACAGAGATCTGGGCCTAAATCCATCGTTTTTTTGCTCACCATGCCATTCCAGTTGGAACCTAGACATATGCAAATCAGCCTTGACCCTGTGCCTCATGGGAACAGTCCAGCCCGAACTGCCAAGCCAGGTCCTCCCTGGACTGGAAACAAGCATCCTAGGACCGGTTTCGGGGTTTCACCCCTCTTCAGCCAGGATAGCTTGATTCCAGTGGCATGGAGAGCACGGGACCCACGTCTGGGCATACCCGTCCCACTCGGGGTGACAAATGCAAAAACAACAATTGATGGACAGAATGCAGAACAATGTCATACATTCACCCCAGTACAGAGATCTGGGCCTAAATCCATCGTTTTTTTGCTCACCATGCCATTCCAGTTTGAACCCAGCCATATGCAAATCAGTCTTGACCCTGTGCCTCATGGGAACAGTCCAGCCCGAACTGCCAAGCCAGGTCCTCCCTGGACTGGAAACAAGCATCCTAGGACCGGTTTCGGAGTTTCACTCCTCTTCAGCCAGGATAGCTTGATTCCAGTGGCATGGAGAGCATGGGACCCACGTCTGGGCATACCCGTCCCACTCGGGGTGACACATGCAAAAACAAAAATTGATGGACAGAATGCAGAACAATGTCATACATTCACCCCAGTACAGAGATCTGGGCCTAAATCCATCGTTTTTTTGCTCACCATGCCATTCCAGTTTGAACCCAGCCATATGCAAATCAGTCTTGAGCCTGTGCCTCATGGGAACAGTCCAGCCCGAACTGCCAAGCCAGGTCCTCCCTGGACTGGAAACAAGCATCCTAGGACCGGTTTCGGGGTTTCACCCCTCTTCAGCCAGGATAGCTTGATTCCACTGGCATGGAGAGCACGGGACCCACGTCTGGGCATACCCGTCCCACTCGGGGTGACAAATGCAAAAACAACAATTGATGGACAGAATGCAGAACAATGTCATACATTCACCCCAGTACAGAGATCTGGGCCTAAATCCATCGTTTTTTTACTCACCGTGCCATTCCAATTTGAACCCAGCCATATGCAAATCAGTCTTGACCCTGTGCCTCATGGGAACAGTCCAGCCCGAACTGCCAAGCCAGGTCCTCCCTGGACTGGAAACAAGCATCCTAGGACCGGTTTCGGGGTTTCACCCCTCTTCAGCCAGGATAGCTTGATTCCAGTGGCATGGAGAGCACGGGACCCACGTCTGGGCATACCCGTCCCACTCGGGGTGACAAATGCAAAAACAACAATTGATGGACAGAATGAAGAACAATGTCATACATTCACCCCAGTACAGAGATCTGGGCCTAAATCCAACTTTTTTGCTCACCATGTCATTCCAGTTTGAACCCAACCATATGCAAATCAGTCTTGACCCTGTGCCTCATGGGAACAGTCCAGCCCGAACTGCCAAGCCAGGTCCTGTCTGGACTGGAAACAAGCATCCTAGGACCGGTTTCGGGGTTTCACCCCTCTTCAGCCAGGATAGCTTGATTCCAGTGGCATGGAGAACACGGGACCCACGTCTGGGCATACCCGTCCCACTCGGGGTGACAAATGCAAAAACAAAAATTGATTGACAGAATGCAGAACAATGTCATACATTCACCCCAGTACAGAGATCTGGGCCTAAATCCATCGTTTTTTGCTCACCATGCCATTCCAGTTTGAACCCAGCCATATGCAAATCAGTCTTGAGCCTGTGCCTCATGGGAACAGTCCAGCCCGAACTGCCAAGCCAGGTCCTCCCTGGACTGGAAACAAGCATCCTAGGACCGGTTTCGGGGTTTCACCCCTCTTCAGCCAGGATAGCTTGATTCCAGTGGCATGGAGAGCACGGGATCCATGTCCGGGCATACCCGTCCCACTCGGGGTGACAAATGCAAAAACAACAATTGATGGACAGAATGCAGAACAGTGTCATACATTCACCCCAGTACAGAGATCTGGGCCTAAATCCATCGTTTTTTGCTCACCATGCCATTCCAGTTGGAACCTAGACATATGCAAATCAGCCTTGACCCTGTGCCTCATGGGAACAGTCCAGCCCGAACTGCCAAGCCAGGTCCTCCCTGGACTGGAAACAAGCATCCTAGGACCGGTTTCGGGGTTTCACCCCTCTTCAGCCAGGATAGCTTGATTCCAGTGGCATGGAGAGCACGGGACCCACGTCTGGGCATACCCGTCCCACTCGGGGTGACAAATGCAAAAACAACAATTGATGGACAGAATGCAGAACAATGTCATACATTCACCCCAGTACAGAGATCTGGGCCTAAATCCATCGTTTTTTTGCTCACCATGCCATTCCAGTTTGAACCCAGCCATATGCAAATCAGTCTTGACCCTGTGCCTCATGGGAACAGTCCAGCCCGAACTGCCAAGCCAGGTCCTCCCTGGACTGGAAACAAGCATCCTAGGACCGGTTTCGGAGTTTCACTCCTCTTCAGCCAGGATAGCTTGATTCCAGTGGCATGGAGAGCATGGGACCCACGTCTGGGCATACCCGTCCCACTCGGGGTGACACATGCAAAAACAAAAATTGATGGACAGAATGCAGAACAATGTCATACATTCACCCCAGTACAGAGATCTGGGCCTAAATCCATCGTTCTTTTGCTCACCATGCCATTCCAGTTTGAACCCAGCCATATGCAAATCAGTCTTGACCCTGTGCCTCATGGGAACAGTACAGCCCGAACTGCCAAGCCAGGTCCTCCCTGGACTGGAAACAAGCATCCTAGGACCGGTTTCGGGGTTTCACCCCTCTTCAGCCAGGATAGCTTGATTCCAGTGGCATGGAGAGCACGGGACCCACGTCTGGGCATACCCGTCCCACTCGGGGTGACAAATGCAAAAACAACAATTGATGGACAGAATGCAGAACAATGTCATACATTCACCCCAGTACAGAGATCTGGGCCTAAATCCATCGTTTTTTTACTCACCGTGCCATTCCAATTTGAACCCAGCCATATGCAAATCAGTCTTGACCCTGTGCCTCATGGGAACAGTCCAGCCCGAACTGCCAAGCCAGGTCCTCCCTGGACTGGAAACAAGCATCCTAGGACCGGTTTCGGGGTTTCACCCCTCTTCAGCCAGGATAGCTTGATTCCAGTGGCATGGAGAGCACGGGACCCACGTCTGGGCATACCCGTCCCACTCGGGGTGACAAATGCAAAAACAACAATTGATGGACAGAATGAAGAACAATGTCATACATTCACCCCAGTACAGAGATCTGGGCCTAAATCCAACTTTTTTGCTCACCAGGTCATTCCAGTTTGAACCCAACCATATGCAAATCAGTCTTGACCCTGTGCCTCATGGGAACAGTCCAGCCCGAACTGCCAAGCCAGGTCCTGTCTGGACTGGAAACAAGCATCCTAGGACCGGTTTCGGGGTTTCACCCCTCTTCAGCCAGGATAGCTTGATTCCAGTGGCATGGAGAGCACGGGACCCACGTCTGGGCATACCCGTCCCACTCGGGGTGACAAATGCAAAAACAAAAATTGATTGACAGAATGCAGAACAATGTCATACATTCACCCCAGTACAGAGATCTGGGCCTAAATCCATCGTTTTTTTGCTCACCATGCCATTCCAGTTTGAACCCAGCCATATGCAAATCAGTCTTGAGCCTGTGCCTCATGGGAACAGTCCAGCCCGAACTGCCAAGCCAGGTCCTCCCTGGACTGGAAACAAGCATCCTAGGACCGGTTTCGGGGTTTCACCCCTCTTCAGCCAGGATAGCTTGATTCCAGTGGCATGGAGAGCACGGGATCCATGTCCGGGCATACCCGTCCCACTCGGGGTGACAAATGCAAAAACAACAATTGATGGACAGAATGCAGAACAATGTCATACATTCACCCCAGTACAGAGATCTGGGCCTAAATCCATCGTTTTTTGCTCACCATGCCATTCCAGTTGGAACCTAGACATATGCAAATCAGTCTTGACCCTGTGCCTCATGGGAACAGTCCAGCCCGAACTGCCAAGCCAGGTCCTCCCTGGACTGGAAACAAGCATCCTAGGACCGGTTTCGGGGTTTCACCCCTCTTCAGCCAGGATAGCTTGATTCCAGTGGCATGGAGAACACGGGACCCACGTCTGGGCATACCCGTCCCACTCGGGGTGACAAATGCAAAAACAACAATTGATGGACAGAATGCAGAACAATGTCATACATTCACCCCAGTACAGAGATCTGGGCCTAAATCCATCGTTTTTTGCTCACCATGCCATTCCAGTTTGAACCCAGCCATATGCAAATCAGTCTTGACCCTGTGCCTCATGGGAACAGTCCAGCCCGAACTGCCAAGCCAGGTCCTCCCTGGACTGGAAACAAGCATCCTAGGACCGGTTTCGGAGTTTCACTCCTCTTCAGACAGGATAGCTTGATTCCACTGGCATGGAGAGCACGGGATCCGCGTCCGGGCATACCCGTCCCACTCGGGGTGACACATGCAAAAACAAAAATTGATGGACAGAATGCAGAACAATGTCATACATTCACCCCAGTACAGAGATCTGGGCCTAAATCCATCGTTTTTGCTCACCATGCCATTCCAGATTGAACCCAGCCATATGCAAATCAGTCTTGAGCCTGTGCCTCATGGGAACAGTCCAGCCCGAACTGCCAAGCCAGGTCCTCCCTGGACTGGAAACAAGCATCCTAGGACCGATTTCGGAGTTTCACTCCTCTTCAGCCAGGATAGCTTGATTCCAGTGGCATGGAGAGCATGGGACCCACGTCTGGGCAAACCCGTCCCACTCGGGGTGACACATGCAAAAACAAAAATTGATGGACAGAATGCAGAACAATGTCATACATTCACCCCAGTACAGAGATCTGGGCCTAAATCCATCGTTTTTTTGCTCACCATGCCATTCCAGTTTGAACCCAGCCATATGCAAATCAGTCTTGAGCCTGTGCCTCATGGGAACAGGCCAGCCCGAACTGCCAAGCCAGGTCCTCCCTGGCCTGGAAACAAGATCCTAGGACCGGTTTCAGGGTTTCACCCCTCTTCAGCCAGGATAGCTTGATTCCACTGGCATGGAGAGCACGGGATCCGCGTCCGGGCATACCCGTCCCACTCGGGGTGACAAATGCAAAAACAACAATTGATGGACAGAATGCAGAACAATGTCATACATTCACCCCAGTACAGAGATCTGGGCCTAAATCCATCGTTCTTTTGCTCACCATGCCATTCCAGTTTGAACCCAGCCATATGCAAATCAGTCTTGACCCTGTGCCTCATGGGAACAGTCCAGCCCGAACTGCCAAGCCAGGTCCTCCCTGGACTGGAAACAAGCATCCTAGGACCGGTTTCGGGGTTTCACCCCTCTTCAGCCAGGATAGCTTGATTCCAGTGGCATGGAGAGCACGGGACCCACGTCTGGGCATACCCGTCCCACTCGGGGTGACAAATGCAAAAACAACAATTGATGGACAGAATGCAGAACAATGTCATACATTCACCCAAGTACAGAGATCTGGGCCTAAATCCATCGTTTTTTACTCACCGTGCCATTCCAATTTGAACCCAGCCATATGCAAATCAGTCTTGACCCTGTGCCTCATGGGAACAGTCCAGCCCGAACTGCCAAGCCAGGTCCTCCCTGGACTGGAAACAAGCATCCTAGGACCGGTTTCGGGGTTTCACCCCTCTTCAGCCAGGATAGCTTGATTCCAGTGGCATGGAGAGCACGGGACCCACGTCTGGGCATACCCGTCCCACTAGGGGTGACAAATGCAAAAACAACAATTGATGGACAGAATGAAGAACAATGTCATACATTCACCCCAGTACAGAGATCTGGGCCTAAATCCAACGTTTTTTTGCTCACCATGTCATTCCAGTTTGAACCCAACCATATGCAAATCAGTCTTGACCCTGTGCCTCATGGGAACAGTCCAGCCCGAACTGCCAAGCCAGGTCCTCCCTGGACTGGAAACAAGCATCCTAGGACCGGTTTCGGGGTTTCACCCCTCTTCAGCCAGGATAGCTTGATTCCACTGGTATGGAGAGCACGGGACCCACGTCTGGGCATACCCGTCCCACTCGGGGTGACAAATGCAAAAACAACAATTGATGGACAGAATGCAGAACAATGTCATACATTCACCCCAGTACAGAGATCTGGGCCTAAATCCATCGTTTTTTGCTCACCATGTCATTCCAGTTTGAACCCAACCATATGCAAATCAGTCTTGACCCTGTGCCTCATGGGAACAGTCCAGCCCGAACTGCCAAGCCAGGTCCTCCCTGGACTGGAAACAAGCATCCTAGGACCGGTTTCGGAGTTTCACTCCTCTTCAGCCAGGATAGCTTGATTCCAGTGGCATGGAGAGCATGGGACCCACGTCTGGGCATACCCGTCCCACTCGGGGTGACACATGCAAAAACAAAAATTGATGGACAGAATGCAGAACAATGTCATACATTCACCCCAGTACAGAGATCTGGGCCCAAATCCATCGTTTTTTGCTCACCATGCCATTCCAGTTTGAACCCAGCCATATGCAAATCAGTCTTGAGCCTGTGCCTCATGGGAACAGTCCAGCCCGAACTGCCAAGCCAGGTCCTCCCTGGACTGGAAACAAGCATCCTAGGACCGGTTTCGGAGTTTCACTCCTCTTCAGCCAGGATAGCTTGATTCCAGTGGCATGGAGAGCATGGGACCCACGTCTGGGCAAACCCGTCCCACTCGGGGTGACACATGCAAAAACAAAAATTGATGGACAGAATGCAGAACAATGTCATACATTCACCCCAGTACAGAGATCTGGGCCTAAATCCATCGTTTTTTGCTCACCATGCCATTCCAGTTTGAA
The DNA here is from genome assembly GCA_963921515.1 of Calotriton arnoldi. NCBI lineage: Eukaryota > Metazoa > Chordata > Amphibia > Caudata > Salamandridae > Calotriton > Calotriton arnoldi. Next base: position 1,467,636 of record CAWUFW010001925.1, on the reverse strand, counting down.
CCCAGCCATATGCAAATCAGTCTTGAGCCTGTGCCTCATGGGAACAGGCCAGCCCGAACTGCCAAGCCAGGTCCTCCCTGGCCTGGAAACAAGCATCCTAGGACCGGTTTCAGGGTTTCACCCCTCTTCAGCCAGGATAGCTTGATTCCACTGGCATGGAGAGCACGGGATCCGCGTCCGGGCATACCCGTCCCACTCGGGGTGACAAATGCAAAAACAACAATTGATGGACAGAATGCAGAACAATGTCATACATTCACCCCAGTACAGAGATCTGGGCCTAAATCCATCGTTTTTTTGCTCACCATGCCATTCCAGTTTGAACCCAGCCATATGCAAATCAGTCTTGACCCTTTGCCTCATGGGAACAGTCCAGCCCGAACTGCCAAGCCAGGTCCTCCCTGGACTGGAAACAAGCATCCTAGGACCGGTTTCGGGGTTTCACCCCTCTTCAGCCAGGATAGCTTGATTCCAGTGGCATGGAGAGCACGGGACCCACGTCTGGGCATACCCGTCCCACTCGGGGTGACAAATGCAAAAACAACAATTGATGGACAGAATGCAGAACAATGTCATACATTCACCCCAGTACAGAGATCTGGGCCTAAATCCATCGTTTTTTACTCACCGTGCCATTCCAATTTGAACCCAGCCATATGCAAATCAGTCTTGACCCTGTGCCTCATGGGAACAGTCCAGCCCGAACTGCCAAGCCAGGTCCTCCCTGGACTGGAAACAAGCATCCTAGGACCGGTTTCGGCGTTTCACCCCTCTTCAGCCAGGATAGCTTGATTCCAGTGGCATGGAGAGCAAGGGACCCACGTCTGGGCACACCCGTCCCACTCGGGGTGACAAATGCAAAAACAACAATTGATGGACAGAATGAAGAACAATGTCATACATTCACCCCAGTACAGAGATCTGGGCCTAAATCCAATGTTTTTTTGCTCACCATGTCATTCCATTTTGAACCCAACCATATGCAAATCAGTCTTGACCCTGTGCCTCATGGGAACAGTCCAGCCCGAACTGCCAAGCCAGGTCCTCCCTGGACTGGAAACAAGCATCCTAGGACCGGTTTCGGGGTTTCACCCCTCTTCAGCCAGGATAGCTTGATTCCAGTGGCATGGAGAGCACGGGACCCACGTCTGGGCATACCCGTCCCACTCGGGGTGACAAATGCAAAAACAAAAATTGATTGACAGAATGCAGAACAATGTCATACATTCACCCCAGTACAGAGATCTGGGCCCAAATCCATCGTTTTTTGCTCACCATGCCATTCCAGTTTGAACCCAGCCATATGCAAATCAGTCTTGAGCCTGTGCCTCATGGGAACAGTCCAGCCCGAACTGCCAAGCCAGGTCCTCCCTGGACTGGAAACAAGCATCCTAGGACCGGTTTCGGAGTTTCACTCCTCTTCAGCCAGGATAGCTTGATTCCAGTGGCATGGAGAGCATGGGACCCACGTCTGGGCAAACCCGTCCCACTCGGGGTGACACATGCAAAAACAACAATTGATGGACAGAATGCAGAACAATGTCATACATTCACCCCAGTACAGAGATCTGGGCCTAAATCCATCGTTTTTGCTCACCATGCCATTCCAGTTTGAACCCAGCCATATGCAAATCAGTCTTGAGCCTGTGCCTCATGGGAACAGGCCAGCCCGAACTGCCAAGCCAGGTCCTCCCTGGCCTGGAAACAAGCATCCTAGGACCGGTTTCAGGGTTTCACCCCTCTTCAGCCAGGATAGCTTGATTCCACTGGCATGGAGAGCACGGGATCCGCGTCTGGGCATACCCGTCCCACTCGGGGTGACAAATGCAAAAACAACAATTGATTGACAGAATGCAGAACAATGTCATACATTCACCCCAGTACAGAGATCTGGGCCTAAATCCATCGTTCTTTTGCTCACCATGCCATTCCAGTTTGAACCCAGCCATATGCAAATCAGTCTTGACCCTTTGCCTCATGGGAACAGTCCAGCCCGAACTGCCAAGCCAGGTCCTCCCTGGACTGGAAACAAGCATCCTAGGACCGGTTTCGGGGTTTCACCCCTCTTCAGCCAGGATAGCTTGATTCCAGTGGCATGGAGAGCACGGGACCCACGTCTGGGCATACCCGTCCCACTCGGGGTGACAAATGCAAAAACAACAATTGATGGACAGAATGCAGAACAATGTCATACATTCACCCCAGTACAGAGATCTGGGCCTAAATCCATCGTTTTTTACTCACCGTGCCATTCCAATTTGAACCCAGCCATATGCAAATCAGTCTTGACCCTGTGCCTCATGGGAACAGTCCAGCCCGAACTGCCAAGCCAGGTCCTCCCTGGACTGGAAACAAGCATCCTAGGACCGGTTTCGGCGTTTCACCCCTCTTCAGCCAGGATAGCTTGATTCCAGTGGCATGGAGAGCACGGGACCCACGTCTGGGCATACCCGTCCCACTCGGGGTGACAAATGCAAAAACAACAATTGATGGACAGAATGAAGAACAATGTCATACATTCACCCCAGTACAGAGATCTGGGCCTAAATCCAACGTTTTTTTGCTCACCATGTCATTCCAGTTTGAACCCAACCATATGCAAATCAGTCTTGACCCTGTGCCTCATGGGAACAGTCCAGCCTGAACTGCCAAGCCAGGTCCTCCCTGGACTGGAAACAAGCATCCTAGGACCGGTTTCGGGGTTTCACCCCTCTTCAGCCAGGATAGCTTGATTCCAGTGGCATGGAGAGCACGGGACCCACGTCTGGGCATACCCGTCCCACTCGGGGTGACAAATGCAAAAACAAAAATTGATTGACAGAATGCAGAACAATGTCATACATTCACCCCAGTACAGAGATCTGGGCCTAAATCCATCGTTTTTTGCTCACCATGCCATTCCAGTTTGAACCCAGCCATATGCAAATCAGTCTTGAGCCTGTGCCTCATGGGAACAGTCCAGCCCGAACTGCCAAGCCAGGTCCTCCCTGGACTGGAAACAAGCATCCTAGGACCGGTTTCGGGGTTTCACCCCTCTTCAGCCAGGATAGCTTGATTCCAGTGGCATGGAGAGCACGGGATCCATGTCCGGGCATACCCGTCCCACTCGGGGTGACAAATGCAAAAACAACAATTGATGGACAGAATGCAGAACAGTGTCATACATTCACCCCAGTACAGAGATCTGGGCCTAAATCCATCGTTTTTTGCTCACCATGCCATTCCAGTTGGAACCTAGACATATGCAAATCAGCCTTGACCCTGTGCCTCATGGGAACAGTCCAGCCCGAACTGCCAAGCCAGGTCCTCCCTGGACTGGAAACAAGCATCCTAGGACCGGTTTCGGAGTTTCACTCCTCTTCAGCCAGGATAGCTTGATTCCAGTGGCATGGAGAGCATGGGACCCACGTCTGGGCATACCCGTCCCACTCGGGGTGACACATGCAAAAACAAAAGTTGATGGACAGAATGCAGAACAATGTCATACATTCACCCCAGTACAGAGATCTGGGCCTAAATCCATCGTTTTTTGCTCACCATGCCATTCCAGTTTGAACCCAGCCATATGCAAATCAGTCTTGAGCCTGTGCCTCATGGGAACAGTCCAGCCCGAACTGCCAAGCCAGGTCCTCCCTGGACTGGAAACAAGCATCCTAGGACCGGTTTCGGGGTTTCACCCCTGTTCAGCCAGGATAGCTTGATTCCACTGGCATGGAGAGCACGGGATCCGCGTCCGGGCATACCCGTCCCACTCGGGGTGACAAATGCAAAAACAACAATTGATGGACAGAATGCAGAACAATGTCATACATTCACCCCAGTACAGAGATCTGGGCCTAAATCCATCGTTCTTTTGCTCACCATGCCATTCCAGTTTGAACCCAGCCATATGCAAATCAGTCTTGACCCTGTGCCTCATGGGAACAGTACAGCCCGAACTGCCAAGCCAGGTCCTCCCTGGACTGGAAACAAGCATCCTAGGACCGGTTTCGGGGTTTCACCCCTCTTCAGTCAGGATAGCTTGATTCCAGTGGCATGGAGAGCACGGGACCCACGTCTGGGCATACCCGTCCCACTCGGGGTGACAAATGCAAAAACAACAATTGATGGACAGAATGCAGAACAATGTCATACATTCACCCCAGTACAGAGATCTGGGCCTAAATCCATCGTTTTTTTGCTCACCATGCCATTCCAGTTTGAACCCAGCCATATGCAAATCAGTCTTGAGCCTGTGCCTCATGGGAACAGTCCAGCCCGAACTGCCAAGCCAGGTCCTCCCTGGACTGGAAACAAGCATCCTAGGACCGGTTTCGGGGTTTCACCCCTCTTCAGCCAGGATAGCTTGATTCCAGTGGCATGGAGAGCACGGGATCCATGTCCGGGCATACCCGTCCCACTCGGGGTGACAAATGCAAAAACAACAATTGATGGACAGAATGCAGAACAATGTCATACATTCACCCCAGTACAGAGATCTGGGCCTAAATCCATCGTTTTTTGCTCACCATGCCATTCCAGTTGGAACCTAGACATATGCAAATCAGTCTTGACCCTGTGCCTCATGGGAACAGTCCAGCCCGAACTGCCAAGCCAGGTCCTCCCTGGACTGGAAACAAGCATCCTAGGACCGGTTTCGGGGTTTCACCCCTCTTCAGCCAGGATAGCTTGATTCCAGTGGCATGGAGAGCACGGGACCCACGTCTGGGCATACCCGTCCCACTCGGGGTGACAAATGCAAAAACAACAATTGATGGACAGAATGCAGAACAATGTCATACATTCACCCCAGTACAGAGATCTGGGCCTAAATCCATCGTTTTTTGCTCACCGTGCCATTCCAGTTTGAACCCAGCCATTTGCAAATCAGTCTTGACCCTGTGCCTCATGGGAACAGTCCAGCCCAAACTGCCAAGCCAGGTCCTCCCTGGACTGGAAACAAGCATCCTAGGACCGGTTTCGGAGTTTCACTTCTCTTCAGCCAGGATAGCTTGATTCCAGTGGCATGGAGAGCATGGGACCCACGTCTGGGCATACCCGTCCCACTCGGGGTGACACATGCAAAAACAAAAATTGATGGACAGAATGCAGAACAATGTCATACATTCACCCCAGTACAGAGATCTGGGCCTAAATCCATCGTTTTTTGCTCACCATGCCATTCCAGTTTGAACCCAGCCATATGCAAATCAGTCTTGAGCCTGTGCCTCATGGGAACAGTCCAGCCCGAACTGCCAAGCCAGGTCCTCCCTGGACTGGAAACAAGCATCCTAGGACCGGTTTCGGGGTTTCACCCCTCTTCAGCCAGGATAGCTTGATTCCACTGGCATGGAGAGCACGGGATCCGCGTCCGGGCATACCCGTCCCACTCGGGGTGACAAATGCAAAAACAACAATTGATGGACAGAATGCAGAACAATGTCATACATTCACCCCAGTACAGAGATCTGGGCCTAAATCCATCGTTCTTTTGCTCACCATGCCATTCCAGTTTGAACCCAGCCATATGCAAATCAGTCTTGACCCTGTGCCTCATGGGAACAGTCCAGCCCGAACTGCCAAGCCAGGTCCTCCCTGGACTGGAAACAAGCATCCTAGGACCGGTTTCGGGGTTTCACCCCTCTTCAGCCAGGATAGCTTGATTCCAGTGGCATGGAGAGCACGGGACCCACGTCTGGGCATACCCGTTCCACTCGGGGTGACAAATGCAAAAACAACAATTGATGGACAGAATGCAGAACAATGTCATACATTCACCCCAGTTCGGTCTGGACTGTTCCCATGGGGCACAGGGTCAAGACCTATTTGCATATGGCTGGGTCCAAACTGGGGTGGCGTAGAGGGCAAAAGAACGATGGATTTAACCCAGATCTTTTGACTGGGGGAGAATGTTTGCATTGTCAGCATTCCGTCCATCATTTGTTAGCTGTAACACTTTTCGCCCTAAGTGGGATGGGTATGCCCAGACGTGGGTCCCTTGCTCACTGCGCCACTGGATTCAAGCTAGCCTGGCTGAAGAAGGGTGACATACCCTGAAACCGGTCCCAGGATGCTTGTTTCCTGTCCAGGGAGGACCTGGCCTGGCAGTTCGGTCTGGACTGTTCCCATGGGGCACAGGGTCAAGACTGATTTGCATATGGCTGGGTCCAAACTGGGGTGGCGTAGTGGGCAAAAGAACGATGGATTTAACCCAGATCTTTTGACTGGGGGAGAATGTTTGCATTGTCAGCATTCCGTCCATCATTTGTTAGCTGTAATAGATTAATAAAACTGTCACACAACCAGTGTAGCACCCAAAGTTTCTCGCTGTGTTGCGTGAGAGGGAGAGAGCAGGAAAGCACCATATTTATTATGATATGGCACTCTCCTCTCCCTAGCACTGGACCCTAATCAGGCTGCCAAATGCACTCACACATCTTTACATCATAGTGCAAAGGTACCTGCATGAGCCTAGCATAGGTTTTGTACTGGAAAGCTCACCTTCCAGCCCAAAATACTATGCCTAGACAGATTTTAAAACTTTTCTCACTCCAGATGTGTGCTGCACATTACAGCACACATGCAAAGTGTGAAAGGTGTGCAGAAATAAAAGTATTCTCCTTTTTAACACCTACTTCAAAGTGGTGTTATTTTTTGTTGCAAAACCCTATTACTGTTAGTAGATATGGTCTTGTTTCAAAAACCATTGGTGGTTGCATTGGAATGCCCATGCACCACCCACGGAATGCCCCTTTGATGGAGAGCAACCCAAAGCTGATCTTTGCATTGCTTTGTGTTACTTTCAGGTGACTTTCCAGCGTGCTGGAGAGTAAATTTAAAAATACATTTTGTACAGGTTTGAGTCACTTTTGTGATGCAAACCCAGCACAAAATGTCTGTAAATCTGTGTGCCAGTATTCGCAAAACTGAAACCAGCTATTATTCCTCAAGCAATATTAATGCTCCCAATTTGTCTAAGGAACACTCCATCTACTCTGTTGTCATACCAAGTCTTCTGAGAATCTCCCTTAATATTTTGAAAGATCTCAACCATCAGAGTAGATATGACTGCAGAATTAGCTTGCATGCCATCATTAGTAATTCTTCCCCTGTTGAATCATCTACTTGACGTCCTTCTCTTTTAGACCGGTCACAGAAAGTGAGGTCTCCTTAGTTCAATCAGCCAAAGCATCGGGTTCCACCATGGACGTCTACCCTGCTATTATAATGAAACGACTTGCACATTGTCTAATTGCTCACCTAACATTTCTCTTTCATCAATCTTTTATACAATACAAGGTTTGTGATGCCTGGAAAAGGGCAATATTAACACATTTGTTGAAAAAAGCCAAACCACCACTCAACATCCCAGAAACCTACTGTCCCATCTCCCTGTTGCCATATTTGGCAAAAATTGTTGGGAAAAACTTGCTTATAGTAAAGTTTAGAGTTATCTGGATTCCAGGGGCGGAGGAGCGTCGCCCCACTGCTTTCTTGCAGTGCGAGAAGCAGAAACATAAAATGGTAATAACTACCATTTTATGTTTCTGCTTCTCACACTGCGAGAAAGCAGAAGGGTTTGGGTCAGTGGCGGCTCCTCCATAGGAGCGTGGGGGCGTCGCCCCACTGCTTTCTCGCAGTGCGAGAAGGCAGAAACATAAAATGGTAAAACTACCATTTTATGTTTCTGCCTCTCGCACTGCGAGAAAGCAGAAGTGCCTGGTGCCTGGTTGTGGGCGGGCGGGTGGGCGGGGCTGCACGAGGGCAGGGGGGGAGTGGCTTTGCCCACTGTTGTGGGTACTGACTGTTTGGTCGGCCCCAGGGCCGACCAACCCAGTCATGCGCACTCTGCCTTTTTCTCTATATAGGCTGCATGCAGCAGCCTACATAGGGAAAATGGCCCGGCTGGGGCGCTCTCCGCTGCACCTCACCAATCACAACGCTGCCATTGCAGCATTATGATTGGCTAGGGTAAGGGAGGGAGGCTGCCTGGCCTGCTGGCTGCTTCAGTGCTTCCTGTTCCTGCAGGAACACGCGGACCTGGCTGCAGCGTTTCACCGTCCAGGAGCGCAGGCGGCGCGGTACCCGGGGGGGTAAGGTCGATAAAGTTTTTTTTTTTTTTTTTTATTCCCCCCCCGGCACCCGCCCCCCCCCTCGAGCATGCCGGCGCAGCTGCGTACTTGTGATATCGCATCCGGCATTCCGAATTCTTGGGTCATTGGTAAATCGGCCTTATGGGTGTTGTTCCCTCTTTGTCACGCTCATCAATTATCTATAAAGGTAGAGTTTTCACCCAGACAGCGGAAGGCTGAAGTAGGGTCAGGATCAGGGTCCTCGTTGGTTTAAAAGCCTGGCAGTAGCTGCAGTATGTACAGGGCTCTGCGGCTAGTTAGCTCAGGGGGTTTGGCACGTGCTGCTGCAGTGAAGGTTGTGAAGGGCTGTATTATTAAATCCACAGCCTTGGGCGTCACTGTAGTGTGTGTCCATTTAAACGTGGCCACACTGTTTAATGGTCAGTGGTCTATGCGGAAACATGCCCTCTGGGAGGCGGATAATGTCCCACCAGTCCGGACTTTAGTTAAGGCTTATGTCTTCAGTTCTGTTTGAGAAACGACATCTCAGTGACTTGGTAGGGGTGACGTAAAACACAGTAATTCATTCTTAGGCTGTGTTTATATTTCAACAGACACTCATTTAGATTACATCTAGTTCTTAGTCCCTGGGGTGATTATTAAGATAGCACAGCGAGATGAAAGCACCATGCTTAAACATTCAGCGCTCTACCCGTGGCAGATTTGAATTCTGGTAAGAAAGATTTGCCTTTTCATCCTTCCCGTGTTGATAACTAGAGTGACATTTGGGTAAAGCACCTGTTATTTAAAGGGATTTAACTGCAGTATGAAGGCCTATTTATAGAAAAACAAACTATTCTTTACTGCTTCTCTCTACATTACCTTCGTTATTCTCGAAGGAGACGGGTAAGCAACAGACTTAGTCCCAGATCACCCCCTGATGCACATTGTGACCCTGGCCCATTGAGGCCGTCCTTGGCAGTTCTTCCCAGCATATCTGGTTGTCGGTAATGGAAATCGCAGCCCTTTCCAGTGAGGGCCAGTCCAGCAAGGACACAGCTTTTAAGGGGTGTTACAGCCAGTGTGGTTGCAGCTCTCCTGTCGTCGTCACACCTGGTTTGCACACTCACTTGACCCTTTATGACCACTGACCAGTCCATTGGCCTCTAATCCCTTCCCAGTACACTACGCTGGTTATATGTTTGTTCAGGCATCAACCATTACGACATGCAGTCACAAAAGGGCACCCCGCCATCCCCCTAGCCCCCCAACATGTCCTGCTCGCTCCACAGGGTCGTTCCGCGGCCCCCTCCTCCCGCTGTGGCACCGAGCAGGAGGCGCGCGTCTCTTTCCACCTCATTTGTTCAAAAACATTATTCTGATTTAATTTGAAATTATCAGGAGTGGCAGCAAATGAGTTTGGTTAGAAGACAAACATGAAGGCGAAAAAACTCAAGACGTGCAAATTGGACTTTTGTCTCACCTCCGCGCCCCGGGAAGCTGTCTTTAAGTGGCGACAGAGAGGAAGTGTGAGGCGGCGGCGTGGGGGCGGCTCAGCGAGCTGATGACAGCAGGTAAACAAGCGAGCATCTCGGCCGCATGATGGCTCTCCCGGCGCAAGCTAATGACTGCTGCAGAGTCCTCGGTGCAGAGATGACGAGGGAGGCCTGGCACACTAGAGCAAGGGAGGCCAACAGACAGGGGCATGAGGGGGAGGAGCGTTCGTATCACAGGTAACTGCCAGCTCGTGGGTTATAGTAGAGTCAGCAGTGTCCTTATCACGGGTAATTCAGTGCTCGCTGGGCATGGTGGGTTCAATGGTGAGGGCCTGGATCGTGGGACATGGTGGGGTCAACGGTGTCCCTATCACAGGTAACTGAGAGCTTGTGGGGCATGGTGGGGTCCCTATCACAGGTAACTATGGGTTTATGGGACATGATGGGGGGGACACTATCCCTATCACAGGTACATGAGGGATCCTAGGTCATAGTGGGGGGATTGATGTCACTGTTATGAGTAATAACAGTTCGTGGGGCATGGTGGGGTCAGTGGTGTCTCTATCAAAGGTAACTGAGGGCTTGTGGGACATGGTGGAACTGCAGTGTCCCTATCACAGGAAACAGGGCTCATGGCAGAATGAGCTAGGGAGTGCAAATGGGTTTGGCCTCTAAGGAATGGCGAATAAAATGCAGAAGTCGGTGTTCCTGCAGTAATCATATGTTATTTAGTAATTTCGGACATTTTTCGGGGAATAAATTCCTTTAGGCGTCGCCTGGACGTGTTTATATTCCCAGAAAGGAGCGGAATATTTACAAATATACAGTAAGTCACCAAATTGCATCTGTTGGTTTACAAAGGAACACGCAGCCAATGACGTCGAAATCTGCAGCTTATTCAGGTATAGTGAAGAGTACATGCAACAGAAAGGTCACAGCTTGAAGAAATAAAACCCACCATTGTACCGGCAATCATGTTTGCATGATTTATGCAGATGTTGGGTTCAAAGTACATTCAGTATCTATGCCATCTCAGCACAGCCCCACATTACGAAGGAACTATTTGTACCAATGTTAACTAGTGGATTACAAAGCTAAAAAGCATTGTTCTCCGTCCGAGGTAAAATATATTTTGCCCTGTATTGGAATGTGAAGTGTTTTCTAGAAGTAGACCATTTTCATTAGTACACCCCCCCTGCAGGAATACGTGCCCTGTTTATGACCTGTCGCTCCCTGGATGTCTGAGAGAAGTCATTTCAGTTGCTATACCAGGTACTTTTGTTGTTTGAGAATGCTACTCTCCTCGTGACACCGAAACGTGCACGCGCCCTTCCAGGAGCCCCTGCACCTGGAAGAAAGAGAAGAAGGGACCGTACCAAAGGGCTCCTTAATGCCACCGCTATAAAAGCAACAGTCCAAAAGAAAGAATTACAGTGGGTGCTAGCTGTCATGAAGAGTAACAAGGCTTCTAGCTGCACTCTTATGCTGACATATTTTACATAGGTTTTATTTGTGGCATGCTTGGAGGTTTACCGACCAGGTTGACAAAACTTACACTTCTTATACTAATTTGAATGAAAAGAAGCACAGCGTGTTTCTTAAATGGACTTGCTACTTGGAAAACCGGGCTTAGGCTTGCTGTACATGGAATGGCAGGTGGTGCTGTAAGGTGTGCATAGACTGCAGGGGATACTGCAGGAGGCACTGAATAAAGGGCTGGAAGTTGCAGTACAGCTGGAACTGCAGATAGTAGAACTTCAGGTGGTACCAGATGTGGAAGTGCAGGTATCACTCGAAGTGCTACTGAAACAGGAACTGTTACTGTAGGTGTTACTGAAGACAGTACCGAAGGTGGTACTGAGGGTATGGTTGCAAGTAGTACTGACGGTAGTACATCCAGCGATTCTGCAGTTGCCAGCGGTGGTTGCGCGTCAGGTGATAGTGAAACCTGAACTTAATGTTGCAGCGTAGATGACACTGCAGGTGGTGTAGCTGACCGTAGTACTGCGGGCAGTATAACTGATGGTGGTACTGCAGGCGGTTTTGCTAGTAGCTCTGAAGGCCATACTAAGGGTAGCACTACCGGCAGTGGGCGGCTCCTCCATAGGGGCGTGGGGGCGGCGCATGTACAGCAAATGGAAACGATGTGGCCAACTTTAGAACTGGGGATCCAAGTTCCGGCGCTGTCTCAACATCCTGTGATTCTGAGTAAATAACTTAATCTCCCTGAGTCTAAAAACATGAATCTGACTTTGTGTAATGTAACTGGTGCTCTTGTAAAGTGCTCCAATGCACGTGGGCCGAGTTTGCGCTGTATAAAACTGCACACATCAGCATACGCAAAGATTGTCCTCTATAGCTCATAAAAAATTGGCAATTTCTTAAATGATAAATAATTCAATCGTATTGCTTTATTAACCTTCCTGCTTCCTCAATTTTGATTGAAAATACACCATTTGTCCACTCTTTTTTCAAAATTTTCTCGGGGGGAGAACCCCCCCAAACCCCCCCGTAGGTTGTTCAGGCTCGCTCGCTGCGCACGCTCGCCGCAGTGCACGACGACAATAATGTTACGCCGCACCACTTTCAAATGTCACCAGCCGCCACTGGTTTGGTTGCGGGCTGCTGCTCTGTGACCAGGGCTGGGCAGGGGAGGAGTGGTGTGCCTACTCCTGAGGGCGCAATGACTGGTTGGTCGGCCCTCTGGGGCCGCCCAAACCAGTCATGTGCACTCTGCCCTTTCTCCGTGAAGGCTGCAATGCAGCCTGCATGGAGAACATGGCCTCCCCTTAAGCCCCTGGCTTGGGGGAGTCCCCACCTATCAACACTGCCATTGCAGCATTGTGATTGGCTTAGGGGAGGGGAGGGAGGCTGCCTGCTTCCTGTTCCTGCCGGAGGCAAGAGAGCAGGTGCAGGAGCCGAGAAAATGCGGGGCCCGGCCGGCAGACAGGTACGTTTTTTATTTATTATTAAATTTACCCCCCCCCCTTCCCTCTCCACGCGACCCTCCCCGCATGACCCTCTGCCTCCCCTACCCATGATTTATGCCGGCCGCGACTGATGTTCAGCTGTTCCATTTGACATGTACGCCGATGACACACATGATTAACATAACTCCAAGATCCGGGAAATACACAAATTGTGTCATCGGCACCCAGGAAACCTTCATTTTGTCTAACACAAAATGACTGTTAATTTCCTAGCAATTAATCTTTCCAAGACGGAGGTTTTAATCACCAAAAACGTTTCTGAAATGTGGCATTCAACTGTCCCAATATCATGGGTCCTCTACCTTACCCGGTGAACTTATTCAAAAATAGTGGGATCGTTCTGGATGCCATTTTGTGACTTGAATCCCAGATTTCTAAAGTTACCTCTGCTTGCTTCTGGCATCTAAAATTGCTGAAAAAGTTTTTACTTTTCAATCCTGCTAATTATCATAAACAAGTGATCAGGTATTTAATTCAATCCCATTTTTCTTTGCAAACACCTTTTATCTGTCTCCACTCCGAGGGGCAGACGATTGCAATTAATCCAAAATACAGCAGCACAACTTATCTTCTCACAGTCCATGAAAGACCACCTCATACCTATTCTTTTTTTTGTTCAATTTTTTTTTATTAATTTAAGAGAGAGAGTATAAATAATTAAGGTACAACAGCATGTAATACATAAAAACCATCTCGAACAATAAAGTTAATAAAAAGCATAAATATGAGCAATATGATAAATAGTGGATAAACACTAATACAAGCAGATAAATAAGCACCTATTCATGTGAATTCATTTGTACTACATTTAAATAAAAGGATTGAACACACAAAAAAAAAAAGAAAGAAGGAGAAGAAAAAGAAAATAATGAAAAAATAGAGAGAGTGAAAGGAGAAAAGAAAAAGAAGAAAGAGAAAGAGAAAGAGAGAAAGGGACTCCAGTCTTACTGAAATAAAAAGGGAAAATCAATCAGCGGTGAAAAAAGGATACTGAGGCACTAGGCCCTGAGAAGCTAAATGGATATATTTGTCAAGCGATCTCCAGACACCAGAAGAGATAGAGGGGGTATATTGTTTCTCCTCCATCGAAGTGTGAGCACCGCGGAGAAACGATACCCATGCCCACCATGTATGATATGATAAGGAATTAAAGGATTTCCATTCTGACAAAATAATCTTAACAGCTATGGATAGCAGTAAATCCAGAAGTTGTAAATCTAACTCGTCTAAAGGAAGTGGAGATGGAGCTGCCCAAGGACCCAACAAAACTAAAGGAAAGGAAAGCTCAAAGTGAATATTAAAAATTAGTAATAAATGCTTATGGATTAATTCCCAAAACGCTTGGAGAAGGGAGCATTCAAAAAACATATGTTGAGGGGTACCAGCAGCACTTTTACAATTCCAGCAGAGATCATCATCTTTAAGTTTGAGTGTATACAGACGAGCTGGGGTCCAATGCAGAAGATTGATAGTGAAAAACTTTGATTGAATCAGAGAAGGAGCAACTTTATTACGTAGGGAAAATTTCCCAATGGTTTTCCAAGTGTCCGGTGTAATATGTTTGAATACATCAGCGTCAAAATGGTGCATCCATTTGAGCTGTGTGACCGTAGAAAGTGATGGCGGAGTAGTGAACAACAATTTATATATCCTAGAAGCCATATGTCCTGCCTTACCCCAAAGCTGTAGGAGAGAAACAGTATGTGAATCCGGATGAAAAGTAGTCTTGGACAAAGCTACCTTAATTTTAAGAAATGAATAGAAATCAATATTATTAAGACAATAGGCTGAGGCCAACGAAGAGAAAGGCAAAGGATCATTGTTAGCATTATAAAAATGCTTGATCAATGTAACGCCTTTGTTGGGCCAATGTGACCTTGTCTCCGCGTCCACCTGAATCTTAATCCTGGGATTGTGCCACAAAGAGGACCACCTGGAGTTTTGAATATGTAAAGTAACTCTCTTATCAATCTTTTTTAATGCTAAAATGGTGTCTGATATGATACGTCCAGAGAAAGGGAAAGTCAATTTAGACGCAGTCATCAAGGCTGAGGTAGGTAAGGGAAAACACAAATGTTGTTCAATATATAGCCATGGCGGAATATGGCTAGTATCAGAAGGAAACCATAAAGCCCCCTGAGAGGCTAAGAACGCCGAATGATATAAACTCCAATCTGGGAAGTTGCAACCACCCATATCATAAGATTTCCTTAATTGTTTGTACGCGATCTTAGCACGTTTGTCGCTCCAGAGAAATTTAGAGGTGATCACATCTATCTCATGAAAAAAAGAAGAGGAGAGATTTACAGGGAGCATAGATGACACAAAGTTGACAATTGGAGTTATCATCATTTTCAATGTCTGAAGACGTCCCCACCATGAGATGAACTTAGGCGACCAAGCCTCCAACAGCTTTTTTACTTTATCTAGTACCTGAGATTCATTGTAAGAGACGGTATCCGATAAAGTCGCACAAAACCAAATCCCTAAGTATTTAAGCCGCTCAGACTGCCATTTGTATCCCGCATCTCCCATATGAGAAGAAAAGCATAACCGATTAAGAGGAAACATTTTGGTTTTATCTCTATTTAAAGTATATCCTGAAACAAGAGAAAATTCTTTGATAATGATAGAAATAGCAGGAATTTCTCTTTCTATATCTTTGGAGAAGATAAGAACATCGTCCGCATACGCGGCCGTTTTGATGCGCTGTGAGCCAAACTGAAATCCCCGAATGTCCTGATTAAGGTTAAGTAGTCGAAGTAACGGGTCAATAGACAATAAAAAGAGAAGTGGTGACAATGGACAACCCTGCCGAGTGCCCTGGCCAAGATCAAAGAAGGATGAAGTAGCTCCATTAATTCTAATATTAGCCTTGGGTTGAGTATAGAAGGACATAACCATTCCAATGAACACATCCCCCAGGTTATGAGATTGAAGTACTGCTTGAAGGAAAGGCCAAGAGACCTTATCAAAAGCTTTCTCGGCGTCAAGCGCAATAGCTGCCGACGGCGAACTAGATCCCTTTGCTTTCTCTAAGATATGACAGAAAGTGCGGATATTATCCCTAGCCAGTCTTCCCTTAACAAAACCCGTCTGGGAGGGATGAATGAGTGTGGGAATATGGGACTCCAATCGTTTTGCCAAAAGTTTTGCAAAATGTTTTGCTTCCATGTTTAGCAAAGAAATTGGGCGGAAATTCTTGGGGTCCGAATGATCCTTCCCTTCTTTGGGGATAACCACTATAGTAGCCTCCGTTGCCGACCCCGAAACCTTCCCTGAGGAAACAAAGGTGTCAAAGACCTGTTGCGGATGCGGTACTAAAGATGAACTAAATTTTTTTTTAAACTCAATAGAAAAACCATCCGGTCCTGGCACTTTCCCTGATCTAGTTGCCTTAATGGCTTGAACAATTTCTTCGGACTCGATTGGTTTACTTAGAGATACAATATCCATGTCGACAATGGTACGAGTAGAAATAGAAGTCAGAAATTGTTGGCACTGCGCTAAAGAAGATTGGTGTTTAGGGGTGTATAAATTGGAAGAAAAATCACGAAATACCTTCGAGAATATCTTTAGTCAAGAATTTCCGAGTTCCCGCAGTATCTGTGATACAGGTAATCTGAGTGGATCGAACATTAGTGTCCTGATACTTTAAAGTTGCCGCCAGAACTTTACCCGCTCGATTTTTAGTAACAAGCGCTTTGATTTTTGTAATTGTACCCCAATGTGTGCCCTCTTGGTCAAGATAGAATTATACTTATATTTAAGATTTTTAATTTCCTGCAGTATCATTTTCTCTTTAGAACCTCTATATAATGATTCTTTATGCTTAATATTGTCTGTAAGTGAGAGGAGCTCTTTTTAATAATACTGTTCCTTCGTGCCATTGTTTGAATAATGTTGCCTCTAAGGGTACATTTGAAAGCGTCCCATAGTATTACAGGAGATGTCACGGATGATTCATTCTCTCGGAAAAAGGTATGTATAGCTGCATCAAGCAACTCAACTTCTTTGTCGTCATGTAAGATTTCTGTATTAAGACGCCAAGTACGTGGTCCACAACTATCCGTCAAATTAAGAAGAGTGAAAGAAACTGCGGCATGATCAGAGACAACTATAGGATGAATTGTCACATTTGTAGTATGTTTCAACATATTAGCTTGAACCAAGAGGTAGTCAATGCGAGAGAAACTAGAGTGAGGAGAAGAAAAAAGGTAAAGTCACTACCATTGGGATTATGCATTCTCCACACATCAATGAGTCGTTGGGAAGAACACATGTTAAGCATTTGTTTGTGCGCCCTGGGAGGACGGAATTGGAATGCAGAGTATCTGTCCAAGATAGGATCCATTGGCAGATTGAAATCTCCCCCGACAATCAGTTTAGCACTAATAGATAATTCCGAAAGCTTCTTGGTTATTGTTCGCCAGAAAGATGGATCATCGCTATTGGGAGCATATATATTCATAATATAAAGATCAGATGACCCATTAGATAAACGCGTAAGCAGCCACCTACCCTCAAGATCATGTTCTGCCGAAACAATGGACAATCCCGAATTTTTAGAAATTAGAGTGACCACCCCATTTCTCTTCCCAGAAGCCTCTGAGCACGACACATCAGAGACCCATTGCTTACGCAACAATAAGGCCTCCTTGTAAGCTATTTTAGTTTCTTGTAATAGCACAATGTCGGTAGAAAGGCTTTTGCAGTAATCCAAAATTTGTGATCTCTTTACTGGGTGATTCAAACCATGCACATTAAGTGACAACACATTTAAGCCAGCCATAAATAAGGGAAATCAGTAAAGATAAGAGTAATCAGTGAATGAAAAACAATAAGGGATATATGTTGCATAAAAGAGACGACAAGAGAAAGAAACTTATACAAATAGATGTAAGAGAGTAAGGCTGGAATCCATAAGAAGAAAGAACTCAAGAAAGCAAGAAAGAAGCAGAAAAAGAAAAAAGAAAGAAGAGGTGAGAAAAAAACCACAAACTGCAGAAGTGTAAAGAAAAACCCCACCAGGGGAAGTCTATAAGAGACCAGAACCATATACGGGGGGAACATGAAAAAGCAGCCAAGGAGGCCATTGTTTACCACCAGCCATAGAAGAGATAGAATAGAAAATAGAAAATGAAAGCATTTGAGAAAGGAGAGCAACATATACAGAAATAAACAGTATGTAACAAAATCAATTCAGTATTATAAGCTTCACAATGTTTGTGTGAGTAATCATTAGAAAAATATACAAGTCAGCTATCATGTACTATATTACTCTACAATAAGAAATTCATGAAAGATATGAATGAACAAGAAAAAATGCACCAATATTACAGATAAGAAGGGGAAGACAACTAGAAAAATTGATGAGTATACAACCGACATTACCATTTGATAAAAACCTGAATAGAGAGTCACATTTTACGTACCATTAAAACGGTATGAAATAAATAGCTAGGAAAAATTTAAATAAATACATTCCTAACGCCTGTGAAGAAAAGGATTATACAGGGGCATCCAACCGCCAAAATAAACAGATCACATAAAAATCAAATAGCCTTTAGGTACGACCCTCCTTAGAAGAAAACCCAATCATTAAATCTATCTAGCAAAACAGTCCATGAAATATGCAATATAGAATAGAAGCATGAATTCATAGAGATAAAAAAGCAGCCTCTAAGTAACCTTCAGCAACACCTTAAAAAAAAATAAAAAATTATGCTATGAAACAAGAAAGTGAAATCTCTAAGAGCGTCGCAAAAGCAATCAATATACAATGAATTGATAAAACAGAAATTCCTATAACCGCTCCAGCTAAAACCTGTGAAGGAAAAAGAGTTAATGGAACACACCTATAAAAGACAGTTAACAGATATGTGAATAAAGAACACTGAAAGAAGAGCCTAATCTTATTCGGACACCAACCTTCCCCTAAAGAGAGACGTCATTATAAGCTATAAGTGGAGAGATGAACCTGCAAAGAAAGGGTTAATATGAAGAAAAAATATGGAAATAACATGAAAGGTGCATATACATGATAGAACCGCTCCAACGAATACCTGTGAAGAAAAAAGAGTTAATGGAACACACGTATAAAAGACAATTAACAGATATGTGAATAAAGAACACTGGAAGAAGAGCCTAATCTTATGCTGACACCAACCTTTCCCTAAAAAGAGATGTCATTATAAGCTATAAGTGAAGAGATGAACCTGCAAAGGAAAGGTTAATACGAAGAAAAATATGGAAATAACATGAAAGGCCCATCTACGTGGATGAAATAAGGGAACCTCTAACTTCCCACAGGAAAAAAGAACCTCAAAACCTGTAATGGGAAAGATAGGCACAGAGAAATACTAAATTCCAGACACAAAAAGATGCCTCTTTCAAGAACCAGAGGAGACTGAGGGAGAGTCAGATTCCATTTGTGACTCAGATTGATTGTCCCAAAAAGTTGTTAACTCAGATGGTTCATAAAAAATCTGAGAGCGACCTTTAAAAGTTATTCTAAATCGTGAGGGACCAGCGAAGGAAAAAGGAATGTTCATGTCCAAAAGCCTCCGTCGAAGGTTCAAAAAACCCTTCCGCCTGATGACAGTATCTCCTGAGATATAGCAATCCTGTGGCCCTCCCAGGTAATCGATCTGATCTTCCTCATCTGAGGCAGAATAAGCTCCGAGTGTTGATGTCGTAAAGGCTTGAACACTATAGGTCTAGGATGTGACGAAGACTTAGGACGAAACGAGGGAACTCTATGGATTTCAAATTCTTTCTGAAAGGAGATATGGAGAACCGTAGGGATCCAGTCCAGCAGAAACTCAAGCATTGAAGGAGCAGCTTTCTCCGCATCCTCTGGTAAACCAAAAATACGTAAGTTACTCCTACGGTTCCTATCTTCCTGTTCTGTAAGGTCCCTCCGCAAAGAAGCCATAGAGCGCTCCAAACTCTGCACCTGCCTGGCCTGTTGATGTGATGTGTCCTCAACTGAACTTATGCGAGATTCTGCATTTGAAACACGCAATGACAAACTTTTGAAGTCACTTCTGATCGCCGCAACTTCAACTTGAAGTAGGTCCGTGTTTGTTTTAGTACTCTGCGCAATATCATGAACCGTATTTAGACGTAAAAGGATTGTGTCTAGAGTAGTAGTAGATTCCTTAGGTGTTAACTCTGGCGTGGGAGACGTTTGTTTGGATCTCTTGAGAGTACCTTTTGCATCCTTATCTTTTGCAGGGAGACCCATATTATCTGCCATTGGAATAGAAATATGCAGGTGATAAGAAGACACCCCCACCGACCACTCACTGCACCAGACCACCAGAGCGCTGCCTGGAAATACCTCAGAGCAAGCCCCTCAGGGGACAATGAACCGTGATCAAACACTTAACTGAGCCCTACAAAAAGTCACCCTCCGGACAGGTAGTAACCTCCACCACGTTGTTAATCAGTGCTCAGATAAGGGCGCGTCACTGAGAAACTGGTATCCAACCAAAGGTGATAGTAGAAAAGAAGTTGCAGAAAATCACAGACTGTTGTCCCTGTAGCAAAAAAAACAGGACAGAACCAGTCAATTAGGAAGCAGGTGCTGAGCCTTTGCCTCTCCGAAACTGGTAAACATGGTGGTCATCCCATTACACAATATGAACTTTCATATAAATTTTGAGCGCAAAAGGACCTTTGATATTCCTGTTTTAAACAGCGCTTCGCACGTTCACATGGTGAAGAAACCAACATCCAAACACAGAGCACATTCAAAGTGCCTTCATATCGGATGTGCTGCACCTCAGGAAAGAAGTATCATATTCCAAAAGAACAGCGCTTCATTTATTAGTAAAAATGATTGCAAGTATTCACAGTCTGTTGTCACCGGAATTTCACCTCAGGGTATACAGCATTCCACAGATTCAGCCAGTGCAGGTTTACACACACAGTCTCAGCGCTCCTTTAAAATATCTTCACCTGAATGCACTGCATTTGCATCAGAACGCACCCTATCTTTTAAGCAACAGCGTTGTACATATTGCTAGGCGAAATGCTCTTACTGCTGTACCTCCAAACATCAAAGTCTCCAGGGTTAATGCGCCCGTGCTCCTCGCGCCGCCGCCATCTTAGGCGCCACCTTGAGGAGAACACAAATACAACCGAAAAAGGTATGAAATGCGCTCCAAATGCGCCCAACTCCTCCTCCGTGATCTCGCTACATTCCGCTTCCAATATTTATAGCGGAAACCGACCTTCCAGGACTCCGCTGTCAGGAAAACCGGACGGCCTCACGGAGGCTCACCGGAGCTTAGGGATATGCGGCCATCTTGCCTGCACGCGCATCACGCCCCTCACCTCATACCTATTCTTAACCAGGTCATCTGGCTTTCAGTGCCTCAGAGAATTCTATTTAAATCTCTGACTACTAAGTGGCACATTTTAAGGTACTGCTTTTTCGCTCAAGCAAATTTGAGATATACAATCCTCTTCTCACTTTGCCTAATACGCCTATGCTCTTGTGGTGGGAGAGCTTTGTCAAACCCTGCCGCCAAAGAGTGGAATTCTCTTCCTCTGTATCTACATTACCAAATTTATACGGTCAGGTTAAAAATCTTTTGCTAAGGCAGCCTACAATCTGTACTAATGCGTTCAATTTAAGTGCCTGGATAATTTTATCTAGCTACGATATCCGTGCACTTTGAAAATATCCAATAATATAACATAACTGTCACTCAGTGTAGCCACCCTCGCTTCATCCCTGCATACTATGGCACCTGTGTGTGTTATTCAGTATACCACACTGTGATACTAGTAGCAAGTACAAGTGAGCAGTGGCACTGCTTCTTATGAATCCTTTATATGCACTTTACATGTTGTTTTATGCACAGTATGATGTTGTACATGGACCACAGCACTTTGGTGCTCTAGATTACACAACACGAATTAAGTCTGTTCCAAATCAATGATGAGTATGAGAAACATCCTCTTGACTGCCCTCATGTCACAACTTGCCATTGACTCTACCAGTTGACTGTCTCAGCTAACTCATATTCAGTCCAACCGTGCTAAGCCAGAGTCCATAAATGACATCCACACAAGGCAGCACCAGTGTCACTTGCAGGTAGAGTGAGGCCTACTTAGGAGTTAAGGGGCTCGAGTGTACTTCGAGTTAGGCATGGACTGTCACCTTTAACTAGTTCTCGAGGTGTGAGTGGTGATGACACCGGTTGGCTAAGCAGGGGGGCAGCTTTTCAGATAGGCCATGGAGACGTGAGAGAGACCAGCAAGGGGCAGAACCACAAGCCCCATGACCATTTGAGGCAGGACGCCACCTAAGCTGTTGTTTGCACCTGGAGGCACCCTTATCTTTCGGCTGGGCCTTCCGCAGCGTGGGACACGCACAGGGCGCATACGGGCATGGCCTAGGCGAAGACTAGGCCAAGACCGGGCCCATTTGCGCTCTCCGCAGCCGGACAAGGCTGGACTGACCCCCCCTCTTTCAACCTCGCAAGCCACAATATGAGGTGAGAACTTTTGCCCTCACAACTAACTTACTATGGGGAAACGAACAGGTCCGGCAGTTACGCGTCCAGCCTTCCTTTTTGACAGCATGCTGGAGAGGGTGGTTGACATTGTTACTAATGAGATTGAATCAAGGGAGCGCAGACTGTCCTTAGGATGCGAGGTGATACAACCCCTGCCCGGTAGTGATTCTATGCCCATTTCTGCGCCAAATGGGGGTGACCCTTTGCACACCGCGGCCAATCCTGAACTTCCTACAGGCAATACTGACGGCTCGGGGTGCTGTCCTTCCACGGCTCATCAGCTAGTGACTGCCCCCGCTGTGACTAGGGCTGCAAAATGCAAAATACCACCGGGAAAGCCCCTCTGCGCTAAAAAGAAGCAGCCCCCATGCACTGGTGTACCCCGAAGTGACTTAATTTCCTGGATACAGCCACAACTCACACCACAACCTGTAGTACAACCACAGATGGCTGACACTACCCGATCATCTTATGCCCAGACTGAACCCATACCTGATAAATCTGACATTGAACTGTCCCTTATTAATGTATTATGTTCCAGGGTTGGTGATCTGATTGATGAGAAACTTAAACCCCTGTTGGAATGCCTGGAACATCTAGAGGTTCTTATGGGTAGGATTTGCAAACAGGCATTGTCTGTTGATGCTGGGGTTACGGCTGGGAGGAGTAATTCCTTGACAAGTGGTTTAGCCCACATAGTTTAGCCACTGGGAATCACTGTTTGCAGGGTAGTTTCTCAACAGCATCACACTCTAACAGTTGTACATGACTGATTGATCGGCAGCCCCCAAATACCATGATAGCACGTGATTCAACAAGTAGTGCATGTCTACATACATCAGTATGGAAGGGTCCTCCCATCCTCCCTAATTAAGGGCTCCCTAATAGTAAGGGCTATATTAAAACAGCAAGAGACCTCTGACCACAGTCACACCAAAATGTAGCCACTTCCCCTAGGTTATTTTTATAAACCATCTTTAGGAGGAACTACACCTGGTTCACTTCTCCCTGTAGTTCAGAACAAATTTGCGGTGTTGACTGACCTAGAGAAACAGACTGACTGACTGATCCCAACAATAGCTGATGGGGTTGATCTCTCATCCTCATGCTCATTGTGTGTGCCTTTGACGGATGACCAGCTGGGAACAGAAGGGGCTTTGGCATGTGATAAACAGGTCCTGAAAATACTCAGTTGGGATATGACCGGTTTACAATCAGAGATAGTATTAACTGACTGGCTACAATTAATTAGGCAATATGATATTTTAATGTTTCAGGAAACCGGGGCTACTAATGACATATGCCTTGACGGGTTTCAGTGCCATAATACCCTTGCGCCACCATTCAAAACGGGTCGGCCCTCAGGCGGCCAAGCTATTTGGGTGAACATTGAAGCGGGGGGATGCGTAAAGGCCATACCAACTTATAATGATAATTTTCAGGTCATAACATATAAAAGGGGTACGACCCTATACTTGATTAATTTTTATAATAATGATTTTCATACAACGCCTAACAATATATTTATAAGTATTTTTGATTATATCACTGCCCTAAGGATTTGGAGGGCGCAAACACTAAGGGGCATATTCACAAGGACTCATTGCCGATTTAGCAGCACTTTACCGCCACGAAAGTGGCGATAGATTTATCGCCCTATTAACAAGCCTGCGCTAACAGCCCATATCGTCAGTTTTCCTGCGATAGCTGCCGCTAAAAACATCGCCAAGGCTGACAGCGACAACTAACGCTAATCATATGCAGAGTAGGCGTTCCCGTGCAAAAACTCACAAAAACACCACTTCGCGATATTCACAATGACCAGCCAGATCGCCAATGCGGGCCTAAAACATGCGATAAGGCGCATTAGCAGCAGGAACTTAAGACCTGCTTTTTTCTGGTCTTAAGTAGGACGAAAACCTGCAGTAGAAAGGGAGCCCAGCCCAGAGCCACATCTGAAGACCAACACATGCCATGGAGCTACTAATCATGCAGCTTGGAGACCCAAGAGGGCCACAACACCCACCGCCACCACCACCAGGACCACCCCCACCCCCTGGACCACCCCCCCCGGACTACCACCGAGGCAGCGCAGAACAAGACAGCGGACCTTCCGAAAATGCACCAGCCTCAGAGACTTAACGCCAGAGGAAGTTATTGCCCACTACAGGATCAAAAGGTCAACCATCCTCCGCATCCTGACCCACATTTCCCAGAGGCTGACGGTACCAGCACAGCAGACAACCAACATCCCTCCGCAGACAAAGCTGCTGGCTGTGCTGCACTGTGTTGGCCTCTGGTACCTTCCAACCAACAACTGCCAGAGTCGGAGGAGTCTCACAGCCAGCCCTATCAAAGTTCCTCACACCTGTCTTGGATGCCATCATCAGCTTGATACCCCAGCACCTTCACTTCCCCCACACTGCGCAGGAACAGCTGGGGACCAAGCAAGGCTTCTACGCCATAGCTGGATTCCCGCACGTGTTGGGGGCAATTGACTGCACACATGTCCTACTTGTGCCCCCAGCCGATACTGCACACAATTACTGCAACAGAAAGCACACCCATTCCATCAATGTGCAGGCAATAGTGGACCACCGGGGACTGTTCACCAATGTCGTCGCAAACTTCCCAGGCAGTGTGCATGATTCCTACATCTTCCGACCGTCCATCATCAACCTGCGCTTTCAGGATGGCACCTATGGAAATGGACTGCTCATTGGTAAGTACCAACGGAACACACCACACACCTCAACTCCACAATCATACAACTCACAACTGTGGGAATGCACACGTAACAAAATCACATACAACATGCCAACCAACATGCCCACCTACCAGACACGACAACACAAGTAACTGTGGTAACAGGGGCCAGACATGTAGACAAACCACCCACAAAGGCATAGCACCTCAGCCACACAATTGCAGTATGTGGGGAGAGGTGGGAACCAAGAATGTGCGAAGGAGGCAAGTGACCCATGAATGAGAATGTACACAATGCCAAGGGTGGCGGTGATGTGCTGGACAGTCATGAGTATGCAGAGCACAGACATGTCCATGTGGACATATACAGCTGGTGTGTGTAGTGTCGTGGACAGTGGACGCAACCATGTTACCTCAGGCAGTGGGGAAGACCTCGGACATGTAGCTATGTCGCTCCCTCTGTAAGCGTAAGCGTAGTGGGCTGGGCCGGCGTACGGCAGTCCAGCGTAGGAGTGTGAATAAATAGCCCAGGGCTCTGGGCGCGGTTCACTTCCAGGATGGCCACCAAAGTAACTACTGTGTGTGTCTCTGTGTCCGGCATATCCTGACCATTAGGCCTACACACACGTGGCCGACCACCTTCATCGGCCAAATTAACTCCGGTGACGAGGAGCCTACGTCACACGCCACCCGGCGCACAACTCGTCATAACCTGCAGGGGCGTGTCTGCCAAGGCGGCGCCCCTCACCCTGCCATGAGGCCGCCGCCGTGACCGGTGGTGCCTGTGCGCCTGCTGCACCCCAGCCCGCTGGTCCCCAGACCCGTCCGGCGCCCAGCGGTGATTGCCCGCCCCTGCGCACCCAGGCCTCACTGCTCACCTGCCGCTACCGGCGTGTCTCCAAGAGGGCCCACCACATGCCGGTGCAATCTTCAGGGCAGAGGCCCGCGAGCTTGGCAGCCTCCTCAGCCGATCGCTGGCTTACGCGCAACCGGCCCCCAGCACACCCTGCGACACCGCACGGCGGAGTTCTGTGTGTGCTGACTGCTCCCTCCGGCCTCCACTGTGGTCCAGCAGGCTAACAGACAAATCCTTTCCAGTCCGGCCCTCCAGGCGCACTGCATCATCGCAGACTGCACACCCGCTCAGCTCATCAGGTGGTTCTACCTCAGTGCACCGCAAGTCATCGCCACGTGGCGGTAGGCCCCAGCCGGATGCAGTGCCTCAGGTGCCACTAACTCAGTGCACCGCAAGTCACCATCCAGCCTCCAGGCCACAACAACTTCGCAGGCTGCACACCCGCTCAGCTCTTCAGGTGCCACTACCTCAGTGCACCGCAAGTCACCGTCCAGCCTCCAGGCCACAACATCATCGCAGGCTGCACACCCGCTCAGCTCTTCAGGTGCTACTACCTCAGTGCACCGCAAGTCACCGTCCAGCCTCCAGGCCACAACATCATCGTAGGCTGCACACACGCTCAGCTCTTCAGGTGCCACTACCTCAGTGCACTGCAAGTCACCGTCCAGCCTCCAGGCCACAGCATCGTTGCAGGCTGCACACCCGCTCAGCTCTTCAGGTGGGCCTACCTCAGTGCACCGCAAGTCATCGCCACGTGGCGGTAGGCCCCTGCCGGACACAGTGCCTCAGGTGCCACTAACTCAGTGCACCACAAGTCATCGTCCCGTGGGGCTACCCCACAAGTCCGCCTCCAGCAGCCAACAGCATGTCCTCGGTAACGCCACTGGAGCCCCTCACAGTCACGGGGCCACCCCCGTCCCAGGCAGGCCTCTGGAAAGCCTGGGTGGAACGTCTGGAGACGTACTCCGAAGCGCACAACATCCCAGCGCCGCGGCGGCGGCGCACGCGTAGGCGTGTGAGGAGTGTGAAGAAATGGCCCGGGGCTCTGGGCGTGGTTCAGTCCTGGGCTCTGGG
Organism: Calotriton arnoldi; assembly: GCA_963921515.1. Taxonomy (NCBI): domain Eukaryota; kingdom Metazoa; phylum Chordata; class Amphibia; order Caudata; family Salamandridae; genus Calotriton; species Calotriton arnoldi. The sequence goes on along the minus strand of CAWUFW010001925.1, from coordinate 1,440,930 downwards.
CGTGGTTCAGTTCCGGGCTGGCCACAAAAGTAACTATGGCGTGTGTCTCTGTTGTGGTGTCTGCGCCACCCGGCCCTTAATCGACAAACTTGCAATGTAGCATGCACCCGGAGGGCGGGCTCGTCCGAATGGATAAATAAAGGAGTGCAAGACCGCTCAGGGTCTTGGCTCATACATGCCAACTGTTGTTTGTGTACCTTCATTGCCGCAGCATAAGCCAAAGGCCTAGCCTCAATCGCAGCGCAAGTTCAGCCAGGCCTGAACTCCACATCTGTGTCCGCCCTATCCTTACCATAGGCCTACACACACGTGGCCGCCCACCTTCAACGGCCAACATTACAGTGTTGTTGACAGGCTTGCGGACATGCGCAGACAGGCATGACAATGGTGTGCCGTAGGAGTGCAAGTGATGCAACCGCGCAGCGCACACAAGTAAATAGGCTCGGGGGAGGGAGGAGCAGCTGTGAGGCTACGTAATACACATTGACCCCGCACATTCGCCAGAAGCAATACATGGCAAACATGAATCCCAAAGTCACACAAATCACACACCACAAAACTTGTAAGTCTGCCAACACAGCATGTAGAACCACCAGTTTACACTAATCTCACTTACCTCTCACAGGTGATCAAGGATATGCACTCTGCCCGTGGGTGATGACAGCCCTCCGAGCCCAGAACACCCCGGCCCAGAGGCAGTACAATGTGGCCCACAAACGCACCAGGGGCATTGTTGAGCGCACATTTGGCGTGTTAAAGTCACGTCTCAGGTGCCTGGACATCACAGGTGGAAGACTCCTGTACAGCCCAGAAATAGTGTGCAAGATGATCATTGAATGTTGTGTATTGCACAACATATGTGTACGCACCAATGCCCCATGGATCCAAGTGCCAGATGCACCGGACGATGATGAGGAAGATGAGGCAGGTGGACCACACCCCACTGCAGCTGCAGCAGGAATAGCCCGAAGGAACACAATCATTAACAATTTCTTCGCATGAGCACGTCACATTGTGACAGTCCTTAGCAATCATGGAACAGTACGAAATGACCACATGAACAGCATGTGCAAAAAAATTCATTGCAACACACATTCCCTGTGTGCATGTCAGTCCTCTGCATTAGCACATCACTCTGACAGGTGTAAGTGCAACATTGAGTGCTAACAATCTCACAAATAGCAAATAGATGGTGGGTATGTCACCTCTGTACAGAGAGGCTGTTCAGGGTGTCACGTATTCGGAATGACATCACAGGGTGTCAAATGTAGTACGTAATCCCACTCATCAGCGTATCACATGTGTACAAAAACATGACATAAAGGCTGTCATTGGTGTTAAAAAAAAGACAACAGGCAGTCATTTGGGGTCAAATATGAAATTGCGGGTGTCATTTGGGGTCAAATATGAAATTGCGGGTGTCATTTGGGGTCAAATATGAACCACCCTGATGCAGAGATGCACCCTGTGACTCAAGTCCCACAACATGAGCAACATGGACGTAAGGGGGATGGAGGCACAGTGAACACCTCAGCAACATGGGAGATGCACACCAGCCAAAAAGCCAGAAGGAATACGTTGCGTAGAAACACACCAAGGTGTCCCCTGGACATATGTGCCATGTACAGATCACATGTGTACATGGACGTCATCCATCAATAGTAGTGAACAGTGTCAGCTAATAGGTGCAAGGTGAGATGTCACGCGCCTCCTCACAGCTACCTGTACCCATCACTGTCAGACTGAAGCAAAACAACACTGCTACATCAGAGCATGCAAATTTGACCGTGAGGGCACGTACATGGCTGGTAAGGGTTCAACCGTGCCGGAAGGCGAAGCAGTGACATCCCCCCCCCAATCCACATCACATTTCCAGAATGCAAGCAGATGACAAACTAACATTAGGGATGAAAGCTCCTTTGTCTGAACTAGAAGGCGGTGGCACATCTGCACCTCTGAGCTTGGAATTGCATGCGCCCGGCACCCCCTGAGAGATACCATAGCAGCTGATGACGACTCCCACACTACGCACAGCACTAACCTAAGACCAACGTATACACACCCCACACACAGAAGTCCTTGCTCGCAGTTCTCTTGGATGGAATGACCTTCACACTTACGTACAGACCATCCCAGGAGTCCAACCGCTGCACACTCAAACAAATCATTGCTCCGAGCTGTGGCATCCACATAACTTTGACTTTGACTTTTTTACACACAGCCCTATTTCCTACATTGGCGTGGGGCTAAGTTGGGAAATTGCGAGATTGTTGTTTAGGAGCAATGAGGCCACAGCTAGTTCACACATTCCCAGTCATCACACTGCCTGTCTGGGTCACGGTCAAACATGCGCATTGATATCAGTTCCCTTGGAGTACCTTATTTGCGGAATCACTGCCCCTATATTCATCCATGCTTTCATGCTTGCTTGATGATTGACATGACACATCTGTGTGAATTAGAATGTTTTAATCACATTCGGTGGAGTGTTGGAACTGGACCAGTACACGGCCATGCAAACCCCACTTGACATTGTTGCCCCGTGAAGGGCCAGCCAGAGTCCTTTAGGGATTGACAAGTTCATCGGAAGAGGAAGAGTGCAGTCCGCAGTCTGATTGCTGTGTCATTGGTAACCAAAACAAATATGGCAGTCCATGTCGAGGGCCAAGGTGAGTGTCGCAGAGTGTCTCGGGGGACAGTGGAAGGTGTTGTTCCAGGGCATGATGCAGAGGGCAGAACCAAACTGAAACAGGCCATATGGCGGAGATTAATGCTACCGCTTCCTTCTTACCACAAAGGCAGAATCATCCACATCATCGTCCTCTGATATGTGATGTGCCTCACATGTGGGTGGTGGTGTTTTGTCAGCAGCCTGTGTGGCACTGACACATCAGGGGCCGGAGGTGGAATGTCTGCTGCACTGTGTGGCAGTGACACATCAGGGGCCGGAGGTGGATTGTCTGCCACACTGTGAGGCACTGACACGTCAGGGGGCAGAGATGTGGATGGAGTAGTAGCAGCAGCATTCATCTGCGCCAGCCCTTGTGGCAGCAATGCCATGATGAGGATCTGCAGGGCATGGAAGATCCCAGCTACATCTCGCTGGTGTGCAGCCGTGGCAGCCATTCTTTCCGCCTGCATCCGCTCCATGTTCTCCATGATCCTCCGCATGCGTCCCAACTCCCGGCTGTCATCGCTGGAGCCACTCTGACTAGACAGTTGTTCTTGTCTCAGAGTCATGACTCCAGCGATGTCAGCCATGGCTTGTTGGAGAGCATGGAGCGGACTGTGGGTGTCCGTTAGGGACTGTAAGTGGTCCCTGATGGGACTTAGACACCCACGTATGGCATCTAGTTTGGCTGCCATGAGGTCGAACCCCACCCACACCTGATCAGCCATCTCCTTCTGACTCTCTAACACACGGCATTGGAATGCCATGTGTTGGTCGTGGGGGTCCTGGGAGACAGCCGTGGTGGGGGAGCTTCCTGCTGTGTGGTCTGTGCAGGGGTGGGGTCTCCTCGATGCAGCTGGGCTGCCCTGCTCCTGGGGGTGGGGTGCTGAGGGTGTCCATGAGCTGTTGGAGGGCGTCGGTGTCGATGGTTTGGAGGTCCTCTTCATCATCAGTGAAGAGATGTACGGTCTGCTCTGCAGGATGTGTTGATTCTCGCTCTGCAATGTGAAGGGGAGATGCAGTTTAACAGTGTGTTCCATGTATGTTCACGCATTGGACAAGTTTACATACAGACTGCATGACAATGTACATTGTGACTGTTTGGGAGGAGATGCCTATTTGATGTGGGACAGTGGACATTTCTACACCATCAGGGATGTGGGGTTGTACTTGTACATTATCATCTCACAATTTCCTGCTATGCCAAATGTGATTGGCCAGTTTCTACACACAAGCTGCAGCAGTTGTGTCCTCTGTTCTGTTGTGAAAGTGTTGCAGTCTGTACCACATTGTTGTCAATGTTGATGTGCTCAGTTTCTTATGTGTGTGTGCTGCATTGTGGGAGAGTCGCCCCTGTAGCTCTGATTTTGCTGGCCCTTATCACTTTCAGGCGGTGTGCCTTTCACTTCTGTGCTTATGCAGTGCTGAGATGTTGCAGACTTGGGTAAATTGGGCTCTTGGTGGGAGTTGGGACTCTTGGGCATGGTTTGTCCGCAGATGTCTTGTTGACGTCAGGGGTTGTTTGTGCACGTGGATGTGTCAGAGTGTGACCTGTTCCTTTACGGATGTGGTCCACACTCAGCCACCTCAGTGTCGTGGCACGCACCATGTCATGATAATTGGACTGCAGCCATGCTAATCGTCATGCAGTGTCACTTGCTTTGTCAGTTTGGCTCATGGACCCGCAGCTTTGCTGGGTTCAGCACATGTGCATGGGTTTGTTGTGAGATTAGTGATGTGTGGTGAGGGCCCCCTCTGGGCACATTGTCAACGGGGGCCTACTTGCTGTTTCTATGTGTGCTGCAGTGTGCCAAGGAGATCAGGGACATGATCCAGAGTCATTGTGGGTGTGCACTGTGCTATACTTAATTGTGCATGTGTGCCATTGTGCCCATCTCCCACTGTCCCCCCAGTCCCTGGTCATTACTCACCCTGTTGCTGTTGGGGCAGGTCATGTTGAGCAGTGTCCGGTCCCCCAACTCCTGCCACCGTCTCCCCACTGATGACTGTGGACACCATTTCCTCCATCTCATCCAGCTCCTGCTGTGGCGCTGGACTCCCACCTCCAGTCTGCATTGCTGTTTTCCGGTTGTTGGCGAGTTTCAGCTTGGTTTTGCGCTTCACATCATTCCAGCGCTTCTTGCTGTCGTCCACTTCCCTTCTCTTCACTCCGAATGCATTCACCTTGGCCAAGATGGACTGCCATATTGCATTTTTAGTTGCCAATGACACAGTGGAGGTGATGAACAGTTGTTGGTGGTGTTCTATCACCTCCGTAATCAGGATCTTGCTCTCCTGCGGACTGAATCGCAGGTTCCTCTTCTTCTTCTCCTTGCCCTTCTCCTTCCCCGAGGTCCCTGGCTGGTCCTCCGGGGGGGTTGTGGGGTTCTGGTTGGCCTCTGTACTTGCTCCAGCTTCCTCCATGGTGCTTCTCAGTAGTTTGTGTTTTTTTTTTTTGGCAGTTTTTATGGTGGTTTTTCCCGCCAGACGTGGGAATAGCAAGCCTGGCGCTGCTTCTCACTGATGTTTTTATCGCTGTTGGGCCCATCGCCACTTTTTTCACATTCGGGGTTCCTTTTTTATCGCCGTCCCGGTAATTTTTACGCGGACATTTGACGAGTTATCGGGATACTATCGCCTGTTGCCGGCGTGTTGAGAATACACCGTTAACACAGCGTTAGTTTCCCGCGATAGACGGCGTAATGTAAAGTTGCGTTAACCTAGGTTGGCGATAATTATTGCCCGTTCTTGAGAATATGCCCCTAACTCTGTTGGCATATGTCTGGGAGGCGATTTTACCACAAAGCTGGCCTTGAAGGACCCTTTTTTGGTATTCTTAGTATAGCTCAAGTTTGCAACAGGGGTATAGAACTGATGAAACATTTGACATCTCACAATCTGAATAATGTTATGGACCTTGCGGCCCATAATAATTAAAATAAAATACAACCCACGTTTAGAGTTAGGGGTTGTGCCATGACAATCCATTATATCTTTATCTCCTCTAATTTAGAGGAGTTTTTATTGTATGGCAAAGTAGTTACAACACACTATGGGGATCATAATCCGATTGAAGTGGCATTTAAACTGTACCGAAAGCCCGAGTTCAGAATTGAATGTGGCGCTCTCCGCATATAATTTACGATTAGTGTGGGGCGGCGTTAACCCTGCCCAAATATTTTATAAAATGGTCATGGAAAACTTTGCTTTGTTCGAGATCTGTCTGACAGTGTATGAATCCAACCCTGATTTAGTCATTGCATTCTCTGAACTTTGTTCAAGTATCAAAATGGAGCTAATGAAACCCGCTCATTTTACCCCTCATAGACCTAGATGGTTTAATCATGAATGTTCAGTAGTGAATCAATCGCTGCAGCAGGCCCTTGAGGCCAAGTCTAGGAACCCGCTAGATGTGATAAGGAAACAATATAAGATGGTCACCTCCTTGAGGAAGGAAGAGGTATTGGACCAACGATGGGAATCGCTTGCCAATGTAGCAAGCGGAAAGAATAGTAAACTTTTTTGGGCAGCTGTTAAAGATATGTGAGCGATGGGGCAGATGTTAAAGCCAATTCGCTGTAATATAACTAGTGAAGCTTAGGAGGCACGTTTTTCAGTGATATATGTGGCCACGTCTCAGGATAACGAGGCACCCCCGTTATCCATCTTCAAGGAGGTAACAATGTCCCTGGCCGAGGTGGAGGAAGCCAGAAACCAGAGAATGGATAGAAGGCCCCTGGACCAGACAGGGTCCCATCAGACCTTATTAAACATAAGTAACCCAGATTTTTGGGCCCTGCTCCTGCGTAATGTTTTTAATAACTTAGTTTGTTCCCCACTACCAAGCACATGGTCAACCTCTTCTGTCATTGAACCAATCTTAAAAAAGGGTGACCGCTCCAAGCCTAGTTGCCACAGGCCCATTTCTTTTATAGATACCACACTGAAAATGTTGTGTAGGATTTTGTACAATAAAGACAAAGACGAGGCTGAGGAGAATTCCATTCTGCACCCCTGTCAACATGGGTTTAGAAATAACGTGGGCACAGTCGAACAATGCTTTAAATTTAATTATTGGGAAATATACTATTGCCCAATGCGCACCGATTTATTTGGCATTCATGGATTTGACCTCAGCGTTCGACTATGTCATCAGATCACGGCTCTGGTCTATCCTTTTTTGAGAATGGCATGGATGAGACATTAGTGCACTTTGTAGCCCACCTACACAGAGATATGAAGGCCAGGATTAGAATTAACATACAAGGGGAAGTTTCTAACGATATTGGTGTTTTTAGAGGGGGTGAGACAAGGGTGTGTTCTGGTCCCATTACTTTTTATTTTGTACATTCATAATCTACATGCGTTTTTAACAACCGTTACCCAAGATGTCCCAAGAATCAATGGTTCCATCCTGCCATCCCTATTGTATGCAGATGATGCGGTCTTAATGGGCCTCAAGGCGAGAGCCTTGCACCTTTTTAGTACGGAGTTTCGTGGATTTTATGGCTTCATTAGATTTATGTACTAATTTTACAAAATCTTTTATTATGGCCTGTGGACCTAGAAAGCATAAAATGAATGCCCTTTCTATTGGTAATCAAAGTTTACAATGCACGAGCACTTTTCCATACCTAGGATTGTTTTTTGCAGCTAATGGCTTGTGGACGGATCATACTGTTTACCGCAGGAATAAGACTAAATCGATTGATGCAGTACTCAGCCTACTGCAACCGAGGGGGGGCAATTTTACCTATTTTTAAAAAATAGGTAAAAATTTTAAATTTACACAATGTTGAAGATTATATTAGAGCACGCCCTGCTCTATTCTGGTTAGCTATATGGAAAAACAAGGTGGCATCCCTTACCAGAGACATTATAGTAGATTGCCCTAAATGTGAGATCCCATGGCTAGCAGGGTTGAGAACTAGTTTGTCTAGGGCTTGCTATGCACACATTTTTGATAATCCTGAGGATCTCCTAACAATAAGCAAAAGGGAGATTCCGGTGGCCCTATACAAGTGTTACTGTGAGGTTAGACTAGCCATACAGGCCAGTAAATCGAGCGCCGCCTTGTTCCTGAACATTGAGAACGACCACTCCCTGGCTTAAAATTTGACCAAACCCATGGGCCACTGGGAGCATGGCCTCCTCTTTAATCTCAGGGCAGACACTGTTAAGTATTTACTATGCTTCCCTCTGGGATTTCGTGCTAAACTTGATTCCTCTCCCTGCCCTTGTGACGGGCGCGCCGGTCAATCCCTATTACATTTTTTATTTTTCTGTGAGTAATACATGAAATATACAAAGCTCTTTTTACTCCCTTTTTTGAAGAGGTGTTCTTGTGTAGATCATAGAGAAGCATATAGGACTCTTCTTAAATTGGGTGTGGTTGAGTTAATGATTCGTGTGGGGGATTTTTTGAAAACTGCTGTCCGAGACTGCAACTTGATGAACACTTTATGATTGTATTTTAATAGCTGTGTAATGAATGAACATTTTACATGCTTTTCTCTTTCAATGAATTGCTACTTTGAATGTTTTATCATTGTATAATGTGCTCTCTTTCATGGATATGTTTTTATCCAAATAAAGTTATGATGATGATGATGAGATAGGCCATGGATGTTGCATATGTCTTACTGCCTGGGCTGGACTAATACATCTTCGTGCTGACAATGTACCTGCTTGTAATCCAGGTAGTGAAACTGAAGCAATAATCACTGCCCACAAGAGCAGGGTTGGACAAACAATAATGATCAGGAAAGTGTCCTGCAGAATAGCAAGGCAGACGTGAGAACACAGGTCTAGTGTGCTGGGAGCAGGTCAAGCACATGACTGAGGAACTCTACATATAGGTCATTCTCTCTTCTCATTGAGGGTGCAACTTGGACCATCAGCCTGGTAACAACAGTCACTGATCTCTGGAACTCCTTGGTCAGTGGTGAATGCAAGGCTAATCCAGTCCAGGCTTTTTAACAGCATTAAGGTACTTTTAAGTCTGATTATACTATTAGAATTGTAAGTACCTGAAATCAGTCTCACTAGCGACCAATGATGACAGAAGCAACCGCTGTATGTGGGATCACACAGCTGCAGGCCTTTAGCCACTGATACTCAAGTTTTTGCTATAGTATGCTGTGCTACATCTGCATATGCATTTTACCTAACGTGTAATGGGCCCATAGACGAATGTAGCTGACTAATGCTTTTTTATAGTTGACCCACAGCCTATCTGCCCAATCCCTCTTCCGAGATTGCTATCATTGTAAGAACTTCGTAAACACAGCATATACAATGTATAGAAAGATGCAAACTCACAGATCAAAAATATTGAAGGGTCATAGCGGAGAGGAGAGTGACTACTTGGTCCTGACTCTGATTCTGGAGACCCTTGATAATGCAGAAAAGTTTCATTTTGCAGCTGCAGCACAACTTCTGACCATCAAGCCTGCCAACCCTACAGACAAACCAGAATCCTTGGTCCCCCATGGGAGGGGTCCCAAAATAGTGTGATTATGGAAAAGTACACACAAAGCTGTGTATCTATGCTAACTACAATTTGCAGAGATATCATGGTCCAAATAAAGAATTTGATGGGAGAAGTGAAAAATATAATTGATCACTTGAGGTTAATAGAAGAAATATCAAATTAGAACTGACCCAATGGGCCTAAAGATGCTACTCTTGTGAAAGATAAAAGTTTACCAGAATTGGTCAGAATGTTTTATTTTTTAAATTATTTTATTTATAGGTTTGCTGGACAAAGAACTGAACATTATCAGGCTGGGTTCATCAATAGATTTGTACATAACACATTTATGAGGTACATATGTCGTCTCTGTTCACATTAAACAGCCCCCCCAAGTTCAGCATCATACATATTAAATGTACATCATACAAACTGGGGAATCACTCCTGCAATACCAAGAGATCAATCAATATTAGAACGGCAGCAGTCCTGAACCAGCAATGACTGATGGAAAGGGTAAGTCCTCTGACACCACCTCCCGTTCTCCTTCTGCCTCACCCGTCTCCTTCACCATCAAGTAAGTTTGATACAGTCCCTAGAAGCCCCTGCTCCGGCTGTGCAGGGGAAGTAGATCGCTGTAGACTTTGGATTGTGTGTTACAATAAATCATGTCTTTATGCCATTTGCTCAGGGATTGCCACCCTGCGTTCGCGCCAAATAACCAGTCCACGCTGTCGGTGGAGCGTAAAAGGCCATTTATTAGGACAGGCTGTAAACATAACTTTAATCACAGTAAAATACTTAACAGTAACATAACAACAAATCCCCCACCACTCCATTTTCACTCACTCCGTTCTTTTCTCTTGCACCCTATCTCTCTTCACCTTCCACACCAACCCCTTTCCGTTCTCCATCCATTTCTTCATTTGTCTCCTGACATCCTCTTTTTCATCACCTGCCATCCCATTCCTGCATCCCGCACCCTCATCCATCACTCTTCCCCCGAGAGATGGGTGGGCCCCGTCCAGGACTCCCCCACCCCTCCAAAGTACTGCCTTTCGCCCTACAACCTGCCCTAAACTGGCATGCTCCAACCAACCCAAAGTTCCCATCCCCTTTTACTGTAGGGTGGGCGGGTGGTCCAGTCAATTCTCCTACCCTCCCACTGGCACTGGGAATACAGGAAGAGGAAGTCCCCTTCTCTTCCTGCTCCCTTATACCCCCCCCTTACACCCTCCCCTTCCCCTACAGCCTTCCCTTCCGGCGCGAAACCCCCCGGGGAAAGACTAGACTGCGTCCTGCTCTCCCCGGGGGCCATCATTCGCCAGAAGCAGCACAATTGCCACAAGTCTTCTAACACTTTTATCTACCTCTCTGTCAAAGCCCAGAGCCAGGCCGTGTGCATAAAGCCGGCATCTGGTGCACGGCAGCCTTGACATTCTGCAGAGTCATGCAGCCCGTAGCGATGCAACCTCTCAGGAGTGTAGTACACTATGTTAACATACTTAAAATGAATGAGCTGGTGCCTGCCATTTAGAGAGTTCTTTCTAGTCATGGCACAGCAGTATTGCCAGGAGGCATCATCTATTCCTATGGCGAGATCCCTCTGCCAATCTGCTTGTGCCTTCAGCATTGCCGGTCACCTCGCGTCCTGTGCAAGAGCGTAAAATGTTGTCATCAGTTTTACAGAAGAGCTAGTTTGTATCAAATACAAAAGTGCAGACATATCCGGAAGCTCCTGCATGCCATCCCCCAGGAGGTCTCGTAGGGCATGGCGATCTCTAAAGTACTGGAAACTAATACAGGACTGAAGAGCGGGGACATCCCGTACGACAGACTCCCAGCTATTCTCAACTCCATCGCTAAAGAAATCGCCCATCCTGCATACATCCAAATAATGCAACGCCTTTGCTACCACTCTATCCCTTCCCACCAGGAACCATAAGCATCAGTCCAATAATAATTGGGGTGAATAGATTATGAAGCCTGCCTGTTTGATTAATAAGCTCTGGCAGGCCTGCACATAGAGTTAAGGGAGTCAAATGTGCTATGCCATCTGACCAGTTCTTGAATGAAGGTCCGGGACAGTGTGCGTGGAGAGGCAGCCTCTCTTTCTATATATAAATGCAGTAGGTCTTGCGGCCCATGGAGCCAACTGAGGACATGTGTGCACTGTGCAGCTCTGTAGTATAATTCTAGTTCCGGTGTGTTCAAACTACTCATGTCATATGGTAAGGCCATTTAAACATCAATTTATTTTGGGTTCAGTTTGGGCGTAAGCAAGAAATAAAAAGGTTATGCTGCCGGATGCAGCGTGAAACATCAAAGATTTCAATCGTAGATTGGAGCAGGGTGAGTCGATTGTTTTAGTTGAAAGGGGGAGTTACAGTATTAGTGGAAAAATGAGTTTATACATGGGACACATTCTTTTGTTTGGAAGCAGGAGTTACACAGGATTGCTTGCGTATTATATGGGAGTTATAAAATGTTTTTATCTCATAGAATAGTGTGCTTATTGTATTTTAGGACATATTTGTATTTTTGAACACAAGTGCACGTTGAACAAATCTAATGGCATTTTTATGTTTAGGATGATTTATATTTATGATGATTTCTGGTTATTGATGGGCTTTGTTTATATTCCAGACCCCTGACGACGGGCTTCTTAGCCTGAAATGCATTGGGTATATACATGTACGGTTACCAAGGATTCAATGGGACTTCTAATGGGTTACAGAATAAGGCCTGGATTGGCATTTCTGCTGCATCTAAAGGGTGGAATTACAGTGTCTCTGAAAAAGGATCGGAGAAATCTTGGAATAAATATGGTTTAAAACGGATGAACTGGTGTAACAATTTGTTTCTGGAATTGACTTCTTGAAATTTAACGCTTGCAAAGCTGCAGCGGCTCGAGTCTAGGGAATGACGACCCACCAGCTTGGTTTGCTAAGGTGAGGATATCCCACTTGATCCTTGGCTGCTTACCAGCCCATGCCAATTTAATCAGCGACGTGTGTAGAGTAACAAAGAACGACCGTGGCAAGGTCTTTGGGATGTTCTGAAACAGGAATAAAAATCTAGGTAAAACTTCCATTTTCATCAATGCTATGTGCCCTGTTAGGGACAATGGGAGTCTAGTCCAACGACTTATGTCATCTTCAAGTTTTTGTATTGCCTTCCCATAGTTCTCCAACATCACCACCACGGGGTCAGTATGCATAGGTATACCCAGGTAGCATACAGACTCTGTTTTCCATTGTAGCGGGATCTCCAAGGTTGGCCGTGCAACAGATGGAGTCAAGGGGAAAATAATGGACTCATACCAATATACCCAGAGCCCCGAGAGGCCTCAGAACTGAACCACCTCCCGGAGTATAGGGGAGAGGTTACTCTTAGGGTCTCAAACACACAATACTGTGTCTTATGCATATGCAATATTATGAGATGGTATCCTGGAAAGAGAAGCCCCCTATGTCCGTGGTATTCTCTGAGAGCTCAGGCCAAGGGTTCGGCTACCGTTCGGCTACCAATGCACACAGGATGGGGGATAAGGGGCATCCCTGCCGGGTTCCCCTAGTGATCTTGAGGGGGGTCGTGATGAAATTGCCCACTCGGACCCTGGATGAGGGAGCAGTGTAGAGCACTTTAACTAATTGCACAAACATGTATCCCACTCCGATCCATCGCAGGACAGCCTCCATGAATGCCCACTCCACAGAGTCGAATGCCTTTTCGGCATTTAAAAGACTGCTGCTGACCTCCAGATCTACTCGTTGTATCATGCCGAACAATGCTAGAAGATTATAGGTTATGCTGCGCCCTGGAACAAACACTGCCTGCTCAGGACGGACCACTCTCTGTACCAATGGTGCAAGACGATTAGTCAGAATTTTGGTGAAGATTTTGGTGTCTACATTTAACAGTGTAAAGGGTCTGTAGGAGTCACAGTTATTGGGTGTTTTATCTGGTTTTAGCAGTGTAATATTTTTTTCTTTTAAACTTTATTTAAATCGTTGGCAATGTTACAAGCAATGTGCTGAATGATATCTTAGGCTGCATTGCACATACATTAAGGTACCATTACAGTTTATACCATTTCACTCAAGGGACATAGTTACAGAAAGAAGAGCATATGCGAGAGCACAGGAGGGACATCTCCACCCTCTCCCTACCGTGGTCCCCATGGTGCCCTCCCCAGTCCCACCTAGTGTAAAAGACATGGTATGCTTAGGGGCAATCAAAAAAGGGTGCCGGAGGTCAAAAGTGTTGTGTCTGGTGAACAAGGTAGACTGATCGTCATTTAGGGTGGAAGTTCCACGGCCTGTCCATCAGGGTCCAAGGAGGGGGCCTCCGATAGCCGGAGATAGGCTGCGAAAGGCTCCCAAATATCGCGAGGGCGAGACTTCGGTGACATCAGTTCCCAGTAATTGACCAGTTGTTCATGACAATATGCAGTGTCTTTGAGTCAGTCTCGGGTTTGTGGTGCTCGGGGGCGACCCCAGTTCATCGCGACTCTACGCTTTGCCAGTAGTAGCATTTTTTTTTTTTTTTTTTTTTTAGTGCGACAAGTCCCCGGTTTCTGCGGTCCATGCCCACCACATATCCCAACAGTCCCAGTAGCGGGGAAGGGTTTAGTGGTGTATCTATAATTTCCCCAATGGCATGAAATATCTCTGCCCAATAGGCAGCAATGGCGGGACACTGCCAGGTGAGGTGAAGGAAATCCGCCATCGGCGAATGACAACGTGTTCAGTGAGAGTCTGGAGACAGCCCCATTCGATGTGTTTGAAAAGGGGCTCGATATATGCGGTGCAAGAATTTGAAATAGATGAGGCGCAACCTGTAATTGGGGGATAGGAATTCGAGTTGGCCACAGCACAATGACCACTGCTCATCTGTGAGGGGTGTGGGTAGATGATTTCCTTATGCTTCCCGGGCAGGCGTGTTTGTCGCCGGTGCTAAGCGTTGCATATGACTGTACAGGGATGTGATAAGCTTGCGTGCCGAGCTGGATGTGTAAGTGTATTCTAACGCTGTAAGTGTTTGCGGGGGGACTGGAAATGTATTGAATGCTGCCCGGCAAGTGGCCCGTAGCTGGTAATATAAAAGGATGTCTAAGGGGCCGCTTGTGGCAGGGTCCTGGGCGGGGGGGTCAAGGAACCGATCATTCGGGTATAAGTCTGCAAAGGTGTGAATGCCTAACCTACTAGCACGGGCACAGGCACCACTGTCCAGCAGTGGTGGTAGCATTGGGTGTTTCGCCTCCGGGACCGATCGGACGTATAGGCGCTCGTGTCCCCAGCGTCGCGCCCACCCCATCCACGCCCACCTCAAGCACTGCGGTGTGTCTATTTCAGGGCCAGGACTTTTGAAAGGAAGAAATAGTGCTGTTGAGAGTGGGCACGGGGAGACCGTGTCTATTTCCACCACCACATGTGGCTAAAAGGGCGTGGGATGTGTCCAATAGTGTAGAAAGTGGGCTTGAGCGCATAGCACGTATAGCTGAAAATCTGGTGCACCCATTCAGCCCGGTGCTTGTGGCAATGTTAGGAGGTCATATTTAACCCAGCGCTGCTTCCCTGCCCAGATTAAAGTGATAAGATTGGACCGGAGTCTCTTGAAGAAAGCTTGTGTGATTGGTATAGGGATATTCGCGAACAGATAAAGGAACTTGGGGAGAATCACCATTTTTGCGATGGTAATTCGTCCCGCCAGAGACAACAGGAGTTTTGTCCATAGGGGGATTCGGTCTTCCCGCCAGGTTATTGCATTACCAAAATGTGCCCTCCAAACTTCCTCTGTGTCATTGCATACCTGTATCCCCAAGTACTTAACTGGGCCGTTTGACCATTTGAGTGGGTACTCCATGGGAAAAGGGGCAGCAGCTTCTGTTAGGGGGAGTAACGTGGACTTAGCCCAGTTTATTTGAACCCCCGAAATGCCACTAAAGCGTATAATTTCACAAATGAGAGGCGAGAGATTGTGTTCGAGATAGTTAACATACAGGGTGATGTCATCCGCGTAGAAGGACACGACTAATCAACGTGTAGAAAAGCCCAGTCCCAGATTTGCGTGGTGTTGTCGAATTTGTGCTGCCAGGGGCTCCATTGTGATGGCAAAGTGTATGGGGGACACGGGACATTCCTGCCTCTGCCTATCGAGACGGGCCCGATGTCTGACCATTGAGGCGTATCTGAGCAGTGGGTAAGGTATAGAGGTGGAGGATCTGTGCGAGGAAGTTGAGGCCTAGTCCCATTCTTTCTAGTAACGGGAACATATAGTCCCATTCCAGCGTGTCGAGAGCCTTCGTGGTGTCGAGCAGCGCCACTACAGTGGGAAATTGGGGATCTAAATAGTGCATCACTGAAAACATGGTTTGGAGATTATGCGTTATTGATCGGCCCGGTATAAATCCTGATTGATCAGGCCTGATCATCACTGGCAGCAAGAGTTGCAGCCTATTTGCTAATATCTTGGCAAATATTTTATTATCGATGTTAATATGTGTTAGAAATGGGGGTCTCTAGTTGGCAAGGGCTTGCACCTTTGTCCAAGTAGGGACCCTTCTTCCTAGTCAGGATAAGGGAGTTACACTCCTAAAATAACCCCTGCTCACCCCTTGGTAGCTTGGCACGAGCAGTCAGGCTTATCTTAGAGGCAGTGTGTAAAGCATTTGCACATAACCTCAACAGTAATACAGTGTAAGCACTACAAACGGACACCACACCAGTTTAGAAAAATATCCAATATTTTTATATACTTAAAACAAGACCAATACGATAAAAATCCACAGTACAGTACTTTAAAAATCTTCAGTTATCACAGTGTCCTTAAAAACAGTTCCTTGATGTTGATAGCTCCGTCCGGGGCTATCACGGCGTAGTGAACAAACAAATCCAAACAGTTCTGGCTGACCGCGGCGTCGCGGGTCAGCTACGGTGTCAGGAAGACCCGCAAACAGTACCTTTCAGAAATGCAGGGCGTCGATTACCTCGCGGTGAGCTTCCGAAAACTCGGCGTCCGCAGGTGTCGGTTTCGGAGGTCGGTGCAGGCGTCGTCGGGGCTCTCGAAGTCACAAGCGTTGCAGATCGATCTCCTCTCTGTTGAAGTCAGGAGCGCTGGCGTCGGCAGGTGTCGGGTGCTGCGGTGCGAAGTGCAGCGGTGTGGCGTGCGGTGCCCTCAGGTCGCGGTGCGAGCAGCGGCTCGGTGGCGGCGTCAGATGGCATCGTCGGTGAAACCAGGGTCGCGGTGTGAGGTGAAGGCGGTGCTCGTCATGGTGCTGGCAGGTCACGGTGCAGCAGCGGCGTCGTCGTTGCTGAAGCGCTGTCGTCGGCTGACGAACTGGAGTCGATGGCACCGGCCAAGGCTGCGGTGCGGGATGAGGGCGGTGCGTCGTGTAACTTTACGAGCGGTGCCCTCGAACCACGGTGCAAGCAGCGGTGTCGAGTCCGGCATGGAGCGGCGTCGTCGGGGATACCAAGGCGTCGTCGTGAAGCGAGGCGGTGCGGAGTGCGGTGCCCACAGGTCACGGTGCGAGCAGCAGCTCGGTGGCGGCATCAGCAGACGTCGTCGGTGAGACCAGGGTCGCAGTGCGGCATTGCGGCGGTGCCCTCTGTGGTGCCAAGGCATCGTCGTGAAGCAAAGCGGTGCGGAGTGCGGTGCCCACAGGTCGCGGTGCGAGCAGTGGCTCGGTGGCGGCGTCAGCAGGCATCGTCGGTGAGACCAGGGTCACGGTGCAGCGTTGCGGCGGTGCCCTCTGTGCTGCCTTCAGGACACGGAGTCGGCAGCGGCGTCATAGACAGCGTCAGGCTTGAAGTCTTTGCTGTTCCTGAGACTTCTTGAACAGGGGGCAAGCTCTACCTCAAGCCCTTGGAGACACTCACAAAGTAGATTGCAGAAAGTTCAGTCCAGTCCTTTCACTGCCCAAGACAGAAGCAGCCACTGCAGGCCAACACAGCAAAGCACACAGCAAAGTGGTAGTTCCTCCTCACAGCTTCTCCAGCTCTTCTTCTTGGCAGTCTTCTTGATCCAAAAGAGTTCTAAAGTTCTGGGGTTTGGGTCCCCCCTTTATCCTCAATTTCTCTTAGTTCTCTGAAGGCAGAGAGGCCTTTGCCTTGTCCAAACCAGTTCCTGGTCAGTCCTGGAGCACTTTGTTGACAAGGACTCCTTCTTTCCTTTTGGCAGTGTAGGCCAGGGACATCAGACACACCACAGGAGGTCGAGCCAGCATTGTGGAGGGAGGCACCAGCCCTATTCAGGTCCCAGGTGCATCTCCTCCCACCCATCTACATGTAGATCTTGCTATTCAGCCCTGTCTCCTGGAAGTCCCCCAACCCCTGTCACTCACACTCCAGACAAGGAATACACAACCCTAGCAGAGGCAGGCTTGGATGGTTAGACAAGAAAATACCTACTTTCTAAAAGTGGTATTTTCAAACACAGAATGTTAAAACCAACTTCACTAAAGATGCATTTTATCATTCTGAGTTCAGGCATACTAAACTCGAATTTCTACCATGTTCCCTGGGTCAGTTATGATTATAGGATGTAATAATCAAAACTGCCCATTCTGGCCTATGGGGAACAGGTAGCCTTGCAATAGTGAAAAACGAAGTAGGCTGTATTTCAATATCAGGACATGCCACACACACCAGGGCATGTCCTACCTTTCACATACAATGCACCCTGCCCACAGGGGTACCTTGGTCCTACCTTAGGGGTAGGTACAGTCCCGGGCACACGTAACGAGGATATAATATCAGGAGAAATGTCTCATACTGCAGAAATGTAGAGGGTCTACACCAGAATGATAATCATAGGTGTTTAATATAGTAACAGAGCATAAGCAACCAGCCAAAACAAAAGCAACCAGCCGACACGTGTTTCGTCACAAAGGGTAGTAACCCGTGACTCTTCAGGGCTGGGGAAGATACAAAACATAAGATAAACTGACAAGAAAGCAAACAAACGATGTATAGGTCGAAATTAAAAATCATAAATACAAGTGGAAACCTGGTTACATTACTTACATACAAAATGACAATGAAAGATCTTTGCACCAAGATCAAAAGGTCGAGCTGTGAATGTGTAGAGGAAGAAAAATAAATGGAATTGCAGACCAAGAGGCGAAATAATCAGAACATGGTAAATGGGAAGCGACACAAGCCAAAGCTGATAAAATTGAAAAGGCAGCCTGTAAAGATAACAATCACGCACTAAGCGGAACGTGTTGGAAATACATGCAATGGAGGGCGCCCGGTCATGGCAACGAACAGGTTCTAAAAGCGGCTGTAAACGCAAAAGTCAGTGTGTGGTGAAAGGTACTCAGGCAGAAGACCAATTAGATAAACAAGGACTCCTAAATAGAGGATAGGTCACCCAAGGTTAAAAGGAGGACCTCTGGTACACAAAAGGTAAGACAAAACCGCTTAGTGAACGAAATGGTGATCACGACAGCAAGCTCCATTGTGAGCTTGGACGAGTGCGACTGAAAGACATGCAGAGAAAGCGAAAGAACGATAAAGACACAGCCTAGTAGGTGGCTCTGGAGGGAATAGACGGCTGCCCTAAGTGTGTGCTACTAGTAGGTGACAGAAGAAAAGGGGGGGAAAGAGGGTCGCAGACAAATACCTGAAAGGCGGTGCCAACAAGGTGGATTCTATGGAGAGGAAAAGGAAAACGGTAAGCGAAAGGGGTGAGCTGGAAAAGGAAAAAATACGTACAGGGAAACTAAAGTGAAACCTTACCAAGTGACCGTTCAAGACTCCAAAACGGCAATGAAGAGCAGTGCGAACCACGGTAGGTGGACTACTGCCAAATGTAAGGAAAGGAAGACGGATATCGCCGGGCGGCGGATAAGCCAAAGAGGACTATTGACCTGAGAGAAAACGGAAAATGGGAATGAAGTGAAGTGCCAAGTGTGGGAGGGAAAGGGGGGAAGGGGAAAGACGAAAACACTAGAGTATCGAGGTGAAGAAGGCTTACCTTCATGAAAAGTCGATGCAGTCTGTGGCGACTGAGATTAACCAAGTGCTAAGTAGCACAGGGGGGGAATATAGAATTAGGCGTGCCAGGTCAGTAGTCCAGGACGACAACGGCGGATGCGCCGGAGTACAGGAAACTAGATAGTGAAAGAGGGGGAGAAAAGGTGTAAGCAGATACATCAGGGATAGTGAGCTAGCAAAGGTTGGCTTGTGTGGAGGGGACTGAGTCGCTTACCTGGGAGAAGTGTTGTTCAGGAAGGAAAATGGTTCCGGAAGATGGCCGGAAGAGGAGGGGCGGAGGCGGGGTTATATAGGCAAGGTGGAGAAAGACTAGACCGCAGAAGGACAAAAGCAGAGGTGGGCTAACCAGGACGCCATGTATAGAGTGTGCCGGTGTAGGAATTGGTGCTGTAAAAGGGATGTACGCCCCAAGTTGAAAGCAGAAAAAAAGGGAAAAAAAGAAAATAACATAGACTGAAATAAAGAAAGAAAAAGGGAACAAACGTACATAAAATATAGACAAACCGATCGATGGAGGATGTTGAAAGGAGAGATGAAGGAGAAAATAGATGCAACATCTGAGAAAAAGTAGTGTAACTCCTGTGATATAGAGTGCATGTCAGATGCTCAAAACAGAGATGCTAAGACCTGGAGGGAAAAAAACATAAAAGTAGTATACCATAATAAATAAATGCTCTCTACCACGTCTATAGGTGATCCGAGGTCTCGTGGTGATTACATCTTTAAGCGTAACATCTGCTAGTAGTACACCCCAATGTTTGTTAAAAGGAGGCAACAGAGAACTGAGGCTCAGACGTCTGGAAGCAACATGGATTATGCGCCTTCAGACGGTGCAACACGGATTAAACACGGATCATGAGCTTCATTATTTTTTAGGGATTAATCACTGGTTACTGACCACTCCATGAACCATGAACCTCATTATTCCAGTTGGAATATTTGATGAACCAGACATTTTCGTGAATCTCACAGCTATCTGTTAATTTGATTATAGAGTTTTGAGATTTTAGTCACCTTGTGCGATTCTCACCCACTATTGTTGCTATCATGTCACTACTTTTGGTATAATGTCACTTCGCTTTACTATTCGGGTGAACGTCATGTCACAGCGGCGCCCACTATGGTCACCTCAATTATTTCTCATGTAACTTGGTTGTTAGCTTTAGGCTAAGCTTCATGCGAGTATTTCTCTCACAGTGTTACTCATGAAGTTTTGGTATATGCGTGTAATCCAGAGAGCATTTATTTATTATGGTATACTACTTTTATGTTTTTTTCCCTCCAGGTCTTAGCATCTCTGTTTTGAGCATCTGACATGCACTCCATATCACAGGAGTTACACTACTTTTTCTCAGATGTTGCATCTATTTTCTCCTTCATCTCTCCTTTCAACATCCTCCATCGATCGGTTTGTCTATATTTTATGTACGTTTGTTCCCTTTTTCTTTCTTTATTTCAGTCTATGTTATTTTCTTTTTCCCCTTTTTTTCTGCTTTCAACTTGGGGCGTACATCCCTTTTACAGCACCAATTCCTACACCGGCACACTCTATACATGGCGTCCTGGTTAGCCCACCTCTGCATTTGTCCTTCTGCGGTCTAGTCTTTCTCCACCTTGCCTATATAACCCCGCCTCCGCCCCTCCTCTTCCGGCCATCTTCCGGAACCATTTTCCTTCCTGAACAACACTTCTCCCAGGTAAGCGACTCAGTCCCCTCCACACAAGCCAACCTTTGCTAGCTCACTATCCCTGATGTATCTGCTTACACCTTTTCTCCCCCTCTTTCACTATCTAGTTTCCTGTACTCCGGCGCATCCGCCGTTGTCGTCCTGGACTACTGACCTGGCACGCCTAATTCTATATTCCCCCCCTGTGCTACTTAGCACTTGGTTAATCTCGTCGCCACAGACTGCATCGACTTTTCTGAAGGTAAGCCTTCTTCACCTCGATACTCTAGTGTTTTCGTCTTTCCCCTTCCCCCCTTTCCCTCCCACACTTGGCACTTCACTTCATTCCCATTTTCCGTTTTCTCTCAGGTCAATAGTCCTCTTTGGCTTATCCGCCGCCCGGCGATATCCGTCTTCCTTTCCTTACATTTGGCAGTAGTCCACCTACCATGGTTCGCACTGCTCTCCATTGCCGTTTTGGAGTCTTGAACGGTCACTTGGTAAGCTTTCACTTTAGTTTCCCTGAACGTATTTTTATCCTTTTCCAGCTCACCCCTTTCGCTTACCGTTTTCCTTTTCCTCTCCATAGAATCCACCTTGTTGGCACCGCCTTTCAGGTATTTGTCTCTACCCTCTTTCCCCCCCCCTTTTTTTCTGTCACCTACTAGTAGCACACACTTAGGGCAGCCGTCTATTCCCTCCAGAGCCACCTACTAGGCTGTGTCTTTATCGTTCTTTCGCTTTCTCTGCATGTCTTTCAGTCGCACTCGTCAAGCTCACAATGGAGCTTGCTCGTGATCACCATTTCGTTCACTAAGCGGTTTTGTCTTACCTTTTGTGTACCAGAGGTCCTCCTTTTAACCTTGGGTGACCTATCCTCTATTTAGGAGTCCTTGTTTATCTAATTGGTCTTCTGCCTGAGTACCTTTCACCAACACTGACTTTGCGTTTACAGCCGCTTTTAGAACCTGTTCGTTGCCATGACCGGGCGCCCTCCATTGCATGTATTTCCAACACGTTCCGCTTAGTGCGTGATTGTTATCTTTACAGGCTGCCTTTTCAATTTTATCACATTGGCTTGTGTCGCTTCCCATTTACCATGTTCTGATTATTTCGCCTCTTGGTCTGCAATTCCATTTATTTTTCTTCCTCTACACATTCACAGCTCGACCTTTTGATCTTGGTGCAAAGATCTTTCATTGTCATTTTGTATGTAAGTAATGTAACCAGGTTTCCACTTGTATTTATGATTTTTAATTTCGACCTATACATTGTTTGTTTGCTTTCTTGTCAGTTTATCTTATGTTTTGTATCTTCCCCAGCCCTGAAGAGTCACGGGTTACTACCCTTTGTGACGAAACACGTGTCGGCTGGTTGCTTTTGTTTTGGCTGGTTGCTTATGCTCTGTTACTATATTAAACACCTATGATTATCATGCTGGTGTAGACCCTCTACATTTCTGCAGTATGAGACATTTCTCCTGATATTATATCCTCATTACGTGTGCCCAGGACTGTACCTACTTCATTTGTGTGGATTTCTATCCATACCATCACGGGGGTTTTAGGGCATATACCCTGACCTGGTTTGCACCGTTCACACTCCTAGTATAACATAAACTCAGCGCGAATTAGCTTGAGCGCCATTATTCCTGTCAATACTAAAAACCCCACACTGATACCTACCTTAGGGGTGACTAACATGTAGAAAAGGGAAGGTTTAGGGACTGGCAAGTGTGTGCACTTGCCAAGTCGACATGGCAGCCCCAGGCTGCACACAGGCTCTGCAATGGCAGGCCAGAGTTGCACTTTATGGGCTGTCGCGTGGGTGGCACAATCCAGTGCTGCAGCCCACCAACAGCATTTGATCTATAGGCCCTGGCACTCGCAGTGCACTTTACTAGGGACTGACACATAGATCAAATAGGCCAACCATGGAAACACCAATCCATAACACATTTTCTACAGGAGCACTTGCACTTTCCCACTGGACAGCAGTGAGAAAAGTGCGCAGAATCATTACATCAGCAAAAACAGAGTCAAAACCAGGAGGTCAGAAAGCAAAAAGTCAGGGGAAACACGCCAAAAGATGCCAAGTCTAACACATGTCCCCTCCAGCTGAAAGTAGGGAGAACTACCCAACCTCCCGGGAGTTCTCTTCACTAAGGCGGAAGAACCTGGACAGACCATCTGCGTTGGCGTGTTCTGTGCCAGGGCGGTGTTCCACCGTAAAGTCCATTCCCTGTAGGGAGATGGACCACCTCAGCAATTTTGGATTCTCAGCCCTCATTTGCATCAACCATCTGAGGGGCCTGTGGTCTGTCTGAACCCGGAAGGGAGTCCCAAACAGGTATGGTCTCAGCTTCTTCAGTGCCCCGACCACAGCAAAAGCTTCCCTTTCTATGGCACTCCACCTCTGTTCCCTGGCTCCTGCTAAGGAAGGCTACAGGCTGATCCAGGCCCTCTTCGTTCAGTTGTGAGAGCACCGCTCCCACACCATGCTCTGAAGCATCAGTCTGCACGATGAATTCTTTGAAGAAGTCAGGTGCCTTGAGCACGGGCGCCGTGCACATGGCTGCCTTCAGGGCATCAAAAGCTTTCTGGCAGGACTCAGTCCAGATCACCTTCCTGGGCTGCTTCTTCGAAGTCAGCTCTGTTAAGGGGGCAACGATGGTGCCATAGCCCTTAACAAATCTCCTATAGTAGCCGGTGAGACCTAAGAAGGCTCTCACCTCTGTCTGGGTCTTGGGGGACTCCCAAGCCAGAATGGTGTCAATCTTGGGTTGTAGGGGCGCCACCTGGCCGCTTCCTACCTGGTGTCCCAAGTACACCACAGAGCCCTGCCCGATCTGGCACTTACTGGCCTTGATCGTGAGGCCTGCCCCTTGCAG
The DNA here is from genome assembly GCA_963921515.1 of Calotriton arnoldi. Classification (NCBI taxonomy): domain Eukaryota; kingdom Metazoa; phylum Chordata; class Amphibia; order Caudata; family Salamandridae; genus Calotriton; species Calotriton arnoldi. The sequence continues at coordinate 1,417,226 of CAWUFW010001925.1, read as the reverse complement.
AGCCCTCACCACTTTCTCAAGGTGCTGTAAATGTTCTTCCCAGCTGGAACTGAACACAGCAATGTCATCCAGGTAGGCGGCACTGAAATCCTCCAGTCCAGCCAACACCTGATTGACCAACCTCTGAAAGGTGGCAGGGGCATTCTTCAACCCAAAGGGCATCACCCAAAATTGGTAATGACCTTCTGGGGTTGAGAATGCTGACCTCTCCTTGGCCCCATTGGTTAAGGCAATCTGCCAGTACCCAGACGTTAAATCAAACGTGCTGAGGAACCGGGCAGCTCCCAACCGATCAATGAGCTCATCAGCTCTGGGGATGGGGTGCGCGTCAGTCCTGGTGACGGCATTGAGCCCACGGTAGTCCACACAAAACCGGAGTTCTGGAGTGGCACCGGGTGCAGCAGCCTTTGGGACCAAGACCACTGGGCTGGCCCAAGGACTGTTGGAGGGCTCAATCACCCCTAACGCCAACATCTTAGAGACCTCCTCCTTGATGCTGGCCCTGACCCGGTCAGTCAACCTGTAAATTTTGTGCTTTACAGGAGGGCTGTCACCAGTGTCCACGTCATGGGTACACCCGTGAGTAACACCGGGGGTCAGAGAGAACAGTGGGGCGAACTGTCCCAACAACTGGCGACAGTCCCCCTGCTGCTCTTGAGTCAGTGTAGGGGAGAGGATCACACCCTCCACTGACCCATCATGCTCCTTGGTAGACAGGAGGTCAGGGAGAGGCTCACTCTCCTCTTCCACCCCATCATCTGTCGCCAAGAGCATACTCACTTCGGACCTCTCGAAGTGGGGCTTGAGGCAGTTCACCTGAAGGACCCTCAAAGGGTTCCTTGGAGTCTGCAAATCCACCAGGTAGGTGACGTTACTTTTGCGCTCCACCACCTCATATGGCCCAGTCCACTTGTCCTGCAAGGCACAAGGTTCCACTGGGGCCATGACCCACACTTTTTGCCCAGGTTGAAATTCGACCAGAGTGGCATTCTGGTCATACCACCTCTTCATTTCTTCCTGGCTTGCTTCTAGGTTCGCCTGAGCGAGTTTCCTGAAGCGGGCAGTTTGGTTTCTAAAGGCCAGCATGTAACTAAACACATCCTGGGGAGTTTTCCTGGGAGCTGCCTCCCAGCCTTCCTTTACCAAACTCAGAGGTCCTCTGACAGGGTGGCCATACAGGAGCTCAAAGGGGCTGTACCCAAGAGACTTCTGAGGCACCTCCCTGTATGCAAAGAGCAGGCATGGCAAGAGGACGTCCCACTTACGCCTCATGGGTTCTGTTAGACCCTTGATCATGCCTTTCAAGGTCTGGTTGAATCTCTCTACCAGACCGTTTCCTGTGGGTGGTAAGGAGTGGTGAACTTGTAGGTTACACCACACTCCTTCCACAGGTATGTCATATACTTGGATATGAAATTGGTCCCCCTGTCAGAAACCACCTCTCTGGGGAAGCCCACACGGGAAAAGATCCCCATTAACGCCCGGCCCACCACTGGGCGCCGTCGTTGTCCTGAGAGGGATTGCCTCCGGGTACCGGGTGGCATGGTCCACCAAGACCAGGATGTACCTGTTGCCCATGGCTGTCTTGGGATCCAGTGGCCCCACAATATCCATCCCTACCCTTTCAAAGGGTGTTCCAACAACAGGAAAAGGTTGGAGAGGAGCTTTGACCTTCCTCCCACTCTTACCACTCACCTGGCAAGTTTGGCAAGACCTACAGTGTGCATCTGACTGCCTTCGCATTTGGGGCCAAAAGAAGTGGGTGACAAGCCTGTCAAAGGTCTTGTCCTGCCCCAAATGTCCTGCCAAAGGCATGTCATGAGCCAGACCCAGTAGGAAGGTCCTGAAGCGCTGGGGTACCACCAGCACACAGGCTGACCCAGGCTCAGCAACCTTAGGCTCACTGTATAGGAGACCATTCTCCCAGTAGATCAGATGTGACCCGGACTGATTACCAGCTGCCTGGTCTGCAGCCTGCCGCCGCAGACCCTCCAGAGTAGGGCACTCGTTCTGCTCCCTGCAGAACTCCTCCCTGGTGGGACCCCCTTCTTGCTGCCAATGGGTCAGCTCAGAGATATCTCCCAGTTCGGCTACCTGCTCCCCTGTAGGCACCGGGGCGTCCCCCTCGAGGTCCGCCTCCTCCCGGTCCATGGGAACTTCGGGGGCCGGTTTCCCGCGCCCCCTGCCCTTCCTCTTGGCAGGCACTTGGGCCATTGTTCCAGGCTCCAAGTCCTCTTGATCACCCTTTCTGGCTGTCATCGACCGAGTAGACACGCATGCCCACTCTGGCAACCCAAGCATCTCCAAGTGAGACCTGAGCTCAACATCCTTCCATAAGGACTGCTCCAGGTCGTTACCTAGCAGACAATCTACAGGCATGGTAGGGCTCACAACCACCCTCAAGGGACCTGAGACCCCCATTCAAAGGGAACCTGCACCACCATACACTGGCGCTCAGAGTTGTCTACAGCAACTACTTGGTGGAATGCCCCTGGGACTACCTGCTTCTCAGAGACCAGGTGACACCGGACTGAGGTCACACTGGCTCCAGTATCTCTGAGAGCCTCTACCCTTCTCCCATTAATGGTCACCCAGGTGCTATATTTCTTTGTGTTAGGGGGCACCTGTTTTCCTGGGACCATCTCACTGTCCCCTAGTGAGACGAGGGTCATTTCTGCGGGATCCCCACCCTCCTGTGGGCACCCCTCCTCCCCAAGCGCTACACTAGCCAACACTTTGGACTGTCCACCGGTGGGCGGCTGTGTCCCCTTTGGGCACTTGGGGTCCCCCTTCAAGTGACCTACCTGGTCACATGCATAACACTTGCGGGGGCCGGTCTCAACAGGCTTTCCTGTAGAGACCCCTTTCTTCTTATCACCTGGGGGATGGGAACCTTTACCCTGGGTACTAGTTTGGGGCCCTTTAGAGAACTCCTGTGCTTTACCCTTGTCCTCCCCACTTTTCTGCTGGGGACCCTGCCCACCTTTGGCTGAGTCTCCCCCAAACGCTTTCTTGTGGACCCTGGTACTCACCCAGCGGTCCACCTCCATAACAAGCTTCCTGGGGTCAGTTAGCTTACTATCAACTAGGTGCTGGCGCAGATCTGCAAAACATAGACTAGACAAGTGCTCCCATGCAATCAAATTGTAGAGCCCCTGAAAATCTGTTACATTACTGCCCTTCACCCAACCATCCAGCAACCTACAGAACATATCCACACATTCCAACCAAGTGTTGGCCTCAGACTTTTTACTGGACCTAAACTGATCCCTGTACTTCTCAGGAGTGAGCCCATACCTAGTGAGGAGAGCGTCTTTCATTTCAGCATAGGTGAGGTCCTGCCCCTTACCCAAAGCTATCAGGGTATACCTAGCTTCTTCTGGAAAGAGAGGCCACAACCCTGCTCCCCAGTTCCTTTCAGGGACCCCATTCATATGAATAGATGACTCGTACCCTTGAAACCACCTTTGTATGTCATCACCCTTTTTGTACTCTTTACCAACATTCTTGGGGATGTGTACAATCCTGTCTGTGTGTGCTGAAGCGTTGCTGCCACCCTCTGAACCGGTTCTACTCTTTAGCTCCATCTCCTTGATAATTCTCTCATGATCTAACATCATCTTCCGTTCCTCCATGGCTATTCTCTTGTCTTCCCTCTCACTTTCTATTCTGAGTTTCTCCAATTCAAACCTCCTTGCTTCCCGCCTGTCCTCCAGCTCCTCTGGGGACAAGCTACTGCTGCCTGGCCTGGAGGGTTCCCTCCCTCCCAAAAGCACATCCACCCTAGGAACAGGCTCCTCCACCTCTCCACTGAGATCACCAGATTGCTCACTGGCATGTCTGGCTGCTACCCAGGCCCTCAGCGCCTTTTGTAGCTCATCCTTCCTGGTGAGGCCTCTGACGTGGACTTTCAGGTTCTTGCAAATCGATTTTAACTCCTTGACATTGTAGGCTTCCAATCAATCCTCCTCAAAGGCAATTTCTACTGATGCAATTGATGATACTATAGATTCAGGCATGTTGAAGTAGCAAGTTCAAACTGGCAAGATCAAAAATAGGCCGAAAAAGAACCTGTAAGTGGTAAGTAATGGTCTGCGATATGGTAGTAGTGCACACCAATCACTGTAAGTCAAGTGCAAACACAAGTCCTATCCTCACCGCTGACAAGCAATGTTAGAAATGGGGGTCTCTAGTTGGCAAGGGCTTGCACCTTTGTCCAAGTAGGGACCCTTCTTCCTAGTCAGGATAAGGGAGTTACACTCCTAAAATAACCCCTGCTCACCCCCTTGGTAGCTTGGCACGAGCAGTCAGGCTTATCTTAGAGGCAGTGCGTAAAGCATTTGCACATAACCAACAGTAATACAGTGTAAGTACTACATACGGACACCACACCAGTTTAGAAAAATATCCAATATTTTTATATACTTAAAACAACACCAATACGATGAAAATCCACAGTACAGTACTTTAAAAATCTTCAGTTATCACAGTGTCCTTAAAAACTGTTCCTTGATGTCGATAGCTCCGTCCGGGGCTATCACAGCGTCGTGAACAAACAAATCCAAACAGTTCTGGCTGACCGCGGCGTCGCGGGTCAGCTACGGTGTCGGGAAGACCCGCAAACTGTACCTTTCAGAAATGCAGGGCGTCGATGACCTCGCGGTGAGCTTCCGAAAACTCGGCGTCCGCAGGCGTCGGTTCCGGAGGTCGGTGCAGGCGTTGTCGGGGCCCTCGAAGTCACACGCGGTGCAGATCGATCTCCTCTCTGTTGAAGTCAGGAGTGCGGGCGTCGGCAGACGTCGGGTGCTGCGGTGCGGCGTGCGGTGCCCTCAGGTCGTGGTGCGAGCAGCGGCTCGGTGGCGGCGTCAGATGGTGTCGTCGGTGAGACCAGGGTCGCGGTGTGAGGTGAAGGCGGTGCTCGTCACGGTGCTGGCAGGTCACGGTGCAGCAGCGGCGTCATCGTTGCTGAAGCGCTATCGTCGGCTGACAAACTGGAGTCGATGGCACCGGCATCGGTAGGCCAAGGCTGCGGTGCGGGATGAGGGCGGTGCGTCGTGTAACTTTACGAGCAGTGCCCTCGAACCACGGTACAAGCAGCAGCGTCGAGTCCGGAGTGGAGCTACGTCGTCGGGGATACCAAGGCGTCGTTGTGAAGCGAGGCGGTGCGGAGTGCGGTGCCCACAGGCCGCGGTGCGAGCAGCAGCTCGGTGGCGGCGTCAGCAGGCGTCGTCGGTGAGACCAGGGTCGCGGTGCGGCGTTGCGGCGGTGCCCTCTGCGGTGCGGCGGTGCCCTCTGCGGTGCCAAGGCATCGTGGTGAAGTGAAGCGGTGCGGAGTGCGGTGCCCACAGATCGCGATGCGAGCAGCGGCGCGGTGGCGGCGTCAGCAGGCGTCGTCGGTGAGACCAGGGTCATGGTGCGGCGGTGCCTTCGGGACACGGAGTCGGCAGCGGCGTCGTAGATGGCGTCGGGCTTGAAGTCTTTGCTGTTCCTGAGACTTCTTGAACAGGGGGCAAGCTCTACCTCAAGCTCTTGGAGACACTCACAAAGTAGATTGCAGAAAGTTCAGTCCAGTTCTTTCACTGCCCAAGACAGAAGCAGCCACTGCAGGCCAACACAGCAAAGCACACAGCAAAGTGGTAGTTCCTCCTCACAGCTTCTCCAGCTCTTCTTCTTGGCAGTCTTCTTGATCCAAAAGAGTTCTAAAGTTCTGGGGTTTGGGTCCCCCTTTTTATCCTCAATTTCTCTTTGTTCTCTGAAGGCAGAGAGGCCTTTACCTAGTCCAAACCAGTTCTGGTCAGTCCTGGAGCACTTTTTTGACAAGACTCCTTCTTTCCTTTTGCAGTGTAGGCCAGGGACATCAGACACACCACAGGAGGTGGAGCCAGCATTGTGGAGGGGAGGCACAGCCCTATTCAGGTTCCAGGTGCATCTCCTCCCACCCATCTACATGTAGATCTTGCTATTCAGCCCTGTCTCCTGGAATCCCCCAGCCCCTGTCACTCACACTCCAGACAAGGAATACACAACCTAGCAGAGGTAGGCTTGGATGGTTAGACAAGAAAATACCTACTTTCTAAAAGTGGTATTTTCAAACACAGAATGCTAAAAGCAACTTCACTAAAAGATGCATTTTATCATTCTGAGTTCAGGCATACTAAACTCGAATTTCTACCATGTTCCCTGGGTCAGTTAGGATTATAGGATGTAATAATCAAAACTGCCCATTCTGGCCTAGGGGAACAGGTAGCCTTGCAATAGTGAAAAACGAAGTAGGCTGTATTTCACTATCAGGACATGCCACACACACCAGGGCATGTCCTACCTTTCACATACAATGCACCCTGCCTACAGGGGTACCTTGGGGCTACCTTAGGGGTGACTAACATGTAGAAAAGGGAAGGTTTAGGGACTGGCAAGTGTGTGCACTTGCCAAGTCGACATGGCAGCCCCAGGCTGCGCACAGGCTCTGCAATGGCAGGCCAGAGTTACACTTTATGGGCTGTTTGCGTGGGTGGCACAATCCAGTGCTGCAGCCCACCAACAGTATTTGATCTATAGGCCCTGGCACTCGCAGTGCACTTTACTAGGGACTGACACATAGATCAAATAGGCCAATCATGGAAACACCAATCCATAACACATTTTCTACAGGAGCACTTGCACTTTCCCACTGGACAGCAGTGAGGAAAGTGCGCAGAATCATTACACCAGCAAAAACAGAGTCTAACAATAAGTGATAATGGCCTATAGGAGTCGCAGTGGTAGGCAGGTTTATCTGTCTTAAGGAGTGTAAATATTACTGCCTCGGGCATCGAAGGGGGGAGCAGGCCTGTCTCCAATGCATCCAGATAGACGTCTAGGAGTTTAGGAGCTAGGAGGTCCGAGTATTTTTTATAAAATGCAGCTTTAAGTCCGTCCAGCCCAGGTGCTTTGTCTGGGGAAAGCCCGGAAATTGCCTGCTGGAGCTCCTCAACCATAACTGGGGAGTCTAGGAATTCCCGGTGCAAGTTCGACAGCCAAACAAGCTCGATATCGTCAAGGTAAGCCTGAAGGTCAGGGGGAGTCTTCCCCTGAGTAGTGGAGTAGAGTTGTGTATAAAAGTCGACCATGATCTGCAACAGCTTCGATGTGGAGGAGTGCCTTTGTCCTTCCAGATCCAGCAGCTCCGTGATGTATGACTTAGCATGTGGTCATTGGAGCAATCGAGCTAGAGTTTTGCCGGGGCGATCGCCTTCCTCGTATCTGCGTGCCTAGGTCTCTTTGCCCAGGAACAGGGTCTCTTGTGTTGCCTCTTCTTGGTACTCAGACATCTTCTCGCGTATGCGAGCTAGTATATCACTTTTGCCGGTGTTGTGGAATCAGGCCTCCAGAGTGGAAATATCTTTTTCGAGTGCTGTGATGGTGTTGCGGATAGACTTCAGAACCCCATGTTGTTTGGCCAGGCACTCGCCTCGAATCACCGCCTTGAAGGCGTCCCAAAGTATGGCGGGGGAGCTAACTGACCCAGTGTTGTGTTCAAAGTAGGTTTGGATTGCTATATGTATTTCTTCCCTGAAGGCGGAGTCCCTAAGTGCTCCGGGGGGTAGTCGCCATGTGAATGCATTCGGGAGTGCGTTGGGAGGGTGGATTGTTAATTGCACTGGGGCGTGATCCGAGAGCGTGTGAGGTAGGTGAGTCACCGTGGGCCACCAAGGGAGTAAGTCTCTGGTCAGCAACCAGTAATCTATCCTGAACAATGCTCCGTGTTGCAGGGAGAAACGTGCCCACGCGGGTGTTGGGGTGTGTGTCTCGCCAAATGTCCATGAGGTGGTTATCTGCGATGATAGTGGTCAAAGCCCGGGCGGCCTGTGGGTGTGGATGTCTGGAGCTACCCTCCCTCTCCATTCCATCTAATAGTGGAACATTGAAGTCCCCACACCACAATGTCGTCTGTGAATCGATGCCCGAGTGCAGATTCCAGACCTTGGTGAAGAATTCCGGGTCGTCCCCATTGGGGCCATAGATTGCGGCAAGAGTAATTGTATGGTTGTAGAGTGTACCTGTCAGGATGAGGTATCGCCCTTCACTATTGCAAATGCACTGTTTCGTGGTCCAGGCCAGGCCCCTGCGGATGAGAATGTATACACCCCTTGCATAGTTACAATATGTGGCTGAATAGTTGGTGCCCCACCCTATCGTGAGTAGCGGAGGGAGAGCCCAACTAACAAGGTGAGTTTCCTGAAGTTCACAGATGTCTATCTGGTGTCTGTGTAGGTAGGCGTGTACCAGGCGAATTTTCCTGCTATCGTTGAGGCCCCTGACATTCCATGTTATGAGCTTTACTGTGGCTGGAATACCCATCTCCGCTCTCTGGAGTCAGAGTGAGTCGCTGCAGCTGGGGGTCGCCCCATGTGGGCGGTGGCGCGTGTTGTGTTCCTCGAGTGCACGGTGTGGTGAAGAAGACGTGTGTGCAAGTCATAAAGCCAACATTTTCAAAATTACATAAACAAACTTCAAGAAATTGAACAGTGAGCCCCCACCCACGCTGCCCATCCCCCTCCCACACCAACTCCCCAATTAGGTTGAGCATAACCTTCCCTCTCCCTTGTCAGAACCATTCGGGAATTATCCCTGGGGGCAGCGGAAACGCCGCGTGAACTAGCCCGCCAGTTAGGGCTGGGTGGCCGAGCATAAAACTATAAGAACAGGAGCCCATGTTTGTAGGGGCTCTCGCTTAGGAGATTTTTGGGGTTTGTTATCTCCCCCCAACAGGCCTGTGAGCAACGTTACAACTTACAACTAGATGGAATGGAGTTCGGAAACTTGCCGGCAGCTTGCGGATCACGGCCTCTCCGCTGGCTGGGCTATAACCTCTTTTTTATGCCAAGTTCGAACAGTCTCAAGTTCTATTTAGTCATTTTCACTTAGCTGCGCATCGGAGACTGTCTGAGAAGACGCTCCCCTTGAGTTTTCAGACTGTACCTGTTTCTTGGCGAACATGAGGGCTTGTTTAGGATCTGTGAAGTGGTGCGTTTTTCCATCTCTTGTTACTCGCAACTTGGCGGGGTATAACATAGCGTATTTTAAGTTGGCTTGCTGTAAGAGCCATTTAGCTGGCTGGAAGTCTCCCCTTGAGTTTTCAGACTGTACCTGTTTCTTGGCGAACATGAGGGCTTGTTTAGGATCTGTGAAGTGGTGCGTTTTTCCATCTCTTGTTACTCGCAACTTCGCGGGGTATAACATAGCGTATTTTAAGTTGGCTTGCTGTAAGAGCCATTTAGCTGGCTGGAAGTCTCGTCTGGTCGCCTGTACCGCCATTGTGAAGTCAGGAAAGAAGGATAGATTGTCGCCTTTGTACTGGATTTGGCCTCTCTCTCTTGCCACGCGAAGGACTGTGTCGCAATCCTTATAGTTTAACAGACGAGCAACGATTGGGCGAGGTGGTGCCCCCGGGGGCGGCCGCAGCCCCAGGGTTCTGTGGGCCCTCTCGACAATGAAGACTGAGGATAGCTCGGGTCCGAATATATCTCGTAACATCGTCTCCATGAAGTCTTCCATGCGTGAAATGGCTGTCGATTCCGGTATTCTGGTGATCCGGAGGTTGTTTCTCCTCGATCGGGCCTCGAGGGCTTCGTTCTTTTGCTTGATCAACTCAAGTACTTTATCCATGCGTAGGAGGTGTTCGGATGTGACTGTCTGATGATCGTCCGTCTCGCTCACGCGCGCTTCTAGATGTTCTAATCTGGAGTCATGATCATCGACTCTCTTTTTCACCTTGTCCAATCACGCAGTGAGCAAGTCTAGCTTGGCGTCAATATTTTTCAAGCTGGATTTTACCTCCAGCAGGATCTCTTTGATGTCCATGTCCTGGTCATCAGCTTCTTCCAGGGGGCATGTGGCAACACCTTTTTCTGCCTCTGGGTCCGTCTGCCTGATGCTGCATTTCTTCTCGAAGGAGATTTTTGATTGCCTTCCCTCCGCTTTGCCCATGGTCTTAGGAGTGTGGATGCGACACCCGTGCAGAGGGAAAGGGGTGAGGGAGAGGCGTCCGATGTGTGCCAAAGCCTCACCTATGTTCAGGAGGCGTAGAAATTGCTGTGCGCTGTGCCACTGATGCCCAGCAGTGTTAGGCCCTCCACTGCCAGGAGGTGTGCTAAGTGCCTTGCGCTAAATTGGTGCTTTGCGGCCTATCAGACGAGTGACCTGGGGGGGTGCAGTTTACTCCTTGTGCTGCGTTCGCTTGTGCAATGGCTGTCCGCAGCTGCCCACCGGTACTTTATGTGAGGCTACAGCTCGGAGGCCTCCCCATAGTTACGGCCCCCGTCTCCCCCGCACTGGTGCTGGTCAGGCCTGGGCATAGTTCACGGAGTTTTGCTACGCGTAACTTCGCGAAGTTACAAAAAAACTCTGCGAAGTTCCGTGAGTGGCGTAGTGCAGTGCGAACTGCAGTTTATGCTGGTATTCCTGCCGCTCGGGTAGAAATTCTACCTGAGCGGCAGCTCAAGCTCGCGAACTTACTGTTTGCGATCGCGAACTTACCGTTCGCAAGCGGGGAAAAACTCTGCTGCACATCGCAAAGCGGAGTTTTCTGCACTCCGCGAGCTCCACGGAGTGCGGAGTGCAGAAAACTCCGCAAACTCCACAAACGGAGCGAAGTTCACTGCCCAGGCCTAGTGCTGGTGCATGTAGAGTATTAAGTAGCTCAGGAGTAGGTGGCCTGTTTTGCCGGGTGTATTCACTTCAGTGCAGCTATCGGGCCCTTCAAAGTGTGTGCTATCCGTGGGCAGGGCTGGTGGGCAGCGTCTCTGTCTGGCCCCGTTAGTCCTCAGCCACGAGGCCACTCTCCGATCCGCGGCCCCTCAGTTGACACCGGGCCGCGTCGCGGGCCTGCCTCGCTTCCGCAGGTGTGGTCGTGGACCCTCACATTCTTACCGCCGCTCAGTTTGGCAGTCTTATGGCAGCAGGGCTCCACCGCCGCTCCCCGTATAGCTGCGCTTCTGCCATCGGCACCGCCATGCGCCGCATGCCACTGTGAAGGCCAGCAGTCCGCCCGGCCCCCAGCGCCCGTGCAGGCCGACCTACCTTGAACGCCAGCAGCCAGGCAGTCCGCCTTTGGGAGTCGTCGTCGCGACTCAATACAACACCCCCTGGGCCAGACGGGGGGAGCTCGGCGCGCCAGCGGTGAGCATGTGGGCATCTTCTTTCCGATTTTGTAACCTCCGGTCGCCTTGCAGGGGGAGCAGCATCTCTCTCTCAGCGGCTGCCGCGGAGCACAGTATCAAGTCCTCCACAGGTTGGAATGTCTCACTGGGCCGTGGCCGCCACCCGCGATCTTGGCCTGCAGCTCACTCGCACAGCGACTCTGCTTTTATGCGTGGCTTCCCTGTTGTGGACCCCGCATTCCACGCACACTTTTGTGGCTGGATGGGGCTCCCAAGATGTTGGTTTTCCCAGGATTGTGAGCTCGGTCGACAGAGCTCGCACACTATGCGGCCATCTTGCAACGTGGCAAAGTCACGCCCCCAGTGTAATAATTAATGCCTCATGCATTGGAGGAGCTTAATAGACAATGGGGTGACCCTGTGTCCCTCAGAACCTGGGTATAGGTTTATATAAGTACAATGGTTCTGTCGGGTATAACCACAATATTTCTTATAATTACAATTCAATGTACACGGACAAATTATTACCTACACAGATTAAATGTGAAAACATGTAGGATGGAACACACAATAAAGACAAAGTAAACGAGTTTTTTAGAGGGTAATACGATATTTTATATAAATTGCATCATTTATATTTACCCCCATATAAAGATTTATATTGCATATAAAGCTGCCAACAATGTGAAGATTAAGGTGAGTTGTGAACAAGTGACATAGTGTGATATGTGACACAGTAAGTGCGTGATATGTACAAAGTGGTTAAAATATATACATATTTGAAACAGGCCAGAATAAACACAATGACCCTGCTGCTCTGTACAATTTCAGTGCTTTTAGAGCGGGGCCTTGAACTGGACCAAAAGGTAGCGTCGACGTTTCAACCCTATATGCGCGATTTTAAATCATCACGGCGGGTCTTCATCAGGACTGGAGTGGGGAAGGATTGGCAGCCTGGAGAGTCAGTTAAAAACGTGCATTAGCATCGACGTGTGTTCCAATAGCCATTAACAGCGTAATGTACAAGGTGGTAATTACTCACCTAACGAAAAACCAGAGAATTTCCGGTTAGACTCAGGTCAGGGATGATCAAGGGCCCATCTGATGATCCTCTGGGGGTGAGAAGGGGAAGGTCAGGATAGGGACTGGCCACTGATCTACAGATAATTAATTAAACAACCCCAGGGGAGCTGATAAGATCAGGCCGTGCTGGTCAAACCCATCATATGAATGGAGGGAGCCCATCACCAGGAACAAGAACCATTCAACAGGAGTGCGTTAATTACTCGCGCTCATATATAATTGGGCAACCAAAGTGTGAAACAAGTGAGAGAATAAAACAATCACACTGGTGAGTCGCATAATCAATGTGAACCAGTGCGGCAAATACGCGATGAAAAGTCGCGCTTAATACGCGCTGAAAACTCGCGCCCCTAATAATTAACTGGCGAGAATGTGAGATCAATTTACACACCACTGTAGGTACATGGGTCAAGGCTCACCTATATAGATCCTGTTATGTGTCCTGCACGAGTTCAAAGGACGGGGGATAATGATCATCAACGTCTATAAATAAATGCAAAGGCGCTGATTACTCGCGTTCAGTAGTTTAAAAGATAGGTGACTAATCCTATGTAAAGCTATGCCTAGCTCACCTTTTAGGATTTCATGTGGGATTCAAATCCGAGGCTTCAAGCAGAGTGGCAGTGGAGACTCCTGCCGTATGACCGCAGAAAGTCGGTCTGTATGGAAGAGTCTGGCAAGCAGAAAATAAGCAACCGCGAGCACGTTTGGCAGTGACGTTTTGCAGTGACGTGAAGCGTGCAGCAGCTCAATGACTGCATGCCTTGTTGCCAAGCAACCGACGCGGAGTCCACGTAAGCCGCAGCGACTGCGTGTAGAATCAATCACGTACGCATGCGCGAGCAAGTCAATGTATGGTAGTGAATTTAATATGACAGACCCGGGCAAGGATATCTATCCTAAAAGGAGGAGAACAACTCCAGAAAGGTTTAAAAGTGCATGATAACTGCATCGATATGTACACGCAACTCATGTCGTGATTACCACATATGGTGCGCATTTAAATGAATCTCATGACAAAGTATGTAGTGCATATGCTATACAATACATGACAGAATGAAAACGTGGTAGATACTACGGTAGTGAAACACATTGCAGTTATTAAACACATTCGAATCGGCACAAGAGCAGGAGCCAACATATTTGAATACTTTAAATGCGCATCTAGATGGATATTATTTGGTAATACTGTTTGGACAGTAAGCTGTCATTAAGTACATTAAAATTGTAGCCAGGATCAGTTCCTATGCAAGAGAATAATATGTTAAAAATACAAAGTGCATGCGTTTATATAGAAAAGAGTAAGAAACCACATGTACTGTCATCATTGAAATTTTACAATTGGCCCATTTGTCTGGATGTTTCCTCAAATTCATTCAAACCCTTCATTACAGTATTGAGGGAATGTATCCACCTGCATTCTTTATGGTTCAGGACCACTGAAGTGGACCCACCCCTTGGAGAAGGACAGACTTTATCGGCCACCCACCATCTCATACTCTCTGGCTGGTGTTTCTGTGAAAGGAAGTGGTCAACTAATGGGGCACCCTGGACCTTACATCTTATGCAGCTCATATGTTGCAATATTCTCGCCTTTCTGGGTGGTCTGACCTACATAAAGTAAATCACAGGGACAACAAATGACATATATTAAGTTGGTACTATTACAGTTTGTAAAGTCTGATAACTTATATGTTCTATTGTTGTGTGTAAAGGTGGAACCCTCCACCGTCAGCGGGCAGGCTTTGCAGTGGCCACATTTGTGGTGACCAGTAACAGGGGGCAGGCCCAATTGATTTCTCAAGTTCATAGGTTTGGGAGGAGGCATAATGAATGGCCATGTGTGGGATCAACATGTCCTGGTAAGCCTTGTAAAAGTCCACTGTAAGACCATTGATACCCGGAGCCCTGGCAGCACGCATACCTGTGAGTGCGGAGCGTATCTCTGAAGGTTCAAGGGGTGCCATGAGATGTTTCCTATGCTCCGTCGTGAGCCATGTCATGTTTATGTGTTCCAGATAATCCACTATTGCTTCTACATCTGGGGCCATGGAGGAGCCATGCCGTTCAGAATAATACCTGCAGAACCTGTCGGCTATGAGTTCTGTATTGTGCAGAAGCTGCCTTGTTTCATCTAGATTTTCCATAATCACCCCGCCGCTCTGCTTGGGCGCATTAAGGCCGCCAGTGTGGCTCCCAGGCACTTCCCCTCTCCATACACCCTGGCTGTTGCATATTTCCCTAGGTGTTTTACTGCACTGTCCGCCGTTTCGTGGTATTCCTCAAGTTTCTCCCTAATGTCCTTGAGCAGCCGTCCATCTCCCAAATGCTGATGTTCTAGTTCCAACTGAGCAATGTCCTCCTCTAAGCGGGTCAGCCTTTTTCTCAGGGATTTAAGAACCCCAGCGTACTTTGATATTGCAACACCTCTAATGTAAACTTGGAAGGTTTCCCAAACTGTAGTGAAGCTAGACACAGAACCAATATTATTTTGGAAAAACTCCTCTTTTGCTTGCACCATTTCATCCTTAAAGACTGTATCCAGCAACGAGCATGGGGAAAATCGCCAGGTGAATGCTGTGGGTTTTTTAGTGTGGAGGGAAAGATCTAACACTACGGGGGAGTGGTGAGAGTAAGTTCTAGGGAGAGGTTCACATTTGAGGATTGTGGAAGCCAAGCCTCTAGACACCAGCCAGAAGTTGATCCGTGAGTGAAAGTCATGGGTTGCTGGATAATGTGTGAAGCCTACCGCTCTGGGTGACGATGTCTCCATATATCAACGAGGCCTAAATGTTCAGACATTGCGACTATCGCTTTAGCCGCTGCTGTGGTGCGGTGCGGAGGTCCCCTTGAGTGATCCCTGGCTGGGTCCAAGTTGCAATTAAAGTCGCCACCCCAGAGATGAGGGAGGTCGCCCTATTGGTGCAGATGGGTCGCTGAGCGTATGGTAAAAAGATGCATCATCATGGTTGGGCCCGTAAAGCCCCACTATTAATATCGCCTCCCCGTCTTTGTGACAACGGGCAAGCACATACATGCCCTCTTGGTCAATGCTGAGTACATGCAGTGTAATGCCGGATCTGTTGCTTGCCCACATAATAAGCACGCCACTGGCATGTGATGTAAAGCCCGCCACAATGAAGGTCCACTGCATTCTACACTGTTGTAAAAGCCATCTGTTTAGTGGCAAGTGTGTCTCCTGCAAAATTGCAACATCTACACAGTGTCTTTTCAAAGATGCCATCACTTTCCGGGGTTTCCTGCGATCATTCAGGCACCTCACATACCACGTGAGGAGTCTGATGTCTGGGGAGTCAGAGCGAGTTGTGGCAGTGCATTCTAAGTCACCCATAGCCCCCTGATCTCACATTAGTACCCTGTTAGACAAACCAGCCAAAGCATTAAGACAATTTTCAATAATAACAAATAAGCAATAATTTCATAACTCAACCCACCCACTCTATGCATGCCCCAAATCAGCACAGAAGACTAACAGCCCTCTTCAGCCCTCCCCAACCAGGACCCCGAAAATAAAATAAAAAAACTAGCCTCTACATGTTGTGGGAAACACATGGGGGTGGATGTTACCAACTAACGTGCTTCATACGTGGCCCAGCCAGACCTATACCCCATGTGACAGAACCTGTGCCTCCCAAGCTGACACTGGGGGCCCCAACAAATCACCTCTAAATGCCGAACAGTCCTACAAATTGGTAGAGGAGAGGAGATTTGCAGATGATGCTCCACTACGTTCCAGGAGGGACTGAACAACTACGGTCTCCCGGGATATTTGAGAGTTCACCTCTTGCCACACCTCCAAACACTTAATAGGAACAGTTTTTTATCAAAGTGAAGTGCACCGCAAGCAAGCGAAAGTAGTGATTGTCCATTCACGGAAGGTTTATGTATATGTTGATTCTTTATTCTTCAATTTTCAATAAAAAGCAACAGCCAAACAGCCGACGCGTTTCGTCCAAAATGTGGACTTCATCAGGGCTTAAGTATCTGTAAGATAACATCAACGTATTTTAAACCGGATTCAGCAGTATAGAAAAAGAAGAAGAAAGCAACTGTACCCTCCTAGATCCAGGGACAGTGTGGAGTCATAATGGCTCTTAATAGGAACAGTCTTACCCAGTTCATAAGGAGCACCGGTATGGAATGATGAGCTCTGCTAAGGCACCGGGGACACTAGAACATCCAGTGCCCCCAGAGCGGGGAGTAGTGTGAGCACATAGAACCACATAGCGAACACCTCCCGGAAGGCACCTACGACTTCCATTACATGCCTAACATGTCACGCTGCCCAGACAGCTGCAGGCATGCCAATCCAGCGCCAGTTCCCCGAGTTTGGTGAGTCGTCGTTCACATTGGAGGCCCCCTTGGGGGAGCCCCCTCGAGAGTCAGCGCCTCCCTGCCACTTGAGAAACTGTAGGACTTGTTTTGAGTCTGTTAAAAAATACGGATTTCCCTTAGATAAGATTTGTAACTTTGCAGGGTATACCATACTGTATTCTAAGTTCAGTTCGCGGAGTTTCCTCTTCACTTGGATGAATTGGCGATGAGCTTCTTGTACCTGCTGTGTGAAGTGCGGATAGAGAGACAAATCCATTCCCTCGTGGACAGCGATTCCATTTTTCTTGCCTTACAGAGAGCAGCATCGAGGTCCCTGTAGTTCAGAAGGTAAGCTATTATTGGGCGAGGGTTAGCTCCCGGGACTAGCCTGGGCAGAAGGGCACAGTGAGCACGCTCAACGACGAAGAAATCCGAGGAGGTGTCTCTGCCCAGCAGCGTTATTAGCAGTTGCTCACCATAATGCTCCATATTCTCAATGTTCGTTGATTCTGCCACTCCAACGACGCGCATTTTGTTTCGCTATGAGTGCGCCTCCATTTCTTCAGCTTTGGCTTGCAGTTCGTGTAACATCTTATCCATCTTGGAATGAACAGTGGCCTCCGCAGAGAGTATGTCCTCGGCATTGGGCACTCTCTTAAATGGTATCCAGCCTCTCCGTATGTTTATCCAGCCTCTCAGACATACTGTCCATCCTGAAGGAGAGTGCGTCAATCTTTCCGTCGATTTTTGTTAAACTGCGTTCATCATGGCCAGTATCTGTTTTAAATCTGGGTCTGTGGTAGGATCGTTAGTCTCTGACTAGGATTCCACTGCGACAGTGTCAGCCTCCCTGTGCCTGGGTGCTTTGTGAGGCTCATACTGGAGGTTGGGCTGTGATTTGTCTGTTTTCCCCATATTGCACTGCACCACAGTATGCCAATTGCACACAACCAGTTAGCAAGGGCTTTGAGGCAGCCGGGCGATCCTGCAAGCATGCACCGCCGTGCACACAGATTAGCACGATGAGCAGATAGGCCACGGATCACACGCAACACCCCACCATGGTGAAATCCAAACAGGACGGCTGCATCACCTTCAGCTCCATGAGTCACTAAGCATTGGTTGGGCCAAGTAGTCTCATTCAGTTGCCACGTGTCAGCCCCTCCGAAAAACTTTCCTTCCTCAAGGAGTTGGTCAGCGCTCTCGAGGGGTGGCCGGCCGCCACTGTGGTGCAGGGGATAGTAACTCTGCATTCACCTCCTGTTTCAGGTTGCGGCGCCGGAGAGAAGCACTCTGGGCACAGAAGGAGGACGGTAGTCTCAGCGGCAACCCTGCACTCCCCAGGCAGCTGACTGGCACTTCCTACCTTTAGGAGTCCTCAATGTGGGATCCCGGCCATGCGGGAGACGCCGCATCTGTGACCCCGCTCCGCGGGTTGGATCCCTCCAGGCCGGGCGGCCTAAGCCTACGCAGATTCTGGTGCTGCAGCTGTCCCTCAGGAGCGGGCCCGGGTACACCCAAAAGCCTCTGCAGCTTAGTTTCGCTCGCCAAAGTTGATAGTCACAGGGAGCACAGGTTTGCAAGCCGCTGTCCGTGCATGGTGCGGCTCGATGCAGCAGCAGTCTGTGGCCCAAGTCCCCAGGGAGGAAACAGGCCAGGCCTCATGTGGTCAGCTGCTGCAGCCTCACTCCACATCAGGAGCCCAGGCGAAAGCCCGAATCTTCTGCAGATACAATTCTTCTGTTCTGTTAAGGGCACATAAGCAATGTGCAATGGACGACAGGATGTTGAAGGAAAGCCGGCTGGGCTCACTGAGCCTCTCAAACTTGTGGCCATTTTAGAGCCAGGCAAGCTCCGCCCCCAGACTTTGAAATGTTACTAGAAAGTCCCAACCAAAAATTATATATGATTGGGATGGAGCTGAAGAATATGGTGCGATCAATTATGAAATGGGTCTGTCTTTGGAAAGTCTTAGTCAAGAAGGACGAAAGAAGAAGTCAGAGGATGAAAAACAGTGCAGAAAGGGGGGCTGCAATACAAGCAGAAGGCTAGAGGACTAGCAGGAGCCCGTGGAACAGCTACAGCCACAGCCAAAAGTCATCTTGGTTAAAAACTGCATACAGGTAAAGTCAAGTTCATGACTGGACACAGAAGGCATTACCGAATGGAAAGGTAGCAATGGTTGAGAAAGAGTTAGAACAGATAGGACTCTGTTTTAGCCAGACAAAATATGTTTTGTGATTACCCGTGTCCAAAAAGTCATAGTAAATGAAAGTCTATACTCCTTGAAGAACAATATCTACGAAGGGGTTTCACAAAAATTTGTATATGGAACAATCGGAAAAACTCACTTGAGGTGTGAGAAGAGAATGCATATCACAAAGTGGTCAAGCCAAGAAGTTGCAGCAGTGTGTGGCACAGACTTAACCAGTTTGGTGTCTTATGCAAGGAAAAGTGTCCCACTTGTAAGCTCTCTCCTGTAGAGAACGGGAATAGCCTTACCAATTGAAACAGAGAAGCAAGGTAAGACTGGACACATTACTAAGGGCGAGTATAGACACAGACATGAAGCACTCCACAAAGGGCACAATATTAGGAAAAGCAAGAGCATCCTGTAGACAGGACATGATGGAGGAAGTTAAGTATACACAGAAGGAGTCACCCAATGTCCATTTTATGGGGAAATACCCATCAAAAGATGTCAGGCTGTTGAACAATCCCAAAACATATAACTAATGAGCTTGACAACTGACATGTCATTGGACACATTAGTGAAGGTAAAATCACATCCAAAAGGCAGCCCCTCTAACTGACTAGGCATCCATCATCAAAAAATCAAACAGAAAGGATAGGGTCCAATTGACTCCTGTGGGAAAAACACGACTATTATCCTGGAACATCTCCTGAGCAGAAGTATGGAGCAATTAACTTACATGCTCCCTTTACACTATTACCTGGAGGTACTAGTGGCAAATACCTTAAGCGGGAACATCACCTCCAGAAAGACTCTAACAGAAGATGAGCCAGAAAGCATGGACATTTCTTCTCTCTACACGTGGATACAGTTTTGACTGCTAACTATGGCATCATTCTGGTATGTGATGCTGAAATCTGCGGTTTGAAGCACAATATCTCTAAGACTGGAGTAAGCAAAAGATCTATATGGAGAAAACTGACACTTGACACTTTGCACTTTTATGTTATTGTGTGGCAGCTTGGCTACTCAGAGGAGTCACCTTTTTCTCTTGCAATCAAGAAGGAAACTAGAGAGACCTTCACCATGTCCATTCCTTGACAAATAGTTCAACATGGATGTATAACTGTACAACAGAAACCTGTTTTCTTGAAAGGTGGTGATGAAACTCTGCAACTAAACAAATGAAATCTAGCTCCAAAGATAGTACAGACTATAGAGAACATGCATCAAGAAAGCCAGGAGAATCCACTACTTATCTTGCATGTCAGAGGACACTTAAGCTAACAAAGACCTTTTGAGAATGCTCTCTGGATTCTTTAAAGTACTCCGCTCATCAAATGAAGTTGAACACATTCAGGAGCTCTGCCACTCTACACCACCTCATCAAAAAGAGAAAATAACTGACAGACCATGCTCCCTGAAAAGCAGGCAGCAATAGCCTTGTACAGAAACCCTCACTAAATGACTATATCGCCACTGCACACCTACAGAGTATTAATTTAACTTGCTAACAGTAAAAACAGTAATATAATCAAAGCTGTAAACATAGCAGGCCCCAAGAGACCTCGCACCTTCCTACATTAAACCTATACTAAGCAGTGTTTTCATCAATCAAACCTCACAAATTACAGACCAATTTCCAAAGGATAATTTTTAGGTAAACTCATGGAAGGACATGGCTTCTATCTGGTCAATGGAATCATAGAAAAAACAAACTCCAACCTGACAGACAGATAGAATTCTGACCAGAAATACTATGCAAGCTACATCAATCTCCATCTGGAAAGACCTCAAGAACAGCATTGAATCAAATAGAGCTGTGTCACTACTTCTTGACCCATTATCCACATTCAGTACTGTAGACAAACAACCACTAGTCCAAATACTAAAAGACACAGGAATTTCAGGGGCATCATCAGCTGGTTACAATCCTGCCCCACCGACAGAGTCCAAATAATCACATTGACACCATACTAATCGTCACCATTCACCTCCCTGTAGGTGTCATTCAAGGCTCAGCAATCTCCCATTTCTTCTATAACATGGCCCAGCGCCCAGTTCCTGTCTTTGCCAGCTTCTTTCAAATAACCTGCTACAACTATGCTGGTGGCACCCAAATTGTATTAACACTTGAAAACCAAACTTCAAGAACTCCAATCTCTGCAAATGCTGGTTAGAAATAGGTCACTGGATTCTATGAAAACATCTTAAATTTAAGTCATCGGAGGCAAGATGGCGTCTGAGTAGCAGCCGCTTAGCTCAGCTCCGCCTGCCCAACTCCAGAAAATAGTAAAGCCCTCCCGATGTCATCGCAGCTCGAACTTTGAAATATTGGTAAATACCTGCTAAATCCCCGATATATGGATCGGGTACACTGTCTTCAGATTACGGTGGTCTCCGCTCGAAGCAGGGGTCAGAGCGGGCTCCGTATTGCAAAGAGGCATCTTACCAGAGCATCGGCGTCAGCAGCGGCAGACTGCTTTGTTCCAGCATCCTCATCCTGTGCTGCCCTGTGGCGATTCCCTACGCCGCTTCCCTCGACGTGCTGCCTGAAGGAAACTCTATCGGCCCTCCACAGCCTCCTGACAGTTTCGAGAGATTCGAGTGAGTCTCCCAGGCGCCGCCGTGGATTCCTACACACGAGCTGGGAACGAAGCTGGGAACGAAGGATACATTGTTTCCAGGACTTTGGAAACAAACAAGTAAGGATGACGGGGCGAGTGGCGAAATCATTGAAACATAAAAACACGCATTTACCAGTCCCTGCCACAAACGAAGTTACACAGCCTAATCTTGTATCGACATTAGAAAACTGCCAGAAACGCCCTGAGACAAGGGGGGCAAAAAATCGGGAGCAAGTTGAGAGATCTAATTCCCCAGAGAGGAGTGACCGGGTGGTAAAACAGGGAAAAAAGACACAACTCAAAAGCACCAAAACCACGGATTCTAGCCAAGTTCGTAATATCCAGCCCCTAATCTCTAACATATTCGGCTTGAGTGAAGGAAAAACGCATAATCAGGAAATAGCTGAGGGGGCCGAACCGGAGGGTCAAACCACCCCAACTGATGTTGTTGTTTCCCCTGACGATGCTGTAGAGGTATCGATGGCCCCTGAGGGTGAGGGTGCCTCCAATTCTCCAATTATTGATCCCTCAATAGATCTACAAATTTTTGATGTTAAAGCAACTGAGACTGGAACTGGGACTTTTGATAATGAGATTGTTAACTTTGCCAGCCTTGGAGAGAATGAAGCGAAGAGTCCATCTAAGTCATCTAAGCTAGCATACCCTCAGCCTAAAATGCCAGATAACATGGATAACATGGGAAAATCTCACTTATTATCAGATAAATCAGAAATATTCTAAACTGGCACATCAATATCCAGTGATGGAGGGAGGCACGACGTGGATAGTAATACGGATAGTATGGATAGTCATATAGACTCAGAAATTGCGTTAAAAACTGCCGCACAAAAAAAATCTTTGACCAAGAAATCCAGCAGGCATAAAAGGTATAAAAGGGGGGGTACCTCAGACCTAGGTAATACAACAGATCCAAGCTGGGACTATTCATCTTCACAACTAATTCAGAGGTGCTACATTCGATCAAAAGCTTTCAAGAAGAGGTCAAGCTGGATAATCGACGATCACGCCATGCCACGCAAAAACTACAAGGAACAATAAGGAAAGTGGGTAGAACATGTATCGAAATTGCTGACAGAATAGCTTCAGCTGAAATACGCACGGAGAACCTCGAAAAGGATGTTTCCACCTTGAAGGCGCAAAGAGATGAGCATGAAGGCATAGTTAAAGACTTAATGCTTAAAGTTGAGGAGCAGGAGAATAGACTACGACGCAACAATCTTCGTGTTCTTGGGATCCCGGAGGGAGCGGAAGGGAGCGATCCAAGGGCTTTTATGATCATGCTCCTCAAAGGTGCTTTTCCTGATCTGCATTCCTGGGACTGGGACAAAGAGATACAACGTGCTCCTCGTTTTCCTTTGACACCATCCAAACGCCCGGTATCTTCAGCACAATACCCACGTGCTATGCTATTATATTTTGGTAACTTCCTTCTGCACCAGCTACTTTACGACCTAGCAAGGCCAGCAAGCAAGAGGGAATTCAATGGTGTTACCTTTTTCACAAGGCCTGACTTTGCCCATGCCACTGTCGAGCGCAGATGGAGGCTGAGACAACTCTTTGCTCCCTTGCAACAACTAGGTGCAACCGTATATCTACAAAACCCTGCCCGCCTAAAAGTTATATTTAAGGGGGCCACACGAAGCTTGATCTCCGAAATCCAGGCTCCGTCTTATCTACGTGAGATTACAGATGCAAGAAGGGACACAACTAAAGACTAAAAGACTAAAGGACTAAAGGGGCTTTTGCAGGATAATATAGTAACAGAAATATTATTGAATAAGAAATAGACACATGAAAGGGCGGGCTTATAATGAGGAATTGTTAAGGGTGGGGGTCGGGCCGGGGATGGGGGGCACGTGGTTTTGATTGCTCAGATGCTCTCATCCTGGCTCTTGCAGAGCCAGGTAGCCTCAATGGTTGGTGATGGGTGGTGGGTGGTGTCCGAGGAGGGGGGGGGGCAGGAGCAGGGCGGGGGAAGGGGTTGGCACTAAGGGGGTTAGTTTTCTTTTCATGCTTTTTTCTTTTCTTTGGTATTGACCATGTGAGTCTGAATAACCTCGCTAATTGCAATGAGTAAACTAAGAATAGCAACAATCAATATTTGTGGCCTTAACGACCCTAAAAAACGGAGGAATACTGCTGCAGCGCTTCGGCTGCTTAAAGCTGATATCATCTGTATGCAGGAAACGCATATTGAAAGAGCCCAGATTCACCTATTAGATACACTTGGATATACAGTTATAGGGGCTACGACACAAAATACAAGGACACGCGGGGTAGCAATTCTCTCGGCCAATCGCTTGATCCAATTTACACGCAAAGCAGTTGATCACAATGGGAGGTGGGTTATTACAGAATGTTGTAGAGAGAATGGAGATTTATTCACTATAGGTACAATATATGGAAGTACTTTAGATGATCCGGTAGTTTTTGATCATATGAATAATGAACTGGCCACATGGCCACTACCTATCATAATTTGTGGCGATTTTAATATAAACTTGCCCGTCAATAAAAATTTAATTTCCGATAAAAACTGGATCTATAGCGGTCGAAAACCAAAGGTATTGAGAGCTTTGAAGACATTATGTCACGAACAAGCACTTACTGACGTCTGGCATTCACAACATCCCCTAGACCCTGGATATACATTTTATTCCTTTCCACACAACAAGCTTGTGAGACTAGATTTTATGTTTGCATCCCATTCTATTCTCCATACCTGTTTAATAGAGAAAGCCCCTCGTATAGTTGCAGACCACAACCCCTTAATAGTTGAACTTGGAGGGGCAGTGCCTGGAATTAGAGGTATGACCAACTGGAGCTTTGAGCGATCTTTGCTCCTAAATAATGAATACTGCACACATATGAGGTTGTGGATTCCCCAATTCCTTAAAGAGAATTTGGGGAGCACAGGGATCGATGTAGTGTGGGATACACTGAAATCAGCAATACGAGGAGAGACACTCAGCTTTTCACTTTTTCAGAATAAAGAGAACCGTCGACTGATAAGCGATAAGCTGCTGCAGAAGAGGAGTTGATTACAATAATCCATGATGGGGGGGATCCGGCAGACGCACTTGCAAAAATAATGGCAGCTAAGTCCTCTATCATGGAGATAATAGCTAAAAGGGCTGCAGATAGATTAGCTACATGGAGGCAGGAAGCATATGAATGTAGCGAGCAGGTCGGACACCACCTAGCGATTAGGGCAAGACAAAAAGCTACACGAAATACAATTGCTGCAATTAATGATCCTACACGGGGTAAAATTATAGATCCAGAGGGTATTCGGAAGGTGTTTTATCTGTATTATCAAGACTTATATCATGAGACCACCTCTGATCACTCGAAGGATATTAAGCTATATCTTAATCAAATTCCAGCTATCCAACTATCCCAAGAAGATCAGCTACAACTTGATGAGCCCCCCCAGTGGGTTGATACTCTACTATGTATCAATAGTCTCCCTAGTGGTAAAGCTACTGGTTTAGATAGCATTCCACTTGAATTTTATAAGAAGTTTTCGACCGAGTTGAAAGAGGGTTTACATCAGTTAATTGAACATGTATATAAGGGGGTAGGCCGCCTGAATCGTGGTCTCAAGCAAAAATAATAGTCTTCCTGGGGAAAAAAAAAAAAAACAGCGCTACAACCTGGTTCCTATCGTCCCATAACCCTGATAAACGCCTACAGCAAGATTTATTCTAAAATTTTAGCTGTTCGGTTGGTGGGGGTAATCCATAAAGTAGTCTCACCTAGACAACATGGATTAATTCCAGGACGTGGCACTACAGATCACATCAGAAGGGCTATCTCACTATTTGATGCCGCCAATATTTCCAGGGATCCAACAGTATTTATTTTGCTTGATGCCGAAAAGGCCTTTGACAGGGTCTCCTGGCCTTTTTTATGGGAGACCCTGGCAAGGGTCGGAATATGCCAGGGATTTATACAGGCATTTAGGATGCTCTATTTTCAACCCACCCCAAGATTATATTTAAATGGAGTACTCACAGACCCATTTATTATAACTAGAGGCACCCGGCAGGGATGCCCGAGCTCGCTGCTCCTGTTCGCACTTTATATAGATCCTTTTCTACGACAGCTGGAGGCTAATCTTAATATCAGCCCCATCGTTTCCCATGGCTGGGAAACTAAAGTCTTGGCTTATTCCGACGATATTGCTCTAGTAACCTCTAACTATGTGTGAGGTTGAGGCAGAGGCGGCGAGATTTGGCCAATTATCAGGATATTCCCTTAATAGCACTAAAACTCAAATTATTTGCAAGAATGTCAGCATGGGCAATGATACTAGACAGGTTGATAAGGCTACGTATCTTGGAGTAGATATTACGGCCAATGTAGAAAATATTGTGGATGGTAATATTGATCCCCTGATAGCTAAAACCAAAACTGAGTTAGTAAGATTGCATAATTTACATTTATCAATAATAGGTAGATGAAATGTTATTAAAATGCATTTTTTCCCCAAGTTTTTGTATTTTTTAAGGGCAATTCCGCTAGAATTCACCACCAACTGTTTAAAGAAAATTGAAGATTTGTTCTCTCGCTTTATCTGGGCATATGAAAAGCCCAGAAGAGCTTATAAATATCTATCTCTGCCAAAAGAAAGGGGTGGGTTGGCTTTACCAAATGTAAGATTTTATTACTGGGCAACTACTCTTTTGTGTAATCTAACTCTTATCACTGATAAGCCAACAGATAATCCTCTAGAAGATATACCGACACCTATTGAACTTATAATGGGCAAAGATGCATGGGGATGGGTTTGGAGATTTTTGAACGATTGCCACTACCAGAAGGTACGTTTTAAGACGCTGGCCGGTGGATATAGAATTATGAAGTCGGTTCGTAAAATGCTAGGATTGGGCCATTTGAACTATTATACACCGATTTGTAACAATTCCAACCTGCCGGAAATTTTCAAAGACTCTATAGTTAGAAAGTGGCAGGATAAAGGCCTATCCAAGCTTGGTGATTTTTACTCTTTAACTGATATAGTTTCTTTTGAAAATCTCAAGGAGAGGTATGAATTAGATCGGAGGGATTTTTACAAGTACCTCCAAATACGCGATTTTTTAAGTAAAAAGGTGGTGGCCCGTCTGGCTTTGCTAAAAACCATATCATAGATAACCTGAGAAAGAGTAGACCATTATCTATTGGAGCTGTTTATAATTCTTTTAATTCATTAATGCCGGATGATATGGAGGCACGAGCAATAAAGTGGAAAGAAGAAATAGGAATTTCGGAAAACCTATTTTTCTATTCAACTGAGCTAGCACAAAGATTGTTAATCCCGGCCCGGCTCCAAGCCCAGTACTATAAAACCTGCTTCTCACTCTATTATACTCCGAAAAAGATTGCAAAATGGGGGACAGGGAGAGGGACTCTATGTCCCAGATGTTCACTATACCAGGCGGATCTAAATCACGTTTGCCTCCTGCGACGCTCTAAGAAATTTAAAACAAGAGATTTCAACCTTTTTTAAAGAGGTGCTTGGGAGCGATTTTCCTCTCTCTCCATCCCTGATTGGACTTGGGGTGGACCAGGAATTGCAAGGGAAGCCAGGAGAAAAATTGGTTTTTATTGGTATGGCGATATTACGCTTATGTCTGGCCTCAGCTTGGTTAGATCCAACTCCCCCAGATTTTCACCAATGGTTGTCTCGTTTGTTGGCTAATTATAACTTTGAAAAAGCTATTTATGAAAAAAGAGGGTTACGGTCCCGATCAAAAGGCCTAAAAATTTGGGAACCACTGACTAGATGGCTTGGGAGGTAGAGGATTCCCCAAATGTTTCTCAGACTTTGAGGAGGTTTTACTTTTAATTTTTAATTTTCTTTTCTTAATCTATCTTCAATCCAAAGATAAGTGACCGTGTACAACTCCAGGCGGGAGGGATGGGTGGGTAGTGGGTGGAAATAAATTAACAAAATTGTGCATGATGATCTTATTATTTTCTGTTTTAACACCAAAATATGTCTTTCATGTAAACCTAAGCTGATAGTTGGTACATGTAGTTAAGAAATAGATGCTTTGATATATATTTTTTCTGTATAAGCGTTAAATTGTTATTGAAAGATGAACTTTGATACATGTAATTTCGATATCATGCACTAATAAAAAAATATATATATATTTTTTTATTTAAGTCATCAAAAGTTTTAATATTTTCCAGTGGAACATGGCAGAGTTATGACTCCCCACTCACATGATCCCTGAGCTAAGACAGTGAGCAACCATACCAAAGAGAGTGAAGACATTTGTTATAATAATGACCTCTAATCGTTAACTCCCAGCTCAAATTAACAAAGGGACCAGAGGTAATTTCTTTACAATGAGAACTCTACAGCTTTATTTTCCTTATTTAGGCATATTGAACAAAATCCAGCTATCAAGAGCCTTAGCAATTGTCCATGTCTAGACCACGCAAATGGCTGCTGCATATGACTCTTTAAAATATCTAATATGCAAGCCGCAAGGAATCCAGAATGAGGCAAGCTTACAAGTTCTAACCCTGGTAAAAAGGGACCATATTAGCCTGGTCCTCAAACCATACATTGTTTACCTGTAGCAAAAATAATCTACTAAAAGAGCTCTGCATCACACACTAGGTGATGTATGGGGGAGTCATCATACAATCAAAACTGAAACTTAACAAGACACCTCAGATCCAATTTGGGCTCACTCCTGATCACTCCCCATTTTAAAGAATGACACAATGGAAAAGGCTTCTTATCAGTCCAGACATACAAATTCTAGAACTCTCTCTCAAAGAGAGTATGGATCATCAGCAGCCATGTGGAATTCAGGAAAGTAATAAGACCCAGCTGTTCCAAGTTCTACACAGACTGCAAGTTACTCTGGTTTGCATATACAGCTCACAAAACTATTATTAGCATTCTGTTATGGTTTGTTTATCACTTGTGAGAACTGTCACCTTAAGGTGATGTAATGCCATGGAATCTTGGGTACATCACCAAGACTGGAATGTGATGGTCACTTGGCAAAAGGGCATTGTAGGAGAGTTATGGCTAGGCTGGTTGTGCTGACCTGGTGGTGGATGAAATAAAGGATACTTGAAATAATCCATATCTGGTGTATACTTTCAACGCTGGCGATGAGTTGAAGCATCCACCACCAAGGAACCCTGCATACGAGATTATCACAAGCATTCTACTAAGATTCAATAAGGCCATATGCATGATGCAAGATTAGTGTACAACGTGAAGCACAACTGTGAAGAAGATGATTTAAGATATCATGACTGATTGGGGCGCGATATGACTCTATCTATTTTTTGTTTAGACTGTCAGGCTGGATTTAAATTAAATTGCCGGGGGCGTGGCCAACTATCATGGCCGATCGGACGTGATCCCGATCGGCTCCATACAAATCTGTAAAATGAGGCATACCTGAGACTCCTTGTACGTTTTTTGAGGCAGCTCAGCACTGGGGGACGACGAGGACCACCTTAGAGTCGCTGTGGTACACCTACGAAGGCAGGATTTTGCGCTGAAAGAACTGACGGTGCTCGGCGGGCGAGCAAGGAAAATGGCGCCAGGCTTTGCAGCGGACTCCGGGATTCGTGATGCGTGAGCCCCTGGGACGTCTGCTGCCGCACTGAGGAGCCGAGCTGGCTGAGGGATGCAGGTGAGGTGCTCCGATTGCGGCCCCGGCTCCTGGCTGCGCCTGTGAATACCGGAGGAGGCAGCGGTAGAGGAACCGGCTAGCAGAGACTCAGCTCGCAAAATGGCGGGCTCGGCGCGTTGCCGGGAGAACTCTCGGCAGCGGCTTTGAACCCTGGTTTGCAATCGCATCGGCTCCTTGGGCTTGGGCCACGCACCCCCCCCCACCAGCACGAAGTCCAAATGAAATCCATTGCTGGCGGGGGGGCATCGGGGGCCCGAAAATCCGGCTCTTAGAGATTGACTGGAGACGAGCTATGGGGGCACCAAATCACTATCCCTCATAAGGCAAGTGCAGCCAAAAGGGTTCACAGGTGCATCAGGCAGGAGGGTATAAGCGCTTAAGAAGCATTTACTGGGAGGAAAGTCCAGGGGCCCCCACTACGATGTATCTCTTGATGCCTGACCCTAACATGGCAGCTGAGCAGTGAACAGCAAGTCCCTAAAGGAACTCCGGCACCACTTCGGGGGACACCGGGCAGGTCCCTCTGCTTGTACATCATTGGAAAGGAGTCCCTGGAGCCCTATTAAGCCGGGGAGCTGGGCAAAGGCACTGTGGGGACATAGTGGGCTGACCACGTGACAACAGGGCTGGAGGTTGGAGTGGCCCCTGCGTGGAAAAAGAGGCGGTCTAGGGCTCGCCTGCGAACACGGACGTTCTGCACTGGTTCTGAAGGTCAGAAGGAGTGGTCAGGTGCTGACCAGAGAACGGATCCACTTATGCCACCCAAAAAGACCCCAACAACAATGTCTCCAACTACTTTGCTACCACGAGCGCCGGAGTGGCAGGCGAGGAGGCGACATCTCCAATGGGGACCATGGCGCTAACTAGAGAGGACCTCCTGTTCTCCCTGCAGGAATTCAAAAAGGAACTCCAGGCGGACATCAAGGCTGACTTGGATGCTTCCTTTGAGTCATTCCATGCAGAAATGAGAGAAAAAATGGTATCCATGCAGGCTGATGTGGACTCGGTGGGCTCCAGCATGCTGGATCTTGAGGCAAAATGCCAGGAGCTGGCCGACCGTCTCACGCCCTTGGAAGAAAGCTCGACGGATCTAAGTGACCAACTGCGTGCCACCCTGCTTAAGTGTGAAGACTTAGAAAATCGCTCTCGACGCGATATCATTCGAGCAAGAGGCCTAGAGGAAGATTGTGAGGGCCCAGATCTGGAGGCGTTCATGGTGGGCTTGTTCTCCTCGGTGCTGGGAGAGAAGGGCTCTGAGGTCCGGCTGGAGAGAGTCCACAGGATTGGTCCGCGCCTGCCGGGAGAAAATCGATGGCCCTGTGATGTGCTGGTGACGTTTAGCTCGTTCAAAACTAAGGAAATGGTCCTCCAAAAAGCGAGAGCCGCTGACAAGGTCACCTTCCAAAATGTTTTGTGTTCACTCTACAAGGACGTGGCACAGGCCACGCTCTTACGGCGCCAACAGTTACGCCCGATTACCGAGTTCCTGAGAGAAAAGAAAACCAGATATCGATGGACATATCCCTTTGGAATAACCTTTCAATGGGACAATAAGTATCATCATTGCACGGTGCTCAAAGAAGCTGCGGATCTTCTGGGAATCGAGCTCTCCTCCTCCCGTGACAAGACCCCTCCACAAGATATAGAAGGCGAACGGCGGCGCAGGCGACAAGACGGGGGCCAGTGGTGGACTATGGGCCCAGGGGGTAAGAAATCCACAGAGTAAAGCTACTGCTGATGAACCCTATGCTGTACTACACGAGTCTTTGGGGAAATGACAGAACCCGAACTGGTATGTTGACGCTTAGAGGCCGGATGGAGCGAAGGACTTGCATTTAACTTGACTGAGATAAGCTCGCGCCAGGCCTCCTCCCTTGGGGGCGTCCGGATGAAGCCATGGAGAGCTGGATGGAGCAGAGGACTTGCAAGCTTCGTCCCCATGGGGGGCCCAGGTGCCTGGGCCCTACAAGATGACTTGGTCCCAGATCTTGCCGTTGGGGCCGCATGGGAGCACTATGCCAGCTGCGAGAGGATGTGGGGACTGTCCTATCTCCGCTGCGGTAAGGGGTTTCCAATTGGAGGGTGGTGGAAGCGGAGGACTTGCATTGTTCTGATCACCTGTGGTGCCACCGGGACTCTTTGATTGGACTGTTTTCTGCAGGGGTCTTCATCCATCTGTTCACTGATAATTAGCTGTATACTGTTACAAAGCATAATCCTTGATTTTTGCTCATAGAGGGGCTAGGGGAACGGGAATGGTAACGTTCCTCGAGTGCATTTTGATCAGGAGATTCCCTCTAGGAGGGGGATTCTCCACACTCGTTTTTACTGTTTGTTCTGGTTAGTTAATTTAGTTCGATGTCATGGTGCCCTTTTTATATTGTTTATGGGCCGGGGGTGGGTTGAAGGGGGCTCAGGAGCTACATTTAGGCAGAGTCCCGCGCCCAGGGGGTAAAATCCCATCCAGTTAATAATGGCGGTCAGGAATATTGTCAGGTTTACCAAAACACTCTTACCTGCAAGACCTTGGTACTCTTACCTGTAAGATGTCTTGGTTGGTTTTCGCAGAGACGCTATGAGCCAACCTCCCAGAACCTCTATAATTACCAGTGATTTTATATTGAGACTAAGGTTACTTAAAGAAAATCAGGGAGGAGGGCCGGAGTCGGACGCTGACAAATTCCTGTTGTCGACCTGCGAGGCAACTAGAAATAGTTGTAGGTCGTGATCTCTTGACTTGTGCTGATTGCCCTACCAACCCTACCTTACCCCAAGAATAAGGTGTGGTATAAAACTCTACCTGCGATCTACAGGAATCGAGCGTTGCGTCCTGGAAGTCGTCGTGTGATGTGGTGTCGTCCGTTAGGAGTCTTCACTCAGTGGTGTCTGTTGGAGGTGATGAGGATAAAACAGCTCCTGTTGTAGTTCTTCCCTATGTGCAAAAAGATAGAGCATGAACTTTAATTCTACTACCCAAAAGGAGTACACCGCAAAACCCCCTTTACATAACAATGTTTTGATGCCTTGTCGCCTTTACTTACTAGACTTTATCTCAGTAACTGGTTCTTCACACGATTCTGTACTTCAGGGAATAAAAGGATTATACAGCAAAACATACGTTGCACAAATAACATAAAAGTCTCTCTTGACGAATTCCGTAATGTCTAAATCCTTTCTTAAATGCAGAAAAGAGTGCCCAAAAATTGTTCTTTCTGTTAGCACAAGTGCGCGCTGATCTCACTGCTGTCTTGCGTTGGGCGCCTTTTGCACAGTAGAAAAAAAAGAATTAAATTAGCTTTTCTTTTCTCTGTCCTGTAGGATCCGGAGGTTGCCGACGAACTCAGAAGTCTCTGGAGGCTCGGCATTGTGACGTCTCTGGAGGACCGGCGGAGCACACAAGGTAAGGCCAGGTAACAGGCGAAAGGCTAAGCGCCTTCTGGAACTCGGGTGTGGCATTATATAGGCATGCCACACCCCAACCGCACCCAGGACGGCCGTTATGTGCGCACACGTTCAGACGCGCTGCAACGTACAGCAGAGTAAAAGTTTTCTTTGTCAGCGGGACTGTGCGCGTTAACGCAAATATGCACAGATCGCTGGAAATCTTGACAGCTTTTAGATAATGTATACCTGGAACGTGCCACGACCATAATGGCACTGATGCATACAAGAATGCCAATATCGCTGAAACATTAAGGCTTGAAAAGGCAAACATCACACATTGACATATGAGAAAGCAAACATCGGTGATTTACATGTTTTACAGTGATGAGACAGATCGTTCCCCAATACATTTCCCATACATTCTTTGGAGTGCTGGATGCACGGGATAGGGGTGGGTTTTATGATGGGGAATGCCTTATTGCAGGTCCTAGGGAGACAGCGCTGTGCGCTGTACAGTGCTATCTGTGTTGTAGCAACTTGGCACCAACTCATGACAGTACCCCCCTCTCAGAATCCCCGCCTAAGACGGTTGGTATAGGTCTAGGCTTGTCAGGGTACCGGTTATGAAACGCCTTTACAAATCGTGGGGCATTTTGCAGATTGGCAAGTGGTTCCCAGGAATGTTCCTCTGGACCGTAACCTTTCCAATCTATCAGATAGTACAACTTGCCCTTCACTCTCTTAGCATCAAGTATAGACTTTACCTCAAATTCTGCAACACCCTCTACATTAATAGCAGGAGGAGGTGTAGTAATACGTGTCTCTGGATGGAAAGGTTTCAGTAATGAGACATGGAACACAGGATGAAACCGATATTTGGATGGAAGCGTCAGTCTTACACTAACCGGGTTAATGACCTTTTCCACAAGAAAGGGCCCAATAAATCGTGGACAAAATTTCTTGCTACATTTGATTTTTAAATGTTTGGTGGATAACCATACTTTATGGCCTATCGCATATGATGGCTGAGTCGTGCGGTGCTTGTCTGCAGCTCTTTTTTGTGTTTCTTTTGCTTGAGCTAAATGAAACCGGGCTTGTTGTTGGATAGCCTCTAACTTGTTAACAAACTCGTTTACAGACGGAATCACCAAAGAAGACTTCGTTTGGTGAAACATGGTTTTTGGATGAAACCCATATAGACAAAAAAAGGAGACATACCGATGGAGGAATGGTCCGTATTGTTGTAAGTGAATTCCATAGCCCATAAAATGTCTGACCATTCTTGTGCACATGTAGACAACATGCATCGTAAATATTGCTCAATGGTTTGGTTAGTGCATTCTGTTAAACCATACGTTTGAGGATGATAACTGGACGAGGTGCGTACTTCCATGCTTAACAATTTTCCAAGATTCTGCCAAAAATGCGAAATGAATTGGGAACCCATATCGGAAACAATCACGGATGGAATTCCATGTAGTTTAACGATTTCCTTCACAAAAATGTGAGTTAATTCCATCGCGGTAGGTAATTTTTTTAGGGGTATGAAGTGAGCCATTCTGGTAAAATGATCTATGACTGTTAAAATTGTGGTGTACCCCGTCTTTGTATGGGGCAGTTCCACAATAAAATCAAGGGATACCGTGTGCCAAGGTTGAGGAGGAATTGGCAAAGGTTGAAGTAAACCACTGGGAGCTTGATGTGTGGGCTTATTTTGAACACAAGTGGCACAAGTTTCGACATATTTCTGGATATCATTAAACATGGAAGGCCACCAAAACATCCTTTTGATCAAGTGATACATTTTGGTAACTCCAGGATGTGCAAACAAAGGTGTATCATGATGGGCTTGCATAATTCGAGTTTGTAAACAGGATGATGGTACAAATATTTGTTCATTCATATAGAGCAGATCCTGTCTCCATTGCAATAATGGGTGGGTCTCTTGCCATTCTTGTCTTGTTTTTGTCTTCATTTCCGTTTTGATGTCCATGAGTACGTCAGTGTTAAGAACACCCACCTGAAAACATTGTGAGGGTAATATAGATTGTGGGGTTTCTTGTAATACATTTGTTTCATCACTCATCCCAATGCGTGATAAAGTATCCGCTTTCTTATTATCTCTCCCGGGTCTATATGTGATGAGGAAATGATAATCATTAAAGAACAAAGTCCAACGTAGATGACGGGCAGACAATGCTTTGGCAGATCTCAATGATTGTAGGTTACGGTGATCAGTATAGATAGTAATAGGGTGCCGAGCACCTAACAAGTAATGTCGCCACTCTTCAAAAACCACTTTTATGGCCAATAATTCTCTATCTGCTATTGCATAGTTTTGTTCGGCGGGGGACAATTTTCTAGAGTAGTCTGCAATAGGATGCATTTGACCCGTGTTTTTGTGCCTTTGAGATAAGACACCCCCGATAGCAAATTGTGAGGCATCTGCTTCCACAATAAAAGGCTGGGATGGATCTGGGTGCATCAAGATGGGGGCTGATGTAAATTGTGCTTTTAAGGATTGGAAGGCTTGTTCAGCATTATCTGTCCATTCAAATTTTGTGTTTTTCCGTAACAATTTGGTAATGGGAGTGATGAGCTGTGAGAAATTGTTAATAAAGCGCCTATAGAAATTGTTAATAAAGCGCCTATAGAAATTGACAAATCCCAAAAAACTTTGGATTTGCTTT
Source organism: Calotriton arnoldi (assembly GCA_963921515.1). Classification (NCBI taxonomy): domain Eukaryota; kingdom Metazoa; phylum Chordata; class Amphibia; order Caudata; family Salamandridae; genus Calotriton; species Calotriton arnoldi. Next base: position 1,382,075 of record CAWUFW010001925.1, on the reverse strand, counting down.
ACCGATGAGGGACTGGGCCATGTACAGATTGCTTGAATCTTCTTTGGGTCCATTTCAATGCCAGATGGAAGTAGCTATCCCAAAAAGTCAACTTTTTTACATGGAACATACTTTTCTCTATTTTGACATATAATGCATTTTGCAAAAGTTGTTGAAGAATGGCGTGTACTTGTTTTACATGTTCTTCTGTGGTTTTTGAGTAAATCAATATATCGTCGATATATACCACACAACACACATCGAGGAAATCTCTCAATACCTCATTTATAAAAAACGGGAATGCGGCTGGTGCATTGCAGAGTTCGAAGGGCATCACTTGGTACTCATACAGGCCGAATTTTGTTCAGAAGGCCGTCTTCCATTCGTCGCCCTCACGAACTCGTACAAGGTGATAAGCCCCACGCAAATCCAGTTTGGTATAAATGGTTGCATCCTTTATTTGATCAGGTAGTGTGGGTATTAATGGCAAAGGATACCGGTTCTTTATGGTCACATTATTAAGTGTGTGGTAATCGATGCACGTGCGCAGCTCACCCCCTTTCTATGGTATGAAAAAAAGGGGCGATGATACCTGGGACTTGGAATGCCTAATGAAACCGTTGGCAAGGTAGTCATTTAAATACGTGCGTAAATGCTCAGTTTCCGCTTCTGTTAGAGCATAAATACGGCTACAGGGTAAGGTTGCTCCCGGAGTCAAGTCAATGCGACAGTCATAGTCCCTATGTGGTGGTAGAGTGTTTGCTTTTTGTTTATCAAAGACATCTAGGAGATCATTATATTCCTTAGGGACTCCTTCTAGTACCAGTATGTTTTTTGCTCCTTTCGGAAAGTCGTAACCGTGAACCAGATGTTCGGAAATCTGATGTTGTAAACAGGTTGCAACACAGTAGTCTGATTTAAATAAAACCGTCTTTTGGGACCAATCAATGTGGGGGTTATGTAGAACCAGCCAAGGGATTCCTAAAATCAAGCGAAACTGAGGTGCGTCAATTATGTCGAAGAAGATATCTTCAGTATGTTTTGTGGAGCAAGTCATGGTCATTGTCTCGGTGTGATGTCTTATGGGACCTGAAGTCAACTCTTTCCCATCTACAGCCTTCACTATTTCAGGACACTTTTTGGGTATACTTTTCAAGCCTAACTCACATGCTAATCTTGCATCTATGAAATTTCCGCTGGCCCCGGAATCTATGAGAGCGTCCACCGACCAAGCTCTCGTTTTATCTTCCTGGGAGCGTAATAGTACTCGAATACTAAGGTGACACAGTGAATTTGGAGGAGTTGTGGAGGCCAAACTAGACTGGTTACTCGGGAAACTGACCTCGTTGTTTCTCGAGCACTCTAGTTTTCCGGCTGCTGTGTGAGAGCCACTTCACTTAATTTTGCTTTTAGTTTTGCAGGTCGGTTGGGACATTCTTTTACAAAATGGCCATTTTTCCCGCAATACAAACATTGATTTAATTTTCTACGTTTTTCCTTTTCCTCCTTGGTTAGAGGGCCCCTAATGGTTCCAATCTGCATAGGTTCTCCCATGTCAGGTTTGCTACTGGCTTCTATTTTGATGCTAGGTCTCTCTTTGTATTGGAACATCTTAGGTTCTGAACGACCTTTTTCACCTTTACGTTCGGATAGACGATGATTGAGCTTTACTACCAGGTCTATAAATTCCTCAATAGTAGTTGGGGGATCTAGAATCTGCGTCACCATATCCTTCAACTCGTCTTTCAGACCACGATAAAAAAGAGAAACCTGTTTCTCTTCCGGCCATTCAGCTTCAATTACTAACCGGTTAAATACGGAGATGTAACGTAATAAGTCAGAGGAGCCCTGTTTTAGATTGAGCAATTCATGGTCTGCTGACTGAACAAAGACATGCTTGGAAAACAACTTCTTCATGGAATGTTCAAACCGCCTGAGATCATAAAGAATCGCATCATTGCGTTCTACAATAGGTACTGACCACAAGGCTGCATCCCCGCCTAAATAGGACAAAATAAAAGCTACTTTGGCGGAATCATCGGGAAATGCAGCAGGTTTTGCTACAAAATGAAGGTGGCATTGATTTATAAATATTGTGAATTTGCTACTATCCCCATAGAATCGCTCTGGAGAAGCTAATGGAACGGTAACGGGAGTTACAACCTGAATCTGCGTTGGCATGGCTGTCGAGGTACCACTATGCAATGTTTGCGTGTTGGGTTGAAAACTTGGTAGTATTAATATTGGTTTTGATGCAGATGGAAAACTCCAAGCAGGAGCACTGGTAGGCGCTGACGCCTGCATGTGGGCCTGTAGAACAGAGATGTCCTTGCGTAATTCTGAATTTTCAGACTTGATTTCCGCTAACATAGTAGCGATGTCCTGTAAGGAAATCTGTGGTGTTTGGTTCATAGCGTCTGGGCGAAATTGAACTACGTGGGCTTAGCCTTCTGTCAGGTTTACCAAAACACTCTTACCTGCAAGACCTTGGTACTCTTACCTGTAAGATGTCTTGGTTGGTTTTCGCAGAGACGCTATGAGCCAACCTCCCAGAACCTCTATAATTACCAGTGATTTTATATTGACACTAAGGTTACTTAAAGAAAATCAGGGAGGAGGGCCGGAGTCGGACGCTGACAAATTCCTGTTGTCGACCTGCGAGGCAACAAGTAATAGTTGTAGGTCGTGATCTCTTGACTTGTGCTGATTGCCCTACCAACCCTACCTTACCCTAAGAATAAGGTGTGGTGCCGGGGGAGTCCCATATTGGAGCGAAGTCTGAATAATATCCAATCCCCCATCTACACTTCACTTTATGCCATGTTTCCAAGGCTGCCTTAAGAACTTTGAGACGTACTCGCTTAAAGTACTTTGGGGCCCCAAATTTATACAAAAACCCTCTCCACCTCCACCACCCTCCATTGTAACCATTTCCCCCAACAATCTTCCCCACGCTGACTCCTCCGGTTTTAAGAGCAACATCCGAGTACCTTTAAATTGGAACGCAACCATATACCACCTAATATCCGGAAGAGCCAGGCCCCTTTAATTAGCTTACGCCTCAGCTTTTTCCAAGAGAGCCTCGCGCCTTTCTCGCCCCATATAAAACTCCCAATCTTGCTCTGAACCTTACTTAAGTTCTTACTTGGAAACCCCAATGGGATCGCATTAAACAGGTAAGTCAATTTAGGGAGTATGCCCATCTTTACCAAATTTACCTTCCCGTAAATAGTCAAAGGAAGATTCCTCCACCTACTAAAGAGTCGGTCTATTTCCTTTGTAATTTTATTTAAATTAATCAAGGGGATTTTATCCAAATCTTTGACAATATGGATACCTAAATACCTAAAGTCACTACTGATTAAACCCTCCATTGGTCAATGTTCCAACACATCACCTCGGTCTTTAAGGTATTAACTAGGTAACCAGAGAAAGAACCGAACTCCATTAGTAGGGCTTCAACCCGAGGGATAGTCGCCTCGGGGTTGTTAGTATATAGAATCAAATCGTCAGCATATAAAGCCAACTTACAGCTATACTGTTGAGACTTGAAGGGGTAAATTAAATCGTCCAATCTGATAGCTTGGGCTAAAGGCTCTATATAGAGGTCGAACAAGAGAGGGGAGATGGGACAGCCCTGTCTTGTTCCTCTCTGAATATTAAAACTGGCGGTTAACATGCCGTTCAGAAGAATCGGGGGATTGGATATTATTCAGACTTCGCTCCAATATGGGACTCCCCCGGTACCCCCCAATGCTTGCGGGATAGTTTGGCAGTACCTATTAAGAGGGCGGGCATTAATACTTGGTCGGAACTGTTAGACACAGAGGGGATCCATCCCTGGGAACTGCTCAAGGCCAAGATCGGTATGGGGTTCTCCAGGTTTAAGTATTTACAACTTGTTTCCTGGTTTGAAGCAGAAAAGGAGGAGGTTAGAGGTAACTGGGAAACGGAGTTTTCTCTTCAAACACCGCATCCAATAAAGAAGGAGATCTCTTTGTGGTATAACAAGTTTTTGGATGCGGAAGACCAGGAGATCCCATCACAGTCCTCAGTGTGGAATCACTCTCCCTTTGAATCAATCATCGATGACCTGTATGAGCCCTCCCTGAAAATATTATACAAATTTGTTAAACCAGCATGCCTAAAAAAGAATCACTTTTTGTTATTAATAGGCTTTACTATACGCCAGCCAAAATAGCCAAGTTTGCCATGCAATCTGTTCCTAAATGCCCCAGATGTATGACTTCCAAAGCTGATGATATCCATTTCTTTTTGAGTGTCTTGAATTGAGAAAGTTTTGGAAAGAGGTGGGAGACGCTATATGTGGCATTTTTAAAGCGCCTGTTGAAGTCAACCTATCTCTAGTGTTTTTTGGCGACGATGGATCGTTCAGTTTGAATGCATCACAGCTACAGCGTGGACTGTTATTATACTTGATACTTCTCGCCCGGAGAGAGGTTTGTAAGAAATGGAAAGACCCCCTACCCCCGAAGAGTGATGACTGGCTGAAGGCTGCTTTTGCTATGCTGCGCATCGACTTGGTTGGTGCAGGGGAAAGCACGACTAATATCTGGCAGCCGCTTTTGAGTTGGGGTCATAACCTGAGACTAATATAATCAGTCCTATGATTACACCAAGTTCCAACTAAATTTGGGCCGGTCTGGGCGACCTAAGCAAGTGCGGTAAGTCAAAGGGCGTCTAGACAGAAATATTGGCTTTGTAAAGATCCGCAGAAGCTTATTGGTGAGATGAGGACAAAAAAAAAAAAAAAAAAAGAATAAGGTGTGGTATAAAACCCTACCTGCGATCTACAGGAATCGAGCGTTGCGTCCTGGAAGTCGTCGTGTGATGTGGTGTCGTCCGTTAGGAGTCTTCACTTAGTGGTGTCTGTTGGAGGTGATGAGGATAAAACAGCTCCTGTTGTAGTTCTTCCCTATGTGCAAAAAGATAGAGCATGAACTTTCATTCTACTACCCAAAAGGAGTACACCGCAAAACCCCCCTTTACATAACAATATTTTGATGCCTTGTCGCCTTTACTTACTAGACTTTATCTCAGTAACTGGTTCTTCACACGATTCTGTACTTCAGGGAATAAAAGGATTATACAGCAAAACATACGTTGCGCAAATAACATAAAAGTCTCTCTTGACGAATTCCATAATGTCTAAATCCTTTCTTAAATGCAGAAAAGAGTGTCCAAAAATTGTTCTTTCTGTTAGCACAAGTGCGCGCTGATCTCACTGCTGTCTTGCGTTGGGCGCCTTTTGCACAGTAGAAAAAAAAGAATTAACTTAGCTTTTCTTTTCTCTGTCCTGTAGGATCCGGAGGTTGCCGACGAACTCAGAAGTCTCTGGAGGCTCGGCGTTGTGACGTCTCTGGAGGACCGCGGAGCACACAAGGTAAGGCATGGGAACAGGCGAAAGGCTAAGCGCCTTCTGGAACTCGGGTGTGGCATTATATAGGCATGCCACACCCCAACCGCACCCAGGATGGCCGTTACGTGCGCACACGTTCTGACGCGCTGCAACGTACAACCGAGTAAAGGTTTTCTTTGTCAGCGGGACTGTGCGCGTTAACGCGAATATGCACAGATCGCTGGAAATCTTGACAGCTTTTAGATAATGTATACCTGGAACGTGCCACGACCATAATGGCACTGATGCATACAAGAATGCCAATATCGCTGAAACATTAAGGCTTGAAAAGGCAAACATCACACATTAGATAAGAAAAAAGAGAGGGACCCTTTAAAACCAGGGGAATAGGGTACTACTAAGCAGTAGAAAAGATAATCCCTTGGCCAAGGAATAAATTGAAGTTACTGAGTCCAAGACTATCTTGTACACAGAGAATGTTTTTTCAGGCCACCCACACGTTGTACCAATAATCCACAACTAGTACAACCCATATGGTAGATCCAAGTAATTACATGAACAACATGAATATATTCAAAAATAAAATCATATTTATTTACATTAAAACATCTCTTGAATCACAATCTCATAAAACAACCCCATACATTTCACAAGGGTACAGATAAAATTTCATATACACAAAAACATTTAATGACAACAGACACAGGAGAGAAACAACAAATAGACAGTACAATTTGTCATCAAACAGCACATCTACAAAAGACACTTCTTTTAGCTTGTCCTAGATACACTCTATTATCTTTAGTCTGTAGGATAAGCTGATTCCAAAGATTGTGCAACAACAGCGTCGACGCGTTTCGATGGCTTAATTTATTTTTCCATCTTTTTCAAGACAAACTTTTATTTCTATTTCTCTCTCTCTATCGGCACTGAATGGTTGCCGTAGAACTGACCCTGTTTCAAATAAAAATAAAAACATACATTGGTATAAAACTCTCAACCATACTGTAGTACTGCAACTCTATAAATACTCCATTAAATAAAACTCCACTACATTATATTTCTTCAACGTGAAGAGAAATTCCTCACATGGTAAAAATCATATTCATCTTCAATCAGGAGTATATAGTTTTATTTATATTTAAAAATTAATTTCATATCCACTCATATTGCAAAAAGACATATGATAATTGCCTCACCCAATTATTTTGCATAATCCCACTACTATTTTCATTCCTAAAAAACCTCTTTAAAAACAGTTAGTATGCTGTTTAGTAATGATCATGGTAGGCATAACTCAAGCATAACATTTTTTATATTATATATATACATCTGCTTAAGTCTCTATCATATGGGCTGATCTTCAAGTACCCCTCACCCTCAATCAGAAACCAACCCACCAAAGTAATAGGATCAGATCATACTCAACGATCCCTTACGCATCAAAAGAAACCTCATATCATCTATATGCCAGTAATGGTAATTTTACCTTATTTCATATGAAATTCATCTTCACTGTCTGACTGCGAAGCGTAATAGCGGTCTTCATTACCCCAAATCTATTATGAGAAAGAAAGTATATACCAGAGTATTCTTTCTGCCCTACTGACATCTATGCCTCGTTGATTAACACAAATGCCTCATCAGTTTGTTACCTGAAAACACTCAGAAGGTTTTTCGCTTCAGATTTCTTTTTCTCTTTGAAAAAGCTTTTTTATTTTTAGGTTTGCTGCCGTTGGGATCTAAAGATAGAAAAATTATTGTTTACTATCTAAATCTCAACTTTACTTTAGCACTATCCTATGAAAAGTATCTTATTACAACAAGCATACTTTCCTACCTGTATCTTATTTTTATGTTGCCAGCCTGGAGTCCATTGGATAGTTTAATATGTATCCTTAAAAGCCGTAGACAATAATTTTTCTATCTTTAGATCCCAACGGCAGCAAACCTAAAAATAAAAAGCTTTTTCAAAGAGAAAAAGAAATCTGAAGCGAAAAACCTTCTGAGTGTTTTCAGGTAACAAACTGATGAGGCATTTGTGTTAATCAACGAGGCATAGATGTCAGTAGGGCAGAAAGAATACTCTGGTATATACTTTCTTTCTCATAATAGATTTGGGGTAATGAAGACCGCTATTACGCTCGCAGTCAGACAGTGAAGATGAATTTCATATGAAATAAGGTAAAATTACCATTACTGGCATATAGATGATATGAGGTTTCTTTTGATGCGTAAGGGATCGTTGAGTATGATCTGATCCTATGACTTTGGTGGGTTGGTTTCTGATTGAGGGTGAGGGGTACTTGAAGATCAGCCCATATGATAGAGACTTAAGCGGATGTATATATATAATATAAAAAAATGTTATGCTTGAGTTATGCCTACCATGATCATTACTAAACAGCATACTAACTGTTTTTAAAGAGGTTTTTTTAGGAATGAAAATAGTAGTGGGATTATGCAAAATAATTGGGTGAGGCAATTATCATATGTCTTTTTGCAATATGAGTGGATATGAAATTAATTTTTAAATATAAATAAAACTATATACTCCTGATTGAAGATGAATATGATTTTTACCATGTGAGGAATTTCTCTTCACGTTGAAGAAATATAATGTAGTGGAGTTTTATTTAATGGAGTATTTATAGAGTTGCAGTACTACAGTATGGTTGAGAGTTTTATACCAATGTATGTTTTTATTTTTATTTGAAACAGGGTCAGTTCTACGGCAACCATTCAGTGCCGATAGAGAGAGAGAAATAGAAATAAAAGTTTGTCTTGAAAAAGATGGAAAAATAAATTAAGCCATCGAAACGCGTCGACGCTGTTGTTGCACAATCTTTGGAATCAGCTTATCCTACAGACTAAAGATAATAGAGTGTATCTAGGACAAGCTAAAAGAAGTGTCTTTTGTAGATGTGCTGTTTGATGACAAATTGTACTGTCTATTTGTTGTTTCTCTCCTGTGTCTGTTGTCATTAAATGTTTTTGTGTATATGAAATTTTATCTGTACCCTTGTGAAATGTATGGGGTTGTTTTATGAGATTGTGATTCAAGAGATGTTTTAATGTAAATAAATATGATTTTATTTTTGAATATATTCATGTTGTTCATGTAATTACTTGGATCTACCATATGGGTTGTACTAGTTGTGGATTATTGGTACAACGTGTGGGTGGCCTGAAAAAAAACATTCTCTGTGTACAAGATAGTCTTGGACTCAGTAACTTCAATGTATTCCTTGGCCAAGGGATTATCTTTTCTACTACAAACATCACACATTGACATATGAGAAAGCAAACATTGGTGATTTACATGTTTTACAGTGATGAGACAGATCGTTCCCCAATACATTTCCCATACATTCTTTGGAGTGCTGGATGCACGGGATGGGGTGGGTTTTATGATGGGGAATGCCTTATTGCAGGTCCTAGGGAGACAGCGCTGTGCGATGTACAGTGCTATCTGTGTTGTAGCAACTTGGCACCAACTCATGACAACTATAACCTGGAATTCCCGGGGCTTGAACTCCCCTAACAAACGCCACCGCTTCTGGAAATACCTGCTGGATCACAATGTCCAGGTGGCGGCTCTTCAAGAGACGCACCTCAAAAAATCCGAGGAACACCGGTTGCGCCATAAAGCTTATCCCCTTATATTTAGATCTTCCCACTCCTCAAAACAAAATGGGGTGGCGCTGATGTTTCATACAGGGGTCCCGTTCCAAGCACAGGACACCAAAATGGACAAAAACGGGAGGTTCCTTATAGTTCGGGGAGATCTCAGGGGTCGACCATGCACATTTGCAGTCATCTATGCACCCGACACGGGCCAGCAGGACTTTGTTCTCTCCTTCCTTATGACTTTGGAGAATTTCGCTCAGGGGGATATTCTGCTATTGGGGGACTTTAATCTTGTTTGGGACCAGGGGATGGACTCAACACACTCACAGAGAGCTTCGGGATGGGTTTTTGGTACAGCACTTAAGTCACAGCTCCAGTTCATGGGGTTTGTGGATGTATGGAGAGAGGCCAATCCCATGGTCCATGACTATTCTTTCTTCTCCCACTCCCACAGAACCTACTCCCGCATTGACCACATTTTCATGAGCCAATCCCTGCTCCCTTCAATGCTGCAAACACACTTCCACCCGATTTGCCTGTCAGACCATGCCCCCCTAGAGATGTCGCTCACTTGGCCGAACCCGCGCCCAAAGCACGAGCGCTGGTATTTCCCCAACTTCCTCTGCAGGGATAGACTTCTCCGTGATGACCTCCGCAAAACTATTAAGGAATTTCTTGTACAGAACAACCCGGAGGCTACTTCCCATGCAATCACCTGGGACGCTCTCAAATCAATAGTCCGGGGTAAATGCATCGAGTTGGCCACTACCTTGAGATCACAGCAATGCGAGGAACGCCTCAAGTTAAAACGGGACTTAGTGTCCGCAGAGCAGGCCCATAAGGCCAGCCCCTCGGTTCAGACAATGCGGAAAGTTACGGCCCTAAAGGGGAAACTTTAGGCCATTTATACCAACAGAGCAGAAGAAAACATCTTACGCCTACAGACCAAGGGGTATGAGGGAGGGAACAAAGTGGGGTCCTTACTAGCATGTCAACTACGGGCTAAACAGGAAAGGGAATATATCAAACTTATTGTAGATAAAGATGGCATTTCCCATAAGACAGAGGAGGGAAAGGCGCAGGCTTTTGAGAAATTTTACTGAACTCTTTACACCTCGGAGCTCCCAGGAGCGCACGACCAAGTGGAGTATTTAGATCCCTTGGACCTCCCTCAAGTCGCTGCTAGGTCCAATGAAGACTTGGCGCAACCCATAACCATGGAGGAAGTGCAGAAGGCGATTGACTCACTTAAACCCCAGAAAGCACCAGGGCCAGACGGTTTTTCAGCTCATTTCTATCGCACCTTCGCGACGGACCTTGTCCCCTTCTTAACTCTTCTCTTTAATGTCATTGCCTCTATGCAACAAGTCACCCCCTCCATGGGTGAGGCGATTGCGGCAGTGATTCCTAAGCCAGGTAAGGACCCCACAGCCTGCTCTTCTTATCGCCCGATAGCTCTCCTAAACCTTGATGCTAAAATTTACTCCAAAATTCTGGCCACCCGTCTCGAATCAATACTTCCTGGTCTTATAGAGCCAGACCAATCGGGATTTATTAAGGGTTGACAGACCCATGATAATTTGCGTCGCATCATCCATTTAATTGAAAACGCCCAGAAGAAAAACATTCCAGCAGCGCTTCTCTCGCTAGATGCGGAGAAAGCATTCGATTGCGTGGAATGGTCTTTTTTGTTTAGAGTACTTCAGCACTTTGGCTTCAACGAGGCCTTTATAGGGATGATTTGTGCCAATTATCACTTTCCTAGCTCCCGGGTCCTGGTCAATGGAGTTGCTTCCCTTCCATTTAGCCTAGCCCGTGGGACGAGACAGGGTTGCCCACTATCCCCCCTCCTTTTCGCCTTGAGCATAGAACCCCTGGCCCACAGGATCAGGGTGAATCCGGACATACGGGGGATACGTTTTGGCACAGACGATCATAAGATTTCACTTTTTGCCGATGACGTACTTCTCCCAGTCTTAGAACCTCTGATCTCCCTGCCGGCTATTCAAGAAGAGCTGGTGATGTTCGAGCGGGTTGCAGGATTTAAGATTAATCTAACTAAGTCCTTCTTACTGAATCTGACCCTACCCAAAGAAGAGTGGAGGCGGGTGGAAGAGGTGTCGCCTTTTTGCTGCACCACTAAGGAGATCACCTATCTGGGAGTTAAGCTCACCCCCTGTATACGAGATCGCTATAAAGCTAACTCCCCCCCCCTTCTCCGCCAGCTAAAAACTGATCTAGGTAAATGGAGCGTGGCATACATCACCTGGCTGGGCAAGATTAATGCCATCAAGATGAATGTTCTCCCCTGCTTGCTTTACCTCTTTCAGGGGTTACCTATCTTGGTGGAGGACGGTCTCTTTAGGGAGCTCCGACACATGATTACTAAATTTAGCTGGCAGGGGAAGAGGGCTCGCCTGCCCTATAGCCTGCTCACGAGACCGCGCAAAGAGGGGGGCCTGGCGTTACCGGACTTTCAAGCATATTATCGGGCGGCTCAATTGCGGGTAATCACGGAATGGTCGCTGCGAGCCTCGGAGAAGCATTGGCGTCACATAGACAGACAGGTAACGGGGCGCACCATCTGGGATCTCTTATGGAAGCCAAAACAGGACAGACCACTCAACGCTTACATTAACACGCCCACTTCTACCACTTTAAGGGTTTGGGATGTCCTCACTAAAAGGTTACACCTTACGACCTTCCCCTCCCCCTACACACCTATACATTTTAATGCTGCGTTCCCCCCTGCACTTCAGGAGGGACCCTTTGAGGCTTGGAGGGAGGGAGGGTGTCACATGATTTCTCATCTATTTGGCAACAATGAATTCCTCACCTTTCAAGAATGCAAGACACAATTTGCACTAACTGCCAAAGAAGAATATCACTACTTACAGCTGAAGCATTGGGTTCAGCAACCCCTGGTGCGGCTGGCCGCTACCAGGGATCTGCTCCCCATTGAGAAGTTTGCCCAGTCTGGGTCCACCTCCAAGGGATGCATCTCCTTCTTATATGCTCTTATACAAGCTCTGAGCCCCAGATCGACCCCGCGTTTTAAACACTTCTGGGACGCACTTTTGGATTCCCCCTTAGAGGACAAGCAATGGGAACATGTCAGTAGGGATATAGTGAAATACAATTGCTCCATGTTCCTAAGGGAGGCGCATTATAAGCTTATGTATGATTGGTACCTATACCCTCAGAAACTCCACAAGATTTTCCCCACCGCGTCGGACAGGTGCTGGAGGGGTTGTGGCTTGCTGGGCGACTTCCGACACATCTGGTGGGACTGTCCCTCCATACAACCTTTCTGGAAAGAAATCCTGTCCCAAATTAAACTTACCCTAGGCTATCCTATTCCCAGCTCTCTGGAACACTCATTTTTGGGGGTACGAGATCCTTCCTTGAAACGCCAAACACAGAGGGATAGGTCTGTTATGTGGCTTTGTCTGGGGGCAGCCAAAATGGCAGTGGCTGCTGCATGGAAAAAACAAGAAGCACCATCTCTAACCCAATGGCATGCGAGGTTGTGGAGGGCGTTGGCGTTGGAGCGCATGGCTGACATTGTAGACGACGCCAGAAAAGGCTTCGACTATATTTGGTCTCCGTTGGTGAGCTACCTTTCGGAGGGGCTTCCACTGACGGCCTGCGCCCCTCGTTAGGGCCCTCAACTTGTTCCATATCTAATCACACCGCAGCTATGGGGGCCCTGTGCAGTGCAAAAGCCACCCGAGTAATGGACCCAGTAACCCCACCCTCATGATCACGTTATTATAATTTGCACCATGACATCATAGTTTTGTTCATTTTTTAGTTATGTTTAAGTTTCCTTTTCAGGTTACTCTCTTAAGAGGGTTGATTGACGTTCAAAAGCAATGGACTGATTGCAACATGTTGTGATTGTGCTGATTTTTAAAAGCTTATTCGCCACAGACCTAGTGAAGAAGCTGTAACCTACATGTGAGATCTGTAACTCTGGGCTGCTTTTTTCTTGACTAATGTTGCATATGTCATGCTTTCTGTTTCAATCTCAAAGAAAATTCTAATAAAAAGAATTTGAAATAAATTAAATTGCCTTACTTGCTGTTATATCAGTGGTGAACTGAGGCATTTGGATCTGGCATGTGACCAGCATGCGAGAGCGTCATCTGCAGCATTCGGAACTGGGATACGACATTGCTTGGAGCATCGGAGAGCATGGCGTCACTTCACGCAGGACCGTCGGAGATCATGTGCATGATGGGAATTCACAAGCGCATCATAATATGAGCTAGTGCACATTTGTCAGAGTCTTGGAAGTGTGTCGAAGAGAAAGTGTTTTTGAGGAAACACACACGTCTTCCAGTGCACGTTTGTGAAGAGGTATGGGGGAAACCCACCCGCCTGCCGGTGCGTGTTTGTGAAGAGACACCGCAAAACGTGTCTACTAAAGAAGTCCGCTGCATCACTGTGTGCACTCGCCACAGCACAGGTAGAGTGTGCTCAAAGAGGAATTGGATAAACTTATGAGGATGGATGTTGTGGAAGAGATAGAGTTGTCAGATTGGTTGGCCCCTGTGGTTCTTGCACCTAAGGACAATGGATCCATAATTAGGATGTGTGTGGACCTCAGGGACATGAACCAGTGCATTTGGGAAGACTGACAACCCCTTCCAAACATTGCAGAAGCTTTGTCCATGTTAAATGGAGCTCAGGTTTTTAGTGTGATGGACCTCTCTGTGGCATATCACCAGGCTATGTTGCATGAAGAGTCCCGTCACCTCATCTCTTTTGTGACACCGTTAGGAGCTTATAGGTTTAAGAGAATGCCTTTTGGTTTAGTCTCGGAAGCTGCATGTTTTCAAAAGTTAATGAAGAGGGTTTTGAAAGGAGTCAGTAATGTGCTGTTCTTCCAGGACGACATCCTGGTTTTTGGCAAGGATAGTGAAGCTCATGACAACAGCTTAAGGCAGGTGTTGGAGAGGTTGAGGACAAATGGACTTACTTTGAAACGTGAGAAATGTAAATTTAGAGTTGGCACAGTATCCTACCTGGAGCACACCATATCGGGAGAGGGTATCAAACCTAAGGTAAGTTTGACTGAGTCCATTACCAAAGCCCCCACTCCTATGGACAAGGATGGTGTCAGGCCTTTCCTTGGATTGGCCGAATATTATTCTAAGTTTGTTGAAGGATTTGTGAGCATAGTTATGCCACTGAGGTTGTTGCTGAAGAACAGGGTTAGGTTTGAGTGGTCGAAGGAATGTGAAGAGGCTTTTGCAGATATTAAGGAAGTGATTGGCAGTATGCCCAGTATTTGACATTTTGACGTCACTAAAAGAACTATTTTGACTACTAATGCCAGTCTGAAGGGTTTAAAGGCTGTTTTGGCTCAAATTATGGATGGTGAGGAGAAAGTTATAGCTTTTGCCTCGCACTCGCTCAAAGGTGCAGAGGAAAGATATTTAGCAATCGAGCGTGAGGCACTAGCATGTTGTTGGGCAGTTCACACTTCAAGTTTTTTCTTTGAGGTTTGCCGTTTACTCTACGGTCTGACCACAACACCTTAGTGCAGATATTTATGTGCAAGGGTTCAAAGAAAGCTACCCCTAGGATCAGGAGGTGGGTAGAAGGTGTTCCTGATTTTAATTTCAAGGTAGAGTACTTTCCTGGGGTTCGTAATGATGCTGCAGATTGCTGCTCCAGGCTGCCTTTGGAGGACAAAACCTTTTCTGATCCTGAGATTCCGGTATTGTGGGTGAAGGAATCTGCACTAGATGAGCTGGAATGGAATGAAGCTTTTGAAGAAGACGTGGTTTGGGCAGAGGTGACAAGACTTGTAGTGGAGGGTTGGCCTGAACGTAAGTTCGTGACAGAAGAGGTCAAGAAATTTTGGGGCATAAGGGAGGAGCTAAGCATCATGGATGGTAAGTTGTTCAGAGGAGACCGTTTAGTTGCTCCGGTGGCCCTGAGGGATAAAAAATGAATTTGGCTCTTGAGGGTCATTTGGGTCGCAATCTCACCACGGCAAGAGTGAGGAAGAGCTACTGATTGCCAGGATTGGATAGACAGACCGGGAGTTTGGTGAGAGATTGTGTGTTGTGCTCTAGCAGTGACAAATCCAAGGTAGTGAGAACTGCACCTTTTTCTCCTGTGGAAGTGCCTCCAAGTGGGTATCTGCATGTTGTACCTCTTCCATATCCACCATAAATGTAATGGAGGTTCTCAAGGATGTGTTTGCGTGTGATGGGATTCCGAAGGTTATTGTCACAGACAATGGTGTCCAATTTGCATCTGACAAATTGAGGAGCTTCCTTGAGGGATTGTCAATTGAGCATCAACATACAGCACTATATTCTCCTCAGGTCGATGGCCTGGTGGAGAAGATGAATAGTCTAGTTAACGACTGTGCTCAGGCTGCGTTTACAGATGGGGGGTCTCTCAGGGAGCTATTAATAGAGAAGTTGAGGGCACATCGTACTACTCCTAACATGCAGTCTGGATTTTTGCCTTTTCAATGGTTGAAAGGTCAGGTAGCTGGTTCCAAACTTAATCCCAGGTGTTTAGAGTGGAAGAGGGTGGTAAAAAAACCTTATTGGGACAAATTGATGCATTCTCAGTGGAATTATAAAAATCGTTTTGATGCCAGATATGGAGCTTCTCCCAAGAATTGGAAAGTGGGGGAGTGTGTGTTTGTGAAAAGGCCATGTTGGTGTGTTAAAGGTGGGTCCAAGTTCTTAGGGCCTTTTCACATTGTGAAGATTATGATGAATGTGGTGAAGCTTGAGAATGGTGAAGTGTGGAGCATGTCATGTCTTGCAAGAAGCTCTTCATTGTCAAGGGAGAGTAGGGGTGATGTTAGACGTTGTGCGTGAATGTGTATACATATGATGTTGATCATGAACTAGTCATGGAAGTTTCTAGTTTTGATGGACAGATTGACCCACCTCGGAGCACACGCAACAGAAGGAAACCCACATACCTTAAAGATAATATCTGAGTATACATTTTGCTGTATATATATTATGTAGAGATTATTATTGAATCTTATCCTTGCTTATTGTTCCTTTTATCATGCTTTGTATTATATACAAGTATGGTTTTATGTATTTTTTTGGGGAGGCTTGTTTGTGTTATTGGGAGGGGGATGTGTTATGGTTTGTTTATCACTTGTGGGAACAGTCACCTAAAGGTGATGTAATGCCATGGAGTCTTGGGTACATCACCAAGACTGGGATGTGATGGTCATTTCAGGAGAGTTATGGCTGGGCTGGTTGTGCTAACCTGGTGGTGGATGAAATAAAGGATACTTGAAATAATCCATAACTGGTGTATACTTTCAACACACTGCTTTCACATACTACTTGACAGGTTAAATGCTGCTACACATCATGGCATCAAGTCGAGAGCACAATTTTGGGCATCATGCACAACACCAAAACACACCAGAGGTAATTTACTTCTCAATCAATATCTTGTGGCATTCATACATAAAAAATGGAGTAATTACTATTTTGACCAGCCAGCAGCACTTTGTAGGTCTGTCAAGAGGATAGTAAGCACTATAGAAATGTTACAATATGGTACAATGCAATGCTAGGGACACTGAGGACGCCTCTAAGGATCACCAGATTAGCAGCAGTTTGAGGTCTCCCAGCGATTGGGTTCTTCCCACCAATGAGCATTTTTAATATTACTTTCTTTTTAATTGTTCCCAGTGTGACTAAGACTATTTTCTTTGGCATTCTTTACCTATAGCTACATATATTTTTCATTCTAACCGTTTGTCTCCTGAAATCTTTGCAGTTTTTGTTTTATTTTTCATACTAAAATATTTAAGAACAAAGCTTAGCACGGACCTTAAAGTAGACATTTCTTGGACAGCATTTGTTCATGGAGTTTTACACATAATACTTAGATGAACTGCAAAGGATGCCTTGTTGCTTGGGTCAAGCTACTCATTTTGAGACAAGGCTACAAACACTGAAACCTATTTATCCCCACAGAGTGTCCTAATATGCTGTGTGGGAATGTATGACGTTACTACGCATACATTTACAACGCGGTATTTTACATTGCGTTCGTTACAACGCAAGTTGTTACAACGACTTGCGCTGGAGGGCGCTGGACTTAGGAATAGTATGATTTACTATTCCAACTCCAGTCTACGTACAGTAGGGAAGGTGTTGGAATAGTAAATCATACTATTCCTTAGGTTAGAGCGCCATCCAGTGCAAGTCATTGTAACGACTTGCGTTGTGAAAACCGCGATGTAAAAGCATTGCGTTGTAAAAGTTGCGTGGTAAAGGATGTCTCCCGCTGTGTGGTAGCCCATCACAGATTAGCAAGACTGTGGCCTTTCTCTCTCATATTTTGCCAAGGGAATTTCTCATCCTGTTGTTCAGTCCTCTGCCAGAAAACACACATGCATGTGCATGCATTCAAGCATAGGTACATGTGGATACAAACATATACGCATGCACACAAACACCAAATGTGCACAATCTCCAAACAGAAATTGGGACTACTGTATAATTTTTTTCTTGGAAAGCGCAGGGATTTATAACACTTATTCGCACTGCTCTGAAATGCATCAGTTAAATGATTTGGCAAATATAATAAACCCAGGCACCTGGAAGCGTTGTTGAATCTACCGTCAGGCTATTAACATTTAGGGCGCCATCATAAGTTGTGCAAAGTTGTCTTTCTGCATGTTTTCCAGTGAATATACCACTGCACATGATAATGCTGGGAGGTAATACTGTATCAGTAATGCTGCCTCCAGTATTACCACCTGCTTTGCCAGACATACTCTCCGTCTGCTAAGAGCAGGTGGAAAACCTGAGTGGAGATGTGCCAAAAAAATGGGAAATACATGCAATAAGTAGCTGGCAATATCCAGACCCATATGTTATTCCTCATTACGGGACTCAAGCTTATGATGGCTGGTAAAAGAAGAGGTAATAATACCTAATAATTATAATACCAGGTCCGGTATTACTACCCCATATTCATTAGCCATCTTGTACTGAAGGCTTTATCCACAGGTGTTTCTCACATGCTTTTGCCAATATTGAATACCTGCAGCATTTAGACTTCCTGCATGTTGAAATATAGCTATTTAGGGATATAGGCCACCTAGGCCCTGATTATTATAAGTTTGGCAGGATAGCATTACCATGTGGGATACCGCTCCATCCAATTTTAACTGGGCCAGTGTTGCCGTACTAAGCTTCTGATGAAGCAACCACACACCTCATCTTGCCAGCTTGAAATACCGTAATGTCACATGACGCAGTGCAGTCTCAGGCCCCTGAACTGGCATTCCTACAGGGGAGCCAGATGGGGTCCGTGTTCCAGCTCTAATTGTCCTGCTCCACCACCAAAGCTGTTGAGGAGGTGACACAGATATACAAACAGACACTGCACCTTGCCACATACTTTAATTATCAAATTACTGTTCACTGCTGATGGAGCAGGGGAAACGAAATAATTTTTTACCTCTTGAAAATTAATGACCTCATAACGATTAATGATACTAACTGTTTGAAACGCATGAACTAATCAACAAATGCACCTTTTTAGTAGACCTTACACGTGGGCAACTTGCTAAATGTTGCAAAATCTAATTTATTTACAAATGTGAAGCTAATTAACGTGAGTATTGTGATTTGCGTAGTAAATAGAATAAATTGCATGATTTGTGTTGCGTAGTAAAATTGCATCGTGGCAAAGAATGCAGTAAAATGGCTTTAAATGTTGCTTCTGCTAGGTAATACCTAACACGGGTCTTTAGAATGGCGGGTGGTAAACAGAAAGGCTTATTTTCCATATTTTAATTTCTGTTGTGTTTGTTCTCCTATTAGTTTCGTTCGGGCCTGCTAGGCCATGCTTCGAAAATGGCCGCTGGGAAGGACGAGATGGTGTGCGCTGAATAAAATGGCCCCGCGCATGAACAGTATGGACGCTCCAGTCACGTGTGTGCGGCCTGTGCCCGGAGTGAGAGATGTCAAGGCCAATCTGATCTGCAACGAGGATTGTGCCAAGAGTTCAGCATATATGCCTGGGAACGGATGGGAAAATCGAGCGACAGGGGATGAACTAATATGTGAACATCAAAGATTGTTACAAAATGGATTAACAAATTGGACTACTTTTGGACACCATGATCATGAGACTTATTGTGTGCTTTATTGTCCCCAAACCGGTTCGAACAAGGAGGGCGATGAGGTGACCATCATCATCCCTCCAATGGACCAATTAGCGTGATTCTTGCCCCTAAAGATTGCAACTTTTAAGTGTAGAGAGCCAGAAAATAGGGTATAAGAGAGTCTGCTCTTACGTTGTGAAAAAACTTCTTCATTTATTCTATCCTGATTCTGCGAGAGACTCTGTCATTTTGGACTTTGAACTTTGACTGGGGAAGGAACGAGATCGTTGCGGGAATTTGCCCGGGAGGTGATTGCGTCCGAGGAGGTTAGCGGGACAATCAGTCAGTTTGGGAGTCCATCCTGTGATCTGCGGTTCATCTTTCTTTCCTAATGAACCATTCTTGTCATCGCCCTACGGCCAAGGGTAATGAGTATTTCCCATTTTCTTAACCTTTTACTTAAATGTTTACTGATATAATAAATGTATTTGCTTAAAATAAAACTTTACCTTCTGCCTAAAGAATTTCGATAAAATTATATGTTAACTCTAAATGAGTCTGTGGTCCTTTAAATAAAATTGTGAATTATAAATGTTAAAGGTTTTAATTGTGATTGAGCTGGTCTTAATCGCCATCAACTAATTCTTCTAGTTGGTCCATCGACCGAATAGCGGAGTACCTTGATGTTTAGAACCGACAGGATCCGAAGTTAATGTATATAATGTGTAGGTTATTATTCTGTCAATTTTAACAAGGTATCCCATTTGTCCAGCAGCTCATTTTCCTTAGCGTTTAATCCAGAAATTGAATGAATGTATGTATGTGGTGTCATGGGCCCCACCGACATACGTTTTAAGTGATAAAGGTTGCGTAGGTGTTTTTCTGGATTAGTGTCATAAGGAGAAATTTATATTAGAGGCGCTGGATCAGATTTCTTGGTAGCAGAGGATGGTTACTATAGATTAGTTTGGTGATTATTGATTATTGATTTTTCGTGTCTAACACTCTATGTTGAGTTTGTATTACGTTATGTGTAAGTCAGAATTTTGAAGCTTCCAGGAAGTAGTAAGTGGACACGTGTGGCAAGAGAAGTCACACGGAATTGTGCATTGTCTGATTTCAAATTTGGTGATAACACAGGACTGTGTTATGTTAGGAAATTTCACGTATGAATGGCATTTGAGTGAAATAGCAACAGGTTTTCTTGTGAAACTTTGGCCTTAATTCTCAGGAGCAGTGTAGTCTCCACATGTGTTTTATCCCCAGAGAAACGTGTTTACCTCTTGCTTGAGAGAAGGGTAAGGTAGAGAGAAGTGCTACACTTATCGAACGAAACAGTATTCTTGTAAGTGGGAATAAACTATCTCTTTTGTTTAGAGGAAAAGACAATGGTAATGTGTTTTACGTTGTAACTAATCGATTTTAGTTGAAAAGAAAAGCTAAGAAAACTGCCGATAATTTTTGTAAAGGACCGGTCAGTAGAAGCAGGAGTAGAACTGATGTCAACAAGAACCGCGCTGGGATTGGCTAGTTGTGGAAGAACGAAGAGTTTCCTTATTGGTGCGTTGGTGTGAGACGCGCTGGGATAGGTTAGTGTGAAAGTGACGTAAAAGCTTTCTGATTGGTGCGTTGGTGTGTGACGCGCTGGGATAGGTCCGAATAGCCGAGCAGTAGAAAGAACCGATTGGCGAAGGATTGTGTAAATTGCTTTGGCAAAACAACAGTGAAAATGCCTTATTATAATGAATATGATAGAGAGAAACCGTCGTGGTTTGCGAAGCTTAAAAACGTTTTCAAGAAAGATAAGAAGGTTGTGACTAGGGAAGGAGAAGTACTTCCTCCGCCGAAAACGCCAGCATCTCATATGATGTTGAAATATGGCTATCATACTTGCATTTGGTTGGAAAATTGGGCGAAGTATACCAAAGACGATGGAGTATTGGCATTCCCAGAAAATGGATCGTTTAGCACAGCGGTACTTCGAAATTTGAGAGAAAAGATGATGAAACTTGAACCGAGACCTAGACCGACACAGTTCGAAGCCTTAGGTGAATGGGAAGATGAGATGTATGAAAGGGAAAGACACAGAGGTGCAAAGAATTATAGTTTAGTTCATGGAAGAGTATGGGGTTTGAATCATGAAGACAGGATGAGACGATGGCGGTATGCTAACATGACGGATGGCCTGTTTCCTGTCAGAACAGTTGAAGAATTTACAGGGAAAAAGTGTACAGAGAAAAAGAAGTATGCAGTAACTGAGAGATATGGGTATGGAGGTAGCGACACTGAGGATGAGTTGCTGGAGGACATTTTAAATAAAAGACCCCCTCCGTATCAACAGGATTCTGTGGTGGTGACACCAAATGCACCGCCAATGAGAACTGTAATAAATGAAAGTCCAGAACAAATGTCTGAAATAAATAGTCCATATAATAAACTAGAAACACCACAGACTGTGAAACATGATAATGGTAATACAGCTGAATTAGCCAGAACCACAAGTGAGTTGACTGAAAAGATAAGAGAACTGACAAAGAATATGGAAGCTGTGACTGTGCCAGTAACTGTAGGGCCAGTAATCCCAGTATTTGAAAATCAAAAGAGAGAGGAACACTCTTTAATAATTCCATTAAATTCCAGTATGCAAAAGGTAAGAGAAGGGATAACTCCAGAAAATAGAGAGAAAGAAGATTCTGTTGGTCCGTTTAGGTCAAGTCCACCTGTAAATTTGACAATTAATGAGAGTCAGATAAGTAAGATTCCTATGGGAGCCGAGTCAGCAACTGAAACTCCGGAGAGAAGTGTAAATTGGGCAGAAGTAAATAAAACCCCTGTGGGTCCGACTGCAGATGAATTAAATGATTGGGTGAGGAGCTTGCAGAAAAAAGATGCCGAACCACAACTTTTGCATGTGGTCAGATTAAAGATAGATATGGAAGAATTAATTCTAGGAACTATTGGTACAGATCGATTGAAGTCCTATCAAGATGATGAATTAATGTTTATGTGTAAAAGCGTCACTTGGAGAGCTAGGAATTTGCATGAAAAATTGGAAGAAACAGCGAACGAACCAGGAGTAGATTTTGGAAAAATTAGAGGATTGCAGAAACCGTACAGGGTAGATTTTAGTGAAAAGGACATAGAAAATCTGAACACTTCAGGACGACTAACACAAATAAAAGAACTGATTGTTCTATTGAGAAAATGGGGAGATGTAGACAAGTGGAGAAGTAGGTGGATAAGACGAAAGGAGGGAACAATGGATAAAGCATCATTGGCTTTTCCAGTAATTGAGAAAGAACTAACGGTAATAGAATGTCCAATGAGAGAAACTCCAGGAGGAAGTTATGTACATGTCCCATGGTCCAGACAAGATACATTGTCATTTACAAATGATTTTCCAAGATTGAGAGAAAAACCTGTAGAATGGTATAGACAGGTAGAAAGGTTTGTAAAAGTTTCAAAAGTGTTGTGGGAAGATCTGGATGGATTGTTTGAGATTGTTGTTCCTGAAGATTTATGGACAGAGTGTAAAATTACAATTGACTGGCCGAAGGAAGAATATACTAGAGATGCAAAAACAGGAGCCCCAGGGTCAGAAGTAATGAGAAAATATGAACAGGCAATCACGTTTCTGAAAAATAAAATTCCGCCAAAAGAAACGGACTGGGTAAAGATTGATAGAACAACTCAGGAAAGTAAGGAATCTGTACATGCTTATTACGAGAGATTGCTTTTGGTCTTTAAACAGTATAGTGGATACGAGAATTTGAGTGAAAAAGACATGAGTCATTTTGTGTATAGATTTGTATATGGTCTGAGACCTGAGATAAGTGAAATGATTAAGCAGCATATGTTGTGTTGGCAGAATAGCACAGTAGATGAGGTACTACGGTATGCAAAATATTGCAGTGACGATATTGAATGTAGACAGCGTAAACTCAAGGAAAAGGCAATGTGGGCACAAGTAAAGGTTGCAGAAAAGCAAGAAGCTCAGATGAATAATCAGTCTAGTGATGCAGGACAGACCAAGTCCAAACCGAATATTGGTAAGAGAAAGGGTCAGATGAGTATAGAAGAAGCTAAAAAGAAATGGCCATGTCATAATTGCAGAAAATTAGGGCACTGGAGAAACGAGTGTAAATTTCCTCCGAAAGTTAATACCGAAAATCAATCATTGAATCCACAGGTGCAGAATGAGGTGAGTTACCAACAGCTGCAACAGCCGCAGGTAGTTACTCAACAGTGTCAGGTGCCGCAACCACCTCTTCCAAAGAGTGTAAATCCTTAAAGATACAGTACAGAGGCAGGATTCTACGGAGGAGAGCAGGTAACAAAATTGCCGCGCGCAGCTGCAGTTTCGCAGCATTGGTTACGGCAGGATGGAGATGAATCGGATGAAAGCTTATGACGGTGCCTAGGAGAGGAAGAGGAGTGCATGCTTGGAGCAACTCTAGAGGTAGATCAGTCAGGTCCATTTGTGGATGGAAAGGTGAATGGTGTAAATGTTACATTCCTTGTGGACACTGGTGCTACCCGTTCTACTGTTAGATCAGTGGAAATTCCAAACCTTCCTCTCTCAGGAGAATACATCCAAGTTGTAGGTGTTTCAAACAGGAAATTAAAACCCCTCTTACAAAACCAATAGAAGTGGAAATTGGTCCATTCAAAGACATGCACCGTTTTGTGGTGTGTGATTGTAGTCCTGTGAATTTATTAGGACGCGATGTGCTTTGTAAAATGAATTGTACCATCTACTGTACTCCAGATGGTATTGCTTTCCAAACACCAGATGATGATGTTCTGTACAAATTGACAATGACAGAACTAGAACCAGGAATGTATGATACGTTTCCTGTGTTCGATGCAGAGAAAATCCATGCTGAATTGAAGGAAACAGTCAGGTCTGATGTATGGGATTTCACAGGTGAAGATATTGGACTAATGAGAGAAGTTGATCCTGTAAAAATTACTGTAAAAGAAGGAACGAATTACCCAAACACCCCGCAGTACAAACTGACGCCAGAAATTATTGAAGGAATAACACCTGTAATTAATAAGATGATTGAACAAGGGATTTTGAGAGAAATAATGAGCAGCCCATGTAATTCTCCTATAATGGGATTGAAAAAGCCAAATGGAACATATAGAATAGTACAAGATTTGAGAAAAGTAAACAACATTGTTATTCCTTGCTGTCCAATTGTGCCAAACCCTGCTGTAATACTGTATCAAATCCCACATGATGCAGAATGGTACACAGTTATTGATTTGTGCCATGCATTCTTTTCTATTCCATTGCACCTTGACAGCCAGCCATTATTTGCGTTCCAGTTCGGAGAGCGTATTTTGGCATGGTGCCGAATTCCTCAAGGGTATACTGAAAGTCCTTCTATTTTTAATCAGATTCTGAAGAATTCATTAGAAAGTTTAAAAATGCCTGAAAAATCTGTGATGGTCCAATATATTGATGACCTATTGGTGGCATCAAAGACCATAGAAGCATGTGTTACGGACACCATTGCTTTACTGAATCATTTGGCAGAAGGAGGACACAAGGTGTCCCCATCAAAACTGCAATTTTGTCAACAGGAAGTACAGTACCTAGGTCATAAGATTGAGAAAGGGATGCGGAAAGTGACAACAGAAAGAATAAGGATTATTAAAGGAATGAGAGCCCCAATGACACAAAGAGAGGTGAGAATGTTCCTTGGAATGGTTGGTTATTGCCGACAATGGATAAGTGGATTTTCATTGATTGCAAAACCTTTACAGCGATTGACAAAGAGGGATGTCAAAGATCCGATTGCACTGGATGAGGAGGAAATGAAGGCTTTTGAGGAACTGAGAACAAGTTTGCGTGAGGCACCAGCATTGGGAATGCCTGATTATGAGAAAGAATTTGAGCTGTATTGTAGTGAGAGAGATGGATGTGCACTCTCAGTATTGGTACAGAGGCATGGAAGAATGAAACGACCAATAGCTTATTTTTCAGCTGTTTTAGACCCAGTAGCAAAAGCGTTGCCTGGATGTCTGAAAGCAGTAGCTGCTACTTGTGTGAGTATGGAACAGAGTGAAGGCATTGTGATGGGATATCCTTTGAGAGTATATGACCCACATTCAGTCGAAATCCTTCTGACCCGAACAAAAACCCAATTCATGACACATAGTCGGCTGACTAGGTATGAAAAAGTGATCTTGGGTGCAGTAATGTAACCATTGTAAGATGCACAAGTGTGAATCCTTCCACCGCACTGCCAGATGCAGTAAATCCAGAGGTCAAAGATGACGTTGATCATAACTGTTTGGATGTGCTTGAGTTTTGCACAAAGCCCCGCCCTGATATCAGGGATGAACCTTTAAAAGAGTCAGATTATGTAATGTTTGTGGACGGGTCATGCCTGAGGACAAATGAAGGTGTTTTAAGTGCTGCATATGCTGTATGTACGGTGGCAACCATAATGGAAGCATCCTGTTTGAGAGGAATACGTTCAGCCCAAGTTGCTGAGCTGATTGCTCTGATTCGAGCGTGCAAACTGGGAAAGAATTTCCGAATCACTGTGATCACGGATAGCCAGTATGGCTTTGGAGTGGTCCATGATTTTGGACAGATCTGGTCCCAGAGGGGATTCCTGACTTCCTCAGGGTCTCCTATTAGGAATGGTGAGTTTGTGAAGACGTTGCTTGAGGCGATACAGCTGCCTAAACAGATTGCGGTGGTAAAATGCACTGCTCACAAAAATGGAACTGATTACATTGCAGTAGGTAACAAATTTGCTGACGAGTTAGCTCAATATTGTGCCAGAAATATGACCTCAATGAATCAGAGAAGGGAAAAAGATAATGTTTCATGTCCCTTGCTGTTTACTAACCCAGTTGAAACATGGGATGAGGTAAAACAATTGCAGGAAGAGGCAAGTGATGAGAAAAAGACGTTTGGATAAAATCAGGTTGCAGACGGAGAGAAGAAGATGAAGTTTGGGTTTACAGGGATGAAAGACCAGTTATGCCTGATAGCATGATCTCTAACATGGCACGGATGTACCATGGACAGGCACACATAGGTAGAGATGCCATGATCAGACTTTTCAAACAGACCTGGTACAACCCAAAATTTAGGGCTATAGCTGAAAGCCTTTGCCAAAGATGCCTTATATGCCAACAGATAAATCCTGGAAGGAAGACAGTAGTGAGTTTGGGAACAATAGGACGTGAAGGAGGTCCTTTTACCAGAATGCAATTAGATTTTATTGAAATGCCCCCGAGTAATAGATTAAGGTATGTCTTGGTGGTCGTCTGTTTGTTTTCTCGTTGGGTGGAAGCCTATCCAACAAGAAGGAATGATGGAGTTACTGTAGCTAAGCTCCTGCTGAGAGAATTCATTCCTAGATATGGCTTTCCAGTAACGATAGAAACCGATAGAGGAACGCATTTCCAGAACGAAATTATCCAACTGATATGTGAAGCACTTGACATTCAACAAAAGCTGCACTGTGCCTACAGACCAGAGGCTTCTGGAGTGGTAGAGCAAGTAAATGGCACCATAAAGAATAGGTTGGGAAAAATGTGTCAAGCCACAGGGCTCAAGTGGCCCGATGCCTTACCACTGGTGCTGATGAGCATAAGAAGCATACCTGACAGAAAAACAGGTCTGAGTCCTCATGAGATTATAATGGGACGAGCTATGAGACAAGCACACGTACCTGTCAACAAACTGCTGACTATAACTGATGATCTCATACTGGACTATTGCAAAGGATTGGTTGATGTGGTGCATTCTCTGCTTCATCAAGTTGGGCCGGATGCGACCACTCTTGAAAGAAAACCAGCTCATGATCTGAGTCCAGGAGACTGGGTCCGCATAAAAGTCCACAGAAGAAGAGATTGCTTGGTTCCACGCTGGGATAAGCCATGTCAAGTGATCCTGGTGACAACAACTGCAGTAAAGTGTGCAGGTGTGAAAAATTGGATTCATGCCAGCCATAATATCAGAGTTCCAGATCCTGAAGCTCGACCTGTAAGTCGACATCTGGAAATATCAGATACCAGCTCAGCATCTGAAGGAGAGACTGAAACAATCAGAGTTCCAGATCTTGAAGTTCAACCTGTAAGTCGACATCTGGAAAAATCAGGTACCAGTTCGACAACTGAAGAAGAAACTGAAACAATCAGAGTTCCAGATCCTGAAGCTCGACCTGTAAGTCGACATCTGGAAATATCAGATACCAGTTCGGCATCTGAAGCAGACCAACCTGAATGCAGTAAAAGACGAACAAAAGAATCCGAAAACAAAAGAACTGATATTGAAACAGGAGAAACTGAACCAATAGACAGTGACGGTGAACAGCCAAATACAAGCTTTGGGGAAATTCCTCCGGAAATTGTAGAGGTAGCTCAAGAAAATTCAGATTCAGATAGAGAGATTGAAGAAATAGCGGAAGAAACACGAGGAGGATTAGACTCAGAACTACAAGCGGAAGAAACACGAGGAGGTTCAGATTCAGTCAAAGAGACTGAGATCATAAAGTTCAAAGTTAGAGAAAGTGAAGTGAGATCTGAGACAGAATCTGAAGAAAGTGAAGGAGAAAGAAGGCAAAGAATAGGACCAAGAAAAAGAACTTGGAGACTGGAATGAGGAGAAAAGGAAAGTGAACTGAAAAGGCCGAGAAAAGGAGACAATTGGCCCAACGAAATTAAAAGACTGAGATATAAGCTAATAAATTTGAACAAAGACAATGCAGGACAAGTAAATGAAATAACAAGTCAGGAAAGACAAAGAAAAACAGATAAAAGACAATTGCAGAGACCCAAAAGAGTGAAAAGACCTAACTTGAAATACAAATCACCTGAATGGGTATACATAGCACTGCCTGACATAAAAGAAGTGGATAGCAGTCACGAGGACCCAGACAAAGACTGTGAACAAGTGGGTGAGAGTGAACTGCGCCAATCCTGAAAGTCAAAGAAAGAAACCTGGACTAGACACACTAACTGATAAAGTCAAAGAAAGAAACCTAGACTAGACACACTAACTGATAAAGTCAAAGAAAGAAAACCGGACTAGACACCAAAAACTGAATAAGAAAGTCAAAGAAAGAAAACCGGACTAGACACCAAAAACTGAATAAGACAAAGAAAATTTCTGAGAGATCGAAAGGTGCGCCATAAGCAGTTGATCCAAGTCAACACTAAGTCATTCGAGGTGTGGAAACACATTTCTGTACATATAATTAGATAATATTTCAACATGGTAGACACTGAGAATAGAAGATCTAGATGTGGGTTTTTCCGTAGATGGTGTAAGATGTGTTTTTATTGTACAGGCTTTCTAATGCTTATTTGGTTCATTTTGGCAATAATAATTCCACTAAGATTAGTTGTAGAAGATACATCTGCAATTATGAATGACACAAATAGTGACAAAAAATCTAACATAAAGAACACTGCAACATTAATAGATAGTACTGATTTTCATAGGGACAAGTCAATAACTGATTTCTCCAAAAATGTCTTCACGAAACTCTTGTACGAATATGTGGAGACAATGGATGTGAGAGATTGTTATGTATGTATGCAGTTACCTGCGTCTGTAACAGAAGGTGTGAAGTATCATCACCTTCCTTTGACATATGGAATAACTTGTAGTGTTTTAGCTAACTTATTTTACAAAACAGGTAAATTAGAGTATTACTACACTGACACAGATGCTGTTTTTGCTAAAGTTCCCGTAATCCCTGAACTAAATAAGGTGAAGTTTGCAAAGATTTTTGGAGAATTTTTCTTAGAAACAAAAGAGTTAACATTAGAATATGCATTTAGACATAATCTTACTTGTGGGTTAAGAAAGGAAGAAAAGGTTTTCTTAGACATGGTAGAAGACAGAAGGGTTAAGTTTCAAAGAAAGGCAGCAGGAGAAAAGACAAAAACACCACCTTGGGCGTTTGAAGAGGAAAGTTATGACAAAGGCGAAACAAATGCAGCTATGGTTCTAGATTGGCCCCAACATGGAAAATTGTGTATTAGTAGAGATAACACTATGTATGATAACTATTTCGTGGGTTCTAGTGAGTGCCGAGATACATACAAAATTTTGGGGGGATGGGGATTCAAAGGAGGAAAAGATCCAGTATTTCCAGGGATCTATTATATTTGCGGAAATAGAGCCTATTATAGGTTGCCGGACCATTGGTACGGAACATGCTATCTAGGCCTGGTCTTTCCAAAGATTTTTCACGTGGAAAGAGGAACGAAAGGAATTCACGAGATAGGGAAAGCTTCTCAGAGATAATAGGTGACATTTTTGGAGCATTGATACCAGCAGTGGGTATATCTTTGAATGCATACAAGATTCGGAAATTGTCTACAGTAGTAGATCGTTTATCAACGAATACTGCTGGAGGGTTCTTGATGGTAAATACCGAAATGGTTGCCATGAGAGCTATGGTAATGCAAAATCGACTTGCCCTTGACATTCTTTTGGCAAAAGAGGGTGGAGTCTGTGGAATGCTGAAGTTACAACATTGTTGCACTTACATTCCAGACAAAAGTCAGAATATACAGAAGTATGTAAAGAACATTACTGATTTGCATAAAGAAATTGCCCCACTGGAGGTTGAAGGTGCTTGGGAGAGACTTGGCAAGAGTTTTTCCTCAATGAAAAAATGGTTCACCGAAATAGGTAGTTCTCTTATTGGGAAAATACTAATTCCAGTGACCTCAGTAATAGTGATAATATCAATATTGAGATTAGCATATGTGTGTGTTAAAAGAAGAAAAAGACAAAATAAAGCAAAAAGAGAAAATGAGAAAAATAAAGAAAGAGAACGGGAGATGGGAGAGATCGAATTGGAAGAGTTTAAAGAGAACATGTACAAAAGGTCTAAAAGACAGGATGAAAAGAACACGATTGTCTAAATTAACAAATGCAAGTGGACAAGAAACATTTATCTGATAAAGTTTGTAGGGATAGGTTTTAGTGGTGATGTTAAAAATCACCAAAGGGGGAATTGATGGAGCAGGGGAAACGAAATAATTTTGTACCTCTTGAAAATGAATGACCTCATAACGATTAATGATACTAACTGTTTGAAACACATGAACTAATCAACAAATGCACCTTTTTAGTAGACATTACACGTGGGCAACTTGCTAAATGTTGCAAAATCTAAGTTATTTACAAATGTGAAGCTAATTAACGTGAGTATTGTGATTTGCGTAGTAAATAGAATAAATTGCATGATTTGTGTTGCGTAGTAAAATTGCATTGTGGCAAAGAATGCAGGTGGTAAGTAAAATGGCTTTAAATGTTGCTTCTGCTAGGTAATACCTAACACGGGTCTTTAGAATGGCGGGTGGTAAACAGAAAGGCTTATTTTCCATATTTTAATTTCTGTTGTGTTTGTTCTCATATTAGTTTCGTCAGGCCTGCTAGGCCATGCTTCGAAAATGGCTGCTGGGAAGGACGAGATGGTGTGCGCTGAATAAAATGGCCCCCGCGCATGAACAGTATGGACGCTCCAGTCACGTGTGTGCGGCCTGTGCCCGGAGTGAGAGATGTCAAGGCCAATCTGACCTGCAACGAGGATTGTGACAAGAGTTCAGCATATATGCCTGGGAACGGATGGGAAAATCGAGCGACAGGGGATGAACTAATATGTGACCATCAAAGATTGTTACAAAATGGATTAACAAATTGGACTACTTTTGGACACCATGATCATGAGACTTATTGTGTGCTTTATTGTCCCCAAACCGGTTCGAACAAGGAGGGCGATGAGGTGACCATCACCACCCCTCCAATGGACCAATTAGCATGATTCTTGCCCCTAAAGATTGCAACTTTTAAGTGTAGAGAGCCAGAAAATAGGGTATAAGAGAGTCTGCTCTTACGTTGTGAAAAAACTTCTTCATTTATTCTATCCTGATGCTGCGAGAGACTCTGTCATTTTGGACTATGAACTTTGACTGGGTAAGGAACGAGATCATTGCGGGAATTTTTCCGGGAGGTGATTGCGTCCGAGGAGGTTAGCGGGACAGTAAGTCAGTTTGGGAGTCCATCCTGTGATCTGCGGTTCATCTTTCTTTCCTAATGAACCATTCTTGTCATCGCCCTATGGCCAAGGGTAATGAGTATTTCCCATTTTCTTAACCTTTTACTTAAATGTTTACTGGTATAATAAATGTATTTGCTTAAAATAAAACTTTACCTTCTGCTTAAAGAATTTCGATAAAATTATATGTTAACTCTAAATGAGTCTGTGGTCCTTTAAATAAAATTATGAATTATAAATGTTAAAGGTTTTAATTGTGATTGAGCAGGTCCTAATCGCCATCAACTAATTCTACTAGTTGGTCCATCGACCGAATAGCGGAGTACCTTGATGTTTAGAACCGACAGGATCCGAAGTTAATGTATATAATGTATAGGTTATTATTCTGTCAATTTTAACAAGGTATCCCGTTTGTCCAGCAGCTCATTTTCCTTAGCGTTTAATCCAGAAATTTAATGAATGTATGTATGCGGTGTCATGGGCCCCACCGACATAAGTTTTAAGTGATAAAGGTTGCGTAGGTGTTTTTCTGGATTAGTGTCATAAGGAGAAATTTATATTAGCCGCGCTGGATCACTGCAAATCAGTGTTGTTTGCTTAAAATGTTTAAATCTGGCTTTGTACATATGTGTGTATGTATCTGTATATATATACACGCATATACAAAGTTAGATTTAAACATTCTAAATAAACATTTGTGTCTGTGTGTATCTGTGTGTGTGTGTGTGTGTGTAGCCACTGTATAATTATAGCTAGGCCAGGTTTTCATAGGTTATAGATTTTGTGGTTTGCTAATAACTTTGGCGCTGTTTGACAAATCTTGACAAAACTTTCTTTAAAAAAAGTTCCTCCACCTCAGCAACTTCCTGGGAAGTTTTGGGGTGATCTATCAAGCAGGGCTTGAGAAAAAGGGGATATCCCAAAACACATTTTTCCCATGCAATTTCCCATAGGAACATTAGATAATGCTACAGTCAAAACGACTGAATGGAATTATATTAAATGTGGCAGAAATCAATCAATCAATCAATCAATCAATCAATCATGTCACTTATAAAGCGCACTACATACCCGCGAGGGTCTCAAGGCGCTGGGGGAAGAGGGGGGTGGTGCTGCTACTGATCGAAGAGCCAGGTCTTGAGGAGTCTTCTGAAGGCCAGTAGGTCTTGGGTCTGTCGGAGGTTGGTGGGGAGGGTGTTCCAGGTCTTGGCGGCGAGGTGGGAGAAGGATCTGCCGCCGGCGGTCGTTTTCCGGATGCGGGGGACTGTGGCGAGGGCGAGGCTGGTCGAGCGGAGCTGGCGGGTGGGGGTGTAGAAGCTGAGTCGTCTGTTGAGGTAGGCTGGTCCGGAGTTGTGGAGTGCTTTGTGTGCGTGGGTGAGGAGCTTGAAGGTTATCCTCTTGTTGACAGGGAGCCAGTGCAGGTCTCTCAGGTGGGGTGTGATGTGGCTGCGTCGGGGGATGTCGAGGATAAGATGTGCAGAGGCGTTCTGGATGCGTTGCAGCCGTCTCAGGATCTTAGCCGTCGTTCCTGCGTAGAGGGTGTTTCCGTAGTCCAGCCTGCTGGTGACGAGGGCCTGAGTGACTGTTTTTCTTGTTTCGGTGGGGATCCACTTGAAGATCCTGCGGAGCATTCGGAGGATGTTGAAGCAGGATGAGGAAACGGCGTTGACCTGCTTAGTCATGGAGAGGGTGGGGTCGAGGATGACCCCTAGGTTGCGTACGTGGTCGGTGGGTGGCGGGGCTGTTCCCAGTGATGTTGGCCACCAGGAGTCGTCCCAGGCTGAAGGGTTGGAACCAAGGATGAGGACCTCCGTCTTGTCCGAGTTCAGCTTCAGGCGGCTGGTCCTCATCCATTCGGCGACGGCCTTCATTCCTTCGTGGAGGTGGGCTTTGGCGGTGTGAGGGTCTTTGGTGAGGGAGAGGATCAGCTGGGTGTCGTCGGCGTAGGAGATGATGTTGAGGTTGTGCTGTCGGGCGACGTGGGCGAGGGGTGCCATGTAGATGTTGAACAGCGTTGGGCTGAGGGAGGAGCCTTGGGATACGCCGCAGATGATCTTGGTGGCCTTGGATCGGAAGGGGGCGAGGCGGACGCTTTGTATTCTGCCGGAAAGGAAGGATGTGGTCCAGTCCAGGGCCTTCTCTTGGATCTTGATCCAGAAAGCGTGCTTTTTATGACTTGGTATAGGACTGTTCAGTAGTTTTTGAGAGAGTAAGGTTCAAAGTGTATAGATAGCTACTGACGCAGTATTAGAGCAGTACTACCACTGAGTACTGTGGTACCGCAAGCTCAAAACATGTGATCTGATTGGCTGGGCACAACATGAAGAAAAAAGTTGTGGTTGCCATTTTATGACTTGATGACTCCTCTCTGTTTCCTGATAAACAAATACAATTAATCAATAAGGGGGCAGGATAGGGGTATCCTGATCCCCTGGCCCTTATGGGGCATCCCACAGGGACACCACCTGTGGTCAAATTAAATTCATTTTTAGGTCTCGCCTACGCAGCGCGCATGCGCTGCATAGGCAAAAAGACCTTTAGGAATCGCTTCGGCTTTTCAGCCAAAAACGTGCACGCGTTCCATTGCCTTCAATGGCAATGCGTGCACGTTTGGCGATTCCCTTGCAGGAGCGAGCAGCTGGTGCCATATGGTAGCAATTATCGCGCCTTGCTGCTCGCTCCCGCAAGGGAATCGCGCAGGCCCCCTCCTCTCTCCCCTCCCCCCTGCTGCCGTGCGAGGCGCGCGCGCTTGTTTGCTTAGCATGAAATAAACAGACGTCTAGAATCGAAACATTCCAAGAGAAAGTAAAAGCGAGTCATTTTCATTGTGTTGATGTTGAGTCTGCAGCAGCAAAGAATATTTTGGACCGGTATGCGGCAGGGGCCTTGCTTTCATCCCTCTGTAAGCCGGCTAGGTCGCAGTGTCTGATTCCGTCTATTTCGGTCGGTAATTCGCCATTCCCTCCCCTCCCTTTGGAATTTGCCTGGTGAAAAAACATTATACTGCATGGACTCCTCACTCGGAAATCGTTTGTTCTCCTTCAATCACGGACGAATCTCGAAGTCATGGAGGACAGGGCTGTTCCTCACGCGTACCCCATGAGCGCGGAATATGAGTTCGCCAACCCCAGCAAGATTTACGAGCAGAACTTTGGGGACGGTAAGTGCGCGTGAGGAGGCTTGAAATGGGTTCTTCTAGTACCTGGTTCTTTTAATTATATGAGCACGAGGCATACATTCAGTTCTGGCTTTTCCACTTGGCCAAATTGTGTGATCCTGGGCTAATCGGATCATTTGCCTGCGTCTTAATTCTGTTTCCTTCCAACAGTTCTGTTGCCTGAAAATATTGAGAGGGCCAAGAAGCAGACTTCTCGCTGATAGCAATTTTATTCCACTCCTCCATCCACAGTTCCCTTTGTGAGGTCCCCAATCACCACTTTGTTGAACTAGATTAGGATTGTGTGTTGGAGTCCTGGATAACAGTCTTTGAGCTTAGTGAAGTATTGTCGAATTGAATTATGCCCTACTGAGCTGGGGATGTAAGTGGTATGACACACCCGCACAGATTGATAATCTATTGTTAATTGTATTTATGTTCCACTGATTTGAGGATAACAGTGGGATAATATACAGAACAATACGCCCCCACCCATGCAGAGTCCAAGTTTTAAAAGTCACAGAGGATCCCAGGGCCTGGCTCGGCATAATTATACAGGAAAATAATGGAAATCTGTGGTGACCCTTTACAGCCTTTACTATATTCTGGGTGGAGGACGTGTTTACATATGACTCCAAAATGTATACAGTCTAATGTAGTCGCTAAGCACCTCGCTTTATTACTTCAACAGCTCCCTCCTTTTAATACTCCTTGGTACCTTCCCAATGGCTATTACTCCCAGCCCTCTCAAAAGCGTTAAGAATTATCTATGTATGAATGAATTTATTAATTAATTTGATTTGTAAATCTCTTAGGTATCCGAAGATATTAGGGCGCTTTTCATGAAACGTAATGTTTTATTAGAAGCAAAAAACGAGGATATTTCACTTTGACTTGGAACTGCAGGGAGAGAGGCTTGGAGGGACTCTGGAATTAAAGTAATAGTTTCCGATCGTAAAATGTATGTTATTTTCATTACATATCATCCAGGCTGCAGGCACATTTGTTTGCAAGTAGGTTATACCCTGTGCAGTTACAGTGTTTGATTGTGTGACACAGGCTACT
Organism: Calotriton arnoldi; assembly: GCA_963921515.1. Lineage (NCBI taxonomy): Eukaryota > Metazoa > Chordata > Amphibia > Caudata > Salamandridae > Calotriton > Calotriton arnoldi. The sequence continues at coordinate 1,346,685 of CAWUFW010001925.1, read as the reverse complement.
CTAAATGCACCCATGTGTGTACTGTCACAATACATAGGAAGAACGTCTTGACACATCAACTGTCCTTCATCGTGTGATGTCACACCGTATGGGACGTTGATTCTAGGCCTTTCAGCTTCACATTCGTTTACGCCAGATTTTTATTGTGTGATTATCATAATACATGTGAAGATTTTTTGCTAAAATGCCTGTCATTGATTATATGACCTCATAAAAGATGCCAAGGATTTCTATGCATAATCAGTGATTGAAGCGTAATATATATTCAACCAAGGCATTTGATATTTACTTCCTTCATTTATGTGGGTACTGGAAAAATGTGACTTTATAAATTTGGGTGGTGATCAAAAATATGTTGCGTACAGCAATGCTATCCAAACACCCAATTTTTAAACCTATTAACCAGTGGCGGTCACCACTGGGTAGTTAATGTTAGGATTGTGTTTCCTTAGAAAATGCCTTTCTTGTGTAACTAATAACTTTGATCCCATTTGATGAATCTCCACGAAACTTTCCAAAAAAGTGCTACTTTTTGACTAGTTTACGCATTGAAAGTTTCAGGGTGATCCATCAAGCATGGTCCAAGAAAGGTGGGGGGGCCCAAAACGTGTTTTCCCCATTCATTTTTTCATCATCCTGCGGGTGGGAGCACTGCAGCATGCGGGGAACCGGCTGGTGCCACAGGGCCTTGGGGCTCCCTCTGCAGCCCCTAACGAGTGTATGGTAGGTGACCTGGGTGGTCACCAGGGCACCCACCATTAATTAATGCGGGCCCCGGGAATGGGGTTCCCGACGCCGAAAACGGTTTGGGAGGGAGGATCACATGGCCCTCCACCCCTTTATAAACAAGCATTGGCATAGCCAATAGGTCTCGCCTTTGGGACCTTATACGTGTTTACCCCTGCAACAGTTGATGTTGTTGCACCAAGGATATTGTGCTGCATAACTAAATACTTATAAGGTCCCAAAGGCGAGACCTATTGGCTATGCCAATGCTTGTTTTTTGTGCTGCCACGGCATCACGGACCCCTGACCTGTACCCTTACTGTGCACTGCTTACTAACTCACATATTCCATCACTCATGAAATGCTCTATGACTTCATTGATACCATCATTGCAACATTTAAAATTATATCATTGATGACATCAGTGTGAAAGGTAAAGGCGCAATTTATAGTTTCTTCAATTAATTATAACCGGTGAATTTCAGTGGTTTTTTTTAGATCAAAATGTAAGATTTTAACTGACATTTTCACCTGTTGCTTTAACCTTTGTTTTTTTTTGTGTGTGAATATATATATATATATATATATTACACAAGAACACACGAGCCAAAAGAACAGCACCGTGAAACAAGCCCACCATCCGATCCTCTTTTCGTTATGTGTTTATTCACAGCAAAGACTTCAGCATAACGCGTTTCTACCTCTGCAGGTCTTAATCATATGCCAAAAACCAGGTGCTGTTTTTTTGGCTTGTGTGTTCTTGTGGAATATTGAAAGCGGTGACGCCCGCTGCACAAGCCCGGACCCAAGAGGCTGGGTGTCCTTTTGGCGTCACATTCTGTGGATATATTTTGGAGAATGGATGCCCACCGGCTGCGAAAATGTCAAAGAAAGTGAGCTTTAAGGTGAGGCCAATGTACGAAAAACGGGAGGCCCGTCAGGATAAGGTTGAATTTCTTAATATATGAAAGAGGCCAGGGTCTGCAATGAGGTATTTACCTCTGCACTTTCCGATCAGTAATTCTTTAAAATTACAGCAGAAGCTTTTCTGGGAACAATATTTAAATACGGAGTGACATGTAAATTGCCTGGAACATTATTTGCAAGATACCTATATCCTTTGCCCTACATGAAATTGACTTCTTTGAGGCATGTTTAAGGACATAGTTTGCTGTGATTAGTAGAAAGGCTATAAAGACTTAAAAATGTTATATCAAGGATTAACAACACTTTTGCCGTGCATTATGGTCATTGGAGTCCTGCATTGAACAAAATGGCGAAAATGTGCAGTGAAAATTTAGGTCATTTGACTGAGTACATTTTTCAAGAAATAACGTGAAAGGAATGTCAAAGATTCTTATAGAACATAATTTAAAGGTTGTACATTTTCACTGCTGCAATTCATAGCACACTGCACAAAGTGTAATCTGAAGGTCATCCTGTTCGAAGTTTTCCTTTACTGTTGATGAAAGTTACAATTTAAAAACAAAAGTAACTGGTTACCTGGGTTTTGGCATTTGATTAAGACCTGCAGAGGTAGAAACGCGTTATGCTGAAGTCTTTGCTGTGAATAAACACATAATGAAAAGAGGATTGGATGGTGGGCTTGTTTCACTGTGCTGTTCTTTTGGCTCGTGTGTTCTTGTGGAATATTGAAAGCGGTGACGCCCGCTGCACAAGCCCGGACCCAAGAGGCTGGGTGTCCTTTTGTCGTCACATTCTGTGGATATATTTTGGAGAATGGACGCCCGCCGGCAGCGAAAATGTCAAAGAAAGTGAACTTTAAGGTGAGGCCACTGTACGAAAAACGGGAGGCCCGTCAGGATAAGGTTGAATTTCTTAATATATGAAAGCGGCCAGGGTTTGCAATGAGGTATTTACCTCTGCACTTTCCGATCAGTAAGTTTGTGAAATTACAGCAGAAGCTTTTCTGGGAAAATATTTAAACACGGAGTACCATGTAAATTGCCTGGAACATTATTTGCAAGATACCTATATTCTTTGCCCTTCATGAAATTGACTTCTTTGAGGCAAGTTTAAGGACATAGTTTGTTGTTATTAGTAGATAAAGATTTTAAAATGTTATATCAAGGATTAACAACACTTTTGCAGTGCATTATGGTCATTGGAGTCCTGGATTGAACAACATGGCGAAAATGTGCAGTGAAAATTCAGGTTGTCCTTTGACTGAGCACATTTTTCAAGAAATAACGTGAAAGGAATGTCAAAGATTCTTATAAAGCATAATTTAAAGGTTGTACATCTTCACTGCTGCAATTCATCGCACGCTGCCCAAAGTGTAATCTGAAGGTCATCATGTTTGAAGTCCTTCTTTACTGTTGATGAGAGTTACAATTTAAAAACAAAAGTAATTTGTTACCTGTTTTTTTGACATATGATTAAGACCTGCAGAGGTTGAAACACGTTATGCTTTGAATAAACACATGATGAAAAGAGGATTGGATGGTGGGCTTGTTTCACGGTGCTGTTCTTTTGGCTCGTGTGGAATATTGAAAGCGGTGACGCCCGCTGCACAAGCCCCGACCAGAGAGGCTGGGTGTCCTTTTGACGTCACATTCAGTGGCTATATATATATATATATGTTCCTCCTTGTAGCCCAAGATTGTGGACGCCGGCGCTCATGAGGGATGAGGGGCGGTGCGTTTCTCCTCCGGCAGGGCCACGCCGGTAACAATTTCTCCAATTTCGCCAAAGCAATAAGGATCGCACTCACTCTGGGTCAGTTTTCATTGCGCTTTTAATGAAGGTTTGTTTTGCCAAGCCCTACGCGTTTCGGTCCTAACACTCGGACCTTGATCACGGGATGATTCATCATCTATTTGGGACATCTTTTATTTCTTAACTTTTTTTAAAAAACAGTTACTTCCTGTTTTGACTTTTGCAATGCATTCTGGTTAACGTAGTTAATAAAAATTGTGAATTACTCTGTGCATGTGATTAATTCAACCTTATTGTGAAAAAAAGAGGAAGAGACGAGTGCCCATAGTGATGTGAATTTAAAAACTTTTTGGATGGAGAGGCTAAAGTGAAACATTTATGATAAACATTTTGATAATTTCACACTTAATGTTCTTAAAGGAGTCTCTTCAGTAAAGTCTTTTGCTTTTTGCAATTATTTTTCTTTTCATTCTATTCAATTCCCGCTGGTGGGAGACAACTCCTATTTGTTCATTGAATTTCCTTTTTATGTTTCATTTTATTGATTTTTTCAGTGTTCAATTTGAATTTTGATTACTGGATATCTAGCTAATTCATTACCCTCCGGTGGGTGAGTTCTTCGTTTTAATTAGATTGGTTTATCAGAAAGTTTATTCTCTTTCTGTCGCCAGGTTCAAGTTTAAAATATCATTCTTTAGTTGTTAATTTAAAGGTGTACATAAAGTTCTTCGTCTTGGTTGAGGCCTCTGGGATTTAATGTCCTGAATGTTATTATATGCTTGGACTCCTTTTGTCTCAATAGTCGTTCTCGATTTCCTCCTCTGTCTGATTGTGGTATTTGTTCTATGGCATAGAATTTCAAATCTTCCCAATTTTTATTATGTACTGATTCCATATGCTTGGCTATGGCATTTGCCCTGTCTGTATTTTTCGTTGCTCTGATATGCTCTAAGATTCTCTTTTTGAGCTCACAGGTCGTGCTGCCTATATATTTAAGTTTACATGGGCATTCTACTATATAGATGACATACTTGCTTTTGCATGTGATGTGTTGCCTGATTGTCCATTTCATGCCATTTCCAATTTCAACTTCCTTTGTTTGTACTCCAATTCGACAAGCTGTGCATTGTTTGCATGGCCAAAAGCCTTCCTCTTTCATCCATGATGGATGCTTTGTTTCTTTGAAATGACTGTGCGTTATTTTGTCCCCTATATTGCTTGCTCTGCGGTGTGTAATGTGTGGATGATTACCTATGATCTTTACTAATGTTGGATCTAGTTGCAGAATATTCCAATGTTTGTTTAGGATTTTCTTCAAATTGTTTGCATATAGTGCGGAAACTTCATTTCAAGTCCCATGCACCAATCAGAGCCCTCTAGTGGGTTTTACAGGTGAGTACCTTTAGTCGTGCATGCTGGTATTTGTAGTATGGCAACCAAACCAATTCAACCCTCCAGTGGGTTGCCTGCAATTCCGCTCGCTTTTACGATATTTTCACAGCCCTCGGGTGGGCCTCAGGAGACCATTGTCCGGTAAATTTTGGGAATTGCTGCGCCATTTAAAGATGGGACAGTCACAACTCTGGCCTCATGATTCATTCTTCATGACGGTGCGATCTTCCGCGGCTAGAACACGTCGCGAAACACATTTCCAAAAGGTTGTTCTGCTAGTCGAAGACGCACTCACAGCAAGACCGATTCACAAGAATTAATTTATTTGGAGGAACCGGCAAAATGATATTCCCAATTCATTACACCAACGCGCTTCGAAGCCCCCAGCTTCTTCTTCTTAGGTGAATGCAAACATGCAGGCAGTACTACAAACTTCATTTCAAGTCCCATGCACCAATTGTAGTTGTAGTTGCTTCGAATTTGTGAGTGCGAGCGGACTTGTCTCAATTTGGAGATGCTGGATGCAATATATATATATATATATATATATATATATATAATCTACTGGCGGTCGCCAGTTTATAGTTAGGACCTATTTTCCATAGGAAATCCGCAACATTCTATTTGAAATAACGTTGGCGTCGGTTGACAAATCTTCGTGAAATTTTCCAACTTGTTGGGGCGCTCCGGTCCGCTCCTATCCTGAAAGTCTCGGGGTGATTCGTCAAGCGGGGGCCAAGAAAAAAGGGGGGTCCCAAAACGTGTTTTCCCCATTCATTTTTCCATAGGAACCGTTCATCGTGGCTACAGCCCGAACTGCTGAACGGAATTACACCAAATTTGGCAAAGAGGTAGCCCTTGGTTCAGACTCGTGCCTTTTGCTTAAATGGTGTAAATCTGTTCAGTAGTTCCTGAGAAAATCACAAGTAAAATCACATATATATCTATGGCCGAGTAGGGTCCGCGTACCCTCCCGATCACGAGCTGCATACTAATTGGCTGTCAAGTGGCTGTCAACACTCCAAATCAGGAAGTGTTGGCAGCCATTTTATGCCTCGGTAGAACCGAGGCACAGAAACAAGTGCACAAAACGCACAAAGGGGGCAGGGTAGAAACACCCTGACCCCCTAGGTCTGCTCAGGGGGTCCCACAAGGACCCCCTGGGCAGAAAAAAGCATTTTTTTTTTTTTTAAATCGACGGGATGCGCTTAGGGTGTGCGGATCCCGCCGTAAAAAAAAAAATCGAAGCGCGGTCTCCCGCGCTTCGATGCTATTTTGCGTCCGGGTGGGCCAAGTCCCGGGGGCATGCGGGGGGTGGGTTTATAGTTTATGGGGGGGCCTCAAAGGCCCCCCAAGCCCCGGGGACCGCCACCCCCGGGGCTTTAAATAAAAAATGGTGCGGGAGTGCTCTCCGCCCTCCCGCAGCCCCGGGGACCGCCACCCCCCGGGGCTTTTTTAAAATTTTAATAATCTGTGTGGGGGGGGCTCCTGCCCCCCCCACATGCCCCGGGGACCGCCACCTCCCCGGGGCACTTAGAAAAGAAATTTGGGGGTCCGTTTCGGACCCCCGAAGCCCCGGGGACCACCACCGGGGCTGTGCAATTGAAGGGAGGGGGGCCGCGTGGCCCCCCTCCTGGAGCCTGTGGTGGCCCTGGGGACCGCCACCCCCCAGGGCCGGCTTCTGCAGTGTCCCGGGGTGCCTACCCCCGGGACACTGCTGTTTGCAATGGCAGGATGGGAGCCTCGCGGCTCCCGCCCTGTCATTGCAAACTCTGCTTTGCTTCATTGAAGCGAGAGCAGGGAAACCTGCTCTCGCTTCAATGAAGCAAAGCAGATTGCTTTTCCATAAGGGGAGCTGCATGTCAGCAGCTCCCTTATGGAAAAGCAATGCCGGCTCCCGCAGGACGCGGTGAGCCGGCGGGACCGTGCAGGGATTGGGGACCCCCCCACGGTCCCCAACGAGTGGCCAGGCCCCGGGGGATGGGGTCCCCGGGGCCATTAGTGGCCCGGGAGGGGGGCCACGCAGCCCCCCTCCCCAAAATAAAAAAAATAAAAAAAGGGCAAGGCCGGCCCCGGGGGATGGGGTCCCCGGGGCCTTAAATGGCCTGAGGAGGGGGGCCACGCAGCCCCCCTCCAAAGATTTTAATTTTAAAAAAAAAGAGGGCATGCCCCGGGGGATGGGGTCCCCGGGGCCAATAGAGGCCCAGGGAAGGGGGGCCATGCGGCCCCCTTCCCGTTTTTTTTTATTTAAAAAAAAAAGAAAATCCTCAGGCCCCGGGGAATGGGGTCCCCGGGGCCAAAAGTGGCAGAGGGAAGGGGGGCCACGCAGCCCCCCTCCCATACAAAAAAAAGAAGAAAAACAAAAAGACCGGCATTGTGCCGGAGGCCCCGCCCCCTCCCTGCAGCAGTCTGCAAACGCGCCCCCTTGCGCGTTTTAAGAAGGGGAAGTAATTCCCCTTGAATACTGGGGGTCCCTGGGGGCCAACTAGCCCACCAGGAATCTCCAGTATGCGCCAGAGGGCTGCGTTGCAGAGAGGTGTACAGAGGCCACGCCCCTTTTACACCTCTCTGCAACGCAGCTCTGTGGCACTTTTGGAGGTACATGGTGGGCTAGTTGGACTCCAGTGACCCTCAGGATTCAAGGGGACTTAATCCCCCAACTTAAAACGCGCCACGGGGCGCGTTTGCACAGTGGTGAAGGGAGGGCGGGGCTTCAGGTGACATGTGTGCAAACAGGCCCCGTGGCGCGTTTTAAGATGGGGAATTAAATCCCCTTCAATCCTGAGGGTCCCTGGGGGCCAACTAGCCCATCAGGTACCTCCAGTAAGCGCCACGGAGCTGCGTTGCAGAGTGTTGTAAAAAGGGGCGTGGCCTCTGAACACCTCTCTGCAACGCAGCTCTCTGGCGCATACTGGAGGTATCTGGTGGGCTAGTTGCCCCTAGGGACCCTCGGGATTGAGGAGGAATTAATTCTCCAACTTAAAACGCTCCACAGGGCGTGTTTGCAGACATGTCACCTCAGGCCCCACCCCCATCCTTCACCATTGTGCAAATATTTCTCTAAAATCAGCCGAACTACGAATTCCGATTTACTCACCTGTTATCAGGAGAGACCTCAGTGCTGCATCTTTGAGCCCAGTACTGATCCTGAAAAGTAATTTTAACCGTACTTACCAGTAACTTGAATTTCCTTCCATAGGCTAACATTGACTGGTTTCACTTGGAAATTCTTCTAAGTGTGGAGTTTTGGAACTTTATAATATTCCTCTAAAATCAGACGAACTACGAATTCCGATTTACTCACCTGTTATCAGGAGAGACCTCAGTGCTGCATCTTTGAGCCCAGTACTGATCCTGATAAGTAATTTTAACCGTACTTACCAGTAACTTGAATTTCCTTCCATAGGATATCATTGCCTGCTTTTTGCTGAAAAAGTTTCGAAGTGTCGATTTTTGAAACATACAAATATTCCTCTAAAATCAGCAGAACTACGAATTCCGATTTACTCACCTGTTATCAGGAGAGACCTCAGTGCTGCATCTTTGAGCCCAGTACTGATCCTGAAAAGTAATTCTAACCGTACTTACCAGTAACTTGAATTTCCTTCCATAGGCTAACATTGACTGGTTTCACTTGGAAATTCTTCTAAGTGTGGAGTTTTGGAACTTTATAATATTCCTCTAAAATCAGCCGTACTACGAATTCCGATTTACTCACCTGTTATTAGGAGAGAACCCAGTGCTGCATCTTTTAGCCCAGCACTGACCCTGAAAAGTAATTCTAACCGAACTTACCAGTAACTTGTATTTCCTTCCATAGGAATCCATTGTCTGGTTTTCAGCAGAAAAGTTTCAAAGTGTCGATTTTCACAAACTACAAATATTCCTTAAAAATCGCCTGTATGACTTAAACGCATTCTTTCAACTGTTTACAGGAGATGCACCAGTGCTGGATCCAGGATCCACCACTGAGTAAGAAAAAGTAACGATAACACTACTTACCTGCTAAGTGAATTTCCTCCCATAGGATAACATTGGTGATTCTATGTGAAAAAGTTTGTCAACTTTTTAAAATACAATAATATTCCTTAAAAATCACTACTGTAACCAAAACGCTTTTACTCAACTGTTTACAGGAGATGTCCCAGGACTGAATCTAGGATCCAGTCCTGTGGTTAGAAAAAGTAATCCATAAAGTAACTAATTGCATTTAACTAGAAATTCACATTGAGCTCAATGTTGCATTGTGTTTGAAATTGTGTTGCCCATTACAACAACTGTAACTACTGTACTTAAAAGTCTATTGCCTATTTGCAAAGTATTTAAACTAAAGTAATTCATTCTGAGAAAGTATATTTTGTAATGTAATGTATAATGTAATTACAATGTAATTTAAAAAATAAAATATCTAAAAATAAATAGTTTAAAAAAATGTAGTAAATCAGTATCAAAAAAATAAATATAACAATTAATACATTTAAAAATTGTCATTTACAAAACCTTTGAAATTCACTGAAAAAAACCATAGGTTTCAGACATGTTATAGTTAGGAATTAGCATTTAAAAAACCTTTGAAATTCACTGAAAAAACCATAGGTTTCAGGCACGTTATAGTTAGAAATTAGCATTTAAAAAACCTTACAAATTCACTGAAAAAACCATAGGTTTTAGGGACAGTTATAGTTAGTTGGACATTGCACTCGTACAAAACCCGTGAAATTCCCCCGTTATAGTTAGTTCAGCTAACTATAACTCGCGCCCCCATTGCACTGCTGATGACGTCACATATTACATCACTCATGACATGGTCAGTGACATCACTGATGACATCACTGATGACATCATCCATTGACTGTGTGTTTCTGTAAAGTTTAAATATGTTTAATATATATAGGGAAAGGCGTATTGAAGAATGAGTGGGTGTATAAATGTCTGAATGGATGATTTAGTAGGTGCGTGACTGACTGTATAAGTGAGTGATTAAACGTGTCTTACTGAATGCATGGGTTAGTGACTAAACTGTGTGAATGTCTGTATCCGTCTGTCTGTTGGTGTGTAAGCGGCTGCATGGGTTTGTGAATAGCTACATGAGTGTCTACATGGGTTATTGATTGGTTGTGTGAGTATCTGTATGGGTGCCTGAGTGTTTGTGTGGGTGGGGTGTGTGTGACTCTGTGCATAGATGTGTGAGTGGGTGATTCACTGGGTGCATGGTTTCAAGAGTGCATCTGTGATGGACTGTATGGGTGGGTGAGTGTGTGTATGGGTGTGTTAGTGAGTGAATGTATATCTCAGTGGTACAAGTGTGAGTAACTACATATGTGAAAGGCAGTATATATGTGTGTTGGAGTATATAAATGGCTATAAGTGAGAGTGTGTGATTGTGAGAGTGGCTGTATGGATGAGTGTGTACTTGTATCAGTGATTGTATAAGAGCGTAAGAATGTGCTAGTATTTGTATGAGTAAGTGAGCTGGTGTGTGTATAACTGTATAGGTGAGTAAATGGCAGTGTGATTAATTATTTGCATGACTGACTAGGTGTGTGAGTACCTCTATGGATGAGTGGTGGTGTGTGAGTGTCTATATAGGTGTATGAGTGCATATGATAGTCCTGTATTGAGTGACCGTAAGTATGAGTGACTGTACGGGTGAGTGAGTGGATATGTGTGTAGACCTAAGAATCAGTGAGTGTGTATGTAGTTATTGGTGTTGGAGTGTCTATGGTTTTACGAATGGCAGTCTGTAATTTAGAGTGGGTGTATCAAAGGTTATATTAGGGTGTGAGGAGGTGCATCAGATTATCACGTGGATGATGTCATCAGTGATGTCATTTGAGATGTCATCAGTGATGTCATCAGTGATGTCACTGACCATGTCATGAGTGATGTAATATGTGACGTCATCAGCAGTGTATTGCGGGGGCGCGAGTTATAGTTAGCTGAACTAACTATAACGGCGGAATTTCACGGGTTTTGTACGAGTGCAATGTCCAACTAACTATAACTGTCCCTAAAACCTATGGTTTTTTCAGTGAATTTATATATATATATATATATATATATATATATATATATTCCAAAAGAAAGCGACGCTCGGGAGGCCCTGCTAAGCGGGTCGGGGCTTGTTGGGGTGCGTCATCACCCAAAATATTTCCAAAAGAACCATGTGCTCCTCTTCCAAACACATGAATACAAGCCCACCAGCCGATCATTAGTGATGGGTTTATTTAAATCCGGAAAATTGTGCAGCATAACGCGTTTCGACTATCCATTAGTCTTAATCATATGCAAATGTGGGAGTACACACTCCTTAGATCTTTATAGGTGTGGTTTTATCGACAGTGAAGAAGGACCCAAAGGTACATAGACATAAAAAACGTCTTTCAAATGGAAGTGTGTCAATCATACCGATATTAGTAAGTTTCTTTTTTCAGAGTCAGTGACACTTGTTTTTCAACTTTCAATGCGCTGATCAGTACAAAAATGTAATTGTTTTTCATCCACATATTAGTGTCACTTCAGTTTCCTCATTCTTTAAATCTTTAAATCTCGGACCACAACTCCCATAATACTTTGTTATTGCATAAATACAATTTCCATGTCCTCCCGAGCTTCGCTTTCTTTTGGAATACTATGGTTACTAGGATAAAACCACACCTATAAAGATCTAATATATATACTCACACACACAAACACATTTAGAACTTTAATAACTAGGCCATCACTTTCTTTGGCCCAGTGCCTCCATAAAAATCCATCAGAGCAGACGATAGATGGAAATGTATCGGTCCATAGAATAGAGACATCGCATGCAGATTGGGACCCAGTAAATCTGGGCCGGTATGTAATTTCCCTTCCCAATAATCCCATTAGTGGGACACATACTTGCGGATGACAGATTTATGTGTGGGGATACCGGACAGAATTGTTATTTCCTTCCACATGGTATTCCCACACATGCATTTGGCCACCTTCTAATCCGTGCCCTAGAGTCAACACTGTTAATCACTTTCTTGTTTCTTCTCCTCAGTTGCCTGGTTGCACTTTACTGTTATTTTATGTAGCATAAGGACCACACTTGAGGTAGAATAGTAGTTTCCTACATCTATGCGAAATTGCTATGTGATGACATATCCATATTGTTTGTAGGCACGGCAAAATGATGAAAATAAAAACCGAGTTAATTCACTGAACTGAGAAAAGGGCCTGGAAAAACGTGATTTATTTTTGATGAATCTACATGGGTTCACACAGTTCCCAACCAGAGAAAAAACTGCTGAGACAAGAAGCCAAAAGAAATCGCATTTTCCATATTAAGGCAGCTGAAGGAAATTGATTGTGTACAACTGTAGAAATGATATTGGAATGATGTCACTCATGAACTGAGTGGAAATGTGCCCCCAGGAAGACCTCATTCCCAAAACCAGTTCAGTTTCAGGATCTTCGATGCTGCTCACTCTCTCGGCTATCGAGAGTAAGTAATAACCCTTGCATTAAGTCATAGGAATCTGCAAGTACTGTGAGGTAATGAAGATTGGAAACGAAATAGCATTCTAGCTCTGAAGGTAAAAAGTATTGCAAATCCGTGCCATTGTGGTGGCAGCTTGTGCGCCGGAAGCAAAGTGGAAGTCGCTGTGAACAGTGTTCAATAACAAAAGTAACAACGAGATGGTGTTAGTTTGAGAGGCGCCTTGTTTATATCTCCATTGTAACCTGACAAATGAGTCACTTACAGAAAAGATTCAATAGTTTGGAGTTACAAACATGCAAAGAATATTTTTTCACGTAGCACGGCTGACATGCCCACAAAAGAAGACTTTGCTTATTCCTTTCATACTGCTTGCTATGTGGAACAATTCCAGCTCAGGTGCAAAGCCCTTGACAATAACACAACTAGACAGAAAAGAACAAAGAAATAAAACGTTCTTAAAATAGGTAATCGAAGAAAACAAACTGTTGCCGGGCAAGTGAGTGCCGCTTTTCTTTTCATTGTTTTTTTTTTTCCAAATTAAAATCTGTGTTCTCTATGACAAGTCGGTAATAGTTTTTTCAATCTGCCTAGAGTGCGAAAATAGTGGCTGCATGAAAGCAACAGGGACTCGACTAATAGGAGACGACAAGCTGACCGAATATAAAGTGGCAGGGCGGCTGGCACCACGGCCCAGTGATTGTGACAGGCAATTAGTAAGCAGAGGAGAGCAGATGCAAGAGGGGCTGGAACAATTTACCAAGGGAATACCTGGCGAGTTCGAAGGCTCATGTCACCGGTATTGTTTCCAGATGCGTGTACACCTATTTGCTATTAAAATCAGTGAACGTAAAAACACCAAATTAATAATCTCTGAAAAAACACAGACCCAATAAGGGCAGAGAGGTAAATCTAATTACTTTCCTAGCTTACTCTACAATTTAATGTGCGGAGATATCATGGGATTTTCTAAAGAACAGCGTGTAGGTGCTTGAACTAAATATAATTTTAGAATTGGTTCCAGACATCAGACACCGTCCTCGTATTTTACATTATGCTTCTTCTAACACAGTAGTTAGGAACCTCAAACCCTTTGTAGCAAATTTAAACAATACTAATGAATTACTTATTAAAATATAAACGACGACGAGCCTTTCTATCTGTGGGATAAGTATGTTTCAATGTGTATGTTAAGTATATTTTTTAAAATCCAAGGCTTATTAGATCTGTGTCTTAAAATTCTTTAATATGCATATCTGATGTATGTACAAAAAATGCGCAAACTCTGCATACACAGTCTTGGTTCAGGATGGATCTGCAAATATTTCCGCGCAGAAGTATCAGTTTTCACTACGGTTCTATTGTATGTATTTTATTTTTTATTTTTGAGGTGTCACATAGGTGTTGCTTGGGCAGTGGTCCTTAGAAAAGTGGTGACCACACACAAAGCTGTAACTTGGTGGGTATTCACAAACACTTACAATGACTTTGCCTCCCACACTTCCATTCACCTGTACATTTATGCAAGATTGACCCAGTCATAACGGCTCTAAAGAGGGGTGTGCCAAGCTAAAAAGTTTTCCCTCTGCAATATCCATGAAGATTTCTTTGTAACTTCACTGTTTTTTCTTAAACTTCACAAAAGTTCCCAAGCACTCACCCTTTCACTCAACTCATTTGTAATTGTAGAAGTTTTCGCATTCTTTGTGAATCAGGCGTTTTCAATGTACCTCACAAAACGAATGTCTTAATCATTGCCAAAAAAACCAAAGATACCATTTCAATATTCCACTTGGATTCAGACTGACAGACACTTCTTCAAAAAGACCATTGAAGTAAATATTTGAATTCAAGAACAACTCAGCCCAGGTCATTTCCTAATTGCAAAAACAAGTCTTACCCCCATTTATCTTCAACCACACAATTGCATCTACCTGACCTCCCAAAAAATAGAAATCACAGTACTTCCAAATTTCATGCATCCGTTTCCTCGTGTTGACCTATGCAAGTCTTCTTGTTCATTCATTCATTCATTCTTCATTCTGCCATTCATTTATTCATTCAGGCTTCAGCCATCGGCCTATCAGTATGAATACACGCATGTCGGATTTTTCTTGTTGCATTGCCGGACACAAAAATAAATACTTTTGTTAATGCAGAGATATTTGTGCTTATTCTTGTTCATTCTCAACTTTTTTTTTTTACGTGGGGCCAGATGTATCAAAAGGCAGGTTATAAAAAGTGGTCCCACATTTCTCACCAACGTTTTGCAAACAATCATTACACGACCTATTTTGATGGCATCACAGTCTTTGTCCTATAAGTCAGCTGGAAGGATGGAGGGAATGGAAGTTCCTGCCAGGAAGCCCAAAACAAAAGCACACAGGAGGAACAGGCCTCTTCACTCAGCTACCTCTCAAGCTGTTGAGGGTAATACCTCCTAGGGAAGGATGGATCACTAAGGGGGCAGAAACTAACCATACACTTCAAAGGAGCCTTCTATTTCCTGTACTCCCATGCCCTAGAGTCTAGTTTACTCCAAAGGCCTCCAGTATTGCTTTGGAGGAGGCCTGCAATTCACATATCTGTCTGACAGACACTCATCATCCTTCATTCTGCACACAACTGTACACAACAGATTCAAAATTGATTCCTGGGTGCTAACAGACAGCCACTGCTCACTCCCTCTGCACTTATGTTACTAAACATACGAAGTGCAAGAATACATGTAACATCCATGTAATATATAGATTGAGTGAAACGACAAGTTGCAGTAAACTGGCACACCATTTATAAGAGAAGAGGCCGGTAGATAATGCCCCCTGCATGAGTACCAAGTGAAAAGGCCTGTTCTCCATTCGTAGTCAATTATTGCCACCAGTGCTAATCCTCTACAGCCAGCTGAGCTGACAAAAGTCATACTTTATAAATGAGGGTTGCGTATGGTGTGTCCCTCTGTACCACAGAGTGCAGATCTGGGTTTTAAGCCTTGTCATAGTAGGCTTGTGCATTTCTGCATGATCATCTTATGCGCAAAAGCCAAAATTCAAAAGAAAGAGGAGCGTTTGTACTTGGGAAGTTGAGCCATGTAGTTAAAACATTCTCATTCTCACAGATGCCTTCCAGATCGTCCTGGTCGGTTCTTAATCCTCCATTCGAGAAGTCTTTTCATTGGATTGGGGAAACCAGCAGGAAAATCCATCTGCATTCCTGTGCTATAAACCTGCTTTACTCTCTATAGCGAAGTCTATTCCCTATATAGCAATCGACCACCATGGTACCTTAGGGTTCTCTCCTTTCACAGCCATGAGATACTTGAAGTATTTGTGAACTGTCTGGACTACATACTTCATTATTGGCATCGAACAATAAGTGCTCAACCTCTGAAAGGGCTACACTATGGCAAAATATTTCCTTTCAATGCCAGTCCAGTTTTGTGCCATGAAAAGTACTCTGTAAGGGAAAACTGCGGCTGGATGCTCCAGTCATTCTCACTGAGCTGTGTGAGAACTGCACCAACTCCTTGTCGTCTTAAGCATTCATCTGCAGAAGAGTTGACTATATACAGAGGCCTTCAAGACAACATTATTACACTGTGTGTCATTCAGAGCCTCAAATGCTTCCTGCCACTCCACAATCAGATCACTTTCTAGGGCTGCTCCCTGGAGGACAGGGTTGTTAAAGGGTACCAACGATGGCCCAAAATCCCTGTAATTAGAAGTGAAGAATAGAAAGTTTTATACCTGTGTCTGTGCGGTAGGGACCTCCCAATTCGTTATGGCCTTAACTATAGATTTCAATGGGTGAACCTTACCATTCCATATCTGATTGCCAAGAGAGTCTAAAGAGGACTGGCCAACTTGACTCTTTGTGGACCTGACAATCGGGTACACCTCATGTAACCCTACCACTACTTGCTCCAGGTCTACTAAGTGATCCTTCCACAAATTACTGTAAAGGGCAAAAGCTATCAAGGTAGGCCTTGCAGAATGCTTCCAGCAATGACACAAGTAGTTTGGCCTACGCTAATGTGACATAGTGGGCATGAAACCAGTGGGCAGGAATGCTACCCTGACCAATTGCCACTAGTTAGACCATTTTCAAGCACTGTATTTCTTTCATCACCTTGTGTGTGTTTAGTGTAACTGCCTAAGTGGGGATGAGTATGCCCAGATGTGAGTCCTGTGCTCACTGTGCCTCTGCGGCCAAAATGCACCTGACTGAAAAAGCTCAACTATGCTGAAACCAGTTTTTGGTTGCTTGTTTTCCAGTTCAGGGAGGACCTGGTTAGGCAGTTTGGTCAAGAGAGTTACTGTTGAAGTGGGACCAAGGCTGATTTGCATTTGGCTAGGTTTGATCTGAGGTGACATATTGGGCAATTTAATCATAGACTGAAGTGTTATCCTGAGCGATTACCAGTGATTAGACTATGTGCAAGCATCTTCTGCATCAAATTTTGTGTATTTGATATAATATTTTAAGTGACCAAGACTATGCCCAGACTTGAGACCCCGGCTCACTGTGCCACTGGAGCCAAGCTGCAGCCAACGGAAGGCACCCAACTAGGCCAGAACTGGTGCTACCCAAGTGACTGCCAGTGGTTAAAGTATTTGGAAGCATTCCTACCATCAACATTTGCGTATTTTACTTGAATGCACCCAGCCTGTACGCAAGTGCATCAGCCCAGTAGATTGAGTGTGCATCAGTCATGGACACAGTTTTGAAAGACTGGTAGTCTACGAAAAGTCTAGGTCTCTCAGTCATAATACACTCTTGGATCCTGTCTGACATCCACTTAGCCTTGTTTTTTATGGACAAACTATCCCCTGTTTTCATGTCATGGACAAAGAAAGGTGTCAACCCTGGGGTCCTATGAGAAGAGGTGCGAAAACCATCCCAAAACCTCTCGGCACTCTTCTTTGTGCTCAGGAGTAGGGGTGTGCCAAATTTGCATAACTTGCTTTTGCCAAATTAAGCAAAATTTTAGCAAAACTACACAAAATTACACAAATGTAAATCTGTCATTTAGTACTATTCTTCAGCACAAAATGCTCCCCTGTGTCAATTTGTGATGCAGAAAACCCATTTCACGCTAAACAAACGTTCAAAAACAAAAGCATTGTGAACAGTCACTCATGTTCTATTATTTCTGTGCGTTTGTCTGAAATCTTTACTATGAGTGGCATGTAATTACGCAACGTGGAATAAAGATGTATTTGCAGAAATTTCATTTAATAAGTATAATGCAAAATTCCCAAAATTATACAAATTGCAGTGTCGTAATTAAATTTCACTCAGGCCTACTCAGGAATCAGATTAGGATAATATCTTAGCCCTTCAATGGAGCCATTATTTTTGCTGATGCGAGAGGAATTCATTTACATCCTTCACATCCTCTGCCATTTCCAAGATGTTGACAATATACTCTCCTTGGAGGTGTGGCTTGAGTCGGCTCATATGGAACACCCTCAAGGTTACCCATCTAGAATTTTGCCTTCTCAACTGTTTAGGTTGCAGATCTTCTGTATAACCTAGTAAGTGCTACTTTATTTACCTTCCAACGCTTGGGGACAAATGGGCAATAGGACCAGTGCCCCTTGACCCTTCTGATGCTCAGCAAATGTTGCTTTCTGGTAATACCATTCCTTCATTAGCTCATGGCTTGCCTGTGAGCACATTTTGCTTTGCTAATGCACTGTGCTATCAGTTCCTGGGCCCCACACCATGAACGATTGTATTCTTTGTTGGAAACTCAGGTCTGCCTTTCCAGCTCTCTTTGACTGAAGTCAAAGGACCACAGAGAGGATTGCCAAACAGAAACTGAAAGGGGCTAAACTCTGTTATCTTCTATGGCATCTCCCTGTAAGCGAACAATAGTAATGGCAGGAGAAGATCCTATTTTACTCCTGAGGGCCTCAGCTAATACACAGTCTAGGAAAATAGACCATCAAAAAGATCCCAAGGAGTGCACTCAGTACAATCTTGGTGGTTTTACTAAGAAATATTGCCTCCAGATACTTTGAGGTATGTTGCTCCACCACCAAAATGTGTTTGTTACCTTAAGCAAGGGTACGGCCAAAATGATCAAGAATGTTGAAGCCCTCCCTCCCTCTCAAATGGCACACACCTTAAACTTACCTCTAGACTGTCCACTGACTTAAAAAGCTGGGCAGGTTCTACAGAAACTCTCTATACAATGGTGCATATCCAACTTATAAAACTGAGAGTCCAACATGCATGACTTATTGAAGATCAAAAAATCAGAAAAATAAGGGGAGAAAGAGGGATATGCTAGGTCCACCCTCCAAAAATGATCAAGAATTACAAAACACCGAAATCTCGGTTATGGAAACCTAGCCAGTTTTTTCAGAAAATTAAATTTACTAATATAAGATTCAGAAAAAATAGTTAGTAAAGGAAAAATGTCCTTTCTTGAGTCCCCTCACTCACCATGGTTTCCCATGGTGACATGCTTCATCATAGGGGCCATCCCAACCCGCTACGGGCTGAGGCGTGCTACGACTTGCGACACTACGTAGGAGCACTACTTGTGAGTGACTATGTGTGGTGCAGTGATGGGGGTGGAGTGGGTGAGACTAAAAATATCTAGCTAGTGGGCAAAAAGAATTTATTCAGGCTCCTAGCCGATATATTAAAAACGGGGTTGGTCGCTAGGGTGTCTGTTATTAATTAGTCAGGGGTCCCTAGTGAACGTCAACTAGTTTCGAGCTACCCCAGTGCTCTTCTTCAGGACAAACAGGGTCCAGCCCTGTTTAGTACCACTCAAAGTGACCTAAGGATAGGAAAAAATGCTGCAAAATACTAGCAGGCAAGATTTAATACATACAGTACTTTGATCACGTAGTATCTGTAATAGAGAAAGGATAAAAAACATTATCAAGTACAGTCTATGTACTGTATAGGTAGTTATTGAAACCATGTTGATACTGATCATTTGAATCTAAAACAGAAAACGGCATACGAGACCTACTTCATGCTATGTAGGTAAGTGAAAACGCCATGCTGCACATTAACTACATATAATCAGACACTCACTGCTGGTGTGTGTTGTTAAGAGCTCTCCCATAAGATCCTTGTGTGGTTATGAGAGCTATCGGCATCTCAATAGTCATATTATACTATAGGGCCAGCTTAGTTTAAACACAAAAAACTAAAAACCAAAAAAGGACCTTAACATCACAGCGAACCAAGGTAGCCTGACCACAACCACGCATTTCAAACCGACTGCAAGAAATTGTCTTTTGATTTACGATAGTTTTTATCCCAAACAACTAAAAGACAATTTACCCTTCGGTCAATTTCTACGTCTAAGAAGAAATTGTACTGAGAAAACGGATTACTATACCCAAGCAAAGGATTTGGCGGAGAAATTGACAGCCAGGCAGTATCCTAAGCACCTCATATCAGCAGCCAAGAAAAGAGCGAGCAATAACAACAGAGATTCCCTCCTTGAACCCAGACTAAATAAAAACACACAAGAAAAGAGACCAATATGTATAACAACTTATAACATAGAATCTAACAAGGTGTCTAAAATAATCAAAAAACACTGGCGGACACTGAACAGTGCCAACCTAGACATACCCAAACCAATGTTCAGTCACAGAAAAGGAAAAAACCTTAAGAACTACTTTGTCCACACTCGTCCCAAGATTAATACCAAATCTGATGGACAAAGAATCCTACAAACTCTGCCTACAGGACATTACCCGTGTAATAACTGCAGCGTATGTCACCTCACGTCAGCAACTAAAAGAGTGACATTTAACAATCAAATGACATGGGAACTACGCAGTTTCACTAATTGTAACACCACAGGTGTGGTATATCTGATTACCTGCACCTGTAATCTCCACTACGTAGGCATGACTACACGAAAAGTCAGTACTAGGATTGTGGAGCACCGTAGTAACATCAGGTGCAAGCGGGCGACAACAAAAATGTCAACCCATTTTATCGAAAAACAACATACACCTAACGACATGAGGTGGGTGGTCCTGGAACATATCAAATGTAATGACAATCTCGAACAGCGACTTCTAGAGAGAGAACAACGCTGGGTTTTTTAATTATGTACAGACACTCAAGGCTTGAATGATAATATTCCGTGGGGTCAGTTCTCTAAATAACAGTCTCCTCTGACATTACATCTAAGGGGTATGTTTTTGAAAGAATACCAGTCACCCTGCAATTAGAAAAGTCATCTGATAAAATTCCCTCTTAACCAGAGGTCAAGCTATCAATCTCCTCTGGCATTACATCTATTGGGAAACTCCTGAGCAAATACCAATCACCCTATATATGACACGCTAAGAGTCAGTCGATCAGTTGCAATTACTCTCTGTTCATAATCAAACACTTTTTCAGGGAGTGAAAATACAGCATTCATCTGTATGTTTGTTTTATATGAGTACGTCTTAATCACCTTAGTGATTCAACAATAGGCACTCATATTAGACCTCTTTTGTATATCATTGTGAGGCTCATTGTATGTATTTGTTTGTCTTCCTTGTTTAGCCTCTAATCACCTCTTATCATTAGGCACTAACGAGTATTTTACCTTCCCATAATGATAGGAACTCGTATTAGACCTCTTTTGTATATCATTGTGAGGCACATTGTATGTATTTGTTCATCACCTTTGTATTGCCTCTAATCACCTTATACCCTTCCCAATAGGCACTAACGAGTATTTTACCTTCCCAAAATGGCAGCCACATTGAGCCATAGAAGGCGGCCATTTTGTTCTTTAGTTTCTGCTCTAGTCTCCTAAACATGAATCGGCGGGAAAACACCCTTTAAAAACAAGCAGTAGGGACTCACTTGTTAATATGCGGTCGGGAGGGAAGCAGGCAACAGCCGGAGCAGTTTTCATTCTCAAGTAAGTTATTCTCTCCACAGCACCGGACTGGGCAGACAGCAGGGCCTCTCACAGTGCAACTCACCCCCTCTTTTTTTGCTACAAAGCTTTCATTATCGCTTTGTTTTTCCTTTCTCTCCTACAGTGGCGATGATCTCTCCAGCCCCTCTCAGACCATGAAGCACATTGTTGCTCCATAATTAGTATGTGTTTTATTATGTCACTGTATTTTCTTTGTCATATTGTTTTATCTGTGTATATTAGTATGTTTTTCTAGGTTTATGCTCTTTCATTTCATTCTATTTCCTGGCAAATAAGCATTCACCTAATTGCCTGGCATGTCTCAGATTACTGACAATCTACTCACCAAGGGTAATGTCATGTGGTATTCCTTTTTTGGTTTTTAGTTTTTGTGTTTAAACTAAGCTGGCCCTATAGTATAATATGACTATTGAGATGCCGATAGCTCTCATAACCACACAAGGATCTTATGGGAGAGCTCTTAACAAAACACCAGCAGTGAGTGTCTGATTATATGTAGTTAATGTGCAGCATGGCGTTTTCACTTACCTACATAGCATGAAGTAGGTCTCGTATGCCGTTTTCTGTTTTAGATTCAAATGATCAGTATCAACATGGTTTCAATAACTACCTATACAGTACATAGACTGTACTTGATAATGTTTTTATCCTTTCTCTATTACAGATACTACGTGATCAAAGTACGGTATGTATTAAATCTTGCCTGCTAGTATTTTGCAGCATTTTTTCCTATCCTTAGGTCACTTTGGAGTGGTACTAAACAGGGCTGGACCCTGTTTGTCCTGAAGAAGAGCACTGGGGTAGCTCGAAACTAGTTGACGTTCACTAGGGACCCCTGACTAATTAATAACAGACACCCTAGCGACCAACCCCGTTTTTAATATATCGGCTAGGAGCCTGAATAAATTATTTTTGCCCACTAGCTAGATATTTTTAGTCTCACCCACTCCACCCCCATCATTGCACCACACATAGTCACTCACAAGTAGTGCTCCTACGTAGTGTCGCAAGTCGTAGCACGCCTCAGCCCGTAGCGGGTTGGGATGGCCCCTATGATGAAGCATGTCACCATGGGAAACCATGGTGAGTGAGGGGACTCAAGAAAGGACATTTTTCCTTTACTAACTATTTTTTCTGAATCTTATATTAGTAAATTTAATTTTCTGAAAAAACTGGCTAGGTTTCCATAACCGAGATTTCGGTGTTTTGTAATTCTTATTGAAGATCAAAACACTTTCTGGACAACTGAATTGTGAAATAGACACCATTCTTTTCAGCATTTCCTTGAAAACAGCTGGTGTGTGTTCCATATTGATTTACAGGAAGACCTGCCAGCCTTAACAATTTGACTGACAAAATCTAGTGCTCTATAGGGATAAAAATCAAAATTTCCAACATTACATGGCCACACTGAGGGGCCGATTACGACACGGCCCGTAAGAGCTCCGACCATTGGTCATAGCCTTTAGGGCCGCATCGTAATGGGCCGGTTGGTTTACTTTCCGACTGCTTCAGTATGTTGGAGGCGGTCGGAAAGTAAACCGTCCGGTCATTCCGGCTGGCTTCCGACCGGCTTGGAGAGCCCGTACGCCAGTCGAAATCTGGCCTGTAATCTCAAGGGCGGGCCTTTCCGCTCTTGAGATTACAATGCACGGTTTCCAACATAGTTTCCATGCCGGCCTGTCTGACATAGAAACCATGTAGGAAAGAGTGCTTGGGGGCCCACAGCAGGGCCCCCTTTGGTACACGGCCTCTGGTTGGTAGCCAAGGGTGTACCTATGGTGCCCCCTGTAGATCTCTGCACCTTGTGGCAGGCACCTTGAGGAGCCTGCCACGGGGGGCAGGGATGAACTGCACCTCCCTTTCCTCAATTGGAGCTTGTGTTACGCCGTAACACGAGCGCCCATTGAAGAAAGGGACCATGCGACCCAACTGTGTTCGGTCGCATTGAAATCAGTCAGTCGGGACCTCCGTCCGGGTGTCAGTCGGTCCCATGACCGAGTCGGTGTCAGGCAGAAGTGATTCCGCCTGACATCATAATAAGCCCCTAAATCTCGAATTACAAAACCAGTCCATATGTTTAATGTCTTTTTTGGCTTGGCAATGCTAATTACAGTGCACAAAACTTTCCTTCGAATCTGGTCTGACCATATTTCATATAAAATCACCAGAACCCATTGGTAGCCGCGAACCCTAGGCAATGATCCGCAAACACAACTGGAATCACTTCATTCCAGAAAAAGTTGCTGCAGAATTAATACATATATGGGCCCAACAAGGCGCACCAACCATAGATTTGAAGCCTAATGTTTGGCTTTATCATTCCTCACATCTGGCTACCCTGGATGAAAGAGTGCCAGACCAAGAACAATAACCTTCGCACATGAAAAACATAAATAATCCTATTTTTTCAGGCAAGCTAAAAAATCTAAATTGGAATTTCAGAGTGTTGTAAGGAAGAAGAGAAGAGACTACTGAACCGGAGACATAGAGGCATAACGATTTGTAAAGGTAATATAAAGCAAAAATAAAAGCTGAGGAAATGGCTTTTTTCCATGAAAGCATTCATAATTCTATCAACCTTTCTAAAGAACTTTTTGCCTTGTCTCTGAACTTCCACACCCTGCAGCCATAAAATTCAAAATACACTATCACAAGTCCTTTGTTTGCTGTAACACTTTTCGCCCTAAGTGGGATGGGTATGCCCAGACGTGGGTCCCTTGCTCACTGTGCCACTGGATTCAAGCTAGCCTGGCTGAAGAAGGGTGACATACCCTGAAACCGGTCCCAGGATGCTTGTTTCCGGTCCAGGGAGGACCTGGCCTGGCAGTTCGGTCTGGATTGTTCCCATGGGGCACAGGGTCAAGACTGATTTGCATATGGCTGGGTCCAAACTGTGGTGGCGTAGTGGGCAAAAGAACGATGGATTTAACCCAGATCTTTTGACTGGGGGAGAATGTTTGCAATGTCTGCATTCCGGCCATCATTTGTTTGCTGTAACATTTTTCGCCCTAAGTGTGATGGGTATGCCCAGACGTGGGTCCCTTGCTCACTGTGCCACTGGATTCAAGCTAGCCTGGCTGAAGAAGGGTGACATACCCTGAAACCGGTCCCAGGATGCTTGTTTCCCGTCCAGGGAGGACCTGGCCTGGCAGTTCGGTCTGGACTGTTCCCATGGGGCACAGGGTCAAGACTGATTTGCATATGGCTGGGTCCAAACTGGGGTGGCTTAGTGGGCAAAAGAACGATGGATTTAACCCAGATCTTTTGACTGGGGGAGAATGTTTGCATTGTCAGCATTCTGTCCATCATTTATTTGCTGTAACACTAATATTTTCTAAGACATTTTTACTGTTCGGGACTCCATAATTAATGGTCCAATTCCTTTGCCCGTAACAACATTTAAATCTATTTTGCAGAGAAGAAGCTCTCTTGACTGTTTCACACAAACTACACAAGAGGAACTCTTGCAGACCATAGCTAACAGCCACCCTTCAAGTTTCCTAAGTGATCCTGTAACAGCATGAAATGTAAAGCCACTCCTTTTAGCCTCGAGTGACATCCTGCTGTCTTCATCAGCTCCTTCAAGCATGGCATTTTTTAAGAGCTCTGTAAGGTGGACATGGTGAGACCTCTTTAAAAAAAAAAAGCCCATCCTGGAAGTCAAGGACATGAACAATATTTGATTAATCTCATTGCTCCCTGCACAACCCAACCTCTGGAAGAAGTGGCCCTGCATTAGCCTTGGGGCTTTGCAAAATCTAATGACATAATGGATGGGCAACAACCGGGCCCGTCTGTCACCACAGAAACAAGCCAGTCCCATCAGCCAACCAGAACCAATCACACTGGGGCCAGGCATGACATCAGCTGGGCAGCAAACAGGCACACACAGATAATGAAGCAGATTAAATTCTGCAAAAGCTCTTTTCAAACTTGCTTTCAAGGGATTCCTCATGCTTTATCTGACCTTCAGCTCAAGAAGAGTCATTCCACCCGTCAAAAGACGAGGGGCTTGAGCTAGGCCCGGTAAGAACAGGGACAGGCTTACTGAGCTTTTGAATGTTGGCTGAGAACCCACTCCTCTATCCCAGCTCCAGATAGTTTAGTGTTGAGTGGCCTCATTTGTGCGGGAGTTTGAAGAGGGAGAGAGGGAAAGAGGGAGGAAACAGTGGGCGCTGCCCATCACCTATCTTTTACCAGGCTTCCACCTCATTGGTCGCAGCAAGAGACTCAGCACATCTCTTGATGTGGCAGCTTGGCTTCTTAGGGCTCTGCTGGTGCCCATTTTTCACTTCTCAGCCTGGGAGTCCTGCAGCAGTAACTCCCCTTCACTGGCTGTCATCTGTACTTTCTCCAGTCTTTTGCTCACTCTCTTCCCATCAAGTCTCTGTTTCAAGCAAAGATGACACGTAACGCCAGTCTTGTCTGGTTGCTAACAGTCCAACCAGGCCCAGAGAGACCCTTGTGTCTCTTGTTTCAACTAGAGCTGCCATTTACATAAATGTGCAGGCTGCATTGCCATCTTGACACAGACCAGCCTTGTCAAGGGGTTTCATCTGAGGAGATGTACGTTGCAGGATTATTGAGGGGTACTGTGAGGAGCTCAGTCTGATGCTATCCACCATCTTGATTGGCAAGCCACACCTTCCCAAATATGACTTTTTAAAGGGAAAAAATAGTCCGCTTTTGTTAATGACCACTGAGTCAATCATGCTAAAATATCCAGCCTTACTCCTTACAGATTTAATTTCCATCTAATTCATTTCCCTCCTCATGGATACGTTTTTGGCATACAGATACCACCAGTGTCATGCATGCATCACTTCTTGATGGGACGTTATTTGCACCCTTTGTTGAGCCAGTCATGCCTCCTACCTCCACCCGTGACAATGTCAGTTTAGCTCTTCTCACATCCACCCTCCGTCCGCCCTCTGAGAGTATCTCAGTGTTCTGACTCTGCCCTAGCATCTGTATTTTTATTTGTACGTATTCTAAAAAAAGGCCCAGGTCGTAAAGAATTCTGTATGACAAAAATACCAATTGGTTTGTGACTTGTGCCCATAGTTAGTTAGTGTTTCCTTTTGCATCTTGCAATAATTTACATTAAGTTACCAGAGCTGTATAAGTACTGGGATTAGGAAAACAGATTTTATATTGTAATACTATCAAAGCTTCTCCCATTATCTATTGCGTGGCCTGCACGCTGACCATAGCAGACACCTGATTTCAATGCTCCTGTCCAGCTACTCCCTATATCCGTCCTAAATTTGGGTCATCTGCAGAATTCCCAGTTCACAGGCAAGAAATTGGGTGCCCAACATGCTGGGGAGCACAGCGATGCCTTGCTGGGCCTGGCCCTGGGACAATATCTGGATTTAACTGCAGCTCTTCGCAGGTCATGGTAGCGGACCGGCAAGACCCAATGACCAGGAGAGGACCATGAGGGGAGCAAAGCCCAGTAATCAGTCCTGCCCTGAGCAGGAGTCCCATGACATCCTGGGAGGAGACCCTTGCTGGCTCTCCGTGGGGGACCTAGGGACCTGCGTAGCCCATCCGAGGCGTAGCTGCAGCCTAGAATAGTCTGGGGGTGGAGCCCCTGGTGGCCCACTGGTAAACAGCATAGCAGGGATTACTTTTGGCCATGGTTCTCTGCCCTAATTGGGCAAGACCCAGGCCATTGACGGACGAACAAAACCTGTGCACTTCTGTCAGTAACCCCGAGCCCCGCAG
The DNA here is from genome assembly GCA_963921515.1 of Calotriton arnoldi. Taxonomy (NCBI): domain Eukaryota; kingdom Metazoa; phylum Chordata; class Amphibia; order Caudata; family Salamandridae; genus Calotriton; species Calotriton arnoldi. The sequence continues at coordinate 1,319,764 of CAWUFW010001925.1, read as the reverse complement.
GTGGAATCCTCTCTGCCCATTGATCGTGAGGCCCGAGATCCTGGAGCTGGCAGAAAGGTAGAGACACAAGACCAAGGACTGGTGACCCCAGTGTGGCCCAGGAGGTTGCTCGCCGACACAACTTCTTTGGAGGAGGTGATCCCACCGGCCTCGCCCAACTGAGGAGATATCCTTCACCCACAGGACAGGGCTGCTCATGCTGCGCCGTTGGCTCTTCTTGGAGGCTCACCTCACTGATGGCTGCAGGTGGGCCCACTCATCGCCCTGGGAGCTCTCACTCTCTGCACCATGGCAGTTCCCACCCCGCATCTACAACCTGGGTCGCACCAAGGCAACTAGAACAGAGGTCCCATCCTCTCCCAAGGGACCCGCCAGCCAGGCTGCTGTTGGTTCTGATAAAATGGACAATTCTGAGAGCCATAGAAACCTCATGCATTTCCTTGTAAGCAAAAGAATATGCAGTGGCGACCAATGTAAGTCTTCTACAGGATGATAACTGGCACCAGGCGGAACCGGGGGGCCACAACATCTCTGACTACCTTGAAGGATGGGTGAAGGCTTTGGGACCCCAACAGAACCTCACATCTTACTTCTCCATCTTCATTCCCCAGCAGGGGCCTGACCTTTCACTACAAAGACCTTAACGCCATACTGGCCAGAGCGCGGGGTTCCAACCCTGTAGTGGTTTATATTCACGGGATCCTGATATTCCTGGACTATGCCCGTTCAGTCCAGAGGCAGATAGCCACCTTCCTGGGAGCTTAACAGAAGATGTGCAAATTGGGCATCAAGTATCCTTTTCTTTATCCCCATGAAGCTCAAAGTGATAGCAGACCAACAGACGCATATGTTTGATGACCCAGCAGCAGCCTGATACTGTGTCAAAACACGAAACAACCCCCACACTCGGAGGAAACAAATTACTGGATCCAACATCTGCCCTGGTACCATCGTCGCCATCTCAGGGCCTGCACGGTGGAGGTTCAGTCTTCCCTGCAGCCCTCTCACCTGCACAAGTCCATAGCAGCAGGCAATCAACCCTGGTGGTGGCAGCTGCATTCCGCAAACTGCGGAGGGCGATATCAACTTCGCCATGGAGACCTCGGATGATGAAGATGCATCTTCTAAGAGATTACAGGAGAGGGGTCGCCATCCCAGATTTCAGGTTCCCCTCGGGGCACCATGCATGTGCAGTCATTCACCACAACATAATTGCATACTTGCAACACTACATTACTCCTTAGTCTCATGGGGCATTGACCACTGTCTCCCACTCAATGAGTTTGTTCTCTCCCCATTCAACAGTATTGTTCCCTGGTTGGGGCATCTGGCTATCTGCCCCCTATCCTTGGTATTTTCTAAGACAAGCCCTGTTCAGGTCCCTGCATCTTGAGTCTTGAGACTCAGGATTTGGCTATTCTGCCCTTCTCTTCCTACTCCCAAACCTGGCAGCCGCGGCCCGAGTGTACTGTGGCTCTCCCATGCCCGGAATTCCAGAAGAAAGGAGGAGGCCCTTGTGTGAAGAGGGAGTTGGTTCCGAGTTTTGGGTGTGAGGTAGGGGAAAGCTAGGCCTTCTGTTCTGCTTTTGCATATACGAGTGGTGTGTGAGAGAGAGTGAGGCATCGAGTAGGAGTCAGGTGGGATGGTGGAAGTGGCAGTTTAAGTAAGCTGGACCAATGTTGTACAGTGCCTTGTATGCATGTGTGAGGGGTTTAAATTGGCAGAACTTGTGTATCACAGCCAGTGCTCGGTAGGTGTAACAGGGTGAGTCTAGCTGCGGCATTCTGGACAGTCTGAAGTTGGTGGATGAGGTGGTTGGGGATGCCAGCATAGAGTGCGTTGTCATAGTCTAGTCTACTGTTGACTAGGGCTTGAGTGACAGTACGCCTGGTGCTCCTGGGGATCCATTTGAAGATTTTTCAGAGGATGCATAGTATGTGGAAGCAGGAGGAGCTGACTGCATTCAAATGTGAGACCATGTTGAGTTTATCATTTAAGATGATTCCCAGGTTTCATGAGTGGTTAGTGGGTTATGGTGTTGGACCGAGCTCTGACGGCCACCAGATGGAGTCCCATGGGCAGTTCTTGTTCCCACAAATCAGCACTTCTGTCTTGTGTGAGTTAAGTTACAAGCAGTTTTTTTTTAATCCTTTTTGTTACACAGATCATGCATTTGGTGAAGTCTGATCTGGTCATGGAGGACTTATCTGACATTGAGAGGATAAGCTAGATGTCATCGGCATAGGAGATGATGGATATGCATGAGATCTAATGACGTCGGTGAGCATTGTCAATCAAATGTTGAACAGGGAGGGGCTGAGGGATGATCCTTGAGGGACTATGCAGATCAAGTCCTTGAGCTCTGATCTGGAAGGGAATCTGACTTGCCGAGTTCTCCCTGTGAGGAATGAGCAAATCCATTTGTGGGCTGCACCTTGGATGCCTTTTACGTGTAGTCTTTTGATGAGGCTGGAGTGTGGCTGGAGTGTGATATGGTTTTGAAAGTAGCTGAGAGGTCCAGCAGTAAGAGGGCGGTGGTTTCGCCTCAGTGCAATATGGTGTGGATCTCACCGGTGACGGTGATGAGTGCTATCTCTGTAATGTGGTTGAATTGAAAGTCAGATTGGGGTGGTCAAGAAGATTGTGGAGTTACTGGTGGTTGGTGCCTTGTTGGTTCATTGCCTTCTCTATCACATTTGCTGGGCATGGTAGAAATTCTTATCTTATTTCGTGAACGGTCGTGTAGCATGCCTCTCAGAACCTCCTTTTCTTGAATAGAGATTCCCACCACCTCCTTTTAAAATATCACTCGATCTCACTACGCTACTAAACTGCTGTTTTTACTGTGTTTTATACCTCTGAATTGTATGAATTTGAATATGAATTTGACCTTATTTTAACATCTGACCTTATTTTAACATTGCTACGCTTTTTTTCTATTTGTTTTAGACTATCAAAAACTTACCTGAACTGCACTTGCACTTTGTATTCAGGGCAGGTAACGGGAGTTTACCGGATTGGCACACTTCCGGTAGTCCCGGAAACACCTAAGGGGAGGACCGGTGGTTAGCGGTCTAGATGCTGAACACCGGGGGAGCTATAAGCACGGCCGTTGTGTGGCCACGCAGCTGGCGCGCCAAAGGCAAGCCCGTCTGCGCCTGTCCGCGCCTGGCCCGGGCATAGGGCCAGTCACTATGCTGGTTTTAGCCTCCATTCTACTTCTAAATTTACCTACTCCAGAGAACAGTTAGTAGACATCAACAACAGAAGTGCAGCTGGAAACCCAGCCTTGGCCCTAAACCGTTTGTTGTACCTACCCACTGCCTAGAGTGCGACTTCCAACTCGGCCCCACAATGCCACAACAGACAAGACCCCACCCTATGCCTGTCACGAAAGGGTCACGCAGGACCAAATCAATAGTCTGCACCTTGATGAATGCACGCTCCCTATGTAAACATGCCTCTGAATTTGCTATGTTTATGGAAGCTCAAGCCGTGGACTTAGCTTTTATCACTGAAACCTGGGCAGATGTTGCTTCTGGCCCTGACCTGGCCATTGCTGTCCCAATGGGCTACACTATTTTTAAGCAAGATAGAGTTGATAAAAGGGGAGGTGGGCTGGCCATATTACATCGAAGTAGTTGGAAAGGGACATTTAATACCCAAAATAATCTGTCAACTTTAGAATCTGTTCTGTTTAAAATCTTAAAAGACAATCGTTATTCCTTCAATGGCCTACTGCTTTATCGTCCACCAGGCCCCAGGGTGGACTTTGTAAATGCAGTGGGGCTGTCCCTGGATGTGATATCTCAGTCATCTGACTTCACCTTTCTAGGTGACTTCAATTTACACCTTGAAGACCCATCAGACAGGGACGCTGTACATTTCATCGACACTATGAATAGCTTAGGTCTTACTCAGCAAGTAACCGGTAGCACCCACTCAGCAGGGCACTTATTGGATGGTATTTTTTCCAACAACATTGCTCTGCAATGTCTTCCATCGCTCCCGCTCACTTGGTCCGATCACAAAGCTGTTATGTTGTCTCTTTATCCTCATCAACTAGGATTTCAAAACTTAAGAAATAAGCATTCTAGACGTTTCCGACCATGGAACAAAATCGAACCTGTGACTCTTGAAAGTTCTCTAGCCTTAAATCCCCCTAAACACAATAACGACCCAACATAGCGGCAGTTGCTTTTGAAAAGTGGATTTTCAACTCAATTGACCAGGTCCTACTTGAAAAATCCATCACTAACCAAGGAGCTAGACGCTCAGAGCCCTGGTTTACTGAACAACTTAGAATCCAAAACTGTCACCGTTTGGAAAGGAAGTGGAGGTCCCACTATGATACGAATGACAGTTCCTTGTATAAACAATCAATACTAGACTATAAACGACTAATGCAGGAGGAAAAGACACGTATTTCTCTTCAGCCATAATAGCAGCTAAGAATTCGTCTAAAGAATTATTTGCTACAGTAAAAAAGTTAGCCAAACCCCCTGAAATAGCCAACACTCCAGAAAGCCAGACTTTCTGTAATTCCTTGCCTACTTTCTTCCAGGATAAAGTTTAAATTAGTTTACAGTGGCTTCTCTACATCCCTGTCTCAATGTGCGACCGTCCCACAAGTTACGTCGGTCACCTCTAACACGATAGAGGAAGTCATGGTAACAACCCCAAAATCTATGGAGCCTCCTGAACTATTACATTTTCCATTCCTAACATCTGATCAGGTCATCAAACTACTTTTATCTACCAAATCGGGATCCCCTCTAGACCCTTGCCCCCCAAAGATTTTTCATCTTCTATCAGGAACAATTGCTCCTCATCTTGCCCCCATTTTTAATCAAATGTTCTCCTCAGGCATCTTTCCTACTAAATGGCAACTAGCATCAGTTCTTCCCCTTCTAAAGAAAGCTAATCTTGATGGGGCTGATCCTAATAGTTATCGGCCAATTTCAAGACTGCCTTTACCCGCTAAGATAGTTGAGAGGGCCATGATCACAGCACAATCTGAATATATCGAGACAAATGCTTTCCTGGATGCCACCCAGTTTGGCTTCCGGAAACACCACAGCACGGAACTGGCACTGATATCTGCGTCAGAACAGATTAGGCAGACGGTCGATGCAGGGGGTAATGCAGCACTTGTGCTGCTTGACCTTTCTGCTGTATGTGATACCGTCAGTCATACAAAACTACTGGAATGCCTTGAGAGGATAGGCAAAAAAGGAAAAGCTCTCACCCTACTTAGATCCTTTCTGTCTGACCGAGAACAATTTGTTGCGCTTTCTGAATTTAAGTCACACAATTTTACACTACCTTGTGGGGTCCCTCAGGGCTTATCATTGAGCCCTACCCTTTTTAACGTCTACATTGCCCCATTGGCGTAGCTGATTAGATCACTGGGTTTCTCAGCAATATCCTATGCTGATGATACCCAAATTGTGGTGTCGGTGACAGGGTCACCATCGGATACAGCATCTCAGTTTTATACTTGCCTCGGTCAAGTTGGAGACTGGATGGCTACCAACTGTTTGAAGTTGAATTCCAACAAAACCGAGGTGCTACTCTTTGGCAGCAACACCACCTTTTGGTCCCCAACGCTCTGGCCATCCGAACTGGGCCCTCTGCCCACCCCCTCAAATAAAGTAAAAAACCTAGGTGTCACCTTTGATTCAAAGCTCACATTTGAAGGTCATGTGAACCAGATTACCTCAGCATCTTTCTATATGTTAAAACGATTGAGAAAGATTCTCCCGTTTATTCATGCTGATCTACGCAAGCTGGTGATCACTGCTTTGGTCTTATCCAGAGCTGATTATTGCAACGGTCTCTTCATCAACCTCAGGTCCAAATGCCTGACTAAACTACAGATCGTGCAAAATACTGCTGCCCGTCTTTTGTTGAATATTCCTAAGGATAAATCGGCCACTGCAGCCTTAAGAGAATTACACTGGTTACCAGTGAAGCAACGCATTAAGTTTAAAGCTCTTTGCATAGCATTTAAAGCAATTCATGACATAGGGCCAGTCTTTTTCAAGCAAAATCTTCGCTTGTATGTTCCCACACGTCAGTTACGCTCAGTTCAAGCTCACAATCTGGTGATCCCTAGGTTCAAGAAAAGTGCATGGGGCGATAGAAGCTTTCTAGTCGGGACAACCAAACTCTGGAACTCTCTTCCCCAAAGGTTAAAAGACAAGACTCACCTGTTGGCCTTCAGGAAGGCGCTGAAGACATGGTTGTTTAACCTTTGTGTTACATTCCAATTTCATGCATTGTAATTCATTTTTGTATATTATATATGCATTACTTTTCTCTCCCCATGCTGCATGCTTTCATTGGCATGCGCTCTGTATATCTTTGTGTGGGATTCCACATTCTGCATGGAGTGTTGTCATCTGTGTTCTACACTGTTTGCTCCAGTTCTTTCTGGAGATCAACCTGGGCAGATGCCTTAGCCGTGCTGCCAATAAATTTGCCTTTTATTCATTATTTGGAGTCTGGAGACTTTTGAACACTTTGACTCTGAGTTAAGACCTTACAACATATGTTTACTTGATGAGCTAGCGCCTTGACACCTTCGGGTAATTGTATTGCGCTCTATAAATTTCCTTTTCATTTCATAGAAAGAAGATCTGGCAGAAGTTGCTCAGTTTGTTGGGGTTTGGTTTTTTGAGGAGGGCCATGAGTGAAGCATGCTTCCAGTCCTTGAGGAAGGCTGTGGACTTGATGGAGGAGTTGATGATGTGAGTGAGGAATTTGCTTCTCACTGGTCCTCCTAGGTTGTAGATATGAAGTGTACATAGGTCTGTGGGGTCCTCGGGGTAGACAGTTTTTGTGATTGAAGTGGCGTCTTCCTTGGTGAGTGTTCTCCAATTGGTAAGGTGTCTGTCTGAGTGGGAGTTGGGCAGCTTGCTGAAGATGTCCCTCAGGGCTTGGTTGTTTTTCAAAAGTATTGTAGATCTTTCCAATTTTGCTGTTGAAGAAGTTTGAGAGATTGTTGTAGAGTTCCTGAGAGGAGTGATGGAGTTGACTGAGGCTTCTGAGGTGATGAATTCCTTTATGATAGCAGAAATCTCTTTGCTGTTGTGGGAACTGGCTTTGATCTAGTCCATCAGGAATCTTCTCTTGGTGTCTCTGATGGTGGTAGTGCCTGATGGCAGTCTTGAAAGTTGATCTGGTGTCAGCATCTTGGTAGACTTTCCATTTCCTTTCCAGCTGTTTGCAATATCTTTTAGAGTCCCAGAGTTCTTCCATGTACCAGGAGGCCTGTTTGTTGGTTCTGATGTGTTTGTTAGTTGTGATGGTTGCAGAGCATCAGGACAGTTGGAGATCAACTGGTTGAAGTTGATGATGTTGTCTGCTCGGTTGTAGGTGGTGTTGGGTTGGTCTGTTTCGAGTGTTCTACACACGTCAATTTCCGTTATTCTGTTCCAGTACTGGCTGGGTTGGTTGATGTTCATGGGAGCTTAGGCTTGTGGTGTGGAGATTTTGAAATGGATGATGTAGTGGTTAGTCCATGTGAGTGGTGAGGCGGAGTGGTAGCTGATGCTGTTTCCCGAGGTAAAGATTGCTTGAAAAGTGAGTCTTGCGTTCTTTGAGGGGTCCATGATGAGCTGGGAAAGTCCTATGTTGTGTAGACCTTTGAGGAGGTCGGCGGAGCAGTTGTTGAGGGGGTCTTCCAGGTGGAAAATAAAATTACTGAAGAGTAGAAAGTCCTTGGAGTTGACGGTGAGGGGGCGATGAATTCTGAGATGAGGTTGCTGAAGTTGTCTAGTGGACTGGGTGGTCTGTAAGTCAGGGTGCCCTTCAGAGCTGGGCTGTCGTTAGTTTATAGGTTGAAGCGCATGTGTTCCAGGAAAGGGGTGCCAGGTAGTTGTTCATTTAAGGATGTCTTTGTATATGATGGCGAGTCCCCCTCTGGGTTTGTGGAGGCGGTGTTGGTGGGCAATTTTGTATCCTGCTGGGATAGACACAACAATGTCAGGAGGTGAAGTGGGGTTTATCCAGGTTTCTGTTAGGAAGAGAGGGTCTGATACGCTGCTCATGAGGAGGTCCCAAATTTCAATAGTGTTTTTTTGAGTGAGTGGGTGTTGGGGAGCATGCATGTGAGAGTTTGCTGATGGTCTGGAGTGGTGTTTAGTGAGGTGGTGTTGTAACAGTGTGATGTGTGAGTTGGAGTACAGGGAGCGTGTGATGGCGTGTTACTGCTGGTACAGTGACAGTCGAAGCAAGAGAAAGGTCCCACCATGCTGGGAGGCACAGTGGGGCAGCAGCGGTTGGATGGGTGACCTGAGGACAGCAAGTGGAGGGTCACTGTGGAGAAGCAGCAGAGGGTGGTCTGACATGGGGTCATGGCACTGGTTGCAGGCTAGGTGCAGACGGGTGCTTGCCTTAGGCATGTCATTGGCACACCAGCAGCACGCTTGCTGCACGAGCGTGTAGCAGCCATCATTAAGTAAGTCTTGGGAGGGGGAAGAGCATAGGGGGTGATGGGCGAGGCTATTGAAAGGTGGGAAGAAGATGCAGGAAGAAGCAGAAGATGCAGCTGAGCAGGTAAGGAGCAGGGGAGACGGTAGGAGGATGGGGGACTGTGGGGGGAAGATAGTAAAAGTTACAAAAGTCTGAGAAAGAGTATGAAAAGGGCATAGAAGTAAGACAAAAGAATGAGAAAATGAGGCACAAAAGTAATGGAAAAGAGTACGCAAAGAGGCACTAAAAGTATGAGAAAAGTTGTGAGAAAAAGTTGCAAAAAGTGTGAAAAAGAAAAATGCACAGAAGTGTGAGAAATGAGAGGCACAGGCGTGCAAGAGGGTGCTAGAGTGAGGCACAGAAAGCAAGAAAGCACACAAGAGTGGTAGAGGAGGACAGTGCAGAGAGGGGTAGCAGCAGGAAGAGCGAGGCGAGGCCTCAAGGCAGAAGGCTGGGTCCAAAAAGGCCGTAGACTGGTTGGAGTAGCAGTCCCTGGTAAGTGGGGTGGAGAGCAAGGGCCTAGTCTTCTGCTCAATGGTGTCACGCAGCGGCCGACATTAAGTAGGTCCTGGGAGGGTGGAGGAGCGCAGGGGGGCAGTGGGCAGGAATATGGAAAGGATGGAAGAAGATGCAGGTACAAGCGGAAGATGCAGGACTAAAGGTAAGGAGCAGGGGAGGTGGGAGGAGGCAAAAGCACAGGAGGGGTGAGGGCTGTGGGACAAAGATAGTAAAAGTCACAAAAGTGTGAGAAAACCTTTGGAAAAGGCTCAGAAGTAAGACAAAAGTATGAGAAGAAGAGGCAGAAAAGTAATGTGATTGAAAGTGCCTATTTTTGCATGGTTAGCCCCCAAATTTTGCCTAATGTCTGATGTGAGTTCAAACTGTAAGTACACTGGGTCCCTGATAACCAGGTTCCTAGTGTCAGATCTCTTTCTCCAAACAAAGTGCCATGATTGGCACCACTTCAGTCACCCCTGTAAGTCCCTAGTAAATGGTACCCCTGGTACCTAGGGCATGGGTACTGAAGAGGGTCCTCTGGGGCTGCAGCACCAGTTGTGCCACCCCAGGGACCCCTCACCAAGGCTATGCACTCTGCCATTGTAGCTGCATGTCTTGGTGCAGAGAAATCCAAAGAGTCAAAATGGCACACATCCCTATGTGCCATGCCACACATATACTGCAAAATATATAGTTAAGTCACCCCTACTGCAGGCCTTTATCCCTATGGCAGTGTGTACTATATCCTATGTGAGGGCATATCAGCATGAGCAGATATGCCCCTACAATGTCAAGACTATTCTGAGATATTGTAAGTGCAGGGGTAAGCCATAAAGGGTACATGGGCTGGATACTTGTCAATACGAGTTTCCTAGCTCCATGATGGCTTCACTGATTTCTAAGATGTTTGGTACCAGACATCTTGTCTTAATAAATCCTCAATTATGCCAGTGGTGGAATTAATAATAAATTCACTCAGTAGACCCTTTTAGAGGAGCCCTGAAAACCTACCAATCACTGGTGTGGTCTCTGACTTGTTTTTACTAGTCTTCCACCACCAGACATGTTTCTGACCTCCTGGGGTGAGAGCCAGCACTCTCAGAGGACAGATACAAAGCCTGCTCTCGGCAGGGATGCTTCCCACCTCCTTCAGAACAGCATGGCCTTCCTAGGTAGGATGCTTCAAAGGTGATGCTGCCTTTAAATCCCAACCCAGGACCCTCCAGATAGTAGGGGAAGCCAAGCCCCCTCTCCTGCTCCACTTTTGGTGGGAGGAAAGCTGGGAAAATTAGTTAGATCAGGAGGAGGGTCCCGCCTAAGCCTGCACCACCACTAGGGCAGGGCAGGCGAGGTGAACCCCTCTCATGAAATTCCGCCATCTTTGGGATGGTGGAGAAACAACCTATCAGGGCTAGGGTAGTGCCCTTTCTACAGGAAGTGGTCACTAGAGGGTGTAGGCACCCTTAAGGTAAGTAGTCCATTGACTATTACCTGTCTCCCCTTGTAACGCCCCTAAATTCAGTATTTAGGTGGCACCCTGAGACCTGAACATCAGATTTGATGGACAAGAGAAGACCAGGACAAAGAAGACCCACTGTACGAGAACTGAAGCCCTGCTGCAGAAGAAAAAGGCGCCAAACCATGCCTGCTGCACCAAGGACTCGACAATCACTGCCTGCTGTGTCGCCCTGTACCTGAAAGGACTCCAAGAACCCCGTAGCACCTCCAGCCTTCGATAAATCACCAAGAAGCTCTCTTGGAATTAAGGTATCACTACCCTGCACCCCGCAGGCACCAATCCTGTGAAATCTGGTTTTGTTGACTTGCTGCTCCCCAACGACCTCAACGCAGCACCAAAGCAAGGAAAGGTAGAACAGCTCTGGAGGGTCAGATCTGCATCTGCACTAAGTTTAGAGGCACCAGGACCTACCGGAGCCATGGCGTACCAATACCCGAGGGACTGGACCCCCAACGGCAAAAACCATGAAGAAGAGTCGACACCGGACTCCCAAAGCACCAGAAGCAAACACTCATTGAGGGACATCGAGACTCCCGAGAACCACTTCCTGAGTGGCCCAGCTGTCCCAAAATCGCCCCTCCAATTTGCCTGCTCCTGACCACAAGGACTTCAAGGCGTACGACACCCGGCTGAGCTGTTTGCTCTGCATCCGGCCCCACCGGCTCTGGCATCTACTAACCTGCTGTGCTCCCATGGTCCCCCATCCCTTGTGACCTCCTCCCTCGAAGGAGCCCCATCGGACTTACCTGTAAGTCCTCCAGTGCGGTGTGTTTTCAAGTGGCCCCCTTCGTCTTTGCTTACCAGCTTTCAAGATGCTCAGCACTCTGCTCCCGCCCGATCTGTGATGCACCCGAACTTCTCCTGGTTGAACTTTGGACCTGGTCCCGACATTGACCTAAAATGAGAAGGTGAACTTCGTGAAAGCATTGGCTGAATTATATGCATTTTTCTACCTTTTCTCCATTTTTTCTCCATTGAGTAATTGCTCACAAAAGTGATATATTTTAGAACTTTGAAAAATCTTTACTCCGAAAGTACCTACCTTAGAACTGTGTTCTTGGTCTTAAAAATAATATAAAAATCAATATTATTTTTATAAATTGGACTCTGATTTATTCTTGAGTGTGTGTCTCACTTATTGCCTCTGTGGTGTACAACAAATGCTTAGCTCTACCCTCTGATAAGCCAAACTGCTCGACCACAATACCAGAAAAAGAGCATTAGATTTATCTGCTTTTACCTCTATATACTATTTAGGGATTCGCTGGACTCTCTGCACAGTGTACTTCATTTTAGTACACTATATAGAGAGCCATCTTCCTACATAATGGAACAGAATGAGAAAAGAGACACAAAAAGTATGAGAAAAAGAGTGAGAAATAGGTGCAGAAAGAAAAAGGCACAGAAGTATGAGAAAAGAGAGGAACAGAAGTGCAAGAGGGTGCAAGAGTGAGGTACAGAGAGCAAGATACCACGCAAGAGAGGCAGAGGAGGAGTGTGTGGAGAGAGACAGCAGCAGAAGAGTGAGACGATGCCACGAGGTGCAAGGGCTGGTTCGAAAGGGCCTTAGACTGGTTGAAGGACCAGTCCAAGGTAAGTGGGGTGGGGAGCTGGGGCCTAGGCACCTGCTCAATTCAGTCACACAGTGGCCACCATTAAGTAGGTCCTGGGAGGGGGAGGAGCACAGAGGGGGGAGTATGCAGGTCTATATAAGGGCAGCAAGAACACATAGGAAGAAGCAGAAGACGTAGGAGAGCAGGTAAGGATGGAGGAAGGCGGGAGGAGCAAAAAGAGCAGGTGCTGGGGGGATTTTGAGGAAAGATAGTAAAAGTATGGAAAGAGTATGAAAAAGGCACAGAAGTAAGGCAAAAGTATGAGAAAAAAGAGCACAAAAATAATGGAAAAGAGTGAGAAAAGAAGCACAAAAGTATGAGAAAAAGAGATTAATTGGTGCGAAAAGTTTGAGAAAGAAAAAGGCACAGAAGTATGAGAAAAGAGTGGCGCAGAATTGCAAGTGGTTGCAAGAGTGAGGTATAGAGAGCAATACAGACCACGACAGAGGCAGAGGAGGACAGTGCAGAGAGAGGTTTCAACAGGAAGAGCGAGGCAGGCCTCAAGGCGCAAGGCTGTGTCCGAAAGGCCTGAGATTGGTCGGAGGACCAGTCCTAGGAAAGTGGGGTGGGGTGGGGAGTTGGGGCCTAGACTACTGATCAATGGGGTTGTGCAGTGCTCAACATTAAGTAGGTCCTGGAAGGGGGGAGGAGAGCATGGGGCAATGGTCGAGGCTATGTTAAGGCAGGAAGAAGTTTCAGGAAGAAGCAGAAGACGTGGGAGAGCAGGTAAGGAGTGGGGGAGGTGGGAGGAGGAAAAAGTGCAGGGGTGGGGGCTGTGGGGGAAGATAGTACAAATCACAAAGTTTGAGAAAGAGTATGAAAAAAGCACAGAAGTAAGAAAAAAGTATGAGAAAAAGAGACACAAAAGTAATGGAAAAAAGCGAGAAAAGAGGCACAAAAAGGATGAGAAAAGAGTGAGAAAAGGGCACCAAAAGTGTGAGAAAGAAAAAGACACAGAAGTTAGGGAAAAGAGGCACAGAAGTGCAAGAGGGTGCAAGAGTGAGGTACAGAGAGCTAGAGAGCATGCAAGAGAGGTAGAGGAGAAGAGTGGGAAGAGAGACAGCAGCAGCAAGAAGGCCTGGTCCGAAAGGGTCAGCCTTAGACTGGTCAGAGGACCAGTCCCAGATAAGTGGGGTGGAGAGCTGGGGCCTAAACTTAAAGCCTCAACTCCTGCCTAACGATCACAGCTGGAGGTGTGGGCAACAGGTATGTGACCCCTATCATATTATTTGGTCTTGTCCACAACTGTAGGAGTACTGGGCAGAGTTCTGACGCACTCTACAAAACAGGGCATCAGCGAAACTGGCTCTGTTACACTACGCCAGAGACAATGAGGATGTTACCTCTCCCTGGAGGAGGTGGATGGGAACGTCGCCCATGATGGCGGAGATATGTACGCTCCGTCATTGACGCTCCCTGACCCTACCTACTCACCTGGAATGGACAACTGAACTGGTCCATCTGGCAACCTTTGAACGAAGCATATACCACAAGATCTACTCCAATAATTTGATTCCATTTGGGGTTCATTCATCTGCCTTTCAGAAGAGTGATTGCTGACGCACTCCTGTCCCCTAAACCAGTCATAAGTTCGCCATAGCTCTGCCTTCCACAAAGGGAAGACACGTCGGAGCAAGGGGTGGGGTGCGTTAGGCTCTATGGCACAAGGCTACACAACACAAAGATGGGTTTGGGAGGCAGCTGCCCAGCGTGAAGTCTGCCTGCAGGCATATTGGGAAGGTAGTGCAGTCAAGTGACTGCCATTTTGTAATGGGCAACATTCATAGCCCAATTATAGCCCAACCTGCATTTAGAGGGTCAAGTTGGGCTACCTGCCACCATTTTAGTTTCAGGTACCCTGGTGGCTGGTAGCAGTGAGCATATCGTTTTTTAAATTCTGCTAGTTTAACTTCTGGTGAGCTAGTTTGGCTTAGTGTTCATAATTTCACAATAGTATATTTGGTTGCGATTGACTTACTTGCAAATTATGTCTACCGACGCTCGCGTGGCAGAGGTGATGGAGCTTTTGAGGGAGGCCGGAAAGTTAGAGTCGTGATCAGAGGGGAGGCGGAGGCCTGCCCAACTCGCTGGGCGTCCGCAGTGTTGCTGCAATGGTCATAGAATGTTCCCGGCCGAGGAAATGGTGGGCGATGGGGGGCATCGGCGAAGAAGGGAGTGTGAGGGGCTGTGCCATGAACAGAGGAGCAGCCCCTTGGGGTGTCGGGAAAAAGTGGGCGGGGACCTCTGGTGCGGGTCCGGCTGCAGCCCGAGTGAGAAACGATGCAGCAGGTGGGATGGGCAGAGGTGTGGTTAGGGGGCGTGCTGGGGATGCTGGTGCGGCTAAGCCATTGATCACTGGGGCCGTGGAAAAAGCCACACGGTATAGGCATGTACGGGCCACGACCAAGAAAGAAACAAGGAACTGGGCGGCATCAGTTGAGCCACCCACGTTTTATGAGTCACGTGGAAGGAGGTGGGGACCTAAGCGATCAGCATCGGAGAAGATGCGTGTGGTGCCTTGGGACATTATGGAGGAGGCGCAGAGAGGAGAGAGGGTGGGGGGCAGGGGAGTCACACGTGGAGGGTCAGAGCTTGCTGCTCAGCCAGCAGCAGGCTAGATTTCCACAGCCAGCAGCATATGGAGAGTTGGAGGGGAGTAGGGGCTGGGAGCAGACCCCAGAGGAATGGACCCATATCACATTGGGGGACAGAGCAGACTTGGGGGGGCTCTGACATATTGAGCATTGAGAGGAGGTTGCAAGGGAGGGAGGTTGGACAAGGTGGCAAAGGTGGATGCCTACATGGGCAGGGGTACTTCACTTCAATGGGGGGGGGTCGATGGGTAGCGGGGGAGGGGAAAGCTTTCCCCATGGTGGTGTGGTGGCAGCTGGAGCAGTGCAGGATCCAGCATCCACTTTAGTGGCGGCAATGCTGGAATGGAGCGATAATGAAGATTCCTTAGATTAGGACTGTTTGGAGGATGATGATCTCAGGGTCATGGGCTGCATCTCCCCCATGGAGGGTGCGGGGGGAGCATGGGGGAGCACGGGAGCCACAGGACAAGGGAAAGACATTTTTGGGTCCAGAGAACTTGGCAGATCTGGCACAGAGTGCAGCACATCAGTCTTGTCTTCTTTATTTCATGTGCAGGGGTGGCGCAGGATTCCAGACTCTGTAGAGCTGGGTGCGGCTCATCAACATCGAGGGAAGAGAGGGCTGGGCCCTGTGCGGTTCGCCTGACATCAGCAGGGAATCCCAGTGTGGCCAGCGTAAGAAGGTCCAGGATGACTTAGTTGGCCCCAGCAGCTGGTAGGTCTCGAACAGCCTCTAGCACATGTGCAACAACAGGCAGGCGAGTAGCGTCAGGGGAGCGGCAGGGACGGGTTAATTTAGCCCCCCTGGGCAACGCGCGTCGCACTACCAATGTGACTTTTGGATCAGCTTATGCATGAAGATGGGGGTGGGGCCCAGCTGGGATGATATTGAAGACCCGCAACAGCTCTCATTATTGAACTAGGAGGAGGATAGCCTGGGATAAGGGGAACTGCGTGATGAGGAGCCAGACTTTGGTACGGGGGGGCCCACTCATCAGTTGTCTAGTGTATTGCAGGTTCACAAGGAATGGCCAAATAGGAGTTCGGAGGAGGAGGGACCCCTGGCAAGGCAGACTGCAATGGCATGGGCACTGATCTTGGCACCAGGTACGGTCAAGGAAGTGGCAGACACACACAAGATGGCATCCACAGGTGTGGATGCGAGTGGCTTGTCTGAAGGGGAGGAGGAAAGGCTGTGCAAAGTGAATGACGTGATAGATATAGGAGTGGATATTGAGTAGGGCTGGGCGGTGGACTTCGGTCGGCCTGTGGAGTTCATGGAGTTTTGCCCACCCCGTGCTCTGCTTCAAGTGCGGAGTTTAGCAAAAAACTCCGCTGACGGCCGTAGCAGAGTTTACCGCCCACGCCCACTCGGTTCTCAAGTGCTGCTTGCTGCTCCTCGCCAAGATTCCCTTTTCCTTCCACCTTGCACTTCACGCCACTAGCGGCAGAAACAGCCTGACTAACCCAGCTGCCTCTGTTGACATGTATAGGAAGAAAAACAAAAAACAATGGGGCCAGTTCAGCTGTTAGTGTCGGAGCTTACCCTGCAGTCCTTCCCGAGGAGCCACATGCACCGCGTTCTGGCCACGAGAGGCTCATGTATACTCAACCTAGGTAATCCTCTGCAGCGCTTGAAGGGTCAGGCTGTTCCCCAGCACCATACACCCCTGTCTGCTGCCCATTCTGCGCTTCAGTGTCCACGTCTCTCCTTTTTTTCATTTAAAGGTTTTATTTCCAAGTAGGATTTTAAAGGGACTTTTAAACCTATCAAATGCAAACTTCCTTGTACGTATAAGATACCCACTTACCTCCTTGTGTACTTTTTGTCCTCCTTTTTGATGACCCGTTGTTGTTTAAAATGTTTTTCTTTGTGAAATCATTTGTGTTTGATGCCTTCTGGCTTCTCTGTGCTCGCTCGGTTCGTCTTCCGATCTATTGCCTGTTTTGTTATGATAATGGGTGTGTTGGGAATAAAGGCGGTGCCCCTTTAATTCAAGGAGTCACTTGTGCCCACAGTGGTGCTGGGAGGGGACTTGGCACCCTGTGCTCCTCTGTCCCTGGGGCTGTTTTTCAGTAGGAGGTCACTGTCTTGTCTTTAGATCCCCCAAACTCCCAGCAGGGCCCCCCCCACACACAAACACTCTTGTGCTGCTGGTACAAGCTGTGGCTGCTGCTGGTGCAGATCAGTCGTCTCTGCACAGCAGTGCTGGGATCTAACTGCAGAATCTAGGTTCCTTAAAGTTAAAACCAGCAGATTGGTTAATTTCTTTACTGTTTCCCACTCATGCCTAAAAAGATGGTGAGGGGAAGGAGGGAGAAGAACATTGGCTCCAGTTGAATTTATTTTTACATAGGGAGAGGCCGAGGTGACAAGGACAGGCTAGAAACAATATGCTACTGCCTTAAGATGGCGACGGAACCATCAGAAACAGACAACAGACCAGCCGCAGCATGCGTATCCATCTTTTATTTCCATCCCTGCCTTTTCCCCCTCCGTTGCTGTGCGTGATCACGGTGAACCAGTTCAGTTCACAGAGGCCTCTGCTTACCCTTTCGAGATCCGGGCAGCACTGAGACGGGTGCATCTCACGGGTTGAGAGTGTCTGCTTTTTTAGGGTGAGGAAGGGAAGGAGGTGTTCTTGTGGCTCTTGTAGTGAATGGGAGGGTCTGCACTGAGGCCAAAAGTGCCTCCCACAGGGTGAGGGGTTATTAGCCTAATATTCCGCACACATGCGGAACTCCGTGGTATTCCACTAGGTTTTCGGTAACTCCGCGAAATTCCTCGCAATCCTTCTCCGTGAGCTCTGCTCAGGCCTAGTACTAGTGGCAAAAGAAAAAAGAAGGGCTCTGGGAGAGGTAGCAGGGGGTTGGTAGAGGCAGGAGAGAAGAAGGTGGAGACCGAAAGCAAGGAGCTCAAGATAAAAAAGCTACCCTATATGGGCGAGATCAAACCATTGGGGACACATTTAATGTTAGCCACGAAAGAGCACATTTGGAAGGGGGAGTGCTTGGAAATGCTGAAACTACTCCACAGAGTGGTTCGCTCGAAAGATTGTTCAACGGAGGAGGAGGAGGAGGAGGAGGAGGAGGAGGAGGAGTTGGCAAAGTGGGCAAAAGTACCCCTTACAATAGATAATTGGACCGTGACATTTCTGATTTATGCCAGCATATCCTGTAAGAAATACCCGAGCAATGAGTAGCTGGTACAGAAAACCCAACCCACGGGGATGGGGAGATATGCGTGGATGCAATGCGATGAGGAATTTAGGGCACAGCTGGACTCAGATCTTTAGCAGCACACCTTGGTGGTCGCAAAACTAGGGAAGACCATCTTTACAGCGAGTGGCCTGCCTATAGGGTGTCGCCCCTTTTAGGGACGTTCTACCCGCGGAGGGGTGGGAAGGGAACCAAAGGCACAACCAGGGACAGGAGGCACCTGCTGGGATTTTAATAAAGGAAAGTGCACTCGCGAAAATTGCAAATTCCGCCATGAATGCTCGAAATGTGCGGGACAACACCCCTTTGTCAACTGTAATGGGACAGGGAGTGGATACCGCAGCCATGGTGCAGGATAGTGGCAGCAGTATGGGAGTAGCCAAGGAGGGCATCAGCAGCAATTCTCAGGTCCCCCAGGCCAGAGGGGACCCAGGGATCTGGTGCAAAAGGCTCATACTGCAGTTAATCTCGAGAGGTTGAAGTATTGGCTAGGGTTTTAGGGGTGAGGAGAGGAGAGGAGGCAAAGTTGATGCGAGAGGGGTCTTGCTGGTGTTTTTGCTTGGTGTACGGGGGTCCTCTGATGTAGCAGTGGGCAGACAATTTGCGTTCAGCAAAGGATCACAGACAGGCGGTGCAGGAGAAATTGCAGAAAGAGGTCCCAGAGGGACGGATGGCGGAACTCTTTCCTGATTGCCCAATGGCGGATCTGATTGTGTCACCAATTGGAGTAGTGTCAAAGAAAGAGAGGGGCCAATTTCTGTTGATACAGCACTTGTCTTGGCCTGAGGGTGTGCCGGCGAGCGATTTAATTGCAGAGTAAGTGACTTTGGTTTCCTACTCTTTAGTAGACGTGGCCATGTCACTGGTGGTGATGGCGGGCCCAGGAGCTTTAAATGCCAAATGCGATGTTAAGTCAGCTTTTCGGCTACTTCCAGTAAACCCTGAGAACTTCCAGCTATTGGGCTTGAAATTTGAAAGAAAATGGAATGTGGACAAAGCGTTACCAATGGGTTGCTCCATTTCATATGCTCTGTTTGAGTGTTTCAATTCCTTTTTGCAATTGCTGTTTACATGGCATACAGGCCATCAGCTGGTAACGCACCATTTAGTTTACTTTTTCATTGTGGGGGCACCCGGTTAGGTGGATTACAAGGCTCTCCTGGCAAGGTTACAAGAATTTATGTGTAAACTTGGGGTGCCATGGCGCCAGATAAAACAGTGGGTTCGCAACCAGTGTTATCCTTCTTGGGCATTGAGATTGATTCCAAGCAGATGGAAGCCAGCCTACCACAGGAGAAAAAGGAGAAAATACTGACACTCCTAATGTGCATGCTGGGAAGGTAGAAGGTGAAAGTGAGAGAGATTCAGGTCCTGTTGGGCCTCCTCAGTTTTGCGTGCAGGGAGGACATTTTGCAGGAGGTTGGGGCGGGCTTTATCCGGGTTTTCATTGCCTCATCACCATCTCCGGCTTTTGGCAGGGGTCAAGGAGGACCTGAGAATGTGTTGCTTTTTCCTGCATGTTTTCAATGGTACCCCTTTTCTAAGAAGGGAGGACATAGACTGGGACCTGCACATTTTTCAGATGCAGCAGGGGGGTGAGGTTTTGGACTCTCTTGGCAAGGTAAATGGTGCACAGAGACATGGCCAGCACAGTGGAGTAATAGTGGCAGGAGCATAGCCCTCTTTCAATTGTTCCCTTTGGTGGTGGCAGTGACATTATGAAGCATGGAGTTAGCACACAGGAACATCATCTTTTGAGTAGACAAGATGTCCGTAGTGGAGGTTGTGAACAGACAGTCCGCTAGGGCACGCAGGCCCTGAAACTGCTGCAGGTTTTTGTGTTGGGCTGCTTGCGCTGTGATATTTCTTTCAGGGCACAACACATGACCGGGGTGGACAAGGACATTGTGGATGCTTTGTCTTATCCACAGTGGGGAGATTCTGTGGGTTAGCCAAGGACGTAGCCAGAGACCCGACACCCATGCCAGAGAAGTTGTGGTCCGTAGGCAACGCAGGTTGCTACAACTGGTGGTAGGGTCTCTCGAAGAATTGACACCCAGTGCATATGTTCAGGCATGAAAGGAATTCCTAGCGTCGGGTGCGCAGCGCCGGGAGGAGAGTCGTTTGCGGGTGGAGGATGTGATCCGATATATCTTGGACCTCATAGACAAAGGCTTATTGAGGGTTACCATTGCTGTGAAGTTCGCGGGCCTGGCTTTCATGGGAAAATTGTTATGGGGATACTCTCCATTGGTAGGCGAGCTGGGAAGCAGGATACTGGAAGGTTGGGCGTGGGAGCAGGGCTAGAGGGGGTGGGCTAGAAAGCCCTTGTCTTGGAATTTAATTTGTAAAGTGTTGCAGCAAATTGCCTGAGGTGTGTAGGGACACTGGAAAGACTTGCTTATTTTCAACACTTATGGTGTGGATGTTTTTTGAGGCTTTCAGAGTGTCAGATATGTTGGGAGGCAGGGGAATGGGTGGAATCTGGTGGGAGGATGTTGACAGGATGACAGGGAGATGGGAGATATGGCTTTGTCACTCCAAAACCGATCAGAGAGCACAGATGAAGAGGGTCATCTTAAATTCAGTGTGTTCACCAGACCCATGTCCATTGGCACGGGGGAAGTGATGGGTGGTTTGTTGTAAAGCAGAATCTGGTCCAGTCTTTAGGCACTTCCCTGGGGGCAAAGTAACGGCCTATCAGCTACTAGCATTCTGCAAGAGGCATTAGTTCGGCTGGGAGTGCAGGCAGCAGAGTACGACACACATTCTTTTCACATTGGGGCAGGGTCAGAAGCTGGAAATAGGGGTTAGGTGCATGAAGATAACAAGCCGCAGGGCCACTGGTCGTCTGAATGCTATAAGTGCAATGTGCGAGCTCTGGGGGATAAGGGACACGCAGCGGGTGCTGTATGGTAAATCGCTTACTGCTTGTTTGTTTCTTTTCAGGTGCGGTAGCGGACCTGGGGGTCGAGGAATTGGATATTTGGGTGGTGGGCCACTCCTTCATCAGGTGGGCCGCTATCTAGGTGGGCCAGAGGGCGTGGGGTCTAATCTGGGTTTTATTGACGGTCTTTTTAAAGTTACTTGGAGGGAAAGGGAGAATCCTTTGGAGGTACCTTTACATACATCGAATGGCATGATGGTTGGGGCAAGGTGCCCGGATGCTTTGCTTCTTTATGTCGGGGAGAATGATTAAGTAAAGGAGAAAGGGGTTGTATTGTTGAGGAATATGAAAAGAGACCTGTTGGAGATAAAAGAGAGTTGGGCAGGGTGTTATGTTTAATGGATCGAGTTGGTGCCGTGGTGGTCTTGGAGAGGGGCATGTAAGCCGGCGGCAATAGATAGGGCCCAGAGGAAATTGAATAGAGAGATGTCACTTTTTTGTAGGGAGATCGGTTTTGGTTGAATTTGTCACTTGGACACTAAATTCAAGATCACAGAGTTTTATAGGGGCAACGGGGTTCACCTGTCTCGGTTGGGCATGGCCTTCTACTTTCTGGAAATTCGAGAAGTGTTGGCTAAGACTTTGAATGTTAGGCGGTATGCGATAGGGTCACCCACCACACATAGAAGGCAGGGGGGGACAGAAAAGGGCGTTAGGTGCCCAACACCCCTTGTCTGTGGGCGGGGGGGATGAAAAAATTGCCAGGAGTTTGCAAAAGTTGGCTAGCATTGCCAGTTGGGGAACAATGTGCAAAGGTAGGGTAGGCAGGTAATTCCAGGTTCAGTTTATGAATATTTGGTTACTTACAGGTTCATACATATAGTCATAGGATGTAGGGGGATAGAAAGTTGGGAATGTTGAAATGCAATACAGTTAAATGAGTTAGCTGCAAGGTTGGTATGTTGGGGGGACTGTATGGATGGGGGTGAGGCCAGGGGCTAATTCACTGCATGTATAGTGAGGTTTTAGTTTTGTAAGGTGGTTTTGCCAGGGAAATTTGTGATGTGCACCTGTTTCAATAAAGCAGCCTTTTTCACACATAATAAGTGGTCAGTTTTATTTGCTGCACCCCTCCCTCCCAAACAGAACATTATGCACAGAGAGTACTGGTGGGCAGCAAACTCCGCTCTGCCGGTGGAGTTCACAGAGTTTTGTGACTCTGGGCTCTGCTTGGAGCACTGAGTTCCTAAAAAAAACTCTGCCAGCTTCAGGCGGGGTGAAGTTTGCTGGTGCCCTCACCCAAGCGCGCCCTGGAGGGCTGAGAGTGAGATTCAGGCCAAGGGCATGGTCCTATGATGTCTGAGGTCCTCTCTCAGCCCTGCTCTGCCTCTCCTGGGAATGGTTATTAGCAGTGCCAGAGAGATTCCGAACAGATCTTGGCAGCGGGAGAAGCATGTTCCTGGGAGGGGTAATGCAGCAGCAGCCGACTGCTCCATTGCTTGTGGAGGGCGCAGACTAGGGCAGGAGAGCCAGTGCAGCTGGCAGCCGGTGCGTGCGCTCAGTGGTCGACGCCACAGGGACCAAGGAATGGATTGAAGATAGTGCTCCTCTAGAACAAGAGAGAGGTGGAGAGTAGAGGCTCAGTGACCATTTACCACCCGCCCACCAGCTCCAGCAAGAGCCTCCACCATCCTGGGACAGCCTCCCCGGGGAGTAGCCAAGCCTCTGGCAAGGAACGTGCATGTGTGGGCGGCACGCCGAGCCTGGCTCCCTCTACGATGAACATCACACCTCTCTTGTCACTGTATCTTGGAAGTGCTTGTTTGTGTTGTCCGGGGAAGGAAGGATTGTTGACTCCTCCTCATCTCCTGCCTTGGACCAAGGAGCACAGTTTTCGCCTCCTGCTCTGCTGCCTCTACCTCAGGGTGCTGCTGGTCACCAACGGTGAGTTCGCGCCATCGCACATTCACACCAGGGGTGGTATCACCGGGCTGTCACCTTCAAAGTGGACATTCACATTGTCCGACAAGGGAAGGGGCAAAACACAGATTCGTTTTTTGGGTGGAACAGGAACTGATGATAAGTTGGAACATTTTAAACCAAGGAAATCACGTCAAACGGGGTGAGGAGTACTTTTTTTAATACCATGCTGTGCGTATGATACAGGAGTGTGTTATGCTTTCTTATTATATTCTGGCATGTTATTCTGTGTATATATACTCAAGATTTGTGAGACAATCAAACGTGGCACGTGGGTGCATTGGGACACAGTTTACTGCATGTGTGACTGATGCCAAACTAAGACCTTCCCTGAACGTCCGTTCTCCCCCCCTTCCCCCACATCCAGCCTGCCTGCATTTGGAATGCACATGTCCTCAGATACCCAGGCATGGTGCACACTTTATTTACATGCTCCTGCGGCGCCGTCACTTACAACCTGTAATCATCTGCTTTACCTTGTACAGTTGAGTCAGCTGTTGTGGTCCCAGGGCTTTGATAACAGAGAGATATGTCAGTAGGCACTAGGTAGTCTGTAGGTGGTCCTGACGTACATAGACAGGAGACTGTCTGGCCAAATGTTTTGTCAGGCGAGAGATCAGGCTGCACGATCCCTTTCATAGATTTAACTGCCTCAGTCACGCAAGTCTAGGTAATCCGTTCAGCCTTGTTTTTTCTGTTCAGCTTGACACTTACAGTTTTGTTTTCCAGCAGGGTACGCGAAACTACACACACTTGACATGGAAACAAGCAGTTGTAAGATTAGTGAAAAAGTACCCCCCCCTCCGCCTGTACTCTTAGGGGCATATTCTCAAGGACTTATCGGCGAGTTAGCGGCACTTTATCGCAGCCAAAGTGGCGATAGATTTATTGCACCATTCACAAGCTGGTGCTAACAGCCGATATCACCAGTTTTCCTGCGATAGCAGCCACAAAAAACATCGCCACGGATGACACCAGCAACTAACGCTAATGAGATGCAGAGTAGGCGTTCCTGTGCAAAAAGCTGCGAAAACAACACTTCGCAATATTCTCTACGACCAGCCAGATCGGCGATAAGATCCCAAAACAGGCGATAAGGCGCGTTAGCAGCAGGGATTTAGCACCTGATCTTACCTGGTGTTAAGTCGGACGACAACCTGCACCACAAAAGGGAGCCCAGACCAGAGCCACACCTGAAGAACAACAGATGCCATGGAGCTACTGATCATGCAGCTCGGAGCCCCAAGAGGGCCACAACACCCACCGCCACCCCCCCAGGACCCCCCCCCACCCGGGGCCCTACCCTGGACAAAGATATTTTACATCAACCTTACGAAATCATGAACAAAACAATTCGCCTGATGTCGCACAAGTAAAACAATTAACATTCATGTGTGGTCAGAAAAAGGAGAATCATTCATTCATCTTTGAATTTCCAAACAAATAATTTTATTCAAATTTAACTCAAAACAAGTATTCGGAAGAGTCATGGCGGGTCTTCACTGGACAATCTGTAAGACACAGCCTGCAACACAAAATTCAAGATAAGAAGGTGTGTCATGCGCTCATCAAAGGACAGAGAGAGAGAGAGAAAGAGAGAGAGAAAGAAAGGGAGAGAGAGAGAGAGAGTGAAAGAGAGGGAGAGAGAGTAAGGGAGAGAAAGGGGGAGAGAGGGAGAAGGAGAGAGAGAGAGAAACAGAGGAAGAGAGAGAGAGAGACAGTGAAAGGAAGAGAGGGAGAAGGAGAGAGAGAGTAACAGAGGAAGAGAGAGAGACAGTGAAAGGAAGAGAGGGAGAGGGAGAGAGAGAGCGCCGACACTGCGGACCCAGGCCTCACTGCTTACCTGCTGCCACCGGTGTGTCTCCAACCACGTGCCGGTATACACTGCAGTCAACCAGGTCCCTTATCTGAAACAGAGTCCAGATTCATGAATGGCGGAGTCCATATCATTGCACACGCCATCATCGCTTGGCCGCCCCTGCGCACACAGGCTGCTGCACCCCAGCCCCTCCTGCCGCCCATCGGTGTTTGCCCGCCCCTGCGCACCCAGGCCTCACTACTCACCTTCCGCCACCAGCGTGTCTCCAAGAGGGCCCACCACATGCCGGTGCAAGCTCCAAGCCCAGGGCCCGCGACCTTGGCAGCCTCCACATCATGCAGCCCTGGGGGCCACCAGGTCACTCACATGATTCTGGGTCTTGATTTCGCAATGGCAGAGATCATATCAGTGCACACGGCAACATCGCAGGCTGCACACCCGCTCAGCCCTATAGGTGCCACTAACCCTGTGAATCGCGAGGCAACGCCACGTGGCTGTAGGCCTGTGCCGGCCGCAGTGTTTCCGGTGCCACCAACTCTGTGCAACGCAAGTCATGGACCCTTTCTGATTGAGTCTCGTGATATGCCAGGCGGACGCAGCCATGTCACCTCCTGCAGTGGGGAAGAACTGGGACACATAGCGTCGTCGTCCCCCCCCTTTATACGTACGCCGAGTGGGCTGGGTCGGCGTACGCCAGGCCAGCGTAGGGGGGTGAATAATTATCCCTGTGCTCTGGGCGTGGTTCATTTCTGGGCTGGACAGGAAACCAACTGATGCGTGTGTCTCTGTTGCAGTGTCTGCGCCACACGGCCCGCAATCGACAATGTTGCAATGTTGCATGCACCCGGAGGGCGGCTGCGCACAAAGGGATTGTACAAGAAGCGCAAGGCCGCTCGGGCTCTTGGCTCATGCATGCCAACTGTTGTGTGTGTATCGCTATTGGTGCACCATAAGCCTAAGGCCTAGCCTCAATTGCAGCGTGAGCGACATCACATTTCCAGAATGCAAGCAGTAGTCAGACTAACATTAGGGATGAAAGCTCCTTTGTCTCAATACATAAGGCGGAAGGACATCTGCACCTCCGACCTTGGTCTTGCATGCGGCAGGCACCCCCTGAGAGAGATACCATAGCAGATGATGACGACTCCCACACTACGCACAGCGCTAATGAAAGACCAACGTATCCACACCCCACATACAGAAGTCCTTGATCGAGGTACTCTTGCATGGAATGCCCTTGACACTTATGTACACAACAACCCATACGTCCAAACGTTGCACACACATATGACTCATTGCTCCGAGCTGTGGCATATCATCCACATAACTGCTGCAGGTCAGAAGAGTGCCGGTTCTACGAGAGCCACCAACGCAATGGCAGAACATCCCGGGCACATGCACAACCCCTGTCACGTGGAACTGTACCGTGCACGTATGCTGCATTTGTTGGGGGCACTGCCACTGGCAGTGTTGCGCATCAGTTACCGTCTGAGCTTCCGTCTTGCGTACGTCACCTGCATCCAGCCCTGGTTCCACTGTCGATCATGCATATTCGAGTGGCCCATGGATGTCTGCCTATCCAACACAACTGTAGCTGAAATGGATTATGACTTGTGTGTGCGCCCTCTGTTGGCCACGACCAGGAGTGTAACCGTGATACCCGTTCATGGGATGCCTTGATATTTGGCGTATGTGCTGGCAGTTGGGCATGGGAGATTGCACAAGTCCTCGTGTGCAGTGACCACATCGAAGCGCTCCCCTATTGGTCTGTGTTGCGTATTGGTGAAACGGCGTGGACGGAGCACATCTGTCTGGACCAGTTAATGGATTGGCTCGCCCTCGTGTTCGTTGAAGTCGACAACGACGTACTCTTGGAACTGATTGCCCAGGAAGCTGCGCTCGCATTCATGGACGAGTAAGTACGTTCCTGCAGCCACAACTGCTTGTAACCCAGAGCACAGGTCCCAACACCTTGTTGCATCTTGGAGAAATGGTCACATATCCCACCACAACAGTGGACATGGCTGCATTCGCCTGGACTCAGAATGCATGTGCGTGCACCTACGCGTGTTGACACACACCTGTGCAAGGTGAGGCAGACCCATGGGCGGAGCTGCACAGCGTCGCTTGGCAAGGTTCCTAAATCTGACATACTGCTGGAGGGAGAGTACACACATGGCAATGTAGTACTACATGTGACCTTGTTGGACCCTTTCACCTGCTCACTGTCAGCAGAGCAGACAGTCTGCGCAGTCCGGTGGTACAGCACTATGCAGATCCCATGGGCTGTGAATCGTGTCCCCTGACACGGGGGCAATGAGCATACGCCAAACATCACATGACTCGTCCAGCAAGGTGGGCTGAGACCGTTGCCATCCGTAATGATTGGTGTTCATTTTTGCCTCCCCATTTCTTGCACCTCTACATGTTCCCATGCTGCCTGTTAGTGTCTGAAGCATTGGTCTGCATGTTGTGGCCCTTGTCTTGGTCGTACTGACACGCACATGCTAATAAAGTCTACGCCACTTCACTAGTGTTCAACTGTGATGAGTGTTGATTAGAATGACAAATCGTGTGCCTCAATGAGCATTGTCCGTACACAGGGAGGGACTGACTGACGCATTTCACTTAGGGGTGAGTCCCTATTGCCAGCTCCACCTCTGTGAGCCAGACATTGTGGTTGGGGTAGTTGCTGGTAGACCTGTGCTCTTACGTGTCTTCAGCAATGTGAGTATGGTGTCCAACTTCTTGCCATGTGGATCAATGTGATCCATCAAAACAGGCTGTGTCCACACAGTTGAGTGTGAGTAGGTATGCGAAGAGATGTTCTGTTGTCACGTGATGGGGACACTACTTTAGGCCTGCTACCGAATTAGACATTTTTACACACAGCCCCATTTAATACATGGACATGGGGCTACGTTGGGGGGGTTGCGAGATTGTTGTTCATGAGCAATGAGGCCACAGCTAGTTCACACCTTCCCAGTCATCCAATTGGCCATGTGGGTCAGGGTCAAACATGCGCATTGATATCATTTCCCAGGGTGTACCTTTTTGTGCAATCAATGTCCCTACATTCATCCATACTTATATACTTGATTGAACATAGACATGACACATCTGTGTGATTTGGAATGTTTTATTCACATTCTGTGGAGTGTTGGAGCTGGAGCAGTACATGGCCATGCAAACCCCACATTACATGGTTGCCCAGTGGAGGGCCAACCAGAGTCCTTTGGGGAATGACAACTTAATTGGAAGAGGAAGAGTTCAGTCCGCAGCCTGATTGCTGTGTCATTGGTAACCAGAGCAGATATGGCAGTCCATGTCGAGGTCCAGGTGAATGTCGCAGAGTGTTTCGGGGGACAGTGGAAGGTGATGTTCCTGGGCATGATGCAGAGGGCTGAACCAAGCAGGAACAGGCCATATGGCGGGGATGAAATCTACAACCTCCTCTCTCACACAGAGTCATTGCCATCCACATCTTAGTCCTCTGATATGTCTTCTGCGTCAGGTGTGTGTGTGGTGGTGTTATGGCTGCATCACTGTGTGCAACTGACACATCAGGTGGTGGAGGTGGTATGGCTGCATCACTGTGTGCCACTGACATATCAGGTGGCGGAGGTGGTATGGCTGCATCACTGTGTGCCACTGACACATCAGGGGGCGGAGATGTGTGTGTCGAAGTTCCTGCAGCAGTCATCTGGGACAGGCTCTGTGGCAGCAATGGAAAGATGAGGTTCTGCAGGGCATGGAAGATCCCAGCTACATCTCGCTGGTGTACAGCTGTGGCAGCCATCCTTCCAGCCTGCATCCGCTCCATGTTCTCCATTGTCCTCTGCATCTGTGCCAACTCTGTGCTGTCATCGCTGGAGCCTGTCTGACTAGACAGTTCTTGTATCCGAGTAATGGCTCCAGCGAGGTCAGCCAAGGATTGTTGTAGAGCATGGAACGGACAGTGGGTGTCCGTTAGGGACTGTAAGTGGTCCCTGATGGGACTCATACACCCACGTATGGCATCAAGTTTGGCTGCGATGAGGTCGAAGCCCACCCGCACCTGTTCAGCCAGCCCCTCTGGCAGTCTGACACACGGCGTTGGAATGCCATGTGTCTTTCCATGAGGTGCTGGGAGCCTGCCGTGGTGGTGGGTGCTTCCTGCTGTGTGGGCTGTGCAGGGGGTGGGGTCACCTCGATGCAGCTGGGCTGCCCTGCTCCTGGTGGTGGGGTGCGGAGGCTGTCCACGAGCAGTTGGAGGGTGTCGGAGCTGATGGCCAGGGGGTCCTGCTCATCATCACTGAAGAGATGTCTGGTCTGCTCTGCAGGAGGTGTTGATTGTCCCTCTGCAATCTAAAGGGGAGTTGCAGGTTAACAGTGTGTTCCATGTATGTTGACACATTGTACATGTTTACATACAGACTGCATGACAATGTACATTGTGACTGTTTTGGATGAGCTGGCTCTTTGATACGAGACAGTGGACATTTCGACTACATGACGGATGTGAGGTTGTACTCGTACATGATCATCTCACAGGTTCCTGCTATGCTAGATGTGATTGGCCAGTTTCTACGCACAAGCGGCACCAGTTGTGTCCTCTGTTCTGTAGTGAAAGTGTTGCACTTTGTACCACATTGTAGTCAATGTTGATGTGCTGTGATTGCTATGTGTGTGTGCTGCATTGTGGGAGAGTCGCCCCTGCAGCTCTGATTTAGCGGCCCCTTATCCCTTTGAGGCGGTGTGCCTTTGACTTGTGTGCTTTTAAGGTGCTGAGATGTTCGCGACTTGGGTCATTTGTGCTCTTGGACGTTTTTTGTACTCTTGTGCATTGTTTGTCTGCAGATGTGTTGTTGATGTCAGGGGTTGTATGTGCACGTGGATGTGTCAGAGTGTGACCTGCTCCTTTGAGGATGTGATCCACACTGGGCCACCTCAGTGTCGTGCACCATGTCATGTATTTTGACTGCAGCCATGCTATTGGTCATGCAGTGTCACTTGCATTGTCAGTGTGGCTCACAGAGCCGCTGCTTTGCTGGATTCAGCACATATGCATGGGTAGGTTGTGAGATTGGTGATAGGGAGGGGGTGGCCCCTTTGTGCACATAG
Organism: Calotriton arnoldi; assembly: GCA_963921515.1. NCBI lineage: Eukaryota > Metazoa > Chordata > Amphibia > Caudata > Salamandridae > Calotriton > Calotriton arnoldi. The sequence goes on along the minus strand of CAWUFW010001925.1, from coordinate 1,290,054 downwards.
TGGATGGGGGCCTACTTGGTGTTTCTATGTGTGCTGCAGTGTGCCAAGGGTATCAGGGGCATGTTCCACAATCATTGTGGGTGTGCAGTGTGCTACACATAATTGTGCATCTGTGCCATTGTGCCCATCTCCCCCATCCCCCCAGTCCCTGGTCATTACTCACCCTGTTGCTGTTGGGTCAGGTCATGTCGAGCTGTGTCCCGACCCCCAACTCCTTGCACCGTCTCCACACTGATGACTGTGGCCACCATTTCCTCCAGCTCATCCAGCTCCTCCTGTGGTGCAGGACTCCCACCTCCAGTCGCCGTTGCTGCCTTCCGGTTGGCAGCGAGTTTCTGCTTGGTTTGGCTAGTCACATCATGCCAGCGCCTCTTGACCTCCTCCATTGACCTCCTCAACACTCCAACTGCATTCACGCTGTTCACGATCGACTGCCATATTTCCGTTTGTGTTGCCAATGACACAGTGGAGGTGACGAACAGTCGTTGGTAGTGTTCTATCACCTCCGTGACGATGATCTTATTTTCCTGCGGACTGAACCCCGTCTTCCTCTTCCTCTTCTCCTTGCCCTTCCCCGAGGTTCCTTGCTGGTCGTCTGTGGGGCTTGTGGGGTTCGCGTTGTCCTCTGCACTCGGTCTGGGTGCATCCATGGTGCTACGCAGTTTAATTTTTTTTGTCTTTTTTATTTTTCTGCTTTTATAGTGCATTTTCCCGCATGACGCATGGGAATTGCAGGCCTGTCGCTGGTTATCGCTGATTTTTGTATCGCGATTTGGGGCATCACAACTTTTTTCACGTTCGTGTGTCGCATTTTTTCGGCGTTGCGTTAATTTTAACGCGGTCATTTGGCGCGTTATCGTGAGACTATCGCATGGTGCCGGCGGGATGAGAATACAACGTTAACACAGTGTTATTTTCCCGCGATGGACTGCGATGTGCAAAGTTACGTTAAGCTAATTTTGCGATAATTATCACACGTTCTTGAGAATATCCCCCTTAGTCTTAACATATAATTAATTATTCGGTGGATTTGCAATACTCCGCCAGATCACGGATCTCCATGGAATTCGGCAGCGTTTTCAGTAACTCCATGGAATAAAACTCTGCGAGCTCCGCCCAGCCCTAGAGAGGATTGCCACGACCGCAATTACAAACACTCTCATGCTCTCCCATCACTCATGTGTAGGATGCTTAATAGGAATAAAATTTACCCCAGCACACGCATGACACAACCTCATGAGCGAATGTCGGAGTGAGAGTGTGCACACAGGGACAACTGACCACCAAAGATAAGAATGGACAGTGTAAAGGGCCACGGGCATAAACACCTACCGTTATGACTGCTAATATATACTCTTGATATGGCCGATCCCGACCCAACATAGTGATGATTCTGGATTGGATGCAAACCTGTGTATACGCTGCAGGTGGAGAGGGGAGGCTGGGTGGATGTTGAGGACAATCTTGTTTGTCAAACCACAAGTGACACTGCGGGGCACTGGGCACCACTTTAACACGGTTATCTGGTTACCTCCTTGGGAAAACCCCATAATTTGTCCTTTTTTTTCTTTTCTCATCTCCTTTTTTTCCATCCTTTCTCCTCTGTACCGGAGAGGCCGGAGACTTATGAGGACGTACTTTCAATTCATTTTGTGTGAAAAATAAAACCCAATAAAGAAATGTTAACAAAATGAATATAAATGCCACTGAAAACAGTGAACTGTGATCTATAATATCTGTTTAACCTGCATTGAGTTTGCCAAGATGGTAGTTGTCAGGCAGAATAGTCTATAGGTTGAGGTCAGTGACTAGTTACTCCTGGGACCTTGGAAATAAGGTTTTATCCCACTTCCTACTCACTCTTCAAATGGGCCTGGTGGAGTTTTCTACAGTCTTGTGCATGCGGCTTACATGCTGTATGCGGTAACATATGAAGATGAGCACGTCTAGAATGTCGTTGTGGGAGGAGTCATGTTTCTCTGATGAAGATTGCCTCAAGATTATTCGTGGTAATAGTGTCAGTGATGTCTGCAGCCTGATGTACTGTGGAGTGTGCACTAATGAGCATGAGGTGTAGTGTTTGATACGCTCATGCTCATGAGTTTAATGGCAACTGGACGCAGTCTTTGAACTCCTGAGCACCATTCAAAGATTTTATATTAATTTACTGTGCCATTTAGTTCTTCAATATATTGGAATTATTGAATACTTTGCAGTTGCTAGATTAAAGAGAGCATTTTCTGTGGATAGATAGTCAAAGGGAAGACAGGAAATCATTAGGGTCATTCTCTCTGATAGCCATTTCTCAAGTTTCACTAACCCCTGACTCCTGGGTCATTAGCAAGGATTGTAATTACCATTATCTGGGGTCAGTGACCTCCAATCAGTTATGGATAAAAGTATAGAGGTAGGTTTTTTGGATATGAATGTCTCATCATAATGGTCTGTAACCTGTTTGAAAACTACTTGTTAGACCCATTTGTATCAAAAATGGGTAATACAATGTTCTCAGTTTTTAGATAATTACAGAAATTGTAGAGCTTCCGCCTCTTTAGCCAAAATTAAGAAAAAAATGCACGGTAGTTTGACATGAAACTCCTGCCCACCTATGTCTCCTCTATGTCTCCTTAGCAGCACAACGATGAAGCCACCCGAATAAGGGTTTACTATACGTTTTCTTGATCTAAGTCAGATTTCACAAACCTACACCTTTCATAGAATGATACACAGGTGTAAAATAACACTGAAAAAACAGTGTAATATCTTGCGTGTAACTTAAATAAAATGAATAGCACTCAGATAGGGGTGTGTGAAATTCACGCAGTTACCTTTATTACGCAAAAGGGAAATCCGGCATTTAGAGCTGTATTTTAGTGCGAAATGCTTACTCGCGTCCATTTCAGAAGCATGGACTGGTTTTGCACTAAAAAATTGTACAAAACAACAAGTGCTACAAAAAAGACAGCCGCTCGTGCTCTGGTAATCCACGTTGTTCCTATACTCCTGCAAAATAATTTTTGCACGACCTGTCTTTTTAATTGTTAGGAGGTGTGCTGGCGTAATTTGGAATAGGAACCGTAAAGCGAAATGCTGTAAATTTTGTGAGATAACACCAGTTTAACAAACATTTCACACGGGTCTACTTTTAACACTAAATCATTTTAACAGTTTTCAAAGCAATTACAGAGCTTTTGATAAATATTCTATACTATAAAGGAACAGCTAACTCATAATCGGTCAATCTACGAATTTTAAACTCGAAAGAATTTCCAACGATATTTAAACTTTAAAGAATGCAGCGCTTAATTTAATATAAATCCGACAAGGGGCGTTTTAGAATAGATCATTTTTTAAAGTAGAATGTAGTGGCTGGGACAGAAATGATATTATATTATGATATTAAAAGTTTGTTTACCTGTCTCACCATAGAGGCCCGCCTAATTATTTACAAAAACGACTTTGAGTGAATTTCCCTTAGTGGTGGGATGTGAATGATTGGGTATGCTGAGCAGACAAACCCATTGATGGACTTTGAGCCGTGACTGGCAGAAACATAGGACTGTAACTGACAATCACATACGACAGGACCAGCAGTTAAATGATTATCAAATTTGGTCACTAGAGGTGGTGTTCCAGAATGGTTTCACAGTGACGGTAGGATTTGCTTTGGATACGGAAGGGAAGGGTGTGGATTTGCCTTTGAAAGATTGAGGTGCTCATATATGGGAAAGTGATGCATTGCAGCGCAGCGAATCACCTTGCTGTGCTGCGTAACAGGGAAAGGGCCGGAAAGTGCCGCATATAAGACAATACGGCGCATTCTTGTACTTTCCCCTGTGCTGGTGTCCTTTTGTCAGCCTAATGCCTAGGTAGGCTTGCACCGTTGTTGCATGGAGGATTGTTTTTGTGCAGGAAAGGGCACCTTGCACAAAATAATCTTGGGTGGCATATTCCTCTTTCTACAGCACACATAGAAAGAGTAAGAAATGAGGAGAAATAGAGATATTTCTCCTCAATACGCCCTCCCTGGGAAGGTGTAAGATTTTGATGCATTCCCAGGTTTACAAGTTCTTCTAAATATGGGAATGCATCAAAATCTATAGGAGTTACGTGGGAACACCCATGCAATACCCATGGAATTCCTTCCAAGGGCAGAATAACTCCACACAGAGATTTGCGCTGCGTTGCATTACTCCAGATTTTTTAAACTACTCAGAACCACACAAAGTGGCTTAAAAAGTCTGACTTAAAGGTTTGCATCACTCATGTACCATGTTGCATGGTGCAAACATGACGCAAACCTCTCATAAATATGCCGCTATCTATGTGGAGCTCTGTGTACTGGATTGTCTATACAAAATACAAAAAATTTGCACATCCACCTACAGTCTGTCTCTTGCTTATGTGCTGTGTTTCTTAGATAGTACATAAGAACAGTAGTCCCAGAAGCTGACCATACAATTCAAGGCCAGAATTACAACGTGATTATAAAAACTAAGACACAAGGTATTTTGTTGCTCCTAGTGTTTAATTCACACTGAGCATTAGTCTATTATTGACATAGTTCATATTATATACAATGATATCCCTAGGTGGGAAAAGGGAAGGAGGGAAAGTGGAGTGAAGGTAATTCAAGTGAGGTAGGGTAGTGACTTCAGAAGTATAGTTCAAATCAAAACAAAACAATTTAATATTCAAAAGACATGTGGCTCCTTGATTGAGCCTATTAATCAAAATATACACAAAACAACCTGTATCGCCATGATAATAATTAACACAGTCTGGTGTTAAAACTGGCTTGATAAAAAATGTCGACGTTTCGACCCGATATATCCGTAGGCTATTCAAATCCTTATGCCGGGTCCTCATCAGGACTGTGGTGTGAGGGTGGGTGAGGGGATCATAGACCGCTCTAGAAGGCTGGAGTTATGCTAGGGCCTACGTGGCTCCTAATGACCGGGAGAAAAAACAGCACTGATAGTGTGAAATCACTGTTGAGAGCCTAATTAATCGGCTGAAGGCATATATAATATTCTTTATTAGAAATAATGGCTGGAACTTTCAAGTTTCCAACGTGCCGCAGTTCTGTTGAAATGAATCCTTACGAACGGGCGCCCGTTCGTAAGGATTCATTTAATAAAGAATATTATTTATGCCTTCAGCCGATTAATTAGGCTCTCAACAGTGATTTCCACACTATCAGTGCTGTTTTTTCTCTCCCGGTCATTAGGAGCCACGTAGGCCCTAGCATAACTCCAGCCTTCTAGGGTGGTCTATGATCCCCTCACACCACAGTCCTGATGAAGACCCCGGCATAAGGATTTGAATAGCCTACGGATATATTGGGGTCGAAACGTCGACATTTTTTTATCAAGCCAGTTTTAACACCAGAGATTTAGTACTGTGTTAATTATTATCATGGTGATACAAGTTGGTTTGTGTATATTTTGATTAATAGGCTCAATCAAGGAGCCACATGTCTTTTGAATATTAAATTGTTTTGCTTTGATTTGAACTATACTTCTGAAGTCACTACCCTTACCTCACTTGAATTATCTTCACTCCACTTTCCCTCCTTTCCTTTTCCCACCTAGGGATATCATTGTATATAATATGAACTATGTCAATAATAGACTAATGCTCAGTGTGAATTAAACACTAGGAGCAACAAAATACCTTGTGTCTTAGTTTTTATAATCACGTTGTAATTTTGGCCTTTGAATTGTATGGTCGCTTTCTGGGACCACTGTTTTTATGTACTGTCCTTTACCCAGGTCCCAGAGACTAGTATTGGGTTTACCCTTCTTAGGTAACTGTGTTTCTTAGATGGCAGAACACAATTCAATACCAGAGTAAATGATCGTTTGGTTGAAAGAAAATTGTAAAGCCTTATCAATTGTCTTGATTTAAGATATGTGAATAGAGAGATGTTCGAATGTCTCCTTGGTTCTCTTTTGTTTACACTTGGCATGAATCACCCCTAAAGGCCAAAATCTCCCAAACATGGTTAGTGCTCTTGTAGATGAAGCCAAAACTATGTACTCACGGCAAAGACCTGAGACTGCAGCATCAGTGGGCCCCAGACAAAGCATGTTCCAAGTCTACGACGAGCCAGTCGCTCAATCTATCCAGCAAGTCCAGAGAGATAAAACCTCCATGGCAGGGCTAGAAAAACTATATAATGCACAGGATTTTCTGGTGCTCGAGAAATTAAATGAGGATGAAGAGATGCCATTAGTGTCAGTGCAAGAGAGTGAAGTTATTCACGTATTAAACACCATAAATTCATCAACCTCCTCCAAAACAAATGGGCTAACAAGAAAAGCCAGGAAAAGGCTAAGAAAGGCATGTAATAAAGCTAAAAGATCAACTAAGATGGTTACAGCCGATGGATCATAGGATTGCTACCCAATTTTAAAACCAATTCCACTGGACAATCGAAAGCTAAAACTCAGAAAGGTGGAGATGTGTGAAGCTCCACCTAATCCTATCCAGTCAATATCCTTGGTGGATGAAACAGGATACTACAAAATCTTAGTGATGGAGCCTTCCTTAACTATCCTTTAGGTACGGGGAATGAGGCAGCGCCATATAAGAAAGACATGCTTGTACTTCCATTGGAAAAAAGGAGGTCAGGCAAAAAAAGACATTGTTAATAGTTCAGCAGAACACAGTAATCAAACCAATGATCCATCACATCTCTTCACAAAGAAATAACTCAGAGCAACTCCAAAATGCCTTAAAGGCCAGAGGAGTAAACTCAGGTAATACCCAACCTACTTCCTTAATCGGAGATTTCCCCACACGTTTGGTAATACAAAGCACAAAATCAAGTCCTGAATATTCCAATACGAAAACCTAAGTACAAACCAGGGTAATCGTCCCACTTATTCCACAAAGATATTCTATCTTCCTTTCTATGAATCAATAGGTCCTCACAATATCCTCAATTGTCGCAACATATTAAAATTTATTGTCCCAATTCCAGTGCGCAAACACCTTACAACTGATACACTTGAATCTGTCCAATTCAAACATGACTCCCTAGGTCTCCACGACAAATTAACTGCACTACATGGCTGAACAAAGATATTGCAGATGAGATATTTGAACGTGGTCTGTATTTGGCAGAATGGGGAATAGAGATTACGAAGTGCAATAATGCAAACTATCCAACATTACTGATCCCTAGTACGTCAATGAAGAAAAATGAGAAGTCGAGTACAACTGCAACTAGGAATCCTGGGAAAAATACTGCTTTGCTAAGATGAGCCATTGGCCCCTTATTCAATTCAGCAATAGCTTCAGGCCTCATAATCACAAACTCAATTTCAGATCCACGTAGTTGCGCAAAAAATTCAGGGCAAGTCCTAATGGAGGACTGGGCTTGGCTTCCAACATTCCCTATAAAAAGAAAATCAGTGGGAGATGGCTAATGATTGAACGCTTCAGCAAAATCGCAATTGCCCATTAGTATTTGTTCTTGAAAAGTACACAGCCTTTCAAGGCTGTTGGATCACATAGATTCAACCGCTTTTTTTTTTTTACAGAATTTTGACATTTTGGCTTTCCAGGAACCTTGGAAAGAGGCTAATACTGCAGTTTTTGGATATCAAGAATTTTCCATCCCTGCCACACGCTCATCTTCATTTGGCTGTGCGAAAGAAGGGCTTTTAATGTACATGACTTTGGAACTAGATACCAAGCCTCAAGAAATCGATCTACAATTGCCATGGCTTCAATGCACAAAAGTTCATCTTCAAATTCCAATTATTCTATTGAAATTTATTTGAGCACAGTGAGATCAATTAAAACGACCCAGCTTGCCACCCTCTGGGAAATAGTTAAAACTCTTTCTTGTCAATATCCGGTGGAAAGTTTAGTCATTTTAGGTGACTTCAATACTCACATGGCTAATAAAAATACTCTTGATAACTCAAACAGTGCCATAATTCAGTCTTGTCATGTCCATTTACAAAAACCTGGCCTAATAATGGTAAGAGAAGGTCCTTCAAACAATTTAATAACTGTGGCAACTTTTAAAACTTACAAGCGCCACTCTATAATTAATTATACCATCATTTCTAAGGACTTGGTAACGGGTATCAGTGGATATCATGTCGATCCGCGAGTTGAAAGTGATCACAACCCTCAAATAGTAACATTGGCTCTAAATGCACATCACCAGCCGAAGTCCAATCATATCCATCAAATGCCAACCTCTTATAATCTGAAAAGGCCGATATGCCAGTCAACGAAACAGCCTGAAATAATGAGTTTTGTGGAAATACATATAAGAACTGTTTATCTGGAACCTTAAAAGGGAATATCTATGAAGGAGATTTGGTCTCAATTATGTTAATCTTTAATAGAAATATTTCTGGCTTGAACTACACGAAGGGGAATCTATATTACATTCGCCTATAATAGGTGGCACTCACACAAGCTTTACCTGAAAAAGAAGGCCCTTAAAAGAGCAAGAAGAGCAGCATTCAAACAGCCAAATTTTGTTTAATTCTCTGCACGAAAGCGCTCATGAAATACCTGAGAAGGGCATACAAACATGAGATCTGGAAGGCAAAAAGGGCACACCATGAGGAGATATTCACTAAGGTGAACAGTCATTACTTTGCGGTTGTTAGTGCGCATACCGTTACTACGCAAGCTTTATAACACATGCGTTGTAACAACGCGTAGCCATTACTACGCGCGTTGTTACAACGCATTCGTTGTACGTATCGCTCTAACTGCCGTGAAGTAATTTCCTACCTTTGTTTCCACTGTTATCACGGGACGTCCCAGGCAGGGGGAGTGGTGACAAGGAGCGGCGGATTAAGGATTGTGAGAGCGGGACCAGCCGTCATGGAGGGAGTGTTCAACACCTACGAGGAGGCCATCAGGAGAGGTAAGCCGGGGGCGTTGTTTTAGGGAAGTGTAGTTTGTTTTGTGTAGTGTATTGTAGTGTATTTGTGTTTACGGTAGTGTAGGGGGTCGTGAGGGGTAGTGTTTTGTGTAGTGTAGGGACAGGACTGGGGGTAGGGGCAGTGTCGTGCTGGGAGTACAGTTTTAGGGTTTAGGGTAGTGTGGAGTTTGTGTAGTGTAGGGTTATGTTTTAGGGTTTAGGGTAGTGTCGGGGTGTAGGGTAGTGTTTAGGAGTAGGGACAGGACTGGGGCTAGGGGTAGTGTAGGGTAGTGTTTTAGGGTTTAGGGTAGTGTCAAGATGTCGTGTAGGGTTGTGTTTGGGAGTAGGGACAGCACTGGGGCTAGGGGTAGTGTTGTGCTGGGGGTAGTGTTTTAGGGTTTAGGGTAGTGTTGTGGTGTTAGTGTAGGTTAATGTTTTAGTGTTTAGTGTAGTGTCGGGGGTTGTGATGGGTAGTGAATGAGTGTAGGGACCGGAGTGGGGGAATGCGTATGTTCGTGCAGGGGTAGTGATTTAGGGTTAAGGGTAGTGTAGTGGTGTTTCAGTAGTGTAGGGTAGTGTAGAGTTTGAGTGTTTTGGTAGTGTTTTCCATTTTTAGATGTGTAGGGTAGTGTATTTCTATTTATTATTTAAAGTAGTGTTGTGTTTTAAACATTTTAAAAAAGGGGTTAAATGTCTTTTTTAATACGACACGTTATTCCGCATACCATTTTTATTACTAGGCAAGTTTTTACTTCGTATACATTAACACTTTCAATGTAATGGTATGCAAACTAAAAACTTGCGTAGTAACGGTTATTGCTAAGTAATAACTGCGTAGTAATGGCATGCGAAGTAATGGCATGCGAAATAACATGTCATATTCATGCACTAAGCTACATTATGTCGGTAAGACAAAAAAAATTAAGGCATTTTGGGGAACTATCAATGATCTGGAGAAGGGTGGTTGCAGGGCAAAAAGTTCCAATATCCTCGAATCCGGTTGTAATGCTTTCATCTCCAGTTTGTATGGTGAGCATTCTGAAATTAATACCGATCAAAACAACCAAAGGAAAACCCCAACTTCGGGTCATTAAGTGATTTAAATCATGGCTTCTGCTCCCCAGAGAAGAAGCCCTTACACAGAAATGATTTAATTAACAGAGTTAATAAATGAGGAAATGATTATTACCCTTTTAGGTGGGATCAGATCGAATGAGCACTGGGTCCTAAGAGTATCCCCAATACAATTTTTAAAGTCAATCCTGAGCTGTGGGCAAGAGTGTTAACCCCACTATTCAATGAAATTTTAGCAACTAAATTGGTCCCAGAATCATGGCAAGGGAGTATTAAACAGCCCATTTACAAGAGCGTTCCTCCGGAAAATCCAGCAAACTATCGGCTTATAGCCTTAACTGATGTGGAGGTGAAGGTCTTTGCATCATGTTTACTTAAGGACCTCGAGGAGTGGTCAGCATCAACTAACATAATACCAATCTTTTTTTTTTTTTTTTTAATTGTGAGAAAAATACCTGGTGTACTTAATAATAAATACAGATTACATTGCAATATTACTAAAAATCCACTATACATAAATCATATAATACATTATACAATCAATACGTTCGGGCATGAGTTTCTAAAACAGATAAAAACTAAGAAATATTTCATTATTACATAGTAAAACTGGGCTGATACGTCCATACAGAGATAAAAATAACCATCCATTACCCATCGGGCTAATAAATAAGGGAACCAAATATAGAAAATCACTCAGGCGCTTCCTCCAGACAACCGTCCTTCCATCGCTTCATGGGAGCCCAAATAATCGTTCCTAACTCCCTCATTTTCCTACCCCGGTGCATATATAGGGAGGATTCAATATTATGAATCCCAAGAAGTCTAGCCACCCACATCTGGAAGGATGGTGCTACCCTATGCTTCCATCCTGCCGCAAGCAATATCCGGAGGACCGCCACAGATATAAATACAAATGCTTCTTTTTCCTTATTGAGCCTCAAGTTACTATCAAATCCCATTATCATTAGAGTAGGGGATAGGGTGATCTTAACTCCTAGCAGCCCCTCCCAAAATTTCCCAATTTCTCCTTGAATTGCACTTAATTTACTACAATGATAAAACATATGCAGCAGGTCAGCAGCACCTCCCAAACACCGCGGACATCTATCATCCTCCTTTTTACCCCACATAAATAATTTAGCTGGTGTAAAATATAAATTAAAAGGGTTTTATAGTGTTGGGCTCTCAAATTCGTGGAGCGAAAAAGTTTCCCAGCGAGTTGCAATGCTTTATCTATGTCAACATCTGGGTCCCCAAGTTTCGTTACCCATGCAGCTTCAAATTTCTCCAAATCATCCTGAGTCCCTGATAACAGAGACCCATATATCATTTTAATCCTTCTTCCACCACCTAATAAATAATCCAATATATCAATTCTGCCCCCAGGGATAATCCGTGGTCTGATTCCCTTCAGAGTATCCTGGATCTGAAGAAACTTGAAGCCTAAATTATCCGGGATACCAAATCTCTGCTGAATATCCTCAAATCTCATCAAACTACCCCCTCATATATATCACCTATTCTTTTAATTCCTTGCTGCTCCCAGAATCTCCATATCCTATCATTACTAAATTGAGGAAACATACTGCAGTTCCAAACCGGTGTATAATAACTAATTTTAGGGATTGTTAGGACTTTTGCACCTGTTTCCAAACCTCTCAAACACCATCTAAAACCTTATACCGCATTTTCTTATAATAACGCCTATCGGTTTTCCGTAGCAGAAGCCCCAGAGCTTCTCTACCCAATAATAATTCAAAAATGGAAGGAGGGTTATTATTACCAAGTGGAGTATCCGATAGGTTTGAGGCTGAATCAAATAAAATCGCCATCTGACTTAACAAACAGGCCCACTGGTAAAATTTAATATTAGGGATTGCAAGCCCTCCTTTTTCTTGTGGGAGAGACATATATCTCATGGAGCGCCTGATTTTACCATACTGCCAGATAAAATTCATAAAAACTACCTCTATTGATTTTATTAAGCCTTCATCGATCATAAACGGGATAGAGCGAAAGAGATATAGTACCTTGGGAAGCATGGTCATTTTAAGTACATTTGCTCTCCCTATTATAGACAAATGTAAGGCATCTATTCTTTTAAGGTCGGTTGCCATTGTTTTTAGTAAAGGAGTAAAGTTATCTTTTACAGTGGTATCTGTTGCCGAACCTATCCTAACTCCCAAATAAACCGCTGAATCAGAATACCTTACATCCTGCCTTTTAATATTTTTAGTACAAATTATCTGGGTTTTACTGTCATTCAACAGATACCCTGAATAATGTCCAAATTCGCTAGCAAGCCCTGTAATAGCTATCAATGCCGTATCTGGTTCTGGTGTAATTATAGCCAGATCGTCGGCATATGCCAGTAACTTAGTTTCATATCGATTAAAAACTACCGGTTTAATTTCATTGCATCCTAATAATTTCCGTACCAGAGGGTCTATGTACAGGGCAAAAAGAATTGGTGAACAGGGACAACCCTGACGTGTCCCTCTAGAAATATGCACTTTTTCCGAGCTGCCTCCCATTTTCTGGATTCTGGCCTTTGGATCTGAATACATGGCCCTAATAGCCCCCATTATTTTAGGGCCGAATCCCCTTTGTTCCAATATCCCCCACAAATACTTCCACGTGACGCGATCAAAGGCCTTTTCTGCGTCTAGGAGGATCATGGCCATCCGCCCCCCGTGGCAGCTTGCACATCAAAAAGTGAAAGGACCCGCCTGATGTGGTCAGTTGTCCCTCGACCTGGGATAAACCCATGTTGCCACTGGGATACCAGACCGCCTATGACCCTTCCCAGCCTTCTAGCCAAAACCTTAGCATAGATCTTGGTATCCGTATTGATGAGGGATATTGGACGATATGAACCGGGGTTCTCCCTAGACTTCCCTTTCTTGTGGAACACAATAATATTTGTTTCCTTCCAAGATTCAGGGATTTGACCGGAACATATTATACCATTAAATAAATCCAGTAGCATTGGGGAAATCTCGCTCTGAATACTCTTATATACTTCAAGTGGTATACTATCCGGCCCCGCAGCCTTTCCTGCTGCTAACTCCTGCAGTGCTCCTATTACTTCCTCTATTACCAGATCATTATCCAGCATTTCTCTATCCAAATTATCCAACTGGGGGCCTATATCTTCAAACCCTAAACTAGCACCCTCTGGACCACCCACTTCTTTATACAATATTTGATAACATTTTTTAAAAACTTCCAATATATCAGCTGGCTCCGTATAGTCCCGACCCTCCTCTTGTATTTTTGATATTATATTTCTACTGCTTTCTTGCCTGATCCGAAGTGCTAATAACTTGCCTGCCTGCTCTCCCGTCTCATACATCTTGCCCCTATATGTATGATACTCATCAGCTGCCTTCTGAGCTAACCACTTATGCAGCTCTGCTTTTATAATGAGAATTTTTTGTTGACTCCCTGCGGCCTCGGACCCTTGCCCAATATCCTTTATATGTTGTTCCTCTGCTTCTATTAGTTGGCAGACCAATCTCTCATTTTCTCGGCGAGCCTCTTGCTTTAGCCTAGCCGAGAAGCTGATCGTCTCGCCTCTCAAGGCTGCCTTAAACGCATCCCAGACATTATTTCTGGATGAGCTAAAGCGATTCGCAGCAAAGTAATCTTGGGTCCACTTCCTCAGATGTTCTAAAATTTGGGGTCAGCTAGAAGCTTCCTCTCAAAAGTCCACCTTGAGTGCTTTTTATTTAAAATATCTATCTCATACTCCAGCATCAATGGACTATGATCAGACAGTACTTTCGGGAGTTTAATAATACTGACTTTCTCTAATTCTGATGCAGAGACCAGAAAGTAATCCAGCTTTGTATATTTCTTGAAGGGGCATGAATAATATGTAAAGCCCGGGTCATTAGGCTCCTTACAACACCAGACATCTACCAAACCATGTGATTCCCATACTGAGGTCACTGCTCGAAATACCCTGGGCTTACGGCCTACATAAACAGTATTATTTATAAAATCAGCAGAGATATTCAAATCTCCGCATACTATAATAGGTCTCGGCCAATTCAATAATTCAACTTCAAGATATTCAAATATCTCCGGGTCATCCTGATTGGAGCCATAGATTGTACATATTGTAAACCTTAGATCATGTTCCACCAGTGCCCACCTCCCATGGGAATCTGCCAAATGACGCTTAGCCCCTCCCAGCACAGATCTAGCCAGTATTGCCACCCCTCTAACTGTAGATGTCTGTGAGGAGCAGGCCAGCAACTCAAAACCACTTATCCTCAATAGATGTTTTTTGCCCATGGTAGATGGGTCTCCTGTAAACATAAAACATCAATATGGTTCGACCTTACAAAATACCCCATCATTTGCCTCTTCCTCCAATTATTTAAACCCCCAATGTTAAGGGTACATATCTTAAGTTTCCCCATTTAGCCCTACTAAGATAGCATTTCTCTTCTGAACCAGCCCAATCATCTGTTTATATACCACAAGCCCTAAATCACCAAGAAAATCACAAAAAACATAACACCAGGTACTTTCCCTCTTTTCAATTTCCCCCCTTTCTACCCCCACCCCATCCAACCCCCATCCACCCCGCCCTCCTCCCCCCATTCCCACCACCCTTGTGAGGCGCTCAGACCTAAGTCTGTGCATGTGATGTATGTAGCATTAGCGACCTGGGTCCTTCTAAAACAACCTACCATAGCTACCTCTTACCCCCTTTATCCTATCAAACATAACCTTGCTTCTTCTTTTTCCCCCTCACCCTTTCTTCAATTCAGACCCAAGCTTTATTTATCCACAGCGTCCAAATATTATCTGGCTTTTATCTCAGAAGAGAAATAGAGTGTCTGTCCCCCATGGATCACCTTAAGTTGTGCCGGATTAATCAGATAAACCTGGATGTTCTTTTCCTGAAATGGTTTTATTAACTGTCTCAGCCTCCAGCGTCTTTCTACCGTTGAATGGCAGAAGTCAGGGCGAACAAAAAATGAAACTCCCCCACTAGATCTCTTAGTTTCAGGTCTGGCCTTTTCTGAAATAGCCTGCCGCAATAAAAAATTCCCTAGGAACACCAGAATTGCTCGTGGTTTGTCCCCCTCTCTAGCTGGGACACGTCGTTTAAACGGAGTGCGATGTGCTCTTTGTATTTCCGCAGACCAATTCCATTCTGTCAATTCGGGAAAGGCGGACTTAAACAATTCGATGATATATACCCTAGCGTCCGACCCCTCCACTCCCTCTGGCACCCCCAATACCCTGAGGTTGTTCCTCCTCTGCCTGTTCTCAAATTCCTCCAGCTTCCACTGAATATCCTTGATCTGTGAGCTTTGAGCCTCCACCTGCGTTGATGCGCTGGCTGCTTCTGCCTCAGTCGCAACTATTCTTTCCTCCAGGTTCGTCACTCTCTCACCTACATTAAAACATGCCTTGGAGAGCTTCCTGACGACCCCTTGCATTTTTCTCATGGCGGCCTGCGCCTTACGGCTGTCCTGACGTGTTTCTTCCCTGTGAGAGAGGATGGCCTGGTGTATAACCTCCAGTATCGGGGGGGGTGGAATCCGCTCCCGAAGAGGATTTACCAGAAAGTGGGGTAGCGGATGAGTAGTCCCATCTCAGATCCTTTCTTCCTTGACCTTGTATGCCATGTACATCTGGCTGCATATTAGACTTCTTGGTTATTGTGGGGAGATCTAGATCACTATCCTCCAGGTCTGAATCCAAGTTACTGCCCCCTAATGATGAGCTCCGATCATCAGACCATTCAGCCCCTTCAGAAACAGAAAAAAAACAGTCACTGGGCTCTTTATCCTTGTCAAGATCAAGTTTGTCCTTATCCCCTAGGAGATCCACTCCCCACATTGCATCATTACTCCCCAATATTGGGGCGGGTTGCTGTAGCTCCTTACCATCTATTACTCCTTCAGAGCTAGAGGCCATATTCGAAGTATCAACAGTCTTGCTATTTGCTTCTATATTCCGTGATTCAACAGGGAGAGCTGCTGTACTGTCCCCCCCCACCTTATCTCCCAGAGGGACATTCACCTCAGGACCGCTATCATTGTCACTGCAGGGGGGGTCTGTAGCAGATGAAACAGTATCCTTAGGATCCCCAGCAACCAAGTTAATTTTCAAGCTCTGAGATATTTCAATGGGTCTGCCTGGGCTCACCTCCTCATTCTGTTTACTTCTGGCATTTTCCTCTGTAATTGGAGCTACTATACGCACTGCTACCGACCCTGCTGCCTCCGTATGCTGCTCCTTACGACGCATCAGCATGTCAGCTACCGAGGGGCCAGCTGGACGATTCTTTCCAGATGCCCCGCCTCTCCCCCTCCTCGGCTGCTCCGGCGTGCGTGACTGCTGCAGGTCGTTCAGTGCCTGCTCCGGCTTGTTCTGTTCCAGCGCCACTGAGCTCACGGGCGGCTCACCACGTAGCTTTCGCGTTGCTGCTGCTTTAGCGCCCGCGGCATTTGCGGCCGATTTCGGCGCCATTCCTCCGCTACTCCGGGATCCCTGACTCGCCAGGTAAGAGAGAGCCTTGAAAATAGAGCGCCTAATAATCCGGAGCCCGATTCTTGCAATCAGCGTGTAGAGTCTTTTACGGGAGTTCCGTGATCCCAGCATAAGAAAAAGATTTTCTCGAATCCCTTTTTATGCAGTTACCTCCATTCCACGATCCTATAGGGGTCTTTGCTTCAAAACTTAACCCAGGATAGCGTCGCTAGTGCTGCACTCGGCCTCTAAGCGGCCGCCATCTTGCCTCAGCCTCCGGCATCCCCCTAACATAATACCAATCTACCAATAGGGATTCCGAAGAGGCCAGTCAACAACAACAAATTTATTGCCTCTTACATTGAGGGAGGATAGAGCAATCTACAAAAGGCAAAAATTATACATCTGCTTTGTTGATTTGAAAGCCACCTTTGGCACTGTTCCACATCAGTTGCTATGGTCAAAGCTAGCGGCATGAGGTGTGCAGTGAAAACTTCTTGATATGATCATTCTGTTATATAATAACACATGGGTCCAGGTGAAGTTGGGAGACAGCAGCTGCTTGATCCAGTGATTCAACACTTTTAGTGGCCTAAAGCAAGGCTGCGTGTTGGCACCATGTCTCTTTAACCTCTTCATGGCTGGTCTACCTCTCCATCTGCATAACGTAAATACACACTCCCCCAATTTAACAGAGTGTAATATAAAATACTCACAATATGCCGACGATGCCATACGTCTCAGCTGCACGCCAATAGGTCTACAACGGTCAATAGAGTCCTTTGATAATTATATTACAACAAACTGCTTAAAGATGAACTTGAAGAAAATAATGTCAATAGGCTGATTTAGACCAAGACCTTGAGAATGTAATGTATGCAGAATGGCAATTGAATCAGTCAGGTCCTATAAATACTTAGGCATCACATTTGATGAGAGAGTGTTGTTTAAATGCCATTTAAAAAACTTAAGGGCTAAAACTGCTTCACTTATCTTTGCTTTTAGAACCCTGCGTGACAAGCTATCATGTCCAAGCCATGAGCATTTAGTAAAAAGCTACATTTGTTTTTCACTGCTGTGAGGCCTACTACTCTCATAGGCTAGCATTGGGGATTCCTTAAAACACTTCTTAAGCTGTAATTCCTGATCAGAAAGGAGTAGTTACATCATGTTTCATATCTCTGGAATGGTGGTGATAAATCCTCCTTAGTGGTAAAGTTGGATTTGACATTACCATTTTAGAAATGCCTCTTTTAGAAAGTGTCACGTGTATCAAGGGGTTGGACCCTTAGTGCCAGCTAGAATAGGCCTCTCTATATATTATTCAAAAAAATTGTTCTAGCTGTCTGTTTAAATCATTCCGCGCTTCTAAAAACTAGAACCAATAACTCAATTTACTTGGCCCTTGTATTTATTTACCATGATTTTTTAATTAATTTACATGAAATCCCAATACATTTTTTGTCATAAAAGGGACCACAAACAACATTTAAAATATATACACAAACATTTTCAGTGCATCAAACCAGAATTGGGGAATACTTTTTTTTTTACAAAAGAAACACCAGAACCAGAGAAAACAAATTTGACAGATTAAAAACAAATCATGTCTACAATCTAACAAATACTTCTTCCAGTCTTGTATTTATATAATCAAACAACAGTGGCCACAATTCCCTTAATCAATAATGGTTCTATTCTGCTGTTGGCAACTCTTGGGAGCACTCAATTCTAGGGGTTGAAAAATTGTCACTGATCCCCGAGGTAGTCCTATTCCTGCAGTTATATTATCCAAGAGATTATGCCGCGCCAACGCGTTTCATAGCCCTTTATCATTATTGGGGTTCCCCTCAGGACAATGAATGGATATGTTCTGTGAATAATAATATACAGATTTCAATTAGTCTCCTTTGTTTACTATCCCTCTCTCCCCACTTATTTGTTTAATTCTCTGCTCTTAACTTTGCTCTGTGTGCCTGCAGCCTGTCTCCAATAGACATCTGGGCTGAGTGACAGCTACAATTTGTGCACTCTCTCTAGACAGGCACCAACACAGGAAAAAATGGGTGTGAAAGAGGACTCATCTGCATTCTGATAGCCTTAAGGGCAGGAAGGGGGAGAGGTGGCTCACACTTACATCTGAGTAGGCAAACATGCTCACTGACTTCTAAGACGCCTGCTGAGGAGGCGGACATCTGGGTCAGTACCAGAGTGTCCAAGAAGGTACCTGGGAGTGACCCCGTGAAGGGTGGTTCAGGTTCCCCCCAGGGGAGTGAGGGGGAGGTCAAGAAAGACCCAGACAGGTCCCAGGGTAAGGGTTCCCAAGTCCCTTCTGAGAAGGAGGGAGGTACTGGTGGGTGGTGGCCTAGGGCACCCCACTTCCAACCCTCACTCCTTTGATTGTTCCCAGTTAGGACACAAGCAGGGGGGCTCTGTCTGTCCAAAGAAACCACACACTGGTGGGAATTCTACAGGTGTGGCCCATGTGGCCTTAGGAGAAGGTAGTCTCCAGGGGCAGGTCCTTGAACATGCCATGATCTGATTCAGCTGGGAGATAGACTCAGAGGGTGAGTTGGTGATCCCTGAGGGTGGGAGTCATCACTTCCACCAGGTGGGAGTGAATGGGGCCCAACCATTGCTCTGAGTGATACTGGGGCTAGCAGGACCATGATTGTTGAAGAGTTAGTCTCCCCAGAGCAGTACTCCACTATGGTGTGTAGGGTGTCCACCCATGGGCAGGACTTTTTCATCCTATAGCTCCGGTGTCCCTAGAATGCGCTGGGGAGGTGACATAGAGAAGGGTCATAATTAGTCCCCAGATGCCCATTGACCACATTCTGGGGAATGAGTTGTCCCCAGTGCCAGGAGAACTGCGAGAAGGGGCTGCCAGAGGTGCCCTGACAGTTCAGTTTTCAAGGGGTTAACTCTCCCTAAAGGAAGGTACAGAACCCCAGATGGAGGGGCAGGGGAAGGAAATACTCACCCCTGACTCCGGTCCAGCCCATGAGTATAGACCCTAGGTTAGAGAAACAGTTGCAGGATACCACACCTGAACTGGTGGAAGGTGGAGTGGAGAAAGGATGAAAGGCACCTGGAGCTACAGCCCTCCACTCTGAAAAACCACTGAGGACAGAGACCCCTGGATGGCCTGGGGCCTGGCTCTTGATACTGAAATCTCTCAGCGGCCTCTGTTGGTTGCTGTCCCTGTGGACAGAGTCCTCCTTGGGTTGGGGACAGAAGTCAGACCGAAGGGGTGGAATGGGCCACATCACTTTGTTTGCCATGGTGGTACTTTCTGCCTACTGGGGTACATCTGTGAGCAATTAAGGTTAGGTGTTGCACAGATGGGGTCCCCAGGTAAGGAAAAGGATTCCCCGTGGGTTATCTTAGTGGCCTCAGAGAGCATAGACAGAGGAATCCAACTGGGTTCAGACAGGTGTCAAACTGGCAAGTATCCCTGCAGCAGTGGGCTATTGTCCAGGTTCTATTGCCCTAGGCAGGGAAGTCCATCAAGGCATTTATTAGGCTACCCTGGCTTTAGGCTGGCGGGGGGGTCATGTTGGAAAAAGTCCTTTTTGCAACTTACCCAAAACATTTTAACTTCCTCCTCCTCATTTGCTGAATTATATTTGTTGGTTTTAGGACTCTGAGCATGTAACAACTGGGAACCCGTGCTAAGGTGCATGTGCTATTCCCTTAAATATGGTGACATTGGCATATACCTGATTGGCATATTTAGTTTACCTGTAAGCTTCTTGTAAAGTGGTATACCATATACCCAGGGCCTGTAATCTAAATGCTGCTAGTGGGTCTGCAGAACTGACTGTGCCACCTACACAAGTAACCTTTCAAACCTGTCTCAGGCCGGCCATTGCAAGGCCTGTGTGTGCAGTTTACTGCCACTTTGATTTGGCATTTAAAACCACTTGCCAAGCCTTAAACTCCCATTTTATTACACATAAGTCACCCCTACGGGGCCCTAAGTAACCCTAAGGGCAGGGTGCTGTGTAACTAAAAGGTAGGACGCATGCTTTTAAGTTTTACCTGTCCTGGTAGTGAATAACAGCTACATTTGTTTTTCACTGCTGTGAGGCCTACTCCTCACATAGGCTAGCAATGGGGACTCCTTAAAACACTTTTTAAGCTGTAATTACTGATCAGAAAGGAGTAGCTACACCATGTTTCATATCTTTGGAATGCTGGTGATAAATCCTCTGTTGTGGTAAAGCTGGATTTGACATTACCATTTTAGAAATGCCACTTTTAGAAAGTGGATATTTCTCTGCTCTTAACTTTGCTCTGCATGTCGACAGCCTGTCTCCAATACACGTCTGGGTGACAGCTACACTTTGCACATTCCCTCTAGACAGCCACCAACACAGGAAGGGCTGGGTGTGACAGAGAACTGATCTGCATCGTGAGATCCTTCCTGGGTAGGAAGGGGAGAGGTGGCTCACACTTACATCTGAACAGGCGGTGTCCTGTCCTCACACAAAGGGTTGATTACTCCATACAGATCGTTGGCAAACAGGACTGGGTTGAAAAGGATCCTTGTGCACTTCAGAGTTCCTTTGATGTCACCCACTACATCACAGGCACTTTCGGGTATAAATACTGGGTCTCTACCCTACCAAATGAGTACACTACTGGACCTGGGAAGAACTCTGCTGAAGTAAAGACAGCTGTGCTTTAAGGATTGCCACTTTGCTGTGACTGACAGTTCTGAAGATCTGCTTCTCTGATTTGCTGAGCTGCCCTGCTGCTGGCTGATCTCTGCCCTGCTGAGGACAAGGACTGGACCCATCTCATTTGAACCCAGAGTGACTCCAAGCGCTTGCTGGCTTGCCTCCTGTTTTTTGAGGTCTCAGGGACACAAAAGACGTCCTGCAATCTTGCTGGTGCTGATGGACTCTGCTATCTGTGAGACCCACCCTTGCTTGACGTGCCTCATCCATTCCTGGGCCTCAAAAGTGGGTTCTGTAGCTGATTTCTGCAAAAATCACTGCATTGTCTTGACTGCATGAGAATTTCCGCTGCATCACCCTTTGACGCTGATGAAGAGGCTCCTCGATGACATTGGATCCACAGCCAGCCCGGCTCGACAACGACACTCTGTGCGGCTCGACAACAACGCATTGCATTCACTTCAATGGAGCTCAATGATGACGCGGGACCTCTTTGTGTGGCTCGACAATGACGCAGTAGGCTCTCGACGTCGACAAAAGCTCCATTCAAGGTATTTCTTCAGTGAGACCTGTCTGGGTCCCATAGCCGGCCTGCCCTCCATCGCAGTCAGCCTGAACTTTGAATTTTCGCTGGTCCCTGTGGCCTCAAGTAACCTTTTGACCACTACTGATTTTGAAGCACTGTTTTCACATTTAATCTATAAAAATTCATATCTCGACTTCTACTTCTTGGATGTTTGTCGTTTTGGTTTTCTCAGATGAATATTCTCTATTGTTCTAAACCTGACCTGAGTGGAGTCTTTTGTGGTGTTTCCATTGAGTTACTGTAATTTAAGTGTTCCACAAATACTTTACACATCGCCTCTTAAGTTAAGCCTGAATACTCTGTGCCAAGCTACCAGAGGGTGAGCACAGGTCAATTTAGGGTGCGCATCTGACTTACCCTGTCTAGAGTGGTGGTCGCTACTTTGAAAGGGTGCAAACCACTGCAAACTAGAGACCCCATTTCTAACACACCTATACCCATTGTCATCCCTGGGGCCAGGAGGCACTTCTTCGTGAGACCATGTTCTCCTTGTGAAAAAGCAGAGTGCTGGTACCATTGCAATAGGTGTGAATGAGGTGTGACCTTGCTCCCAGGACAGGGACAAAGGGCCTTGAGTGTGGGGAGGTAGTATTGTGCCTGTGGGATGGACCCAAGACCTTGATTACCTTCCCAGAGGCCTAGCATGGCACAAGTAGATGTAACTAACTCCCAGGCCTGCACCCTTCTTTTGTACCCCCAGACAGAAAGGCCTCCATCACAGTGGGTTTCTTGTTGAAATCATAGTATTGGATCCTGCTGGAGTGTAGACCTGCTTGACAGATCTTCTGGGGATTTTCATTTTACACTTAGGGAGCACTTTTAAAGCAGGGAAACAGAATGCCAAAATAATTTATGTGCATTCACTCTCTGGCTGCTGATAGTTCAGATTTATTCTACTAGACTTCTGCCTCAGAGTTTGTTGGGGTTACATGGTCTGCCTAAAACTGGATTTTAGTTTTAGATGTGGGAGGACACTAGGATTACCACAATGCACTACCCAAACATGCACACACACACACAGACCTTAGAGCCTAGGTTTCGTGCCTGAATAATTGAGCCATCTTGAAAATGCCCTAAGTGGGTAGGGTTATTCCAGAGAACCTTTACCCAGTTGGTTAGGGCATCGACAGGAGTCATTCCCACTCACTAGTTTGTATCAGGTATAAATGTGGCATCTCCAAACTCCCAATTCAGATCATGGGGAAGATCAGAAGAGGACTGAACCTGCTGTCTGAGACTGAGAAGGGCTTTAAAGGACTGGA
The DNA here is from genome assembly GCA_963921515.1 of Calotriton arnoldi. Lineage (NCBI taxonomy): Eukaryota > Metazoa > Chordata > Amphibia > Caudata > Salamandridae > Calotriton > Calotriton arnoldi. The sequence goes on along the minus strand of CAWUFW010001925.1, from coordinate 1,267,044 downwards.
CCTGCTCTCCCTCCTGTCCCCAGGACAAATAACTTGACTCCAAGGGTCATAAAACCATCTTCCTATTCAAGCTAGAGTGAGACAACAAGCTACAAGAGGACTTTTCTGCAAAAGCCCTGCTAATCAGTGGCAACTGGACCTGGAATGGACTCTGCTGACCACCCTGTGAGTCTCTAGGTGCCCGGTGAGTGGCTTTAGAAGTTTGCTTCTGTGGAGGATTGGCACTTAAAGGACTAAAGTCAGAAGGCAAAATCTTAGACAATGATGAACCTGCTTGGTGTATCCAACCCACGCTCCAAAACGGGCTGCATCAAATTGTGCCTAGGTCCCGGCTACTGCAACCATTGACTATCATTAACACTTTGTGCTTCTTGGTGCTAGTTCTACTTAAAACCTTTAAAATTCATATCTCTGGTTACCCTTATTGGATGTTTGTTATTTTGGTGTCATTTTGTTTATTACATTTTTGATCATTCATTTTGGGATTTTTATTGGTTTGCATTTCAACTTTATTACTGTTTTAGTCCTGCATGAATATGTTACAAATTGCCTCTAAGTTAGGTCTGCCTGCCCTGTGCCAGTGTTACATGGGGGTTGAGTTTAGATTTATTTAGTGACTTTAGTGGTTCATGTTGACAGGGATTGTGGTTATTACTTTAGGTGGGCACTTACCCCCCTCAACTAATAACTAAGGGCCTGATTACAAGTTTGGCGGCCTTACCACCGCACCGCCACATCAGTGGTCCCAAGAAGACCACTGAGCCGGTGGTTTTCCACCATCCGTATACCGATGCATGCAGTCTGAACCGGCTATCACTGTTGGCGGAATGTGTCTTCCCTTGGCCACAGCAAACTGCTATGTTGGCGATGCGTACTCCAATGCCGCGAGGGCCGCGGTTCCCCGTTCATTATGAAAACACAGTTGTACTGGTGGTCTCCTAGCAGCAGTTCCCCGATGGTCGTAGGCAGCTGTGGTACGCTCTCAGCAAAGCACCAGAACAGTGCCCATTCGATGGATACAAAAGCAACACATCTGATATCTATTGGCCTAGTGGACACACCGGCGAAACACACTATAAACCAAATCCCATCTAAGACCATGATATCTTGCCTCTCCACTGCAGCACAGCAAGACAGTGCAGCAATTTTGGTCACATAAGGCTTACCTTTTTTCCCAATCCCTTTTAACACTCTCAACACACTTTTTTTAGCATTTTTTAATAATATTCTGTGGTGTTTTTTGTTAGTCATTGTCAATCAGTTTTATTTAGAGTTATGTTACGTCAAAAAAATCTCTGTTTTCAGAGGCTAAGGGGCTAATTCCGATTCGGGCAGGAAATCTCTCCGACCGAGCCGGACCCGGAGAGATTTCCGACCGAATCGGACCCTAGCAGTCCGACCGAACGAGTACGATGCATTCGCATGCTATCGGACTCGATTCGGTCGGACTCCCATTGAAGTCAATGGGAGCCGGTCGTACAACGCGTACGCGGGCTCCCATTGACTCAATGGGTGCGAGGCGAACAAGGGCACCCCCTAAAGCGGGTACGCATCGAAGCGGGTCGCGCCGTACACGCACAGGTGGGGGGACCAATGGGTCCCCCCTGTGTGTGACTCGCGCGGCTAGGCGTACAGGGGGTCCGACACGGACCCCCAAAGTGCGGTTCCGACTGCTCTTTCGAGCCGGACGGCGCGAGTCGGTCGGACTGCTCGCGGCGCGCATCATACTTACCCGGCAGGGGAACGTCTCCATTGCGCGGTGCGAGTCGTGTCCGTGCGAGTCGGTCGGAGCGGTTGGGTCCCGCGAAGGAGTCGGTCGGCGATTTCGCGTACGTTCGCATCGTACTCGCTCGCCCGGACTCGGTCGGAAACAGGGCGTCCGAATCGGATCCGGTAAAGCCGAATATCGATTCGGAGCCCTACCGGCCGAGATCGGAATCGACCCCTAAGTTGTCAGTCATGGTGGATGAAATCATAAGAGTAGAGCCACAATTGTCTGGAGCCCAAGTCCAACAAAATCGAAATGTGGTCTAGGATAGTGGACAAAGTGAATGCTGTAGGTACCGAATCAGTGACATAACCTCGACAGACATAATATCGACCTACATTTTTATCAACACAAAAATATCGACAACACTAATATCGATACTCTATACTTAATTAAAAAAATACACTAATATCGAACCCAAAATATCGTAAAACAATATTATCGATCACAGTAATATCGAACACATAAATATCATTATTTAAAATATCGAACATCCTTTAAAAATATACATGTCCAAAATATCGATCACAATAATATAAACAGCATTATTATCGTTTTTGTAAAAATATCGACAAGTAAAAAATACATTAACCACACAAAATTAAACACCATAAATATATTAAAATAAATAAACTACATTGCATATAAAATAAAATCAAAAACATATTTTTAGAACACAGTAAAACATATCTTAAAACATTAAATAATAAATACACTATTAATAACCATTTAAATTTTATATATACATTAACTACAAAGTTTATTTAACATCACATATAATATAATACACATTTAAAAAATTCAACATGTGAAAAGAAAAAAAAATAACTGACTCTTAATTAGCGTTTTCCATATATGGAAAACAACTACCAAAACAATTAAAACAATAAAGATCAACCAATAAAAATACACAATGTTAAAATAAACCATTGAGGTTAAGCAAACAATTAAATAAAGACTATATAATAAAGGAAAACTTAATCTTATTTTACACCTTAAACCAAAAACAATAAGGAAGCCGAAACTCTGCCGAATTTCTACCAGAAACAAAGACTTCATCAAAGAAAAAGCTATTGCATCCTTCAAAAAGTAAGTAAATTACCATCTATAAAATAACAACAATGCTAATATTAAAAAACAACTATTTGTCTTACTCAAATAATTAATATATATCCTTTTCTAATTTTTTTCTCCTCTACAGATTTTTCTCAAAGCATAAAGAAAAATACAGACCAGCTCCTAAAACCATCTAACAAATAATGTAAGTATTTTGCAAAATGCCTTTTAAAAATCATGTAAAACGCCCAACCAAACCCCAACTCCATCCCAAACACCCACCCCAGCCCATAATCAAATGTAACAAAATAAGTAAAAATGTGTTTTACTCTTCCAACAGAAAAATAAACAACTTAACAGGATTCAACAAACAAAGAAAGAACATCTCCATTGAAAAGCAGCTAAAAACCAACATTGTAAGTATATTAATAACAATGTGTATTTATTAAGAAATAAACATGTATAATATTCATTTTAATAATTTTAATATACATTTGTTGTAGAACTTAACACATCACAATGACAGAAGGCGCCCAATTTATAACATCCCAAAAGGAAACTTTTGCTTTGTTACATGGGGTATGTCTATACCCAGAAAAAGCAAAGTGGACTAAAAGTCAATTGCAAATGCAGCAAGTACTATTCAAATAAATGTTATGGTCGAGCAACAACTAAAGAGACAACTGTTTTGTATACAATGGAGCATAACCACCGCGCGGTGCCTGCCACGTTGTGCATGGGAATGCACAACATGCTCATTTGGCAATGTCAAATATGCGGAATGCGACCGCCAGGGTGGCGGTCGCATCCTAATCAGCCTAAAGTCCGCCCGCCATCCTGATAGGCCCCTTTGTTATTTTTTTAAAAATAAATATGATTTCCTATATCTATGTATTTGTTTATCTTACTTATTGTTAATAAAAAATCTATTTCTTATTCATTTCAAAATATTTTTCAATAAATAAATATCAATAAAGAAATTAAAATGTCAAATTTATTGTCTATCATTTTATTAGTGTTACATTTAATATTACTTATTAATTTTATTTTTAATAAATATACTGTGTAAAATATTATCTTTTCATTAAGTATATATACAATGTTAATTTTTTACATGCACATCTCTCTTATAAAAATAATATTACACTACTTTAAACTATAATATTTTTTTAAATTACATATTAAAACACATTTAGCTAAATTATTATTCCCACTTCATTTACCATAAATACAGGATAGGTGCTGGAAAGTAATCTTAATTAATTTACTATTCCCACTCCTGTTAGTATTAATTCAGGGTAGGTGCTGGACACTATACTTAATTAATTTACTATTCCAACACCAGTTAGTATTAATTATGGGTAGGTGCTGGACACTAAACTTAATTAATTTACTATTCCCACTCCAGTTAGCATTAATTAGAGGTAGGTGCTGGACACTAAACTTAATTAATTTACTATTCCCACTCCAGTTAGTATTAATTCAGGGTAGGTGCTGGACACTAAATTAATTAATGTACTATTCCAACTCCAGTTAATATTAATTAGGGGTAGGTGCTGGACACTAAACTTAAATAATTTACTATTCCCACTCCAGTTACTATTAATTCAAAGTAAGTGCTAGACACTAACATTATTTAATCTACTATTCCAACTCCAGTTAATATTAATTAGGGGTAGGTGCTGGACACTAAACTTAATTAATTTACTATTCCCACTCCAGTTAGTATTAATTCAGGGTAAGTGCTGGACACTAAAATTATTTAATTTAGTATTCCCACTCCAGTTAGTATTTCTTATGGGTAGATGCTGGACACTAAACTTAATTAATTTAATATTCCAACTCCAGTTAGTATTAATTAGGGGTAGGTGCTGGACACTAAACTTAAATAATTTACTATTCCCACTCCAGTTAGTATTAATTAGGGGTAGGTGCTGGACACTAAACCTAATTAATTTACTATTCCCACTCCAGTTAGTATTAATTCCGGGTAGGTGCTGGACACTAAACTTAATTAATTTACTATTCCCACTCCAGTTAGTATTAATTAGGGGTAGGTGCTGGACACTAAACTTAAATAATTTACTATTCCCACTCCAGTGACTATTAATTCAGAGCAAGTGCTGGACACTAAACTTAATTAATTTACTATTCCCACTCCAGTTAGTATTAATTAGGGGTAGGTGCTGGACACTAAACCTAATTAATTTACTATTCCCACTCCAGTTAATTTTAATTAGGGGTAGGTGCTGGACACTAAACTTAAGTAATTTACTATTGCCTCTCCAGTTAGTATTAATTAGGGGTAGGTGCTGCAGTATTAATTAGGGGTAGGTGCTGCACACTAAACTTAAATATTCTACTATTCCCACTCCAGTTAGTATTAATAGGGGTAGGTGCTGGACACTAAACTTAATTATTTTACTATTCCCACTCCAGTTAGTATTAATTCAGGGTAGGTGCTGGACAATTAAATTATTTAATTCACTATTCCCACTCCAGTTAGTATTAATTAGGGGTGGGTGCTGGACATTAAACTGAAATAATTTACTATTCCCACTCCAATTAGTATTAATTAGGGGTAGGTGGTGGACACTAAACTTAATTAATTTACTATTCTAACTCCAGTTAATATTAATTAGGGGTAGGTGCTGGACACTAAACTTAATTAATTTACTATTCCCACTCCAGTTAGTATTAATTCAGGGTAAGTGCTGGACACTAAACTTATTATTCCCAATCCAGTTAGTATTACTTAGGGGTAGATGCTGGACACTAAACTTAATTAAATATTCCAACGCCAGTTAATATTAATTCAGAGTAAGTGCTGGACACTAAAATTATTGAATTTACTATTCCCACTCCAGTTAGTATTAATTATGGGTAGGTGTTGGACACTAAACTTAATTAATTTACTATTCCCACTCCAGTTAGTATTATTTAGGGGTAAGTGCTGCACACTAAACTTTATTAATTTACTATTCCCACTCCATTTATTATTAATTACAGGTAGGCGCTGGACACTAAAATTAATTAATTAACTATACCCACAGAAATTACTGTAAATTAAAAGGAGTTGCCAGACCTTTTACATATATATATTTTTGTTTTCATATTAAAATTAATATAATATGACTAACTACACTATACATAAAATTACAAATAAATTACTACACTATATAATTGAATAAAGTTTATATTTTTTATATGGTATAAATGTTAAATATTAATTTTTAGGTAATTTGCAAAAATTAATAGATTTTACTAAATTTTTAATTTCATATATAAATAATATAATAACTACATTAAATACCTAAAGATAAATATTTCAATTTTAAATTGTAATTATTGAAAAAATATATATTTTTGATTGAATATTACAAACATTTTCAATGTATTTTTAATTTACATTTTTTAATTCTTAACAAATGAAATATTAAATCATTTTTAATTATAATACATTTTTTAACTTCTTCAAATTTATTAATTATTAATATTTAAATAAAGATACATATTAATTGTTTAAAAATTTACACTGTAAACACATTATTTTTCGAAATTTTTGTAATAATTACTTATTATAAATTTTTTAATTATTTTTAATAAATGTATAAAACAGTAACCCACATTACATCCTATAAACACATCTCCAAAATTATAAAACAATACATGCAATATACAAGTAAAATATAACCACGTTTGAATATATAAACTGCAAATATTTTTTACATTTTATTTAATAATTTATAAAACACTCCCCACCCTTATCCCCAATAAACACAACATCCCACTCCTAAAAATGTTTTGTCAAAATTCGAAATTATACTTTCTAAATTATAAAATTTAATTTCGAATTAATTATAAATTTAAATGAATTATTGAAAAACACTCCCCACCTTTATCCCCTATAAACCCAACATCCCGCTCCCCAAAAATATTTTTGTAAATTCGAAATTATACTTTCTAAATTATAAAATAAACTTTCGAATTTATTATAAATTTAAATTAATTATTTTAATACACTCCCCACCCTTATCCCCTATAAACCCAACATCCCACTCCTAAAAAATATTTTTCTAAATTCGAAATGAATATTTAGAAATTATAAATTTAAATTTTGAATTTATTAAACTTAAAATCAAATATTTTAAAACACTCCCCACCCTTATCCCCTATAAACCCAACATCCCGCTGCAAATTTTTTTTTTCTAAATTCGAAATTTATATTTATAAATTATAAATTTAAATTTCGAATTTATTAAAATCAATTATTTTAAAACACTCCCCACCCTTATCCCCTATAAACCCAACATCCCGCTCCTAAAAAATATTTTACAAATTTAATTTTTTATAACATTAACTAACTATAATTAAACTACAAACAAACTATAAATACATTAAAAAATAGTACAAAAACGATATTTTAACATAACAATATTTTTACAGTCGATATTACATAGTTCGATATTTTAAACAACACTTAAAATCGATATTTTTAACATCGATATACACAACATCGATATTTAGTACTATCGATATACTAAAGTCGATATTTATGTATGTCGATATCAAAATTTCGATATTATGTCTACTTACCGTAGGTACTACCCTGCGCACAAAGGAGGAAATTAGGAAGAGGTGGAATGACCTGAGGGTGAAGGTGCGTTCCTTGGCCTCCAAGCCCCACCTGAAGGGCCAGAAGACTGGTAGTGGTCCTCCCAGTGCCCCATTACAGGAGGAGAAGGTGTTGGCCATCCTGCATTCTGAGGGCTTGACAAGAATAGCTGGGGGAGTGGAGTCTGGTAAGTTACACCTCACTAACTGTCACAACACTTCAATCTCCTGTTTGCTCCCATCTCAACTTTTGCTATTGTCTTCTCTTTACTTTTCTAACATGCAGTTATAAAAGTATCAGAGACATTTAAGTGTCAGTTTCAATATGTATTGTTGCAAATAAGATCACATGAATCAATCTCTATTACTTGCCACATGTTGGAATGTTCTCTGTAAGTGTATTACAATGAAATTATCATCCCATGACCCATTATATGTGTCAATATGTAAATGTATGGTCCAGCCCAACTACATTTTGGCAACAGGTATGTAACACTAACCATTTGTCAAGTATTGACAAGTAGAGATTGAAATGACTACAACTGCCATGAGGCCCTGTTTCTGTAACTCTAAACAATTTGCAATCGTGAGTTTGCCCATTCTCAGTTGTCTGACATGTTACAACTCCTGTTCATTTCTCATGGAGTTAACGATTTGTCAAGTGTTGGCAAGTAGAGATTGAAATGACTACAAATAATATGAAACCCTGTTTCTGTGACTCAAAACAAGATGCAATAGTGATTTTGTCCATTCTCATTTGTCTGACATGTTACAACTGATGTTCATTTCTCATGGATTGAGCAATCTACATACAATGCTCTTTAGAAAGACATTTCTGCCTACTTAGTTCCATGTTGTCCTGGTCTACTCAAATGAAACAATTGATGGCATGAGTGACACCATACCAAGTGTGTGCCTCAAATATTTGTAAGGCATGAAGTCAACTCAGCTGATTAGAAGTGGCAGGTGACCCATTTACTCTGCATTGCTCACATGATGACTAATGCTAAATATACAACCAAGTTGTGTGTTCGCCTGCATTGTACACAATTAGGTCTTGATATGGTCAAATACACATGTTACTTCTCCATTGTGTTGCCTTAAATGTTTGGGAGATGTCATGTTCATTCCTTAATCCATAATGCAACATATCAGCACATCTAATGAGTTGCTCAATTCTAGTACATGTATTGAATATCTCCAAATGTCTTCCTAACAAGTTCTATACCGCGGAAATATATTTAAATAGTAATCTGTACCTATTTTGTTTTTCCTAGGTCTATACGTACTGTGACACAAAACATTTGGATGTAGATACCACACTTCCACCAATAACTATGTTGTCTATTTCACAACTGGTCGATCTGGCTCAGCACCTATCCAGAGCTTGGCCACCAAACAGACTCCCACTCCACCCCCCGATGAAGCCCTCAGTGATGACAACACTCCTGGACCTGTGGACATGGATGACAGTCCTGGCACATCTGGTCAGCTTGGACAGATGACAACAGTGAGTCTCACTGTGCCAACCATAACACCTCCCTCCCCAGCTGCAACACCTCATCCAACCCCTGTCCCACCAACCTGTGCACCTAGAACAGTCAGCACCATCTTGTCCCCCCCATTACTGGATCCGGGGGTGACAATCACCAACCCAGTCATAGAGAAGCCAGGAACCAGTGGGAGAGGTCACCCTGGGTCAAGGGCACAGGCCCGTGGGGGTAGGGTTCATGGGAGGGTAACTGTGGGTCTGCTGAGTGAGGCCACTGGGGCCACTCACACCCAGGCCACCATCAATCAAATCTTGGGAGCCTATCAGGATTCCCAAGACATGATGGGCCAGATATTGATGGAAATCTGGTAGATGAAGCAGCTGCAGAGGGACATACACCTGGAGCTGGTCACCCACAACACCAACATGGACCAGCTCATTGGGGTGCTGTAGGACATCAACACAACTCTCTGCAGGGCTTTTCCACCACCATCTACCTCACCCTGTGGTTCAACTACATCCCTGCCATCTACATCTGCGGCAGCCGCAGGAAGGGAGGCCCTGTCAGAGGAAGACATGTCCACAGACACCCCTGTCTCAGCAGCAGCAGATCCCACCTACTCCACAGGAGGGGACAGCAATGGAAAAATCCAGAAGGTGCGGATGGCATGACACCCACCACCGCCAGTAAGAAACCTCAACCTTAATCTCTTCCAGCGTGTGCAACACATTCACTCTGTGGACTATTTCAGGACACTTTCCCCTTTCTGATGGAAGTAGTATTTTGGACTTTGGACTTCAAACAATTTGGAATCTACAACTATAGCTTCATTCACCATGACTGACTTCTTCACTTTTGGTTTTCCCTGTTTGGTTTTGCAAAATGTTTAGTTTTTCCTTGTTCACTGCAATAAATACACTAATCAGAAACTCATTGCCTGCTGTAATATATCTTACATCAAGCAATGTATATATTTACTCCCATGTGAACTTTTAAATGCCAAAACAAGCTACTTGTGTCAGCATGGATATGTTGCATGTACACGATGTTTAACTCAGTATCACAACCAAGTCACACCAGCACATACAAACAAGTGTCTTGTCTTATAACATCTTTATTCCATTGTTCCAATCATAGGCTGACATAATATCAGAAGCATGGCAAATTATACATGACTGAAATATTCTGTGTCAGTGATCACATTTTCAGGTGCAAACCTTAACAACATGGAAGGAGGGGATACATTGGACAATTTCCTAAGCAATAGGAAAAATAAAATTGGTCTATGTCATCAGCTGGAGCCATATCGCCAACCTCACAAAAGGAATCCAACAATATTTAAAACAATAAACGGACATATGGCAGTACAACAGTTTCTGATCACAGGTTCATTCTAATCCAGTGTTGCTGCATCTGTTGGAATGTCATAAACAAATGTCAGTGATGTTCCACAAACACTTTGGCCTGCAATGAGGAGACACATCAACAGCTACAAACAGTTGGTATATCAATGAAGATTTAGCCAATGTAAAGGGAAACTAGCATGATTTGGGCCCACAGCAACATTTTGTTGGAGCACATGTTGCCACACATATTGCATTAGGACCACCACACGAACAAGAACAAGTCCAATGGATTCCCCTTAACTTCCATCCTATCACTGTGCAAACTGTCTGGGTACAGGATTTGTACACCCATAGTCTGTGACAGTCATTCCCAGGAACAATCAATGTCCACTTCGTACGTACAAACAGCATCATATACCTGCTAATGTCACAACTCTGAAGTGTCCGAATGAAGATGACATGGTGAAGGTATACCTAAAACAGACTAAAACAAAGAGATTAGCTATGAAACTGTGCATATGACACATCTGGAGAACACAGTTCATGGCAAAAATCTAAGCTAAACAAAGAAACACCAACAAAGTGAACATGTGTCAAAACCTTCCTCCACAAACACCTTTCATCAGAATTTGCCAGAGCTTTAGCTTTTCTAAAATTTTCCCTAAACATACTCCTCACATCATCACATCAAGAATTGCTTAAATAGTCAAAGTCATGACATCTCACAGCATACTTACACTCATGAGAAGAAGTTGTCGATGAGATCTTGACGCAAGTCAGCTACTTCCTCTACACCACTGTCATCATCATTTGGCATTTCAGGTTCCTCACCTGGTGGCACTTCATGGTCTCAATCCTCTGCGATATAAGGGATCTTCCATTGCAGGGCGATGTTGTGGAGCAAGCAGCAGGACATGGTGATTTGACACACCTTCCCGGGTGAGTAGAGAAGGGCTCCGCCAGACTTGTCCAGACATCTGAATCTGGCCTTCAGGAGCCCAAAAGCCCACTCCACTGGCCGCCATGTTCTTCCATGGGCCTCATTGGAGCGGACCTCCCAAAGCATTGTAGGATTCCTAAGCGGTGTCAACAACCATGGCTGGTTGGGATACACTGAGTCTCCTAGATGGAAGACAGACATAGGTGTAACAATAAGTTACACACTTTGTGATTATACAGCTGACATCACCCACACAAAGATAGAACAGACCATGCTTACCAACAAGCCAGACCCTCTCCGGTTGCAGTTGTGACATCAGTGAGGTATGATGCTGTTCCACAGTATGAAGGGATCATGGGCTGATCCTGGGAACCAGGCACAGACATTTGAGATGTGCAAATCCAGTAAGGAGACAACTTGAACGTTGATAGAATGCAAGTGCTTCTTGTTATGGTAAACTTGTTCCCTGGCCTGAGGTGGTACTAAGGCAATATGGGTGCCATCAATGGCTCCAATCACATGTGGGATGTGACCAAATCCATAGAAATCCCCCTTCACATTGGCTAAATTCTCACATCTGGGGAACTGGATGTAGCTGTCATTGTGTTTCATCATTGCTGAAAGCACATCTTGTAGTACACCACTGAACATTGGTTGTGACATACCACCAGATAATGCCACAGTGTATTGAAAGGACCTGTCGCCAGAAAATGTAATACTACCATAAGTCTCACAATAGGTGGAATACATGTGGGTTTAGTGTTTTGAGTAGGCCGGGGCGGAGCTCGCGGAGTTTCACTACACGGATTCCATGGAGTGAGCAGAAAACTCAGTGAGATTCTACAGAGTTCCGTGAGTGGGCAGAGTATTTGTTTCCAGCCCTGGTTATAGCTGCCTTTAAAATGTTTTCTCTTCGTTTATGTCCACTGGTCTGGCATTACGTTTCTGTTTTCACTGGGTCCCTGAGTCAGACTCTGAAGTGGGTCCAGGTGCCCATCGCTGTGATAGAGGGAGAAGAGTAATGAGTGGATGTTCAGTCCATTGTTGGCACTAACCCTCACCGCCCTCTCATGTCCTAATAAAAGCCATTACGGAGACAATGGGGGATGCTGGAGGAGGAAGAGGGGGGTGAATAATGCTCTCAGCTGGGCCTAGGACTTTGGAGGGTCTAGAAATAGGCCTGGGTTTCAGAAACAGCTGCTCCCTTCCGGTAGGAGCAGGGTGGATGAGTAGCACAAAGGAGAGGTAAAGTCCAGTGAGAAGTCAAGTGCACAAGGAGAACCCAGCTATCCACTGGTGACCTCCACACTCCCTGTCAGAGACAGGCATTTGCATACAAGGGCCCCAGGAACAATCCCAGCAGGCGATACTCTGAAATGCTGGCAAGGTGGACTAAGGTCAGCAGGGCGGATGACTCAGGACCGACTGTCACCCCACAGCTTTCACGGACACCTGCCTGTTGGTAATGTGCACACTGCACCACATGCGGGTGCGCCTCTGCAAGGATGGTGGACAGCCTGTGGTAAAACTCAGGCAGCATAACCAGAGCGTGTTTTACATTGTTCCTATTGTCACGTTCTGGCACTGAAAATGACAGAGGGGCTGTTACTGATACCTGGTGAGACTCGATGTACTCACTCCGGAAGGATGAAGGGGTGACACTGCCCTTGCAGGATTCACATTTTTATTTCACAAATTATATGCAGATGATGACTTCTGCTGCAACAGCATATCAGAGAATATAACATGGTCCTGCAGTCTTTAGCAGCTAATTACATGCCCGTCCCTGCAGCAAGAGCTTAACTCGCTGTGCTCTAAACAGCAGAAATGCTAGTCTTTCCTGCTTGGCTATCGTGTTCCTTGCTGACACAATGTGTTTTCTTTTTCAGAGACGGGCCCTTTGAAGACTGAACACTAGGGATTCCATTCAAGGTTGAAGTTTTGTTGTTACTTTGCACAATGCACTTGCTGTTTCTACATGCAAAGATATTGGTGAGTGTTGGGAACAAGAACCTTGCTCCCTCATGCAGCTCTTCTCCTAATTATTGAAGCGTGCAGTTCACTAATTGCATCCATATTACATGCTTGATCCTTTTTCTTTTGCAATTGATCCTCTATGACGAGCTTTTCATGCGGTGCGCTCTGTGGCTACATCTTTTTTATGTCAGATTAAATATAGGTATTTTTAATTATTTTCTTGACTGAATTATTGCTAACCTGCTTTCAGAATATTGTCATTCCGCCAGCATCTTACTGCCAGTCAGGTGCACCACACAATGTCCCTGTGCATTCCACCTTCCTTGATGCAAGCAACCCTGTAGTACTTCAAAGGCGAAACAAAACTGAGACACACCGTCCAGTCACACAGTATGTGGCGCACACTGTGAGGCCCTTCCCCAGCAGCTCGCATATACAAACCAGGTTCATGCAGGACAGGAGCGCAGAGGAATCTAGGTTGTGGACTGCAAATGCCTTGTGAGATAGATTTCTTAAAGAGGTATTCCTGCATCTTGGTATTCCAGTGCCACTCAGGAAGAGGGCCTGTGTCTAAAATTAGAAAGTAAGTACTCCAAGGGCCCGGAGAAAACAGAAATCCATTTAGCCTTTTCACAGAAGGAAGCGTTTACTGAAGGGGTGAGTGTGCGCTGGTAAACTCCGCTCAGCCGGAGTTTGGCAGAGTTTTTTAGCCAAACTTTGTCCCTCAAGCAGAGCACGGATTGGCAAAAGTCCACAAACTCTGCCAGTAGAGCAGAGTTTACTGCTCAGGCTTAGTTTTGAGGAAGGATATCAGTCTCCAACTAATTACATATATCCTGTATTGTTTGCCTATTTAAATAAAACTTCTTGATGACATGCCTTTCTTCCATGGTCTGAAGGTCTGGAAATGGGTAGTACACTGAAGGCTGTTGCCTCCTCCCTCTCCCATGGTACCTATGTGTGGAGTGGAAACAATTTTGAACATTGGTCACAGTGTCCAGAGTAATATATATGCAGAGTAAGCCAAAAGTCATGTGAGAAAACATAGCTGATTCAGAAACAATAACATATGATATAATTCACATAATAATTATCTACTCTCCAACATCCACCTATAATCCCCATTGTGGTCTTCACATGTGTCTGTAACAGACATTTACACATTATACAGCCACAAATGTATCGTGAGAACCCTAGTATTGTAAAGTTTGAATTGTACTCACAACATACCGTCACCTTCGGTGTACAGTGCACCATGGTAATATAGCATTTATGCACAGTAATGCAGTACACTGATGCTTGTGTAAAGCAAATTATAGAGCAAAGGAGTAATATATCATGTAAACATGTTACAACACATTTGTAGTGGTGGTAACAATCTTAACAGTCGCCAGTACTGTAGTTCCAACTGCTAAAATGATGGATGACTGACCTCGCATATATAACATTCTGAACCTGCCACCACCATGGAAGTTGACCACGCAGTGGGTGGTTTCATCCACGATGGATACAGCCATAGGCTAACGTTGGTGATTGTGACTGTCGCGACCAATGGCTGTGTCCGTCTACACTGATGACCGCATATATATATATATATATATATATATATATATATATATATATTCACTGAAAAAACCATAGGTTTTAGGGACAGTTTTAGTTACTTGGACATTGCACTCGTACAAAACCCGTGAAATTCCCCCGTTATAGTTAGTTCAGCTAACTATAACTCGCGCCCCTGCAATGCACTGCTGATGACGTCACATATTACATCACTCATGACATGGTCAGTGACATCACTGATGACATCACTGATGACATCTCAAATGACATCACTGATGACATCACTGATGACATCATCCAGTGACTGTGTGTTTCTGTAAAGTTTAAATATGTTTAATATATATAGGGAAAGGCATATTGAAGAATGAGTGGGTGTATAAGTGTCTGAATGGATGATTTAGTAGGTGCGTGACTGACTCTATGAGTGAGTGATTAAACGTATCTTACTGAATGCATGGGTTAATGACTAAACTGTGTGAATGTCTGTATCTGTCTGTCTGTTGGTGTGTAAGCGGCTGCATGGGTTTGCGAATAGCTACATGAGTGTCTATATGGGTTATTGATTTGTTGTTTGAGTATCTGTATGGGTGCCTGAGTGTTTGTGTGGGTGGGGTGTATGTGACTCTGTGCATAGATGTGTGAGTGGGTGATTCACTGGGTGCATGTTTTCAAGAGTGCATCTGTGATGGACTGTATGGGTGGGTGAGTGTGTGTATGGCTGTGTTAGTGAGTAAATGTATATCTCAGTGGTACATGTGTGAGTAACTACATATGTGAAAGGCAGTATATATGTGTGTTGGAGTATATAAATGGCTATAAGTGAGAGTGTGTGATTGTGAGAGTGGCTGTATGGATGAGTGTGTGCTTGTATCAGTGATTGTGTAAGAGCGTAAGAATGTGCTAGTATTTGTATGAGTAAGTGAGCTGGTGTGTGTATAACTGTATAGGTAAGTAAATGGGAGTGTGATTAATTATTTGCATGACTGACTAGGTGTGTGAGTACCTCTATGGATGAGTGGAGGTGTGTGAGTGTGTATATAGGTGTATGAGTGCATATGATAGTCCTGTACTGAGTGACCATAAGTATGAGTGATTGTACTGGTGAGAGAGTAAATGTGTGTGTAGACCTAATAATCAGTGAGTGGGTATGTAGTTTTTGGTGTTGGAGTGTCTATGGTTTTGAGAATGACAGTCTGTAATTTAGAGTGGGTATATCAAAGGTTATATTAGGGTGTGAGAAGATGCATGAAATTATCACATGGATGATGTCATCAGTGATGTCATCAGTGATGTCATTTGAGATGTCATCAGTGATGTCATCAGTGATGTCACTGACCATGTCATGAGTGATGTAATATGTGACGTCATCAGCAGTGCATTGCAGGGCGCGAGTTATAGTTAGCTGAACTAACTATAACGGGGGAATTTCACGGGTTTTGTACGAGTGCAATGTCCAAGTAACTAAAACTGTCCCTAAAACCTATGGTTTTTTCAGTGAATTTCAAAGGTTTTTTAAATGCTAATTTGTAACTATAACGTGTCTGAAACCTATGGTTTTTTCAGTGAATTTCAAAGGTTTTTTAAATGCTAATTTGTAACTATAACGTGTGTGAAACCTATGGTTTTTTCAGTGAATTTCAAAGGTTTTTAAATGCTAATTTCTAACTATAACGTGCCTGAAACCTACGGTTTTTTCAGTGAATTTCAAAGGTTTTGTAAATGACAATTTTTAAATGTATTAATTGTTATATTAATTTTTTTCATACTGATTTACTACATTTTTAGAAACAATTTTTTTTTACATATTTTATTTTTTAAATTACATTGTAATTACATTATACATTACATTACAAAAAATACTTTCTCAGAATGAATTACTTTAGTTTAAATACTTTGCAGATAGGCAATAGACTTTTAAGTACAGTAGTTACAGTTGTTGCAATGGGCAACACATTTTCAAACACAATGCAACATTCAGCTCAATGTGAATTTCTAGTTAAATGCAATTAGTTACTTTATGGATTACTTTTGTAACCACAGGACTGGATCCTAGATTCAGTCCTGGTACATCTCCTGTAAACAGTTGAGTAAAAGCGTTTTGGTTACAGTCGTGATTTTTAAGGAATATTATTGTATTTTAAAAGTTGACACTTAGAAACTTTTTCTCATAGAATCACCAATGTTATCCTATGGAAGGAAATTCACTTAGCAGGTAAAAACTGTTATCGTTACTTTTTCTTACTCAGTGTTGGATCCTGGATCCAGCACTGGTGCATCTCCTGTAAACAGTTGAAAAAATGCGTTTAAGTCATACAGGCGATTTTTAAGGAATATTTGTAGTTTGTGAAAATCAACACTTTGAAACTTTTTTGCTGAAAACCAGTCAATCTTAGCCTATGAAGGAAATTCAAGTTACCGGTAAGTACGGTTAAAATTACTTTTGAGGATCAGTACTGGGCTGAAAGATGCAGCACTGAGGTCTCTCCTGATAGCAGGTGAGTAAATCGGAATTCGTATTTCGGCTGATTTTAGAGGAATATTTTAAAGTTCCAAAACTCCACACTTAGAAGAATTTCCAAGTGAAACCAGTCAATGTTAGCCTATGGAAGGAAATTCAAGTTACTGGTAAGTACGGTTAAAATTACTTTTCAGGACCAGTACTGGGCTGAAAAATGCAGCACTGAGGTCTCTCCTGATAACAGGTGAGTAAATCAGAATTTGGATTTCGGCTGATTTTAGAGGAATATTTGTATGTTTCAAAAATCAACACTTAGAAACTTTTTCAGCAAAAAGCAGGCAATGATATCCTATGGAAGGAAATTCAAGTTACTGGTAAGTACGGTTAAAATTACTTTTGAGGATCAGTACTGGGCTGAAAGATGCAGCACTGAGGTCTCTCCTGATAACAGGTGAGTAAATCGGAATTCGTATTTCGGCTGATTTTAGAGGAATATTTTAAAGTTCCAAAACTCCACACTTAGAAGAATTTCCAAGTGAAACCAGTCAATGTTAGCCTATGAAGGAAATTCAAGTTACCGGTAAGTACGGTTAAAATTACTTTTCAAGATCAGTACTGGGCTGAAAGATGCAGCACTGAGGTCTCTCCTGATAACAGGTGAGTAAATCGGAATTCGTATTTCGGCTGATTTTAGAGGAATATTTTAAAGTTCCAAAACTCCACACTTAGAAGAATTTCCAAGTGAAACCAGTCAATGTTAGCCTATGAAGGAAATTCAAGTTACCGGTAAGTACGGTTAAAATTACTTTTCAGGACCAGTACTGGGCTGAAAGATGCAGCACTGAGGTCTCTCCTGATAACAGGTGAGTAAATCGGAATCCGTATTTCGGCTGATTTTAGAGGAATATTTTAAAGTTCCAAAACTCCACACTTAGAAGAATTTCCAAGTGAAACCAGTCAATGTTAGCCTATGGAAGGAAATTCAAGTTACTGGTAAGTACGGTTAAAATTACTTTTCAGGACCAGTACTGGGCTGAAAGATACAGCACTGAGGTCTCTCCTTATAACAGGTGAGTAAATCGGAATTCCTATTTCGGCTGATTTTAGAGGAATATTTTAAAGTTCCAAAACTCCACACTTAGAAGAATTTCCAAGTGAAACTAGTCAATGTTAGCCTATGAAGGAAATTCAAGTTACCGGTAAGTACGGCTAAAATTACTTTTCAGGACCAGTACTGGGCTGAAAGATGCAGCACTGAGGTCTCTCCTGATAACAGGTGAGTAAATCGGAATTCGTATTTCGGCTGATTTTAGAGGAATATTTTAAAGTTCCAAAACTCCACACTTAGAAGAATTTCCAAGTGAAACCAGTCAATGTTAGCCTATGGAAGGAAATTCAAGTTACTGGTAAGTATGGTTAGAATTACTTTTCAGGACCAGTACTGGGCTGAAAGATACAGCACTGAGGTCTCTCCTGATAACAGGTGAGTAAATCGGAATTCGTATTTCGGCTGATTTTAGAGGAATATTTGCACAATGGTGAAGGGAGGGGGCGGGGCCTGAGGTTACATCTGTGTAAACGCGCCCCGTGGCGCGTTTTAAGTTGGGGGATTAAGTCCCCTTGAATCCTGAGGGTCCCCGGAGTCCAACTAGCCCACCATATACCTCCAAAAAGCGCCACAGAGCTGCGTTGCAGAGAGGTGTAAAAGGGGCGTGGCCTCTGTACACCTCTCTGCAAGGCAGCCCCTGGCGCAAACT
Organism: Calotriton arnoldi; assembly: GCA_963921515.1. Classification (NCBI taxonomy): domain Eukaryota; kingdom Metazoa; phylum Chordata; class Amphibia; order Caudata; family Salamandridae; genus Calotriton; species Calotriton arnoldi. Next base: position 1,248,072 of record CAWUFW010001925.1, on the reverse strand, counting down.
GGAGGTTCCTGGTGGGATAGTTGGCCCCCAGGGACCCCCAGTATTCAAGGGGAATCGTTCCCCTCTGCAAACGCGCCAGGGGCGCGTTTGCAGAGTGGTGAAGGAAGGGGGTGGGGCCTGCGGGCCCGATCGTTTTTTTTTTTTGTCCCCTGAAGGGGGGCTGTGTGGCCCCCCTTCCTTTTTTCTGTTTTTGGGCCCTGGAAACCCCATCCCCCAGGGCCTTACCCCTTTTTTAAATTTAAAAAAAAAAAACGGGAAGGGGGCCGCGTGGCCCCCTTCCCCGGGCCTGTATTGGCCCCGGGGACCCCATCTCCCGGGGCATGGCCTCTATTTTTATTTTTAATATTTTGAGGGGGGCTGCGTGGCCCCCTCCTCTGGCCATTTTAAGGCCCGGGGACCCCATCCCCGGGCCGGCCATACCCTTTTTTTATTTTTTATAATTTTTCAAAACTTTGGGGAGGGGGGCCGCGTGGCCCCCTCCTGGGCCACTACTTGCCCGGGGACCCCATCCCCCGGGCTGGCCCTCTCGTTGGGGACTGTGGGGGGTCCCCAAACCCCCACAGTCCCGTCGGCTCCCCGTGTCCTACGGGAGCCGGCATTGCTTTACACATGGGGAGCAGCTAACATGCTGCTCCCCATGTGGAAAGCAATCAGCTTTGGATATTGGAAGAGAGAGCAGGTTTCCTGCTCTCTTCCAATATCCAAGCAAGTTTGCAATGACAGGACGGGAGCCGCGAGGCTCCCGTCCTGTCATTGCAAACAGCAGTGTCCCGGGGGTAGGCACCCCGGGACACTGCAGGAGCCGGCCCTGGGGGTGGCGGTCCCCAGGGCCACCACAGGCTCCAGGAGGGGGCCGCGCGGCCCCCTCCCATCGTGTGCATAGCCCCGGGAGGTGGTGGTCCCCGGGGCTCTGGGGGTCCGTAACGGACCCCCATATTTAAATGTTTAGTGCCCCGGGGAGGTGGCGGTCCCGGGGCGTGTGGGGGGTTGGAGCCCCCACACAGGTTTTTCATTTAAAAAAAAGAAGCCTCGGGAGGTGGTGGTCCCCGGGGCTGCGGGAGGGCTCAGAGCCCTCCCGCACCATTATGCATAAAGCCCCGGGGGTGGCGGTCCCCGGGGCTTGGGGAGCCCTTAGAGGCCCCCACACATAAAATTAACCCCCCAGCATGCCCCCGGGACTTGGCCCACCCGGGGGCCAGTGTATCATCGAAGCGCGGAGACCGCGCTCGATTTTTTTCGGCAGGATTCGCGCACCCTGAGCGCATCCTGCTGATTTAAAAAAAAAAAAAATGCTTTTGCCCAGGGGGTCCTTGTGGGACCCCTGAGCAGGCCTAGGGGGTTAGGGGTTTCTACCCTGCCCCCTTTGTGCGTTTTGCGCACTTGTTTCTTTTTTTCTCGGCGGGATACGCGCACCCTAAGCGTATCCCGCCGATTTAAAAAATATATATATTTTTTCTGCCCAGGGGGTCCTTGTGGGACCCCTGAGCAGACCTAGGGGGTCAGGGTGTTTCTACCCTGCCCCCTTTTGCGCTTTGCGCACTTGTTTCTGTCCCTCGGTTCTACCGAGGGACAAAATGGCTGCCAACACTTCCTGAATCGGAATGTTGACAGCCAGCTGACAGCCAATTAGCATGCAGCTCGTGATCGGGACGGTGCGCGCAGGGTGCGCTGAGGGTACGCGTATCCGACGCGCCCATAGATATATATGTACTTTGACTTTTGATTTTCTCAGGAACTACTGAACGGATTTACACCATTTAAGCAAAAGGCACCAGTCTGAACCAAGGACTACCTCTTTGCCAAATTTGGTGTAATTCCGTTCAGCAGTTCGGGCTGTAGCTGCGACTAAAGGTTCCTATGGAAAAATGAATGGGAAAAACGCGTTTTGGGACCCCCCTTTTTTCTCGGCCCCCTCTTCACGTATCACCCCGAGACTTTCAGGGTAGGAGCGGAGCGGAGCGCCCCAACAAGTTGGAAACTTTCACGAAGATTCGTCAACCGGCGCCAACGTTATTTCAAATAGAATGTCGCGGATTTCCTATGGATAATAGGTTGTAACTATAACTATCTACTGGCGACCGCCAGTAGATAATATATATATATATATGCCTCAGTTTGAAAAATAACTCACTTGCTTCCTGACACTGCTGCTGTCAACACCTCCTCCATTTTAACTGATGTTTGCCTCCACTGGGAGAAATCATGACAGGCCAAGCAGGTGTTTTGGCCCCTGCCTTCTCTCCAGAGGAGCAGGCGAAACTTGTTGAAGAGGTCCTTCCCCTGTATGGCCAGCTCTATGGCTCACCAGAGGAGCAGGTAAATACCTCACATAGATTTGTTACACTGTTTAACTCAATCCTTTCCATTCCCATGGGCTGCAATGTGCCTCTGAGTCCAAGAGGGAATTCAGATTACTTTTGTAACATTTTGTGGTCCCTACATAGGGCAATCATGTAATGGATCGTGTATCTAGTGTAGTTCGTGTACTTAACATCACCACTGTGATGTGTGTTGTGTGATAAGCCCTAGATCCTACTCGTGTTGCATGTACATATCTATGCATTTATGCTTTTCATGGTACCTATGATATATTTGCTAATTTTAGCATGGTAAATGTGCAAACAAATGTATAGGCGTTACAGCATGAACTGTGTATGTATACAGTAAAAAGCAGTTGAGAATGATGAGAGTTATGTGTACAGTCCCACATATCACTCAGCCCAGATCAGGGCTCATCAAACTGTGTATGGGAGCTAGCTATATCTCACAGACACTTGCAGAGTGCCACACAACCTTGATGTCACTTATTGGATGGTACTGTTATGTATTGAAGTGGTGGAAATGTGATGGTCGTGTGGGATCAGTATGCTCAGCCTGCAGGGAGCAAGGCCTGACAATGAGTTGTGCCCAGTCTGGGCCATGGCCCAGGCTGGGGCAGAGTTACTGTACCAATACATCTGATGCATAAAGTTATCTCCCTGTAGCCCTGCAGATCCTTGGATGCTCCCAAAATGAGTTTTCTGGTCATCTGGGTGGTGAACTCCGCTCCACTCGCGGAGTTTGCGGAGTTTTCCACACTCCACGTTTTTTTCCTCGCTCGCATTCGTCAATGTCAAGTTGGCGAGCGCGAGCGAGGAAAATCCACCTCCCGGCGAGATTTCTCAACGCGGGTGGTCAGATTTCTCATTGCAAGTGGTCACGTATGCTCATGACCACTCGCGTTGAGAAACCACCCGTTCGCGTTGAGAAAGCTGCCACTCGAGTAAAAATCTACTCGAGCGGCAGAAAGGAAGCAGCGCCCACTTGCGCTGTGCATGGTGCTGTTCACGATGATTGCACAGTGCGGACAAGCACCTGGCACTGAATCACCGCAAACTGCATTTATCTAATGCACTCCACTGCTCGCGGAGCTCCGCATAGAGCGGCAGAGTTTTTTTTGCACTACGCGGAACTCTGCGAACTCCGCCCAGGCTTAGTTTTCTGATTGTTTTTACATGGACTATATTTGGAATGGTAACTGAGGTAATCCCCTGACCTTATACTTCTTTCCATTGACCCACATTGTCAATGTGTGACATTTACTAATGACAGGCCCCTTACTCCCATAGGTCTGTTGTCACTTTTCCATAAGTCATACTTGCATTGTCCAGGCCTATTGCACATGTGACACATTAACAGAGCAGATAGTTGTCTACTTGAGAAGAGATTATGATATGTGAATCAACAGCTTTGGTTCAATCAAACAAGACATACAACGGTATGTTGAATGTCATCCCTGTATTGGTGCCACATATGGCAAAAGGTGTGTCCTGTGATAGCAGTACATACCACACAAACTCAATCAGACGTAGTATGATATCCCATTAGGTAATCTACATGTCCACATATCCCCAGAGAGGAAGTTTTCAGTGACACACATGCCAGCCCTCTCATTCTGACCTAAGTCTTAGGATGTAGTCTAAACTATGGTAACCAGCCTATATGGACTGTATGCTTCAAGTCAATGGGCCTGGCTGTAAAGCTGTATGTACAGTCATGCACAAGTACTTTACCCTTCAGAAGGTCACAGTGGTGTGTTGTGTTTCATAGTAGTTCACATCACAGTACATATAGGATGGCCCTGGCCAACATGATGTTAATGGGCTGGCTTAGTCCGGGTAGGTCATGACCAGGGTTAAGGATAGTCATCAGATGACTACAAAAGTGTGTATTCATATCTTTGTAGTGCTTAGCATGTGAGAATTATACATGTAGAGTGTTAACTATTGCGAAATGCTTGTGCTAGGAGTAGACAAAATGTGTGTCAACCAAACAGATGTCCTAAAACCTGCAGTTATAATCTGTTTCTTCATGTGTTGTATCCTGTATCCATACAGGTCAATGCCATTAAGAAGCAATCTATTTGGAAAGCCATCGCCCGGAAGGAGCGTACCCTGGGTGTCTATCCCCGGCTCAGATTCCATTGACGGAAGAGGTGGGAGGACCTGAGGAGCTGGGCCCGGAAGATCACGGAGGTCCAGCTGGAGCTTTCCTCCCAGCGTGGATGGGGTGCACGCCGGACCCTAAACCCTAAATGGCCCATTTACTGGGGGTGGCTACCTTGAGCTTGATGGGCTGCTGAGGGCCCAAAAGCAGTGACAAGGGGGGGGAGTCCTGGCCAGAGTCATACATGTTACATTGCCAACTTTGTGTGTTACACACAGGCATTTCCCCATCATTGTTGGGGGTGAGCCATGTGCAACTCACAAGAAGAGTTATTGTTTGTGTAGGTCTGGTAGTGAGTGCTTGCTGATGTGCTTTGCCTATTGTCTTCATGACCAGGAACAAAGAAGAGTCCAGTCCACTACCAATGTGCTGTCTTGAGCAGACACATGACTGAGCAAAGTGATTAATCAAGTCATGTTGTTTGATGTTGTAGATGACAATTGTACCAAAAAGGGGTATACAGTTCATGTGTTACCACAGACAGAAGTGTGTAGATATTGGTGGGTCGGTCATACACACCCTAAGTAGTTACTCATTTTCAATAGTCCGGTCCAATTGATGAAGCAATGAAGCACAAAACAGATAGACTTACAGTGAATTCTCACAATGTGAATTTGCATGCCATTGATGTGGGAGTATTCAGTTATGTGAATTGCACATGTGGATTTGTCAAGGTTCATTCACTGACTGGTGACATGCATCAGGGAGGGAAATGTAGAAATATAGCGATCATACATGAGTGTCTACACTCAGTAATAGAATGTTATTTGTGTTTGTGAGACAAAAAAGGAACTGTGATGTGCCTTCCCATTAGCCCACAGGCTAAACCACCTCTTCATGTAATGGAGATTCCCTGAGCCTCAACAACCTTCAATGGTCTATTGGCTTTTAGGTATGCAATATAAGAATGGTGTTCTCACCAGTACCAATCTGGACTGGAGATGTCCCTAGGCCTAGCTGATTCATTATGCTAGGGATATTAGTAGACAAATCTCCCAGATATTTGGGACAGATTGTCTCCAGTCTACTTTTCTGTGCTACATGTGATTCATAGTGAAGCCGCTTAATTACAGTTTTCATGAGACTATTCTGACAGTGGACAGATAAGGAAGTTTCAGTTATGAAGTGTCAACAGTGTGAAATGAGCATTTCCATGTCACCTTCTTCCTACTACTGTACATTTAGCAGCAAAATAGTTGTATTAGTTGACCATCATTTCATTACGATGTGGTATTAGGTGTATGGCCTATTGCTGATTGCAGGGCTGTGTGTGTCATCTGTAGGAATTAATTTGTCATTGGCATCCAATTTGATGGCATCAGGTTACTAAGGTATACTACAAGAGCCAACCTATACAAGTTGATCAAGTATACTACTAGATACATAAGGATGGATTTGAGACAAAGTCACTCATGCAATTGGAGGTGTCTGTGACAAAGGTGAGGAGACGGTGTAAGGAGAGAGGACTGAAGCTAACAAAAGACTACAAGTAGCTTGAGTACTAGATAGCCTTCAGAGACTAGGAAGAGGTCCGCATGCTGCAGTCTGGAATACAGGAGCAAGAGGATGATGGAGCAGAGGATGAGGATGAGATAGATGATGAGGAAGAGGATGGGCATCCAATGTTCCAAAGCCAGTGGAGGAAGAGGTTCCTACAGGAGTGAGGTCACCTGTCTACTTGAGGGCAGAGAGCAATGTGTCCTCTTGTGGCTTGACCCAGTCAGAGTTAGAGATCAACAAGCAGAGAGGGCTCTAAAATTACAACTGACAACCCTTGCCCAGGAAGAAAAAAATTGCACTGGCAGAGAAAAAACTTGATTTGGCCATGGAAGAGAAAAAGGCATTTCTGGCTCATGAAGTTAGCCAGAAATAACTGGGCATTAAGGTAAAGAGGGTCTCAGAGTCCAGTGAGGATGGGTGGCAGTGCCTAGATGATCTAAAATGGTCCACACCCCCAAAGACCTGCTGCCTAGCTTTGTGATGGGGATGACATAGACTAGTGGTTTGAGGCCTATGGGGTGGCTTTGTTAATGGATAGAGTCCCAGGGAATGACTGGGGACTAGCCTGTGGAAGCTCATGCCCACTAAGGGAACCAACACATTATATGGCCTTGTGAAAGCTGACAGGATGACATATGTCCTCATGAAGGAAGCCCTTATTGTGAAGTTTGGTTTAACCTCAGAAAGGAATTCTCTGATGTTCAGGGATATCCAGAAGCAGTCCCATCAGTCATGGGTTGAATGTGCCGATTACTCCAGTAAATCAATGGATGATTGGGTGAAGGGCAGCAAAGTAAATGATTATGATGGCCTATACAAATTGATAATGAAGGATAACATGTTCAGTAATTGTTTTCCAGAGTTTGCGCTACCACCTTATTGATTGATTCTAAGTTCAATGTCCCTAGAAGGCTTGGACAGGAGGATGATGTCTGGATCAGTACTAGAGTGTCAAATAAGGTACATGAGTGGGACCCCAAGAAGGGTGGACTGGATCCCAACTGGCCCGATAGGAGGAACAAGGAAAAACAAAAGTTCTCTAAACTCCCACAAAAGAGTTTCAGGGGAAGGAGTCCCAATCTAACCCTGACCATAAGAAGGGGGAGTTTAGTGGGAAGAGACCTCAGGGGCCTTACTAGCCCAAGTGCTTTGAGTACTACCAGTTGGGGCACAAGAATGGGGTTTCTATCTGCCCCTGCAGAAAACAGCCCTCATCTGGTGAGCCTTCCATGGGTTTTTTCAGGACAGTGCTGGGGGAGCAGGTTCTCCCAATTAGTTTTTGGGGAGCGAGTGATTGTGACTAAAGCACACAGGCCTCATATCACTAAGAATTATAGACAATGCTTCACCGTCAATGGGCATAGGGTAGAGGCTCTGAGAAACACAGGAGCAGCATGACTACTGTCAGGTGTCATCTGGTGTCTTCAGAGCAGACCTAGGAAAATGGCAATACCTCTGCTGATCACCACATTTATTGGGAGAATAGACTCCTGTATAGTGAGCTTATGGTCCTTGAGCCTGGGTCAAACCATGTGTTGATGGTCCCCCAGTGCCACTGGGGCTTTCTATTTGCATTGCCTCATGCCATCCCACTGGCAGTGTATCTGCGGCTGGCCAAAGCCTTTGACCAACTGGTCATCCACTTCTATTGGCCCCCAATGAGGATCCATTCAGATGCATTCTGTAGATCATATTTCACCTGCCAGGACTTCAGTAAATCAGGGTTAAAACACAAGGCACCCCTGCTACCTTTCCCCAAGGTTGGAACACAGTTTGAGATGGTGGGAATTGATATTGTTGGATCTTTGGCCCCCAAGACTGCTTTAAGCAACGTGTCTATCTGGTCCATACCCCTGAGGTTGGTGACAGCAACTGTGGTTGCTAGCACACTGATGGGGATCTTTACCCGAGTGGGTTTTCTAAGGAAGTTGTGTCTGACAGGGGCACTAGCATCATGTCTGCCGTCATGAAGTCAATGTGGGAACAGTTCTCCACACCATACCACTCCATGCCAATAGGCTTGTTGAAAGGTTCAACAAGACTCTGGAGGGCATGTAAATGGGCCTGTCAGAATCCATGAGATGCACATAGGATATTTTGTTACCATGCCTGCTTTCTGCCTACAGGGAGGTGCCCCAGAATGGGGTGAGCTTTAGTCCCTTCAAGCTTTTTTTTGCCACCCTGTGAGAGGACCTCTAAGTCTTGTCAAGGAGCGGTAGGAGCAAATTCCCAAGACAGCCTCCCCCAAGGTGGAGTTAGCTACATGTTAGCTCTCAGTCTCAGATGAAGCGTTTATGGATAAAGTTAATTGTGAACCTTGAGGCCAGCGATGAGGTGATGAAACAGTGGTATTACCAGAAGGTCACTCATGTGGAGTACAAACCTGTTCAGAAAGTGTGGGTGATGGAGTCTGTGGAACCCCGAGCCTTGCAGGATCCTATGAGGTCAAAGAGAGGAAAGGGAAGGTCACCTACCTGGTTGACCTCCAAATCCCCAGGAACCCTTTAAGGGTCCTGCATATGAACTGTCTCAAGTTCCACTGAGAGGTCTGAAGTGACTATGAAGTGTGAAGTGACTTTGCTCTTGGTGACTGATGTTGGTGAGGTGGAAGAGAGTGAACCTCTCCCAGTCTTCCAAGGGTCAGGATGGGTCAGTGGAGAGAGTTGTTCTCTCCCCCACACTGACAGCAGAGCAGCACAGAGTTTGTCACTAGTTGCTGGGACAGTTCTTCTCTCTTTTCTTCCTTACCTCTGGGTTCAGCAAATAATGTACCCATGACACTGACATAGGGGACAGCATTCCTGTCAAAAATAATATTTACAAGCTGTCTGACAAGGTGAGACCCAGCATCAAAGATGAAGCATCCAATATGCTGAGGTTAGGGTGATTGCACCCTCCTTTAATCCCTAGTCCAGCCTAGTGGTACTGATACCCAAATCTGCCCCACCAGGCACCACTCCAGAGCTGCAGTTTTGTGTGGACTATAAGAGTCTTAGTTCAGTCACCAAGACTGATGCTCACCCCATCCCCAGACCTGATGAACTCATTGATCGGTTGGGGGTTGCCAAGTTCTTCAGTACTTTTGATTTGACACGAGGGTATTGGCAGATTGTCCTACCTGAGGGGGGCATGGAGAGGTCAGGATTATCCACCCTAAAGGGCTACTTTTGTTTTAAAGTGATGCCCTTTGGGTTAAAGAACTCCACTGCCTCCTTCCAGAGGTTGGTCAACCAGGTCCTAGCCTGGCTGGAAAACAGCAGTACAGCCTGCCTTGATGCAATTCCGGTTTTCAGCTCCAGCTGAGATAACGACATGTAGCACCTCAAAGAAGTGCTTCAGTCCCTGCAGTAAGCAGGCCTGACTATCAAGGCTGGTAAGTGTCAGATAAGGGAGGACTAAGTGGCGTACTTTGACCACCAAATTGGTGGAGGCCATAAAACATCTCCAGCCTAAGATAAAGGCTATCATTGCTTGGGAGCCTCCCAAGACCCAAACCCAGCCATAGTCCTCATTAGATGTTTCAGGAGATTTGGTAAGAGCTATGGCAGCATTCTTGCCTCCTTGAAAGAGCTCATGTCCCAAACGTAGCCCAATAAAATGATCTAGACAGAGTTGTGATAGAAGGCTTTAGACACCCTGAAGGAAGCCATGTGTTCGACAGCAGTGCTTAAGGCACATGACTTCTCAACAGAGTTCCTTGTGCAGACAGATGCTTCAGAGCATGAGATTGGGTTGTTCTCTCATAGCTAAATGTTGAGGGCATGGACCTACTGTATCCTTCATCAACAGGCTGCTACCTCTCTGGCAACAGAGGTTGAGTGCAATTGAGAGGGAGACATTTGCAGTAGTCTTGGCACTGAAGGAGTTGAGGCCATACCTGTTTGGGACTTATATCTGGGTTCAGATAGACCCCCGATGTCTAATGCATGTGCAGGGGGAGAGTCCTAAAATGTTGAGGTTGTCCATTTCCCTACAATTAATTCATTTTAAAGTCCAAAACCGACCTGGGACTGATCATTCCAATGTTTAAAGACTTTCCAGGTTTTTTCTCTTTAGTGATGAAAAATCCCATAGAGGTGTGTCATTCTCCCTGCCTTTTTCTGGGGTGGGAATCATGTTGGAAATTACTATCTTTTGTGTTATCTACCCAGATTTGTGCCTTGACTATCTTTGTTGGCCCTAGAACTCTGTGCACTTTACCCCTGCTAACCAGGGGAAAAGTACTTCTGCTCCCCTTTAAACATAATGAAATTGGTGTACACCTGATTGTACATTTGACTTACCTATATTTCCCTAGTATGTGGTCCAAAGTGTACCAGGGTCTGTAAGTTAAGTTTCAGCTGTGGGCAACATCACCACTTGTATCAGCTATTGAAGTGATACAGCAAACCCAACTCCAGGCCTACTATTGTAGCCTGGCACTGCAGTTTAAAACTGCTAATTCCACCTGTCAAAAATAAACCCTTTAAACAGGCCCAGACCTTCCTTTTAAATAATATTAGATTTTCCCTGAAGTAGGCCTTAGTATATATAATGCAGGGTGCATGGTATTGAAAAGAGTGTTTTGACAAAATATCGGATCAAAATTATCGAGATAGAGAAAAATATTGTCAACAATATCGGGACTTCAAATATATCGTGTACAGGAATATCGAAGGTAAAAATATAGGTTTTAATGTTGTTTTTAATATCCTTGTTAAAAATATCGATGTAGGAAATGTAGCTCTTTAAAGTATTGTTTTATAGTGTTTAGTGTGTAATGTACTGTATTTATTTTTATGATATGTGTTTATGATTTTGCTAATTTGGTTTTATTTTTATAAGTTTAAAAAAAATGTAAAGTTGTATTTTAAAAAAAGTGTCTTAGGGGCCCATTACGATGGCGGGCGGAAGCACAACCGCCGTGCTGGCGGATGCAAAAACCACCAGTTACCGCCGGCACGCAGCAGTCCACACGCCCGCCCAATTATGATGCGAAAAGCAGGCCAAACACCGCCGGCAAGCCAGCAACACCGTCCGCCATCAAAGTGCGCCCGCACACGTAGCGGCGCAGCACAACTGACACACACCGTCCGACGAAACACGTCCCGCCCGGCGCATAAATTACGATGCCGCAAACAAACGGCTCCCACGGCAAAGAGACACCGCACGTGAAAGAGAGGCGGAAACACGGACGCAGAGCACGGACAACGAAGAAGCGGCACCCCGGGCATGAATCCAGCACTGCAGGCCCTTCCCATGCTTCTGCTGATGCAACACCAAGGACGCAACGCACCGCGGAGACGCAGGTAGGCACACACACAACAAGTGCACGCAAACAGCGCACACAGTGCAAGGGCGGAAAAAGCGGACAACCCCCCACCAGCGCGTGCACACTACACATCCACCATTGCATCCACATATGACACACAGGCCAAATCCTAACATCGCGGAACACATGTGTACACACCACCTGGGACTAGGAACCAACCACCCCGTCACGGCCACAAAGCGCCGATGACGCCGCCACACATGCGCACAACGCAGAGGCCAACCGCAGCGCCATGCATGCGTCGCACACAGACACAGGGACACAACCAAGCAGCACACACATCAGCCCCACCCCGAACGCACATGACACGTGACAGGCCGGCCACAGACATGTCCCCAACGCCCAATTCACGGACAACACCCAACGCCACACAACCGACGCACACATGTCAGTGAAGTCACGCAACAGCAGGACACACCCCAGTGTAACAAACATGGCGAAGCACACAGCGGCGGCAACACCAACTAGGAGAAGCAGGGCCCCTTCGGGAAGAGGAACGCCAGTACCACACTGAAAAACCCATACCACCCTGCACATATGAACAAGACACATGAAACGGAACACCAAAGAGCCCGGGACCGACCACAGGTGGCCCAAGAATTACATCCACACACAAGGCCCAACGCAGAGCGGAAAGGCAGCCTGCCGCCCACACAAGGGAGAGCAGACAGCACTGAATGACCTTCCATTCCAACACCGAAACCACAGCCCTACGACAGAAGCCGGTGAATACAGCCATTGTCCAAGAATAGACCAACACAGGCATGCCGAGGAGACCGACCACACGGCAGATAGCGCATATCACAGAAGCACACAACGGACGGGGAAGAAAGAAGAAAACACTCCCCCATGTCGGCCACATGCAAGTTAATTGGAAGGAGTCACACAGCACTGACCTTGAACTGTCTGAGAAGCATGTGGGAAGAGGGCCCGTGTCCTCCAAACAATCCAACAGAACACAAGTCCTGTCTCCCCACGACTACACAGAGCTCACAGCAACCCCGGAGCGTGCACATTGCAGACTGCACACACAGCCGGAGCACGCCACCTCTACGAACCGCTGCGAAATGGCAACCGCAACACACCTACCCAACTACGCCGAACAGCTCAAGCTGTACCAAACCAACACGATACATACATTGGGATGCGATCTCCTGTCCCTGCTGAACGTAAGTTACCGACTGACTTACCGCATCACATTGTTCAGCTGCGTCATGCCCGTCTTCTACTGTCGGAGGTGTCCCTACCAGCATCCCGTCGAGATATGCCTCTCCAACCCGGCATGTCTGAAGGCGGACCTGCTACCACTACTCCTCCCTCTGGACGCACACGACAGGGCCTGCTCTGCCTATGGGGGCATGGCGTATGTGGCCAACATCGCACGCGCACTGAAATGGAACCACTGTGCCTCCACACGACGGATCATCGAGAACAGCTACATCGAATGTCACCCAGCATGCCCCATCATGGTCCTCCAAGGGACAACCTACGAACAACACCTTGACAGCCACCATCCGCTTCATTGGCTGGCAAACATGTACACCACCAATGACATGGAAGCCCTGCTGGACGGCATCGCATACCTGACAACCTGTAAATACGTCGGACCACAACGCAGGTTCCCCGAGTGACCTATGAAGTCCAACCCCGCACCCATGCTCAGCTTCCGCACGGACTGGCCAGTCACCACCACAACAGCCATACCAAACGACCGGCAACTGTAACCACACCATCAACGACATCGCCATGACATCGGACATGACCGGGAAATGCACACTGTTCCCCATCACATCCAGGAACACCGCATGCATCGTGGGAGGCAGTGGCATGGGCTCTGTGCATCGCACCCACATGGACGGAACTGCACGAACAACCAGGACACGACATGGATCCAGCGCACATGGACACACACACCGCTCAGTGGACATGAATAGGTCGCCTGGAGTCTGTGGGTGCTGCACCCCTCCCACCCCCGCCCCGGGAATCCCATACCAGGACCTTTGCATGGACGACAAGTGCATACAACAACAACACGACCCCAGTGACTGTGACATGTCCAGTAACCTCCACAGTGCAACAACAAGTGGCACGCCGCTGCATGCACGCAAGCACATGCCCTGATGTCATCTCACATGCACGCGTGCATGAGGAACAACCGCAGCAAACCTGTCACATGGAACTGAGATGGACTGTGCCCATGATGCCGAGCGGTCTGGTAGGCTACATGTATACCGTCTGTGTCAAAGTCCGCAGCTCCGCAGCTATACGTAAATGTACATTAGCACAGCCTTGGCCAAGCAGATGTAACCCCACACCCTATCCCATTCGTAATCATGCTCAGTATATCCTCAACATGTATTCCGCTGCCAGTAGTGTCCACTATACTGCATCACAGAGGACAGAAGACTCAATATAATGTTTGAAACCAAAACTGTCTCCGCTGACTCATTTCACAAGTACGAATGAGAGAGGATGAGAGTATGTGAAGTACACGGCAGTCGTGACATGACCATGTAGTCCACTGGTATTGGATGTCAACGCAAATGAGTAGCACTACTGTGGAAGACACACATGTGTCGTGTGAAGTCGTATGGACGCAGTGCTCAGGTGGGTGGGTGCGACGGGTAGATGCGCACATGCCAAGTTGGAGCACGCCGTGTTGGGAGGGGTCATGAACAGTACACCACCGCTTCCCTGGGCATTGTGAGAGGACACCTGTCGGGGGGAGTGAACACGTGTGTGCACAGCAGCCGGGCAAACGTACAAGGCGGTACCAGGCGCACCTCAGCCCACCCTCTGTGGACAAGCTGGATCCTGTTGTGCGCCCGCCATGCCCCTTGACAAGGCACACACAGCCCCAGTCGACCAGGTGTAACCCCAACATAGTCAATCCGCACAGGCGATACAGGGCACGGCATGGCAGTGGAGCATGGTGTGTGAGAGGTCTCCTCGCGCTCCTCCTGCTCATATCATGCAGGCAATAGAACCTCAACGTCTAGCATGGCACAAGTCAGATGGAAGTGTAGGGGGACGCACCACAGCACGAGCAGCACTGACGTCACGGGAGGTGGCTCGCACCATCCCATCCATTGCCCATCATACCAACCACGCCACATGCCATTGCGACTAAGTGCAAGCGCGTGCGCCACCACCCCCGAGCCCTCCCCAGAGAGGCCAAAGAGTGAATGTGTGGGCCATCAGCCACAGACGGACGCGGCCTGGCCGCAAGGGCAGCCACAGCCACTGGGTGTCGCAGGTGGCGGATCCGGAAGGCGAAGACTGTGATGCATAGTCCATGCAGGCCGGGTCTCCATTTGGGGCACCACGCAGGTGGACGGCGTCCCGCCACACATCATACCCTGAGACAGCCCACTCGTGCAACTGGACCCACACATACACTCCTTGCCCTCTCTGGTGCGAGCTTGGGGCTGCCTGTGCAAGCGCTAGCCTCGCAGGTGAGCATGCATATTGGGGGAGCGAGGGGAGGACATGAGGGCTGGGGCGAAGATGACTGTATCACTGTCAGTTAGTACAAGGGATGACCCAGATGTGGAAAGGAAGAGACGTGTCCCGTGTGCACTGCAACTAGTCGCCAATCCAACTACCCCCCCATGTCCGGAATGTAAGCCCGCACCTAGGCCCGCCCATCCGCCACATCGAACATACCACCAGCACGACAACCTTCCCATTCGAAACACTGACTGGGGGTGGCGACCAGTGTACAATCATGTGTAGCCTACCCACGCGTACATGTGGGCCCTCCATGATCCATGTCACCTGCGGCAAAGTCATGACATGCGCAATGAGGGAAGTGAGGAGAGCTGTCCGCCCCACGCGCAGAAGGTGCATCAGCTCCACAGACCCAGCAGCGAGTCCAGCAGGGGTCACATGTGCAGGGGCAGCTGTGCCTGGTGTGAAGGCACATGCATATAGACAGCACATCGACCAATGTGTAGTCTGCCCACATCTACAGTCCATCATCATGCGGACATAGGAATTGAACACAGGGCAACACATCTTAGCTGGTGCACCCACCGTGACCAACAATGCGCAATCATCAACGTACCCGCCCTGTGCATGGCCCCCACCCAACGGAGGCACATCCAGTGCCACCATCCCACACACACAAGCCTTCCACGGAACATGCTGTGTCCAATGGTCAGTACAGAGTCAGCGCCCATCTGGTGGATCCTGAACAGGAGACACATGCACACACATGCCAGCTCCCACTATGTACGACTGCCACCTGGCACGTGCAATGTAACCTCTCACCTGTGACGTGTGACTGCAAGCACACAGCCGTCTTGGCATGGGGCTGTCAATGTGGACACCAGTCAATGTTTCGGGAGCTGTGATCCGTACAGTGCTGTACATAGGGTGCAGTGCTGACACCTACTACTGTCTCATATCCCCTCGTGCCACAGGTCCCACTTGTATTGGCCGCTCAGCCCGTGCCCACATCGTCGTCATCGTGTGCCATACTCATCCAGCCTCGGAAGCAGTTCCATGCTCAGCAGACACTCATGTTGCCGTGGCGTTGCCGCTTGACGAATATGCAGTCAGTCCCCATCAGCACGCCCCGCAAGTCATTGGGGCCTAGATCCCCATGTGCATGCACATGGCAGTGGTATGTCTCACTTGCCATTGCCATTGTTGGGAGACCTGTGTAAGTGTATTGTGGCCGTGCCGTCCCAGCTTGACAGCTGGGCTGTGGCTCATGTGCTTGCTCAGTCATGTCAGTGATGTGTATGCGAAATTGCTATGTGCCGTGTTGCTTTGACATGTGTCCTCTGCCATTTAACCCAGGCGGAGACCGAACATTGACCGCCCATACCAATTGCTGGCGGACATGGACGATACAGAGGTAATCAGGAAGTTTCGGCTGGACAGGCCAACTCTGCATCGACTGTGTGCCATGTTAGAGCCCCCTCTCCGTCCCCGCAGGGTGTATCCGACTGCTGTCACCCCCACGGCTAAGGTGATGGCCGCCATGCATTTCTTCGCCACTGGGTCATTCCAGCACACAGTGGGTAGTGGAGGAGGGATGTCCCAGCCCATGTTCAGCAAGGTGCTGAGGGATGTACTGGCAGCCATGATGCTGTACCGGAACAGGTACATCCGCTTCCCCAGGGCTCGTGAATTGGCGGCAGTGAAGGGTGCATTCTATGCCCTTGGCAGAATCCCACACGTCGTGGGAGCCATTGACTGCACTCATGTTGGCCTTGTTCCACCACAGGCCACTGAGCACCTGTACCGCAACAGGAAGCACACGCACTCCCTGAATGTGCAAGTGGTGTGCCTTGCGGACATGGTGATCACCCACGTGTGTGCAAAGTTTCCAGGCTCGGCCCATGACGCACACATAATGCGCAACAGCATCTTGCCACGACTGATGGCCAATCTGCAACAGGATCGTGCCTGTATTGTCGGTGAGTATGTGGAGTGGTGTAGCGTGCTGGTTGTGCGATGCTGTCCCCTGTCCAGTTGGAATAGCTACGGTTCTCTGTGTCCCTCACACCCAGGTGACTCTGCGTACCCGAATGGGGCATGGCTGCTCAGTCCATTGAGGAATCCTCGCACCCCAGCAGACGATCGATACAATGAGGCACATGGGAGGACCAGACGTGTGGTCGAGCGTACCTTTGGCCTCCTCAAGTCCAGGTTCAGGTGCCTGGACCGCACCGGAGGTGCACTGGCGTACTCCCCACAGAAGGTGTGCCAGATAGTGGTGGCGTGCTGCATGCTGCACAATCTGGCCATTCGGAAGCAGATCCCCCTCATTGTGGATGACGGAGATCAACCAGGGCCCCAGCCCGCAGACCAGGACAGCTCGAGTGAGGTGGACAGCGGAGAGGAGGAAGCTGGGAATGTGCGCCAGCAGCTCATCGCCCGCTACTTCACTTGACGGTGAGTGTCCATGTACGACGGATGATGTGTCTGTATCTGTGCAGGTGTGTGTGTGCTGTGTCAGGGTGGCCGTATGTTCACTGCGTGCAGTGTGTCAACGCTCCATGGCCAGGGTAGTATGCCACTGTTGGTGACTGTGGCATTGTGCCCTATTGCTCTGTGCGATGTGTGTACATTGCTTGTAGTTGTTGACATGTACTGTGTGATGGGTGTGTGACACACTCATTGAATGTGCTCCTGTTCTGTCTCCCACCCCTAGGTCCCTACAGGCCCTCCGGATTCCATTGCCATGCCACGCATCAGGTGCCCTTCCGCCCAAGGTGGCCGTTGTATTCCGTACAAATAAAACACAGGGCACAAACAGCAGTTAGTGAATAAGGTGCATTTATTACGAACTGTGACATGTGATTGTGTGTAAGGTGATAACAAAAGTGGTGCGTGCAGTGACAATGAGCTGTCGGTCATGGCTGCGTGATGATCAGGGTGTACCCACTGGTTCTATGTCCATAGTCCAACACACACATGCCATCCAGCTGGCTGTGTGGAGTGGGATCGTAGAGCAAGTCAATGCAGTGGCTGGTCAAGGAAGGCTGGCGGAAGGCTGGCTGGCTGCCTCACTTGCGACTGGAGCGTGCGAAGTCCTCCCGGGAGATCTGTTTCCTCTTCGGACGGCCCCTTCCACGTTTGGGAGGGGGTGTGTGGTGGCGACCTGCTGGTGGTGGTTGAGGTGTGCTCACTGGCTGTGGACGCAGGGGAAGTGGACACTGCTGGCCGACCCTGCGCCCTAGCAGGTGGTGGCGGAGGTGGTGTTGCTGGCCTTGCCTGTGACCCCACCGCCACCACCAGCTGGCCCATGAGGTCCACGAGTTGGTCCATACGGGACACGAATTGGCCCATATGGGCGTCCATGGACCTCAGCACCCCCAGCACCTCCCGCGTGTCAGTAGCAGACCTGGCCCATTGTCCTTGGGCCTCTTCATAGGCCCCAAGGACTCTGGCCATTTGAGGCAGGGCATGGCTCCCAGGGAGGCTGGCGTTTCCCTGACCCTGCTCCTCCTACCAGTCCTGCTGCCACCGGCCTGCCCACTAGCCACATTGCTCACCACGGTCCTCGCTGTGGCTCCCAGGGTGGATCCAGTCGGCCGGGCCACCACCTGCGCTGGGGCTGGTGCCAGCGAAGACGTGGTGGTGGTGGAGGCGGTGGTGGTCGGTGCGGCGATGGTGGCGGTTGCGGCAGTGGTAGTGGCCGCAATGACCGTGGGTGTGGCCGCAACGACAGTGGCAGCAGGGGACTGGGACTGTTCAGCATCCCTGGATGATGGGTTGGTGGGTAGGAGGGGTCCTGGGGAGTGGCTGGGCCCTGCCACGCCAGATGGGCCAGCTTGGTGGTCCGTGTCCGAAGAGGTGGACAGATCCTCCAGATCCGTGTGTCCTCGTTGGGGGCTTGTAGGCTGGCTGTGCTGGCTGCTGTCTCCATCCCCAGCGTCCAGCAGTTCGTCACCTGTGGAGAAAATGAGATTTGTTATTGTGTTGCACCTGGCGAAGTATGTATTAGTCGTCTGACATTGGCAGTTCGTGCAATCTCGTACATGGGTTTCCCGGAGGCGAGTGTGTGGCTGTGGCATCTGTAGTTGTGTGTGCTAGGCAATGGGACTGTGTGCTGTGCACATGTGGCATGGGACGGATTGGCCATGCCGATGGGTGTGTTGCTGTGCCCCTACTCATTGTGACTCTGGTGTATGCGGGCTCCTGGCCCATCCTGGGTCTGGTTTGTACTTTGCTTTTGGAGTTCATATGGAACGCTTAGGAACGCATATGGCAACATGGGGGCCATGCCCCAGATTCGCATTTGGGAGGGGATATGCTTTTGGGGTTCAAATGGAACGCTTAGGAACGCATATGGCAACATGGGGGCCATGCCCCAGATTCGCATTTGGGAGGGGATATGCTTTTGGGGTTCAAATGGAACGCTTAGGAACGCATATGGCAACATGGGGGCCATGCCCCAGATTCGCATTTGGGAGGGGATATGCTTTTGGGGTTCAAATGGAACGCTTAGGAACGCATATGGCAACATGGGGGCCATGCCCCAGATTCGCATTTGGGAGGGGATATGCTTTTGGGGTTCAAATGGAACGCTTAGGAACGCATATGGCAACATGGGGGCCATGCCCCAGATTCGCATTTGGGAGGGGATATGCTTTTGGGGTTCAAATGGAACGCTTAGGAACGCATATGGCAACATGGGGGCCATGCCCCAGATTCGCATTTGGGAGGGAATATGCTTTTGGGGTTCAAATGGAACGCTTAGGAACGCATATGGCAACATGGGGGCCATGCCCCAGATTCGCATTTGGGAGGGGATATGCTTTTGGGGTACATGCTGTGAGCCATGGGTGCCGAACGTGACATGTGTTGTGGCAGCATGACAGTGCATGGTCTGAGGTGTGTGCATGCCTGACATGCCCTGCATATTTGCTGTCTGTTGTGGTTACTGGACATGGCATTGGACGCATCGTTATGAGTGAGTGATAGTTGTGTGCCAGCCAACGTATTGCAGTTGTCCCATCTCCTTGGTGTGCGTGCTGCCCTGTGCCATGTGCATCACTGCAGTGCTCGGGGGGTGTGGCCCATGTTGTGTGTTGTTGCTCACAGTGTGTCGTGCGCTTAATTGACTTCTGGCACATGGTTGGTCATGGGCATGTGTCTTAGCGTGACTGCTGTATGTGTGGCAGCTGTGCGGATGACATGCCTTTCATGTGACTGGGGCTGACGGATGGGATGGATGGTATGTTGTATGTGCATGGTGTGTCTGTGAGTTTGATGGGTTCAGTGGTGTTCGTGTGCATTTCTGTTGTTCCGCTCTGTTGCGTCTAGTGTTGTTTGTCTTACATAGGCGTAGTTGTGGGGTGTGGGGTTGACAGGCAGTGGGGGCTACATGGACAGGACTTCAATGGTGTTTCGGTTGTGTGTGATGAGTTGCACTGTGGCTGCCGTGTGGGACTATATTCAGTGTGGCTTGTGCATGCAGACGTGGCTCCTTGGGTGTTGCTATGTCTGTGATGGGTCATGTGGGGTGTGAGTCTGCTGTTCATGTCCGTGTGCACATTGTTCACTTGTTCGTGACGGTGGGCGGTGCTGCGTGTCCGTGTGCTACGTGACATGTCCCATGTGTTGGTGGTGTTATGGTCCTCATGCCTCCAGTAATCCAGCCCTGTCCAGTTTCCCACCTGCAAGTTGTTCGTGCGTGCACTGTACTGGATGCCACATGGCTCTAAGCGGGGGGTGCTCCATGTTGCAGGTCTGTGGGGGTGGGGGGTGTAGTGGGTCGTGGGGGTGGCTGTACACCCACTGACACCGATTGCTGTGGACCGTGATGTCTGCCTTTCGGCTGTCGTTGTGCACTGCGGTGGCTGACACGTGGCTGTGGGGTGTGGGGGATGCTCCTCCTTGCTGTGCTGTGGGACTGGGGCCTGGTGTGTGTTGTACTTGGGCTGTCCACCCTCCCACCCACTGCACTTTGTGTTCCTGCCACTTACCTGTTACTTGTCGGTTAGTGCAGCTGTGGCGGACACATGGGTGTGGTGGGTGCTCGTTGTGGCGCTTCTGGCATATTTGGGGACCTGTTGGTGGTTACGTGGCTGGCTTAGTGTACACATGTCCCCACGCATCTTACAGTTGTTCGGTTTGGCCTGTGTGTGGTAGTGTCTGTTGCATGTGCGTGTGATGTGTTGTGTATTGTGTGCTGGACATGGGGGTGTTTGTCCCTGGGAGCTGTGGCATGGTGGTTGCGCATGTGAGTACATAGCAGTGTGCTAGTATACATTAGTTTGTACTTACCAGCCTCCACTCCCCCTGCTAATCCGGCGAGGATCTCCGGATGGATTACGACTTGCACCTTCTCCTCCCACGCTTTGAAGGTCTTAAAGAGCGCGGGATTCCCTCCGCCAGTGACGGCAGCCAGCTCTCTGTTTTTGCCCTCCTTCTTCTTGACCAGGCTCTTTACGTCATTCCAACATTTGTTTATCTCGGTTCTGTTCCTGGGCAGGGTCCCGACTGCATTGACCTGGTCTACGATCCGGGTCCACATTCTGTTTCTGGTGGCTAGTGGTGTGTGCTGGACCATGTTCCCATAGATTTGTGGGTACACCTTGATGATCTCGTCGACCATGACCGTCAGCTCCATGGGCGTGAACTTGGGCATCCTTTGTGGTGCCATGGTGTTTGTGGTGCTGGTGCGGTGTGTGTTGTGTAATGTGCAGGGGGTTTGTGGTGCCGGTGTTTGGTGGTGGTGGTGGTGGTGGTGGTTGTGATGTGTGCGTTTCTGTGGTGTGCTGCTGTCCTTGCTGTGTCACTGTGTCCTCTCCTCTCCTCTCTGGTTTGCAATGTAGCAAGGGGTTGTGGTCTGTGGGAGTGCTGCTTTTGTACTCACCTATGTGGGTGTGTCCTCATGGTCTGTTGTTTTCAGGTGTGTTGTGTCTGGGGTTCTGGCCTTTGTATTTTTTGTTTGTCCGGGGGTGTTTTCAGGATGTGTACTGTGCTTGTGTATTTGTGTGTGCCTTGCTGTGTGGACTTGTTGGCCATGTTGTGTGCTATTGGTTTTGTGTGCGGATGGTTTCTGTGCAGGTACGTGGGCGCCATGGCTTCTGCCGTGTCGATTCTCATCGGCGTTGTTTGCGCTGGCGGGCGGTATATTTGTGGTTTTTCCGCGCTCATGGCGGTGCGATCGTAATTTCACGTGCGGTGTGTCGGCCGTGTGGGCGGGCGGTTTTGTGTTGTCGTGCGTGTTTCCGTCCGTGGCGGGCGGTTTGACTCCGACTCGGACGATGGCGGGCGGTATTTTGTGTGCTTTTTCCGCCGATGGCGGTTTTCGGTTTGTGTACTCATAATGGCGTGGTCGGTGTTCAGGCGGTGTGTGCGGGCGGATTTTTGCCGCTTCCATGCCTGGCGGATTTTTTTACGCCGGGTATCGTAATGAGCCCCTTAATGTTTTAAAATAATTACTGAAATATATTTGTATTAGCAGGATGTTGGGTTATTATGGGGATGAGGGTGGGGAGTTTTTAAAAAACAAAATTGTATTGAAATGTAAATTTTGTATTTAATAATTTTAAAGATATGTAAATAATTTTTTAAGAATTTGAAAATATATTTAATTATAATAATATTGAATTAAAAAAATTATATTGAAAAAAATATATTTTAATGGAATTTGGTTATTTTATATTAATTTAATTTGTTTGAATATATATATATATATATATATATATATATTGGTTGTATTAAGTAGTATATTTGCTTTTTTTCATGTTTAAATAAAAAATAGAAAAAATACATTTATTAAATTTTAATAATTGTAAAAACAAATTACAAAATGTTTTGATAATTTAAAAAGTGTATATTTATAAATTCGAAAATTTAAAAATACCTTACATTTTTAATATAAATTTGTATTGATAATTTTGTTAGTTGTATTTTTTAAAGTGTATAAATGGTAGGAAATTAAATATAATAGTTTGTAGTTGAAAATAGTGTGTTTTAATATGTTTTGTATTTATTTACTGGAATGTTAGAATGTCTAGTAGTAATTTTATATTTTTAAATTTTAATTTATAATATTTTAAGTACATAAGTTTTACTGTGAATTGTATTTATAATATTTGATGATTTTAGTGTCTAATGTCTTTTATTAATATAGTACTGATTGGAGTGGGAATATGAAATGTTACTCCTTTAGTGTCCAGCACTTTTCCCAAGTTGGTTTATATTGGAGTGGAAATGGTAATTGTCACCCATATAGTGTCCAACATTTGCCTTGAGTTGGTTTAGATTGGAGTGGTATTAGTACATGTCACCCCTTTAGAGTCCAACACTTTCCCCAAGATGGTTTAGTTTAGAGTGCAAATAGTAAATGTTATCCCTTTAATGTCCAACACTTTCCTTGAGTTGGTTTAGATTGGAGTGGAAATAATAAATGTCACCCCTTTAGTGTCCAAGACCTTCCTCAAATTGGTTTTAGTTGGAGTGTGAATAGTAAATATCAGCCCTTTAGTGTCAAACACTTTCCCCGACTTGGGGGCCGATTCCGATCTCGGCTGGTAGGGCTCCGAATCGGATTCGGCTTAACCGGATCCGATTCGGAGCCCTATTTCCCGACCGATTCGTACGCGCGTCTGGGCGAGCGAGTACGATGCGAATTCGCCGACCGACTCGTCCGGGCGTCCCGACCGCTCCGACGACTCGTTCCCGGGTCGAACCGCACCGACCGACTCGCTCGGACTCGAGTCGCACCGCGCAATGGAGACGTTCCCCGGCCGGGTAAGTACAATGCGCGCCGCGAGCAGTCCGACCGAGCCGCGCACTCCGGCTCGAAAGAGCTGTCGGAGCCGTACTTTGGGGGTCCGTGTCGGACCCCCCTGTATGTGTAGCCGCGCGAATCGCACACAGGTGGGACCCATGGGCCCCCCCTACCTGTGCGTGTACGCGCGAGTCGCTTCCCGCGTACACGCTGTATGGGGCGCCCTTGTCCGCCTCCCACCCATTGAGTCAATGGGAGCCCGCGTACGCGTTGTACGACCGGCTCCCATTGACTTCAATGGGAGTCCGACTGACTCGAGTCCGATGGCATACGTGTGCATCGTACTCGTTCGGTCGGGCTGCCAGAGTCCGATTCGGTCGGAAATCTCTCCGAGTCCGGCTCGGTCGGAGAGATTTCCGGCCGAATCGGAATCGGCCCCTTGGTCTATTTTGAAGTGGGAATAGTAAATGTGACCTTTTTATTGTCCAACACTTTTTCTAAGTTGGTTTAGATTGGAGTGGGAAGAGTGAATGTCACCCTTTAAGGGCCTAATTATGACTTTTGGCGGTGCAGGGGCAGGCGGCACACCACCACCGTGCCTGGCACTGCCAAGAGTTGCTGCCACCCACCCACCAGATTGCAACTGCGTGGCAGTTCCCTCTGAGGTGCCTCTTTCAAAGGTAGTGGTGACATTAAAAAAGGCACCGCATTGGGAACTCCACACAAGGTTCCTGCATGGCATGGACTGTAATGTCCATGCCATGCAGGAACTGGTGTGCATGCACACAGTGGGGCACATTTTGTGCCCTTCTGTGTGCATCCCCAGAGTGTGAGGCAACAGGGGGCCCTGTAGGGCCCCCATTGTTTCCTCTCTGCTACGGTTTTATAAAAACTGTGTCAGAGAGGAAACTCGTAATATGCTTGGCGGGACCACGGCAGTCCCACCAAGCATATTACGGCCTCTGGACCACCGCACCACCTCCACGAAACTCAGTTCCCCAGCCGTGTCGGCGGTCCCATGGTAGTCTGACCACCCAAGTCAAAATTGGGCGGTCGGACCGCCAGTGCAGGGATGGCTGGACTGCCATTGCCGCAAATCCATGAATTTGGGCCCTTATTGTTCAACACTTTCTCCAAGTTGGTTTAGATGGAAAGGAAATACTAAGTGTCACCCCTTTAGTCTCCAACACTTTCCTTAACTTTGTTTAGATTGGAGTGGGAATAGTATGTCACTCCTTTAATGTCCAACACCTTCCTAAAATTGGTTTAGATTGGAGTGGGAATAGTAAATGTCACCCCTTTAGTGCCCAATACTTTCCTTGAGTTGGTTTAGAATGGAGTGGGAATAGTAAATGTCATCCATTTAGTGTCAAACACTTTCCCCAAGTTGGTTTAGATTGGAGTGGGAGTAGTAAATGTCACCCTTTTACTGTCCAACACTTTTTCTAAGTTGGTTTAGATTGGAGTGGGAAGAGTGAATGTCACCCTTTAAGGGCCTAATTATGACTTTTGGAGGTGCAGGGGCCGGCGGCATGCCACCACCATGCCCGGCACTGCCAAGAGTTTCTGCCACCCACCCACCAGATTACAACTGCGTGGCAGTTCCCTCTGAGGTGCCTCTTTCAAAGGTGGTGGTGCCTTTAAAAAAGGCACTGAGTGGGAACTCCACACAAGGTTCCTGCATGGCATGGACTGTAATGTCCATGCCATGCAGGAACTGGTATGCATGCACACGGGGGGCACATGTTGTGCCGTTCTGTGTGCATCCCCCTACTGTGAGGCAACAGGGGGCCCTGTAGGGCCCCCATTGTTTCCTCTCTGCTACAGTTTTATGAAAACTGTGTCAGTGAGGAAACTCATAATATGCTTGGTGGGACCACGGCAGTCCCACCAAGCATATTACGGCCTCTGGACCGCCGCACCACGTCCAGGAAACTCAGTTCCCTGGCGGTGTCGGCGGTCCCATGGTAGTCTGACCACCCAAGTCAAAATTGGGCGGTCAGACCGCCAGTGCAGCGATAGCTGGACTGCCATCGCCGCACATCCACGTATTTGGGTATTATTGTTCAACACTTTCTCCAAGTTGGTTTAGATGGAAAGGGAATAATAACTGTCAACCCGTTAGTCTCCAACACTTTCCTTGACTTTGTTTAGATTGGAGTGGGAATAGTAAATGTCACTCCTTTAGTGTCCAACACCTTCCTAAAATAGGTTCAGATTAGAGTGGGAATAGTAAATGTCACCCCTTTAGTGCCCAATACTTTATTGAGTTGGTTTAGAATGCAGTGGGAATAGTAAATGTCACCCATTTAGTGTCAAACACTTTCCCCAAGTTGGTTTACATTGGAGTGGGAGTAGTAAATGTCACCCTTTTACTGTCCAACACTTTCTCCAAGTTAGTTTAGATTGTAGTGGGAATAGTAAAAGTCACCTCTTTAGTTTCCAACACTTTCCTTGAGGTGGTTTAGATTGGAGTGGGAATAGTAATTGTCACCCCTTTAGTACCCCTCACCATCCTTCAATTGGTTTAGATTAGAGTGGGAATGGAAAATGTCACCCCTTTAGTGCCCAACACTTTTCTTGAGTTGGCTTAGATTGGAATGGGAATAGTAAATGTCACCCTTTAGTGTCAAAAACCTTCCCCAATTTGGTTTAGATTGAAGAAGGAATAGTAAATGTCACCCGTTTAGTGTCCAACAGTTTCCCTAAGTTGGTTTATATTGGATTGGGAATAGTAAATGTCACCCTTTTCCTATCCAACTCTTTCTCCAAGTTGGTTTACATTGGAGTGGGAATAGTAAATGTAAACCCTTTAGTGTACAACACTTTCCCTACGTTGGTTTCGATCAGAGTGCCAATAGCAAATGTCACCCCCTTAATGGCCAACACTTTCTCCAAGTTGGTCTAGATTGGAGTAGGAATAATAAACATCACTCCTTTAGTGTCCAACACTTTCCTTGAGTTGGTTTAGATTGGAGTGTGAATAGTAACTGTCACCCCTTTTGTGTCCAACACTTTCTCCAAGTTGGTTTAGATTGGAGTGGGAATAGTAAATGTCACCCCTTTAGTGTCCATCACCGTCATTAAATTGGTTTAGATTGGAGTGGGAATAGTAAACATCACTCCTTTAGTGTCCAACACTTTCCTTGAGTTGGTTTAGATTGGAGTGGGAATAGTAACTGTCACCCCTTTTGTGTCCAACATTTTTTCCAAGTTGGTTTAGATTGGAGTGTGAATAGAAAATGTCACCCTTTTAGTGTCCAATAATTTCTCCAAGTTGGTTTAGATTGGAGTGGGAATAGTAGATGTCACCCCTTTAGTGTCCATCACCGTCATTAAATTGGTTTAGATTAGAGTGGGAATTTAAAATGTCACCCCATTAGTGCCCAACCATTTCTTGGCTTAGATTGGAATGGGAATAGTAAGTGTCACCCCTTTAGTGTCAAAAACCTTCCCCAATTTTCTTTAGATTGAAAAGGAAATACTAAATGTCACCTATTTAGTGTCTAATACTTTCCCTAAGTTGGTTTATATTGGAGTGGGAATAGTAAATGTCAACCTTTTAGTGTCCAACATTCTCCAAGCTGGTTTAGATTAGAGTGGGAATAGTAAATGTCACCCCTTTAGTGTCCAACATTTTCCTCAAATTGGTTTAGATTGGAGTGGGAATAAATAGTGTCACCCTTTTACCATCCAACTCTTTCTCCAAGTTGGTTTACATTGGAGTGGGAATAGTAAATGTAAACCCTTTATGGACGACACTTTCCCTAAATTGGTTTAGATTAGAGTGGCAATAGCAAGTGTCACCCCCTTAGTGTTCAACACTTTCTCCAAGTTGGTCTGGATTGGAGTGGGAATAGTAAACATCACTCCTTTAGTGTCCAACACTTTCCTTGAGTTGGTTTAGATTGGAGTGGGAATAGTAAATGTCACTCCTTTAGTGTCCAACACTTTCTCCAAAGTGGTTTACATTGGAGTGGGAATAGTAAATGTAAACCCTTTAGTGTCCAACACTTTCTCCAAGTTGGTTTACATTGGAGTGGGAAAAGAAATTGGCACACCTTTAGTTTATTAGATTTTTTTTTAATGTAGTATAATAATGCTGCTGCAGCACCGCTAGCATATTCCTGCTCCTGACCGCTGCACCTCCGCTGCAGTATCCTGGATCCCCGGCAGACACAGCGGTCCTGTGGCGGTCCGACCGCCACACTCGTAATACTGCGGTGGGCCCACAGTGTGGCGGTGGTGGGACCACCACTGCGAGTACGGCGGTTCTGTGGACTGCCATGCTCGTAATAAGGACCTTAATATAGTTGTATGATGTACCTTTTCAATTGGTATTTTTCATTGCTTACAAGTTTTTATTCATTGATTAACTTTTTTAAATTAAAAATTTTCAAAGTATTTTAACATGTATTTATTGGTATATATTAAGTAATGGTATATATTTTATATTATTTAATTTATACTTTACAATTTTTTAGACATTTTATACAACATTGTTTGATACGTTTACCATTTAAAAAATGTATTACATTTTTTATACATCAACATTTTTCCATTACATTTTTTAAGATTATTTTAATGTCTTTATTAGTATATATTTAATAATTGTGTTCATTTCATACTATTATTTAACTTATACTTTTCAATTTTGTGAACAATTTTTAGAACATTGTTCAATATTCTTAATATTTAAAGAAATGTATTACATTTTTTATACATTTATCAACATTTTTAAATTACATATTTTGACATTTTAACATTGTTTTATGTGTATATTAAATAATTGCATATATGTTATACTATTATTTAATTTACACTGTACAATTTTTTTCATTGATTACAACATTGTTTGACAAGTTTAGCATTTTAAAAAATGTATACATTTTTAAAAACATCAATTAAACATTTGTACTATATTTCCCATTGATTTCCATGAGGAGATAGTCTTTTTTTTTAGTTTCATTTGGCAGCCATTTTTTTTACAGCTACCTTTATTTTGTAGTCTATTTGTGCTATTTTGGGACATTTTTCCAGCAACAAAGTTGCGGTTAGGTGCTAATCTTCGTCGAACAGGTAAGGCCTTTTGTAAGTATTTTTAAGGGTTTTAAGGGCAGGGGATATTTAGGATGCAATTTGGGTACAGTGTTGTTTTAGTGTTTTTTGTATATTTAGATGTGTTTTGGATAGTGTTTTGTGCTTTTTGTCATTTTGTATTTTTTTTTTTAAATGAGATGTAAATGTAGGAATGTTTTATGTTAAATTATGTGGTGTTATTTATATTTTGCTATTAAGGGGCCAATTACGAGTTTGGCAGTCCGACCACCCTATCGCCCTCTGTGTTATGAGTTGTGCTGTCTGAAACGACAATTGCGGCCACGACGGTCTACCCTGCAGGACTGTGGCAGTCTGCAATGCTGACATTGCTTCCAAAAATGCTGCCAGGTACCCGGTCCACCCACCGAGCGTATTACGACCACACAGTCGTACTTGCGGTCTCCCAGCAGTGTTTGAAAAACGGCAGTTACCCAGCGGCAGTAGACCGCTGTGGTATGTGCTCAAAAAAATAACCAATAGTGAGCACTCAATGGATTTAGAAAAGTACACACCTGATGTCCTTTGGCAAGTGGACATGCCGGAAAATCATACTATAAAACACACCACATCCCTGTTCAGCATCCTTTTATTCACAACTGCAGCACAGCCAGACAGCCAGCCCACCATTTTCTCTGCTATACATTTTCATCTTCCCATTTAGCACTCTCCACAACCTGTAATTTATTTTGCTTCTTTTTACGTCTATCACTTGTTTGTTTTTCATTCAAATACTCACTCACATTTTATTTTTTCACCATGCCTAGGAAAAAAAACACACTTCACTGAGTAAGAGTTAACAGTCATGGTGGATGAAATCATTAGAGTAGAGCCACACATTTTTGAATCCCAAGTCCAGCATACTCCTCTCAGTAGGAAAACTGAAATGTGAGACAGGGTAGCCAACAGAGTGAATGCTGTTGGTACCACCCTGCGCACACAGGGTGACATTAGGAAGAGGTGGAACGACCTCAGGCTGAGGGTGGGTGCCAGGTACAACAGCCATCACCTGGAGAATCTGAGGACTGGTGGTGGCCCTCCCAGCGCACCTTTAATAATTTTTACCTGGGAGAAGAAGGCCTTGGCCATCCTGCATTCCGAGGGCTTCACAGGAATAGAGGGGGGAGTGGACTCAGGTTAGTTAAACTTCAATAACTGCCACAATATCACAATGTCCTGTTTGCTCTCAACTCTGCTTTTGCTATTGTGTTCTCTATCTACTTTCCTAACATGCAATGCTCAAAGTATCTGAGATGTTGGTTTGTCGATTGGCAATGTGTATTGCTGCAAATAAAAGCACATGTATCCAACTCCATGTCATGCCACATGTTGCAATGCTATCTGTAAGTGCAGTGCCATCAAAATATCAATTCAGGACCGATGATATGTGTTAAAATGTAAATGTATGGTCCATCCCAAATGCATGTTGCCAACAGCTATGGTACACTAACTGTTTGTCAGTTGTTGTTAAAGTGAGATTGAAGTGCATACAACTACCATGAGGCCCTCTCATCCCAACTCTAACCAAGATGCTACACTCCTTTTGCCCCTTCTTACTTGTCTGCCATGTTACAACTGATATACACTAGTCATGTAGCTTACCATTTCTCAAGTGTTGCTAAAGTGAGATTGAGGTGACTACAACTACTATGAGGCCCTCTCACTCCAACTCTAACCAAGATGTTAGACTCCTTTTGCCCCTTCTCACTTGTCTTCCATGTTACAACTGATCTACACTAGTCATGCAGCTTACCATTTCTCAAGTGTTGCTAAAGTGAGATTGAAGTGACTATAACTACCATGATGCCTTGTGACTTGAACTCTAGCCAAAAGGCTAGACTCCTATTGTCCCTACTCACTTGTCTGGCATGTTACTACTGATCTTCACTAATCATGGACTGTGCAATGTACTGACAATGCTCTACTCAGATATACATCTGAATACTTTGCTTGATGGTGTCCTGAACCCATCAACTGAAACTATTGATGACAAGAGTGACACCATAACAAAGGTGTACCCAAAATATATGTGAGCCATGAAGGAAACTCAGCTGATTAGCAGTGCCAGGGGAGCTCTTGGATCTGCACTTCTCACATGATAAACAACGCTATATATACAACCAAGCTGGGTGTTTGCCTGTATTAGACACAATAGGCCTTGGAATGGACAAATATACATGTCATGACTACATTGTGTTTGTAGCAGAGTTTTGGAGATGCCATATCTATCCCTAAAGCTAAAATGCCACATATCTGCTAATCTAATGAGCTGATGAAATCTGCTACATCTATTGAATGTCTACAAATGTCTAGTAACCAACTTCAACTCCACACAAATAGATGACAATACTAATTTCTATTTTGTTCCATTCTAGGTCCTCATTTACTTTGACATAAACATGGATGTAGATACCTCACTTCCACCATGATCAATGTTCTTTATTTTTCAACAGTTCAATCTGCCAATGCACCTGCACAGAGGTTGGAAGCCCTCAGTGATGACAATGCTCCTGAAGAGGTGGACGTGGATGACAATCCTGGCCCATCTGGTCAGCCTGGGCAGACGACAACAGTGGGGCTCACTGTGCCCACAACAATAACTCCCACACCAGCTGCAACAGCACAGCCAACCACTGCCCCCCCAATCTGTGCACCTAGCACAGTCAGTCCCATCCTGTGCCCCCCGTCCTGGATTGTGAGATGGCTAACACCACCCCAGTCAGAGAGGAACCAGGACCCAGTGGGAGGGTGCAGTCAGTACCAAGGGCACAGGCCCTTGGGGGTAGGGCTCACAGGAGGGTACCTGTGGGCCCACAGAGTGAGCCTACTGAGGCCACGGACACCCAGGCAGTCTTCGCCCAAGTACTGGGAGTCTACCACGACTCACAAGGTTTCATGGGCCAGGTACTGACCAAACTCCGGGAAATGAAGGAGCTGCAGAGGGACAAATACCAGGAGGTTTCTGCCATCCACACTGAGGTGGCCGGCATCCACACTGAGGTGGCCTCCCTGGTTGGGGCGCTATGGAACATCAACACCAACCTGTGCAGGGCTTTTTCACCTGCATCTACCCCTTCCTGTGGTCCAATTACATCCACACAATCAACATCTGCCACAGCCACAGGAAGGGAGGGTCAGTCAGAGGGGCCCATGCCTGCATGTGCACTTGTCTAAGCAGCTCCGGACCCCCCCTCTGGCAAACCAAGGGGATGTCCACGCAAAAACCCAGGAGCTCAAGATGGCAAGACACCCACCACCCCCAGCAAGAAACCTTGCTGCTAATGCCCTCTTGTGTGTGCTACACATTTACTTTGTTGGACTATTCCTGCTCACTTTTCCATATCTGATTGAAGGAGTATGTTGAACTCTACCACAATGGTTTCATTCACCAAGACTGAAGACTTCACTTTTTGTTTGCACTGTTGAAATTTGAAATTATTTCTTTATCTTATACTTGTTCACTTCAATAAAAACACAGGTCACCAAAGCATTGTCTCCTGTTGTAATTCTCACATATAACAATGTGAATGTACTACCAGGTGAACTTTGCAATTTCAAAACTAGGGACTTCTGGAAGCATGGATATGTCGTATGTAAAAAATGTTCAATTCAGGATCACTACCATGTCACAACAACACATACATACAAGTGTTTGGGCTGAGAACATCTTTATTCCATTGTTGGAATCATAGGCTGACAAGATGTCAGACACATAGCAAATAAGACATGACAAGTTATTCTGAGTCAGCGATCACATAATCACTTGCCGACTTTTACAACATGGAAGGAGGGGATACATCTGACAATATCCCACACAATAGGCAACAATAAATTAGGTGTACATCATCTGCTGGAGCCATATTGTCTAGCTAGTAAAAAAGAAATCCTACATCAAATAAACAAATAAACAGACACATGTCAGTACAACAGTTTCTGAGCACAGGGTCATTTCAATCCAGTGTTGCTTGCATCTGGTGGAATGTCACAAACAAATGTCAGTGATGTGCTACAAGCACTTTGGTCTACAATAAGGAGACACATCAACAGCTACATCCAGTTGATGGACAATGAGGAAATAGCCAATGTGAAGGCAGGATAGCATGTATTGGGCACAACACAACATTGTTTTGGATCACATGATGGCACACATATTGCATTAGGACCAACGCACCATAAGGAACAAGTTCAAAGGAAGACATGTAACTTTCATTCTATCGCTGTGCAAGCTGCCTTGGTATCGGCTTTGAACATGCAAACTCTGTTACAGACATTCCCAGGACCAATGCATGTCCACTTCGTACATCTGAACAGCATCATATACCTGCTAATGTCACAACTCTGAAATGTTTGTCCAAATGAAGATGATATGGCGAAAGTACCTAAAACAGACCAACACAGATAGATTAGCTAAGAAAACATACATATGATACACATCACATTGTCAACTTCTAGAGAATACAGTCCAAAACAACATTTACAGCTGAACAAAGCTACAGTTACATTACAAACACTTTTCCCCAGACATTTCCAGACCCATATATTCCTACTATGTAGTATTAAAATCCTCCTCACAACATCTTTACAAGAGCTTGAAAGTCGTCACATCTCACACCATGTTTACACTCAGGAGAAGAAATTCTGAATGAGATCCTGAAGCAAGTCAGCTCCTCCCTCTTCACCACTATCATTATCTTCATTTGGCATTTCACGGTTCCTACCTGGTGGGTCTTCATGGCCTGAATCTCTGCGATGTAAGGTATGTTCAGTCGCTGGGCAATGTTGTGGAGTATGCATCTGGCTACGGTGATCTTGCACACCTTCCAGGTGAGTAGAGGGGGGCTCCCCCAGTCTGGTCCAGACATCTGAATCTGGATTTCAGGTGCCCAAAGCCCGCTCCATTGGCTGCCATGTTCTTCCATGGGCCTCATTGAAGCGGACTTTCCCTGGCGTTGAAGAATTCCTCAGCGGTGTCAACAACCATGGCTGGTTGGGATACGCTGAGTCTCCCAGATGGAAGATAGACAGAAGGGCAACATTTGCTTACACACTTTCAGATCATACTGCCTGACATTTGCCACACAAAGTTAGGACAGAACACACTGACCTACAAGCCAGGCCCTCTCTGGTAGTAGTTGTAACATCAGCTGGGATATGATGCTGTCCCGCAGTATGAAGGAATCATGTGCAGATCCTGGGAACCGGGCACAGACTTTTGAGATGTACAAATCTGGTTAGCAGACAACTTGCACGGTGATAGAATTTAAGTACTTCCTGTTCCGGTAGACTTGCTCCCTGTCGTGTGGTGCTACTAAGTTAATATGGGTGCCATCAATAGATCCAATTATGTGTGGGATGTGACCAAATCCAAAGAGATCTGCCTTCACAATGGCTAAATCCTCACGCCCGGGAAACTGAATGTAGCTGCCCACGTGTCTCAAAAGTGCTGCTAGCAACTCTGTGAGGACCTGACTGAACATAGCTGTGACATTCCACCAAAAATGGCAACAGGGAATTGAAATGAGCCTGTGGCCAAAAAATGCAATATAGACATGAGTGTAACTAGTGGTGGTATTGATATAGGATTATTGATGGGAGGTAGGAGGTCAGTCTCGAACTGCTGACATAAATCCAGGATTGTTTGCCTATTCAAAAGGAACTTCTGAATGATATGTCGCTCTTCCATGGTGTGTTGGTTTGGAAATAGGTGGTACACTGGAGGCTAGCGTCTCCTCCCTCTTCCAGGGTACCTATGTAAGGAGTAACACAAAAATTTATTTTGGTCAGTGTGCAGAGTAACATATGTGAAGAGTAAGGCAAACATCATGTGTCTGAACATCAATGCTTCACGAAGCAGTACACATTTTACATCTTTATTGTCAAATCTTGAACATATATCTGTCATCCCCAAGGTGGCCTTCACAGGTCTGTAACAGAACTGTGCACATCATCAATTCAGAGAATTTAAATTGCCACTATAGTGAGGGTAGCATAACATGTCATGTGAAAATACCGCCAACCGCAGTGTACGTGGGCCATGCACATTTTGCCTTTGTACAGTTTTTCCTACCGCTAACACCGCGGATGCTAATAGGACATGCCAAACGTACGCCTTCAGCGATAGCCGACGGCTCGGTGGGCGGTCGCATGCACAGCAGTCACAGCCATAGGCTAACATTGGGGATAGTGGCGGTCGCAGCCCAATGGCTGTGTGCGCCGATGGTGATTACTGTGTACGCGGTACACATGTGCGCAGCAGTTGGAAAAAATCTCACTTGCCTCCTGATACTGCCGCTATCAACACCTCCTCCATTTTAGCTGCTGTTTGCCACCTCTGGGAGCAATCATGGCATGCACAACAGGGGAGAGGGTCCCTCCCTTGACTCCAGAGGAGCTTCCCTTGTATGCCCCTGTATGGCAAACTCTATGGCTCACCAGAGCAACAGGTAAATTTCTCAAAAAACATATTGAACTCCATTTCACTGCTTCCTTCCTATTCCCAAAGGCTACAATGTGTCTCTGAGTGTCAGAGTGTAAGCATTATGTTGATTGCATGCATTGTGTGGCCCTTAAATTGGGCACACATGTGATGGACTATGGGGCCCTGGACTTTGTGGAGAGAAGGCCACAATTGGAATGTGTGATAAGGGTGATTTCTACTTGTGTTTCATGCATATCGCTATGCATGGCTCAAGTTCATAGTAGCTACAGTTAGTTCTCAAATGACATCATGGTATATGTGCATTGTTATGTCTAGGCTTCAAACCAAGAGCCATGTCGGTATACTGTTATAGGCGTTTGAGGATGATGTTAGCCAAGTGTACTATCCCACAGATCACTCAGGCCACATCACGCTTTGTAAAATAGTTGTCTGGGAGGTAGCTGTACCTCAAAGACCCCTTCAGAGTGCCACACAACCGTATGTTCACATATTAAAGGGGCAGACATTTCACATTTCTGTACTGCATTGTTGGAAATGTGAGGGTGAGCCTCAGACTACAGAGAGCAAGGCCTTACTGTGGTAGGAAAACCAATGCACAGAGTAATGTCCCTGTAGACCTGCTGATCCATCAATGTTCCTAGAAAGAGCTATCTGTACCAATTGTGGCCCTGATAGCTGTTATATGTTACATTGTGACTCAGGTGATTGCCTGACCTGATACTTAAATCTATTGACCTACAGTGTCAATGTGTGTCTGTCACTAATTACTGTCCCCTTATTCACAAAGGTCTGTTGACACTTTTCTAATAGTAATGCTTCCATTGTACAGGCCTATTGCACATCTGAGACATGAACAGTGTAAATAGTATGTAACATTTGAATAGATGTCGAAATGTGATTTATCTGCTTGGCTAGTATCACACTACACATACAAGGATATGCTGATTATCATCCCTGTTACAGTGCCATATATAGCATATGGCAAAAGGGGTGTCCTGTGATGGCAGTACAAAGAACACAAACTTATTATTACTTTCTAGGATATTCAAATAAGTAGTCCACGTCCAAGTAGCTCTCAGTGTCACTCATACCAGCCCTTACATTGTGACCTTAGTCTGAGGATGTTGTGTAAACTATGGTTTTCCCCTCTATGGACCATATGCATCAATACAATGGGCCTGGCAGTAAAGATGTCTGGACAGACATGCACAGGTAGTTTACCCTTCAGAAGGTTAAAATAGTGTGTTGTGTGTCATGGTACCATGTAGGGGCCCTGGTCTACTTGATGTTATTAGGATGCCTCAGTTAGTGTTTGTAATGACCTAGGTCGAGCTTAGTCATCAGATGACCACAAAAGTCTGTATCCATGCCTCAATTGTGCTTAGCAAGCTTAGCATGCGACACGGACACATGTAATATGTTGACTTTTGTTGAAGGCTTGTGCTAGATGTCAATGGAATGCGTATCAAGCTGACAGTTACCCTTAAACTCCCAGTTACAAACTGTTCCTACATTTATTGCATCCATACAGGTCAATGCCCATCAGAAGAAGGCCATTTGGAGAGACATTGCCCAGAAGGTGCAGACCATAGGGGTCTACAACCGGTGTAGTGCCCACTGCAGAAAGAGGTGGGAGGACCTGTGGCACTGGACCTGGAAGATTGTGGAGGTCCAGCTGGGGAATTCCTCCCAACATGGAAGGGGCGCGTGCCTGACCCCCCGCATACTGGCGGTGGCCTACCCGGACCTTGATGGGCAGTTGAGGTCTCAACAGCAGAAACAAGGGGGAGAGTCCTGTCCAGAGTGATACATGTCCTATTGTCAAATTTGAGTTTTACAGACAGGCATTTTACCAACCATATGGGTGGTGGCCCATGTGCCACACACAAGATGAGTCATTGTTAGTGTAAGTGTGGTAGGAGGTGCATGCTGTTGTGCTGTGGCCATTGTCTTTCTGAGCTGGAAGACAGCAGAGCCCTGCCTACATCCAATTACTTCCTGTTGAGCAGACACCTGGCTGAGTGCAGTGAGTGTTGCAGGGATTCTGCACATACACAGAACTATGCGCAGGAAAACAGGACCTCAGTGTTTAGGGGCTGAGCCTTCCTACCACCTCAGTACCCAAAATCCCAAAACCAACTAGCTATAGTGTCTCATTCGTTCTCCTATACAATCACAAAGCTAGAAATGATTAGACAACCCAGAACACAACACTCCGACTCTCTCAGGAATCGCGGTAGCAAGACATACCCTTTCGCTCACTCACTCATACTTGGCCACAATAAGAATTGACAGAGTCACTGTTATAGTTCAAAATGTTTATTTTAACTATAGTGCTCTATAATGCAGTATACGAGCCACTACCAGCAGCATAACGCATAAACCTAATACAGTTAGCATTGTTGCAATTCCATAGATTATAAAGGGGGATGTCATTGTATACAGACAGTGGATAAAAGACTATAAGACCTCTTCAAGGGTGTGTTAGAATAACATGCATTCCCATATTATCAAAGCACAAGTTTCCAGCAATAGCCGCTGTGTTAGCATGTTTTGTCTAGGTGCTAGGGACTGACCAGAACAGAATAACAAGGGGCATTGTTTCTCGACCTTGCACATCGTGTTCAGACTAAACTCCAGGAACAGGCAGAGAACGCAGAAAGCAGATGGTTCTCATGTGAAAGGCACAAACAGAGTCTTGCAAAATAAAGACATGTAGTATCGTGCGCAGAAGCAGCATCATGGCAGCAGAACTCATGCTAACTTAGCAATGTCGACAATGACCCTAACGGCTATATGACATGAGTAATCCCATTGGTAAGTACAGGTTATACAGTGAAATGAGGGTGCAAACATCACTGGTGCCATCAGCATTAGTGCCTACACGTTGGCCAGTGTGCATTTGCCAGTTGATGGTTCCTTTGCTATAGTGTTTCAAAACACTCATTCGCTAATTGGTGACATGCACAAAGGAGTGAGATGTAGAAATGTGGGGATCATATGTGAGTGTCTACACTCATCCTTACAATGCAGTCTCAGTAAGCAATACCAAAGAATGGTGTGATGTGCCTGCCCATTGGGACTCTAGTGATCCCACATCTTCATGTCATAGATGTTCAGGGACATCCAAATCCTTCAAAGGTGTATTGGCTTGTGGATATAAAATCTATGACTGGAGTCATTACCTGTACCAAGTAGGATTGGGGATGTTCATATGGCTACATGGAGTCTTGTGATGTGTGAATTCAGAGTATCTATCTCCCAAATGTTTGGACCTCAATATTTTCAGAGAATGTTATCAGCTAAATGTGATAAATAGATAAACTACTTGTGTACAGCTGTCATTTGACTTTTCAGGTAGTGGACATATGATGTAATTTGGAGTACAAAGTGTCATCAGTGTGCAATGGGGATTTGCATGTGACATGATGTCTGCCACAACAGTAAATGATGGTACATTTGTCTGCAACTTGACCTTCATGACATCCTGTTGTGTCATGAATAATAGTTACATTTGTGTTATTCGGGGCCTTGTGTGAGCATTGTGTAAATCACACACTTGGATCCATCCTATTTGGTTACTTCTCTTTACAATGGTATGGAACAAGTGCCAAAGTATGCAAAGTGACCAACTATCCTAGTATGGACATAAGGATGGAGTGTAGAGAATTCTATCAATGCATTTGGGCCTGTCTGGGGTTATGACATGAGTGGAGCCAACTGTTTGCAGGTCATGTAGCCTGCATGCATGTGCTCATGCTAAATTAGAAGCCAATGGAGTGAACCATGAAGGTGGTGTGATATGTGGAGTTCTTCAATGTTTTCAGTGCATTTGTGATGGTCAGGTGTGGAAACGCAATTGCAATAAACCCATGTTACATGTCATTTCAAATACATCCAAGGCAAGCGGATGAGAAGGGGCCAACATCGGTGGGGACCCAGCTGGTCATGGCAGTTCCAGACATGATACGTCAGACACAGAGGGACCCAGGGACCAGGAGGGTGTGAGGAGTGCCCTGGAGGAGATCAGCTCAAGTTCCTCATTGTCTGAGTCATCCTCCCGTGGACACTCCCAAATGGTGGCGGACTCAGCAGGATTAGTTCCACCTTCATCTTTGTCCACCACCCCCAGTTCCATCGCCACCCTCCCTGTTGTCCTCCAACAAGTAGGCTGTTCCGGCTCGCCAAAGAGAGGAGCACTCTCCTTTGTGCCAGGCACCTCAACCCCTGCCCCTGTTAGCCCCACTGTCCTGAGTGAGGAGGCGATTGATCTCCTGAGGAGCCTCTCTGTGGGTCAGACTACAGTCCTGAATGCCATCCAGGAGCAAAGCAACAAGCTGACTCATGTGGTTGCCTACCTGGAAGGCATTCACACTGCCATGTCTGACCTACAGAGATATTTTCAAGCTCTGGCCTCCTCCCTTACGGCAGCCCTCCATCCATACCAACCTTCCACCCCTGCTCCTGCCTCTTCTCCCTTCCTATCCCAAGCAAAAGCAAGCCTAACCATGCACACACTTCAACAAACACAAGCACCCCACACAAATGCAAGACTTTAAAAGAATACTCAAACATACATGCACACAGCAGACACTCACCACCCTCACAACCCCCACCACATCAGCATATCCCTATGTACCACAGCAACACATACAGAGCTTTCCACAGACACACCTATATCCGCAGATACCACACACACCCACAGACCCCTGCACAACACCCAGCATTCACACACACCGCACCAACAGCCACAGACTCCAACACAACATCCATATCCTCAGACACCACACCACACCAACAGTCACAGACCCCTCCACAACACCCATATCCCAATGCACCACACCAACAGCCACAGACCTCCCCACAACACCCATATCCCCAGACACCGCACCAACAGCCACAGACCCCTCCACAACACCCATATGCCCAGACACCACACCAACAGCCATAGACCCCTCCACAACACCCAACACCGCCACAACACTCCCACCAAAAAAACTCAAATGCTCACAGTCGCCCACAGAACAGGTACCAACACAACACAGTGCAGACAGCAGACCCATCTCACACTTACACTCTCTTTTCCTCCCAACCCAAACTCCATCCTGAACACCCTACCCATGTTCCTTGTGAATCTGTCATGTTTGCCCTTGCCCTTACCCCTGTGAAACCCAATCCCACCCCTCTGAAAGTCTGAAAAACCCCTCCCACACCCAACCCCATTCCTTCCACTTCCCACTCCACCGCTGAAAAACAGCCTCCCAACCCCTGTACCCAGCCCAAAAAAGAAAAAAAACCTCCTAAACCAATGACCAGCCACAAAATCCCAAAAGCCTCCTCCCAAAGACAAACCCACCCCTCCCTAAGCCTCTGGATCCCTTCCCAAGGACCATCTTTGAAGTGCCTGCTCTACCCAATGGAGGTCCCTTTGTGAGCAGGTTCCCTGGCAGTGTCAGTAAGTGCAAATATGGTGGAATAGCATTGTGCTGTGGCAAATGGATCATAAATGGACTGGCCATTGGCCTTTGTTTCTTTTTTGGATTGCTTTAAATCCATTCATTAAAAGTTTGGAAGACATTAGTCCTGCCATTACTTTCCTATTTATTTGATGTTCTTGTATAGTTAGTGATGTGTAAGTACAGTTGTGTTTCTTTGATCCCAGATTGCTAATCCAGTTGAAGTGGTTAGTATGATATGACCTTGGAGCCAGTGCTGGAGTTAGGCAGGACAAGAGGAAATGTTAGATGGGTGTCTATGTGGGTTGACATCAAGATGGGGCAGGCATTGCATTGGGTGACATGTTATGTGGTAAGTATTTCAGCTTGGCCTAGCCACTGTCAAATTCATTTAGGTTTCACTTCTCCCTATGATGTAGGTTGGATATGTGTTTGATGTGTTTAAGTTCGATATTTGTGTAACCACACATGGAAGGTGTCAACTTGTCATACATTTGTGGAGTTCTGCATGGACTTGTGTCCATTTTGCAGTGTGTACCTTAAAGCTACTTCATCTAGATGTGTGCCACATGCTGTTTGTGCTGTGTTTGCTTTCATAAGTTGCACCTACCCATTGACTACACATACATGGCACTTGGTTATGCTATTGGTTGTCCTGATATACTTCAGTTCCCAGGTCCAGTGTATGTGGAGTTTGTAAGACATGTGCAAAATATACGGGGCCCAAAGGCCCCAGTCTTTCAGGGTTCCCCCGATAGAGGTATAGCTATCATGCAGAGAGTGTTTTCACTGTGCTCTTAGAATAGTTCTCACATTGATTGTATGTAACCCCATTGACTGACATTGCCTTTTCATGTAGGTGATGTTGAGAGTTCAATACAGAGTTGTAGCAGAGAAGATGTGTTTCACTTTAATGACACATCCACACAGATGTTTCTTTGACATCAAAACAGGACCTGGGATGTGTGCAATGTGAGTATGTCACATTCACTATAGCATCTTGGTTGGAGTTGCAGTGACAGTTACAGTCAT
Source organism: Calotriton arnoldi (assembly GCA_963921515.1). NCBI lineage: Eukaryota > Metazoa > Chordata > Amphibia > Caudata > Salamandridae > Calotriton > Calotriton arnoldi. Next base: position 1,206,547 of record CAWUFW010001925.1, on the reverse strand, counting down.
GGCAGTAGTGGTAGCTTTTCAATGTCACTTTCCCAACTCTTGACAAATGGTAAGCTGCCTGACTAGTGAAGATCAGTAGTAACATGGCAGACAACTGAGAAGGAACAAAAGGAGTATTGCATATTGGTTAGATTTGCAGTCACAGGGCCTCATGGCAGTTGTAGTCACTTCAATTTCACATTCTCATCACTAGAGAAATGGCAAGCTGCCTGACTAGTGAAGATCAGTAGTGACATAGAAGGCAAGTGACAAGGGGCAAAAACTGTCTAATATATTGGTTAGAGTTGCAGTAACAGGGCCTCATGGTATTTGTAGTCACATCAATGTCACTTTGCCAACACTAGATAAATGGCAAGCTGCCTGACTAGTGAAGATCAGTAGTGACATGGCAGGCAAGTGAGAAGGGGTAAAATGAGTCTTGCATCTTGATTAGAGTTGCAGTCACAAGGCCTCATGGTACTTGTCGTCACCTCAATGTCACTTTCCCAACACTAGAGAAATGGAAAGCTGTCTGACTAGTAAGGATCAGTAGTAGCATGGGAGACAAGTGAGAAAGGGCAAAAAATATGTGACAGACATTAATAGGTGTGATTTTTTGGAGGAGGTGCTGTTGTGGAACACCCAATTACGTACTCTCACTATCACTGTATATAATTTGCAAACACATGTCCATTTGTGTACAGTGTGCTTGTGCAGTACCAATGTTTTGGCCTAGGAGAACATCCTACAGATGCATTTTTAATTATTGTTTTGAAACCATCCCAGACAGGGTCCCTGTCTATGTGTATATTACTTAGAAACCCCAACTCCCTTGCCTGGTCCATGGCGGGACATGGTTTTGCAGAGGATTCTATGGCAACAGGTAGTTGTATGACTTAGCGCCGATTTCATCCGTGACGGACTGGGTTTTGAATGTGGTCGAGCAGGTAGAGCAGCGGCAGGACGTGTTCGATGGGCTCCATGATGTTAGAAGACGAGTAGAGGTGAGTAAAGGTGAGTTTCGTCCTTGTATATCTCCCTTTCCGCTGTTTGAGAAGTGGTGGTTATCCCGCCACGGTCACGCCAGCTATAAAACAACTCGGAATTTGACTGGCCTTTTCACTGGTGGTCCGAGCCTCCCACAGCCTCATAGGTCCATTCTGTGACCCCCGCAGTTGGAGTCAGCTGGCAGTGTCAGCGGTTTGGCAGCAGTTATCGCAAAGCCAATCTGCCCAACTTGTAATAAGCCATCCGGACTGCCGAGTTTGCGGCAGTCAGACCGCCACCGCCAGTACAGCGATCCGGGGACTGCTAAACTCATAATAAGGCCCTAAGTGCTGGGTATTTGTATATTTGAGATTACAATATAATATACAGGTGGATTTTTAATGTTTGGTTTACAGGTTTTTGTTCCCAAATGGTTTCTATGGGACTTTGGAGTTTATGTTTTATTTTTTTAAAAGAAAATCTGTTTTACTGTATTATAAACCAATGGTTCTTACTAAGATTTAATTTGTTTCGGGTTTCCTGGAGTGGTTCTTTTTTTTTAAATTCTTGTTCAGGTTTTTTTATGGAACCTACAAAGTTTGTATTGCTTCGAGAGACTTCGATTGGATTGTTTATGTGGGTTTTTTTGTGGGGAGACTTTTTGCTTTCCAATTTATATCTTTTTTGTGGATTCCTATTTTTTTATTTTGTGGGGATAGAGAAAGATCTGCAGCATGACAAAGGTTTTTTATTTCTTACTTTTTCTGTGGGTGGGAAAAGTGATATCATATTGTTTATGCCATTTGTATGTTATTATTATGTGCAATTGTTTTGAATACGTGTTGTATTTATTTGATGTTATGTATTGAGTTTACGTTGGCTGGTGGATTATTGTTAGATTTTTTTTTTTAATATTTATTATATCAGTGTTTAATAACTTGGTGATTTTATATAATTGTTTCACTTATGTAATAAAATATTTATGTTAATATTTCTTTTAAAAAGTGAAAGGATTTGATTTGTTGGATTACAGTTTGTTGTGGTTTGTGAGCTTTTTGCTAGGTTTATAGTTAATTTGCAATATTTTTTTGGCTATCATTTCTAAGAAATGTAGTGCTTTGTTATTTATGAAGAGTTTGACCTTATAGCGCGTTTAGTTTGTTTGCTTAGTTTAGGGCCAATTTGTGTAACAGATTGCTCTATTCTTAGTTCAAGGTAGCTTTGCTTTTTTGTAATGCTTCCATAAATTTGTATAATGTAGGTTGAGTGTGCATTGGAAGGCATTGTGCCATTCTTCTACTGCATTGTTTGTTCTGACTTTTTGTGCCAAGGTGCTGTCATAGACATTCCACCACGGTTTCAGGTACTTGACTTGGCATCTGTGTCCTGACCCGGACAGTCTGCCAACCCATGTATCTTCGAAATAGTCTATATGGGGACTTCGCACCTGATTTAGATCTTGGTGGGACTACTCCCATCCCACCACGGCGGTGGACCAAGTACTCCGTCAAGCTGATGGTGGTCTGCCTGCTGTATTTAGATGTTGATTTTATACAATAAAAAATGGTATAAAGGAAACAATACTAAACAATTTTTTGAGTAGAGCACATTTAATTACCCTCTCCAAAATTATTATTCACAACGAATATATCTAAATCTATTTGTAACATACACAAACAATGGCGCCTATTCAAAGGGAAAAACCAACAAATGACATATATCACAATACATTGTACATCAAAATGAAAAGCAAACAAAAAACATATAACAATAACCCTAAAACAATTATACACACTAGTGTCCTCCCTATACTTCTGGGCGAACCACTAAGAGGTAGTCAAAGTGAAACACTTTAAGGCTTGTATACTAGTTGGCCTAGCTCTAGTGTAACACAACACAATTCCAAAGATCACTATAAATCCAATGACTCCTCCTTAAAAGTGTCGACGTGACCACGTTTCAGCCTTTTCTTCTTAGGCCTCTTCAGGACAGGGGTTATACAATAATGATCCTGAAGACCGGGATAGAGGGATCTATCGCGCTAAATCTATTCCAGCACCCCGGGTACAGTACCTCCCTATCAATACGGTGGGACACCCACTCCGTGTATCCCTTTAATGAATCTCCATCCTCGTGTGTTTCTACAAACACATAAATCCCGATTTAAACGGTTAGTGTATCAGCTCAGTAAATCAGCCGACAATCCCTCACTCCGCCTCTATTCTCTATTCTCCACGGCCGCCAAAGTGCTTATTTAGATGTTGCAGCAATAGATAGGAGACCGCTGCGTTGGCGGTCTTCTCTGCTGACAAGTAGTACTCCGTCAGGCAGGTGGGTTTGCACTGAGCCGATTTAGATGTTCCCATTGTGCTGGCAGTTTCCTGACGGCAGAGTCCTGATGGAGTGAGGCCATGGTGGTGTGGAGTCAGGTAAGTACTACTTAATTTCTCCTCAATACAGATATATGTTGTGAATCTGTCAAAATGTATATGTAGATAATGTGTACTGCCCATTTTTGTTACATACAGCATTGCACACCAACAACATACACACATTATTGAATGCACATCCACACCCACCACAAAAGCCTGCCTTAGATGCCAGCAACAACAGGGTGGCTGAGCATCGTAGTCAAGTAGCAGCAGCACAGAAAGGACCTGGCCAATGGTGTTTAAAATGGATTTGGTGGTGGGACCCAAAAAAAGGTGAGTTTTCACCTCTTTTTCATCAATTCTGCCAAATCAAGCTTGGAGGTTTCCCCGTCACATTTGCCTCAGCAGAAAGCCACATCATAATCTGGACAGAGGGAATCTTGGCCGTACTCACTCCAACAGCTGCTTCTGCCTCTGACGCCGTTGAAGCGGGAGACATTTTCTGGCAGAGGTGGCGGGACTGCGGCTGTCTTCTTTCCAGTGACCAGTCAACATCTAAATACAGCGGGCAGACTGCCAAGTCGGCAGGCAGGAAGTCTGCTGAAAAAGTGTCAGGTGGACCAATTTTGGCAAGATCTAAATTAAGTCCTAAGTTTCTCTTCATTTGTTGGTAGAAAGGGCTTTCTATTTGAAGTTATGATCTTTGACTACCGCTGTGACTGAGGGGGCCCTAACCAGGCCCCCTGCCACTCCTGGGCCTGGGTGTGCATGCAGGGGGGGGCCCCCCTTGATTTGCACCCCAAGTTCCTGCATGGTGTAGCACGCCACACCCCGTGCAGGAACATGCAGTTGATGCTCTCACGGTGGTGGCCATCATGGTAGGCTCTCCAGGAGCCTAACAGACCACCATCGTCAGGCCGCCGCTGCACCGCCCACCCACCATGGATTAAGAGGACAGCACGGAGGAGGCGCCGCTGTAGGACCTCCAAAGTCATAATAAGGCACTTAGTGTAGATTTTTGGAGGCGTTGCCATATACTTTGAAAAAAGTGATAGCAACAGCCTTGTATGGCTGTGTGGGGGTATAGTTTTAGAATTGTTTCAATCCTAGCTTGTTCAAGGTCCATGATTATTTTGGGGGTGGTAGTTATTTGTATGTTGTTTTATATTATGTAGGAGTTCCTAGTAGGTGCTGCTTTGTTTGTTTGGTAGTAAAGCATATACCAAAAGGATATTGGTGTTTTCATATTCACCATGTATGGTGTATATTTGAGTGAATGGTTTGGGACACGTTTTGAAGGTCCCACCCATCATCCAGGTTTGACATTGGGTGAGTTTCATTAAGTTGTTTGCTGTAGAGAAATTGAGGATTAGTTTTTCGTTATCCAAGTTGTCAAGTAAAAGGAACGGTTTGTCATTAAGTATTATTATTAAATGGTCAGATATATCTATGTCTTGGTATGTTCTAGGGGTAGGTAGGGTATCACTGGTGGCTTTATTAATACATTCAATTAAGCATTTTAAAGTGGGGGTAGATGGTAGTTGGTTCGCTATACATGTATGAGGATTTTGGGTAGTATTTCTTTCAGGATTTTGCTTGTAGGCTCCTGGAAGCTAGTTCTTGCATCTCTTATATCTTGTAAGATTTTTCTAACTTCCATTTCTGTATTATTTAAGGGGTGATTGTGCTCTTTTACATCTATTACCAAACTGTCTTTTGTAGTTGCCCTCCCATAGCATGCATTTGAATAATATTTAGTACATTTCAAGCTTATGGTTTCTGTTGATGCACTTTCTTGACTGTAGGTATAGCCCATATGGTTTAATAATTATTTCCTTTTCTGTGTTGTGATATATTAGCCTCTTTTGTCATTGTATCTGTAAATTGTTTAACAGTATAAATATATTATAAAAGTACTTTTGCTTCTTTGTATTTAATCTTTTTAAAAAAACAGCTACTTGTTATTTATTTACTTCCATGTATGTTTTGTTGAGATTTTTTGTATGGTTCTCAAGCTTTTTTTTTTAACCTCGCCTTAATGTGGAGCAGGTGTTGAATTTTTTGTTGCAAGAGAAAAAAGTTATATTAATTGAACGTGGTATTTTGTTGCAAGTTTGTCGAGGTTTAAGGAGTTAGATTCATTTTTTGTCTTTGGTTGGGAGAGTTTTCAAATTAATATTTATGCATACTTACTTTATTAAATATGATTGGTGCTTTGTTATAGTTTATATTTTCTGACTGTGTTGGTTTGGAAGTTGTTTTTCTTTTCCTTTAGGTAGTCTATGTAAAAAGTTAAAGCGTGTGTTACAGTTTATTTGTTAAAATATATTTTTTAGTTTAATAACAGTTAATTTTTAGTAAAATGTATGTATTACTTACTTGAATTTGTAGTTGCAGAGATGATTTATTTCTGTTTTAATCGTGTCTTGCAAGAATCTGGCAGAATTTTCTCCTCTTGCAGAGTTTATCACTTTTGGAGCATCCAGTTGTTTTAATTAGTGTGCCTTTAATATTGTTGGCTTCATCGTTTGTTGGAGTTTATTGGTTAAAGTTGTTTGTAGTGTATTGGTTGGTTTAGTATCAGTTTAGTTTTTTAATCAGTTGAGTCCTTGTTTGGTAACCACTAATTTATGTTTTATTTTTGTAGTGTAATATATATAAATTAATATTAATGAATGTGTTTATATGTTTACAGCTAATAATAATTGTTTTGGTATTTGTTTTGTAAACGTGTTTGTGTGTTCGATATGAGTGATTTTAATAGTTAAGTATACGGAATTGATATTTTTGTTATCGATATTTGTCGGATCAATATTATGTCAGTGATCCATTTAACCCCTTCGGTGCTTATGACGAGCTGGACTCGTCATGGCACACAGTGCTCGTGTGCTCATGACGAGTCCAGCTCGTCATAAGACCACCCACGGGGAAGCGCTGGCGCTCCCCGTGGGAATCCGATCGTCGGGTTTTTTGGGGGAAGGCAGGGGAAGGACTTCCCTGCCTCCCCCGCCCCCCGCCCTCCCCATCAACGACGCCAGCGTGCGAGGCGCGCTGACATCATTGAGGGTTTCCTTCCTTCCCGGACGCGCTGGAAGCCATTTGCTTCCAGCGCGTCGGGAAATCAGGTGAGTTTTGGCTCGGGGAGGGGGTTTGATTCGAAAAGAGACATCGAGGAAAGGAAAGGGTTTTCCTTTCCCCGATGCCTCTTT